>CM029501.1:33894943-34597705 GCA_017140595.1 Eucalyptus curtisii
TCCAGCTCCTCAACTCGCTCACGACACAACACTTGATTTTCTAAGTCCCCATATTTACCTAGTTCCTCATAAACAGCCCTGTAATTGTAACAATGCCAACAGTTAAAACTATACTTACCAAAAAACGCAAATATAATGTATTTCTCAGGAGTTCCATATTATTTAAGATATTTTCGAATGGAAGCCAATTCAAGAAAATTTCAGAATAGGTCAAATTAAGTCTTAACCTGACCCTGACTGCCGATCCAATGTGAATGTGTTCAGACTTCAGACAAAAAGCGACAACTCGAAAATGATTGCTTGAAAACAAAAAAGGAACTACCTGGCACTCTTAAAATTCATCAATGCAGTATCCCAGTTCCGATCTTGCTCAAACAAAAGGTTCGCTTTCATATAGGAAGCATAGGCCTGAAAATATGCAACTTCAACTAAGCTACTTGGAAAAGAAATACAGTGCAATTAAAATCTATCACAAAGAGCAACAGAATGTTTATTGGAACTAATAAATTATACATGCAAGTATCCAAGAAGAAAAATTAGCCTTAGCCCCATGGATTTACCTCTTCAAATTTCAATTAACCCTCTTGATTTTTGTTTTGTCATGACAAACTAGAAATAGCTTCAACATTAAATCTTCATTTTTTAATTAAAGAACCTAATAGCAAGATAGTTCGAGAAAAAGAAGTTCTCAAAGGTAGTCTTCTGTCTACATTTTGGCCTCACTGAAGGGGGATGAATAGAGAGTGTAGTAAGCACAGATTTGTTATTTGTTGAAATCATTTAGTTCTATATGATTACTTCTTTTACAATTATCACAACATACAATAATATTGGTTCCCACTATCAAAAAGAACAAAACTTAAAGAAGAAAACTCAAATTCAAAGTGCCTCAGTCTCACCATCAAAATTACATACAGAGATCATAAAAAAACAGCTTATCAGGCATAAACATTAGAAATTAGCAAACATGAAATACCAATTCAAATTGAAGCACACCTCAGCTTCTAAAGACGTTCGAGAATCTCCTTTCACGGAACACAACTGTGAGAACAAGGTAGCCCACTTTACAGCCTTCCTCAGCCTACCAATCAAATGTATACGTTGTCGAGAATTTGGACCATCCGAAATTTGTCTTTTCTCCATTGCATGACTCCAAGCCCTCTCTGCGGTGTAGAGAACTAAATGAAGAAACCTATTTTAAGTAACAAAGAAAAAATTAGAGAAGACTATTGCCAAACATAACTATTCTTAACATCATATCCAAAAATAAATTTTTTTCATGAAAATCATATCTGAAACAATTAATTGCACACCAGCAGAATCCCATGGCTTCGGCATTTTGCGGAAAGGTAAATTACACTTACAACCCCTGCAGTTTTGATGATACTGTATATAGGAAAAGTGCACCAGAAGTCATGTACTTTTTGTATAGAGTAGGAATGTAATAGAGTCCTAAAATTTTCAATGGGGCAATTAAGTCCTTCTGCCATTAATTGCTTACGTGGCAGTTGTACATTGGCTACACAGCCGCCTGATGGGATTTCAAATAGGAGGAATTGGAGTAGTTTTGGCCAGAACAACTTGATTACACTCTTTCAAAGGGTTAAGGATTAATTCCATCAACAAAAGGGTAAAGGCTTCACTGCATTTTGGGCGTAAGGCTCATGATTACAGGTGCAAATTTCCCATCATATTCATTCAACTCATGAAAAGAAAGTCCAAAACAAAATGCCAAATCATCCGACGGCAAAGAAACCTCATCCTGTCTAGCTTATGCCTCAGGCCTTCAAAACTTTCTGCTTCAAGTTGTTGAGTCCAATTACTTAAAACTCCTGTAAGCGCAATAAACAATTTATCATGGAGCTTTGTACTCTTATCACCTTCAATCAGTCATGATGCCATTGATTTTGCCCCCGCATAAATTTTTCAATAACAATTATCTCAGCGAAATCCTCTTTCAGAGACGTCTTTAGTCCTATGAACAAGCAAGAGTTTGTCTCTCAGCCCCTACATCCCCCCCAAACTCCTTATTTCTTATTTATGTAACTCTCCATCGAGCCACCTAGGTTCCAACTATGTGCTAAGATGTCCATATTTCTCAGATGCATCAGAAAATTCTCCAAAAAAATGTGCTGGTCTTGTCCGTCATAAATCATTTCTCAAAATTCACGGCAAGATAAACTTCCAAGATCCTCCATTCAGAGTAACGGGATATCCTAGAGTTCATATTTCAGAAAGGAAAGAAAAAGGCTAGCTCTCACATAAGTAATCACTTCACTTGGAGAATCTAATTCCCGAAAATCACCTAAAGGCTTATGCTCCTAAATATACAGCACCATGGCATTTCGTGTGAAAATGCCAACATTAACGAACAAATTGTTACTACATGAAAATCATCTGGTTAGGCATGGTGGCCAAGCAACAAAGGAGCGACAAAACCATATTCCTAGCAATAACGATGGCAAGAATCATTCGCCGCCTAACTACGCAACGCTCTCCATCTTACAAGCGAAAGCCATAAGCACCACATATTCACAGGGGAAGAGGGAGCAAGGCTGACCTGACTTCAGTGACGCAGGATTCCGTCACGGCCTTCCGCGCGTATCTCCCGCGGCCATGCGTGAACTTCAGCGATCTGTACAACCTCCTAAGACGAGCCGTGCAGTACCTCCTATCATCACATCAGCCAAAAGATGAGCAGCAATATCCATCCGATAAAGCATCGCCATTCGCACAAACACCTAACCGACGCCACCGCCGACTACATCGCGACTCGCGGAAAAACACCGAGTAAAGCAGAGCGACGATCGACGCAGCAATTACCGGTAGCGAGTGTAATCTCCGTGGCGCAGACCATGCTGCATCTGAGCCGATTTCAAGAGCTGCAACACTGATAAGCGAAACGAACCACGGGAAAAAACCGAGCAACGAGGAGTCAGCAATCGATACGCCTTTGACTCGAACGAGTCGTAAAGGAAAACGGAATCGGGAGGCGAGAAGAGGCACCATTGATGGAGAATTTCTGCATGTTGGGATCGGATTTGGAGTCGTCGACTTCCATCGCGGACGCGGCGCCGTTCTCTCTCGCCATGGGGAAAGACGCGCTCGAGAAGAGGATCGCGGAGAGGAAGCGCTCCGATTCCGACCCTAAAATTAATTTGATGAAAAATGATCGCTTTGCGAATGAATAGAGGAGAGGAATGTATATACCCCAAATTTCATTTCTTGAAGAGAAATTTTCATTTTACGTCTGTGAAAATTAGGAGCGTCCGGTGGGCCGGTTGGTGGGCCGGTTCGGTGGAACAGGGAACCGGCCCACCTGATCTGGATCCATTCGGAAGTCGGATCGGTCCGGGAGTTGACCCCATTCCTCTACTCACCCCTAATGAAAATATAATCTTTGTTTTTCTTCTTTGTTTTTCCTCCTTTTTTGGTTTTTGTTTTCCTTTTTCTATAATATGGAAAACGGCCATATATTTTGACTTATGTTCTTCGATGAAGTAATTGGATGTGCCCTTCTATAATTGCCGTATGAAAATTATCAACCTTCTTAATCTAACCATGTAAAAATAGATATATCAAATTCGATTCAGCCCGTATCGTCAATTTTAAGTTACCAAATTAGATATTACGATGTTCATTCAATTAGTAACACATATGTTCGAACATTTAAGTCGATATATAGACTATTTCAATTCGTGTAGTAGGGAATTCGATTCAGCCCATGTTGTCAATTTTAAGTTATCGAATTAGCTATTACAATATTATTCAATTAGTGATGAAAATGTTTGAACATTTAAGCCGGTATATTGACTATTCCAATTTATGTAATAGTGAATTTTTAGGATAAATTAGACTTATTGATTTGTCATAAAAAAAAAAAAAAAATATATATATATATATATATATATATATATATATATTTCAAACAACTCAATGACATATGAAATAGAGAAGTATACTTTTCTTGTCCCACAAGACCTACTTTTTTTTTCCCCTCCTTAAAAGTTTAAGTGTTCGAAATAGCAATTTGTAAAGATGTTCCTTAAAATTTTTCTGCTTAGCTCTATTTCCAAATTCGGAAAAAAAAAAAAAAGAGTCTAATAATCAAGAGATGTGTTAATAGTAAATGTTTAGGAGGAAATGTTTAGCTAATGATTTAGCACTTCACACAAATTGGACAATAAGGAAATTTGAGAATGGATTGCTCCTCTCGCCCTTTCTTTTTCTTAAAGCTTGGGCCATTATGTTTAACCCAAACTTTGGGGCACTAGGCTTTTCTTATTTTTATTTTTTACTTTTCTAGAAAGTTTCTGTCATAACAATTCTCGAAACACAAACTCCTACTCATTTGTTAGCCGCTTCAATTAAAAAATAAATAAATCAGTTAGCTAGCAACTTGCCCTTAATAATTGTGAAAAATCGACGTACCGAGTAAAGAATAATAATACTGTTAATACAAAAAAAAAATGCCCAGCTTTTGATTTTCATCGAATTAGTGGATAAGGGCAGAATTTGATAAAAACAAAAGTCATCGATGAACAGAACAGTCGACAATTTGAAGGAAACTCACCAACAAAATTATCATTGGCAAATCAACCAGAGCCTTCATGGTTAAAATAATTAAGTTTTGTTTGTTTTAAAAAAATCGAACTCCATGATAGACATGAAAAAAAAGTTGAAAAGTAGATTACTTGGCCACATTAACAATTTCGTGAAATAAAAGGGGCTAAGGGGCTCTTAATAAACGAAGGATTTACCCTTCACAACAGCTAAATATTAAGACTGCGTTTTGTAAACGGGATAAAACTTCGGATATGAAAACTTTTATTTTATTCGGTGTTTCTATTCGGTGTTTGGAGTGACGCGAAATCCAAATATGATTTAATATAGCTCGGATATAGTCCAGATAAAATAATCCAATCTAGGGTGGGATATACCTAGATTTGTTTAAGAAGGATAGACCCGGATAGAATATGTGAAATTTGAGGGGAAAAAAAATTCTCTCTTCCTCCCTTCTCCCTTCATTACTACAGTTCAGATCTACAGTTCAGAGCGAACCAGATCTGGTCGGTGGCGCCGCTGGTTTGTGATCAATGAGGTGAGATCTAGAGGCAGGGTCCATGGTCAAGCCACCATCTTAGTCGTGGCGGCTCGCAGTCGTTGGCCATCCATGGTCGAGCCACCTCTTCATGGTTGCTTGCACAGATATAGAATGAGAAAAGCAGAGATGAATAGAAAGGAACAGGCAAAAAGCTTAGGCGTCGCACGAGATTGTGTCAATAATCTCTACAAAAACTGCCCCCATCCCCTTCATTTCTCCAAATCCCATCCCGTGCTCTCTCTTCTCTGTTCAACACACGCTAAAGACCCAAATTTGGCAATATCATCCTTAAATGATCAACCCAGTAACTTGACATTTCCAGCAAAGTGCAAAGCTGGGTTTTTTTTCTCGAGTTCATCTATTCACTGAAGATCCACACGATTGTCTATCTCCAGTAAAGAGGTTTTCAATTCGCTGCACTTTCCAGCAATTTTTTCTGCCTTTTTTTAGAGTACTATCTTCTTTGTGGAAAGCTCAGTTGAGCGCTTACGGCCTCCTCCTTTGCTTCACGAGGAAGAGAGTTGTTTTATTTCCCTGGTTTATTTTTAGTTTTAATTCTGCAAATAAACTATTTAATTGAATAATATATATTTGAATCCATGTTATATGTGAATGTCAGCAAACATTGGATTGGATATTTAAAATGCTATCCCATCCTTATCCCATTCGGCATTATCTTACCTAGCAAAAATGTCCATATGACCAAACGCAACCTAAGATATTAAAGACATTATTGGAAGAAAATAGAAGTTTATAAATGAAAAGAGAAGATATTTTCACTAGAGATAAGAGAATCTTGTTATTTAAAAAAATCAAATGAACGCCCATAATTTATACAAATAAGAGTTGACAGCACAAAACTTGTTGGTACTTAATAGATAAAAGTTGGTAATTTCTAAAAAAGAGTTGGTTAAATTTAATTTGTTGGCAAAGAAAAATAAGAAGTTGGCGTGATTAATTAAAAAAAATGTTAGCAAGCAACTCGAAAGGGACTTAACAAATCAAATCAGTTGGTAATATAATTGAAGAGAAAACTATATCATACAAATTCACGTAACGATTTATAAAATAAGGTGTTTGTAAATGAGGTAAATGAAAATTAAAAAAAACGATAATAAAAGTTGATAAACTAGGAAATTAAAATGGAAGGTAACTCAAATGGCAGTAGATAATTCGTAACAATTTGGAAAAGTTGGCACGGTAATCAAATAAAGATCAGTAAACTCATGTAGGGATTGGTAAATTTAAGGCCTTAAAAGAACAATAATTAATGTTGGCAAAAAGATAAGAAAAGTCGATAGTTTGTAAACTTTAAAAAAAGACTTAGTTATTTCATAAAAGTTGTTTTCATAAGTTACCACGAGTTACAAAAAAAAAATTAGGTGATCGACAGCTTTTTACCAACGATTTTTTCATACTAACCTACTTTTTCAAAGAGGTATCAAGTTCCGACTCCATTTTGCCATTTTCAATGGAGACATAAAAAGGGCACAGTTGATATTATTATTACGGAAAATCCATAGTCAACTCTCAAATCGCATTTATCGAAAAGAAAACCCACCGATAGATACTAGTTTGTACACCAACTCCAAGATGTTGAATTAAAAATTTACCAATGTCTAGGTCACAACCAGACCATCACCATCACCAAGGGAAAAGTACAAAAAAAGGTCGTGAAATTATTGTGTTGATACAAATTCAGTCATAAACCTTTTAATTGAATCAACTTAATTTTAAATCTTTTTATATTGGTATCAATTCAGTTTAACAAAAAAAAAATTATCGGGTTAATTTGGTCGGCTGGCACTAACGTGAACACTGGCCGTCCGGCCAACGCTAACATGACAAATTTTAAATAATTTTTTAAAATTATTTTTCCTTTTCCTTTTTCTCTCTTCTTCATCCTTGGATCCTTGTAGTGGCCAGTGAGTCTCCGGCGAGGAGGCTTCATCTAGGGTCGAGCCTCATCCCCTAGCCCTAGGTGAGACTGGTAAGGGCTACGACCCTTGCCGGCACTGTGAGGATCCAAGGAGGAAGAATACCAAAAAGAAAAGAAAAGAAAATAATAATACAAAAATCGAAAAAAAATAAAAAAAAGAATTTTAAAAATTGACACATCAACGTTGGTCAAGCGGCCGGCATCCACGTCAACGTTAGTTGATCAAATTTGGCCAGATGAACTTAATTGATATCAATGTGAAAAAATTTAGGATTTAATTGATTCTATTAAAAAATATATAATTGAATTGGTAATACCGCAATGAGTTTAGGATTTTTTCTGATACTTTTCCCCATCACCAACCATAGTAGCACGAACTTCTTCCTCCTCATCGTGCCGCCAACTCCAACGCCAATCGCCTCAATCAGTAGCCACTGTCGCATCCAAACAATTGACCGATCCCACCAAAATTCGATTCTCACAAGCAACCCCTCTTGCAATTAATCATTCACTATGCCAATCCTTTGTTACACAAATATTAAGTATCCATTCAAATCGACCAATTAAGTCGCCCCTAAAAGATATACATACAATATCTAACAAAGTTCAGCAAATGCATTATCTAAATTACAGCGAGCTCCGTTTTCACTAATTGACGATGAAAGTGTCCGTGGAAAAAAAGAGAAGGCATCCCACGACTCTTGCGAAGCTGACCAAGAACAATCAGTAAAAAAATAGAATGGACTCTTCGAATGTCATCGGATTCGGATCTCTTCAAACGCAACACCATGATAAGGTCACGTTACAATATCCATATCATAGCATTCGTTCTCAATTTATTTCCTCTGTATCGTAACGAGTTTATTAAACAAGTGAGAGCTGACGTAGAAACAAAGCTAGACCACGCACTAATGCACATGCAAATCCAGTCAACGACAGAGACAATCGAGTCAACGTTTTGTGTGCGCGTGAGGGTGTTTCGCAAAACAAGCAACTTTTCAAGGCGTGTCATGAGATCTGCTGCACGCAAGGCAAGCTCATTAAATTCTGCAGATCCCGTGCTACTGTTGTAAGGTTTCTGACCCACCTTGCAAGATCTCTCGTTCATGTCGTATTTTTCATTCCACTTGAAATAATCCCACGTTGAACTTAATATTCGTATTATTCTCACGAGCTGTACAGCCGGATGAGTATGTACTACAGTTCACATCGCTGAAAACTTGGCTTTTGCACGAAGTATTCCTGACAAACGATGTTCCCACAATCATTTCTTCCTTGTTTTTCCGTCTTTCGGTCGGCATTGTTTTTCGCTTTGCTTCAGGGACAGCTTGATCAAGCGTTAGGCCCAAAGGAGCCATCGTGTCTTTTAGCTTTTGTTTTCTTTTCGTCACTATCATGCTCGCATAGCTAGCATAACGTAAGATTGCATTGTTATGCCGGTTTTTTTACTTAATTTGTAGTCGCCATCGTGTTTTTTTCGCTTTTGTTCTCTTCTTTTCGTCACTACCATGCTCGCATAGCTAGCATAACGTAAGATTGCATTGTTATGCCGGTTTTTTTACTTAATTTGTAGTCCACTCATAAATTAGGACAAGAAGGACGAGGCAGGGAGGTGACAAATTTGGGAGAATACAGTAACTCATGGTCCTCAAATTTGATTATTTCAAGGGTTTTCGATACATCCCAAATGATAGAGACCTTACTCCTCAATCTTTAGTATCTGCATGATTATGTATCCGTGCCTCATATACATACCGAACTAATGAGCGACGAACATTTGATAACCTCACATTTATTGGACACGGAACAAGTATAACCCCTTAGCTAAATTGCACATTTGTTTACAGTATTGATGAGGCCGTAACGTCAGGGTTATCAGTTATTACAAACAACCTTATGGAATCATAATAGCTATTAATATGTCAAATGAAACACGATTTGGATCCATAAAATTGAAGTAAGGTAATCAATTTGATGTAATATGTGATACATGTAATGTCATTACCGAAACTACGAGATCACACGAGACATGTTTTCCACCTATGGTGCGAAGCTCACGATGCATGAACACACAAGAGGACACGTTTCCTTTTCTCTAAAATGAAAAAGGGAAAATGGGAAAAACAGGGAAAAATTTAATTTCTTTTAAATGCAAAAATTGCCCATGTCAATGATTTCTAGTCACAATTGGCCGGAAAGACTATATTGACAAATCATCAAAAGACTTTTAGGATTAAATTGGTAAAATTAAAAAGTTTGGGATTGAATAAGTTTAAGACTTGTTTAGCAAGTCCTGACACGCCAATTTCAAAAAGTGTCGAATTTTGCGGACCTCTCATACCGTGCAATTAAAAGAAAAATCTGCTGATCCGATACCATGAGAGCAGAATTTCAAGAATCGCGACTTTCCAAAATGTGGACAATACAAGAGGCAAGTTAATCGGTACACAAAGGTAAGTATGACCGAGATTGATCTCAAGGTGATGAATCCAACCTGTAAATATAAGGCGGGCTTATGCAGGCGACATTGTTTCCCAGGCAGGCCATGCATTGCTTCTCTCTCCCTCTCTCTCTCTCTGGTCACAGCTGTGTCTACCTTATTTAATTGCCACAATAAAAGCGATATCAATAATAAACCTTGTTCTTACAGTCATGCTACTTGCAGATTTACTGCCGGTTGTGATACTGCATCTTCCTCATATAAAAAATTGCTCTTTAAGTCAACCTTCTAACAATAAATACATCGCGTGCAATGCCGAGCGTCTCCATCCACTATCTCCTGCTACTTACATATATAAGCAGGTCTCAGGGTTGGGCATGCATCCAGTCTGTTAAGCTGCACTGCTTAGCGCTTAGCATTAGCTGTTCTCGCCTTTTGGGCTCTGTTTCAGGACAGAGTTGTAGTCGCCGGAGAAGATGGAAGGAAAAGACTGTTCCATGTTGCTCTGGTGGTTGGCGCTGGTGTTGATGGCGGTGGTCGTGGCGAGCGGAAGGAACGTGACGTACGATGGGAGGTCACTGATCGTCCACGGTCAGCACAAAATCCTCTTCTCCGGTTCGATTCACTATCCTCGTAGCACTCCAGAGGTATGTAACGAGGGCTTCCCGTCGTTTTATTCGGTCTTGTTTGATTATGTTCTCGGGAGTTTTATGGATACGATGATATTATTTTTTTCTGGATTTTGATATAAAATAAATGGGGGGGGAAAAGGGCGAGGAGGAGAGCTACTCTTGCGTAATCAATAAACTTCTTTAACTTCGTCGGGGGAAAAAAACATCTTTGACTTTGGTTAGTAGGAGAAGCTACAAAACGAGAATGGGGTGGGGAGGTGATTTTAGGGTCGTTTCAGGATGAAACCTACCTCGCTCGGAGGACCGAACCTGAAACCTACCTTGTACCGTGGAACCGTGTACCATCTACCTAGCCGCACGGTGTGTTTCCACTTTCTTTGGAACACCAAACCCGGAACACACTCGTGTTCTTTCTTAAACCACTGATCCAAACGACGAGATTATATCCTAAACAAGAGAGATTCACTGAGCTTCAGATTCTCCCACGCAAGAGCATGAGACTGCAATAGAGATGACACAACAATCAACGAGGCAAAAGGCCCATTGTTTTCTCTGTTTTTCTCGTTCCTCGTCAACAAAACATTGCGCAATGTCCCCTAGGGATGCCAAGAAGCTCATTTTTGGTTTTCTCTCTTGTTTAGCGATCTCTTGTCCTTGACAGGAGAGAAAAATAAAGTCTCATGGAATTATTTAGCTAGTTAAGGAGCTATATTAGGGCCCAATTGTTTTATATTAGGAAAAGTGTTAGAAAAGTCATAAATCTATTTTATTTGTCCAATTTAATCCTAAACCTTTTACCTAACGCCAATTTAGTCCTTTTAACTAATTTTAGCCAGATTTTAATTTGGACATCGACTGACCTACATGATCACAAATTTAGTCCTTTTAACTAATTTTGGCCAGATTTTAATTTGGACATCAACTGACCTACATGATCACCTACGTGACAACCTACATGATCACCTACGTGGCAACCTAGACAATTTTTAATAATATTTCATCAATTTTTTCATTTTTTTTCCCTCTCTCTATTGTTGTTGATCTACCACCAGCCATGGTTGGGCTGGGCGAAGCTTGCCCTCACCGAATGACGCCTTTGCTCGAGCGATGCCCAACAAGGCCGCTCGAGGGTCGGCCTCATCAGATTTGGATCGCGGAGGCGAGGCCCGGCAAGGTTCGGCCTCACCCAAGCCAAATCTGGCAAGGTCAACTCTTGCCAGGCCTCACCTTCACCGAGGCAACATCGAGGGTTGGCCTCGCCAAATTTGACAAGAGGAGCCCTCGCCGAGGGCTCGCCCTCTCCTAGGCAAAAGTCAGTCATAGGCATGGTCACCAATGAGAAGGAAAAAAAGAAAAAGAAAAAAGGAAGACAAAAAGGGAAATTTTTTTAAAATATTATTAAAAGTTATTAACGTTAAAGATGGCTTCATTATGTAGGCCGATCGGCGTCTACCTCAGCAATATGAGGTAAAATTAGTCGACAGGATTAAATTGGCACCAATAACAAGTTTAAGACTAAATTGACATTAATGCAATAGATTAAGAACTTTTTCGAAACTTTTTCCTGTTTTCTATTCGAGTTCTTATATAAGCAAAATGACTTTACGGATCAAAGTTGGAAAAGGATAGGAGTTAAGCATAATTATGCAAAGTGCACGCACTTCAAGTTGGGTAAAGGATCAAGGGAAATTACAATTATACTAATTAGAAAGTTCGACAAAGTCATACAGATGTGGCCATCTCTAATAGCCAAGGCCAAGCAAGGAGGGATTGATGTCATACAAACTTATGCATTCTGGAATCAGCATGAGCCCCATCAAGGACAGGTTAAGAGGACTCTCTCTCTCTTTCTACTATGGACTTGATTCATTTTAGACTTAAGCTACTTAACATGTGTTCTTGCAGTATGACTTTAGTGGGAACAAGGACATAGTGAGGTTCATGAAGGAAGTCCAAGCACAGGGACTCTATGCATGCCTAAGGATTGGTCCCTACATAGAGAGTGAATGGACTTATGGGTACCCACAATGAAAATTACCATCTTGCACTAACTTCTAAACAAAGTATAAACTCAGCATGAAACTAATTGAAACTACCCACCAAATCTTCTTGCATGGAGTCAACATGAAATCGCTCCATTCATTTAGTCTACTCACCATTCTTTATTAAACGACTTGTATCACACCATGCAATTGTCATTTGCAGGGGTCTACCGTACTGGCTACATGATATTCCGGCCATAGTATACCGGTCAGACAATGAACCATTCAAGGTGAAGTCAATTGAAATCTCTAAGTGAAACTCGCTTCCAGATCACCCATTTATTGCATCTTTGACATCGCTGGCTGCACCTAAATAAACCACCACATGCATATAAGTGACTGACATTATGGAAGCAGGGCCACATATTCTGCAATCGCTAAAGAGTTGTGCTCTTTTTACCACATGGCAGTTTCAAATGCAGAAGTTCACAACAATGATAGTCAACATGATGGAAGCGGAGAAGTTATATGCATCGCAAGGAGGGCCAATCATACTATCACAGGTTACGCCTTCGCTAAAAGGCTTTCCATCCGCTAGAGAGCCATTGTGCTGTGCTATTTTCATCACCTAAATGTGATCCTATGAAATGCAGATTGAGAATGAGTATAAAACAGTGGAAGCAGCATACCATGAGAATGGGCCGCCTTATGTTCGTTGGGCAGCTCAAATGGCTGTGGGACTCCAAACAGGCGTGCCCTGGGTGATGTGCAAGCAAGATGATGCTCCTGACCCTGTAGTTAGTTTCCTTCTCTCTGTTTACCCTCACAAAACAATGCAATGAACCATGCATGTGAAATGCAAATACATTATAGTCCAGAATCATAGCCTGATGTGGAATAAGGATTCATACAGGCAAGTTCAAATTACTCAAAATTCACATTTTTTTTTTAAATTCCCTCTTAAATAACTTTGATAAGGATGATTAAGACTGATAATCGCATCCTTATGAGCTCCAACAGTTATGGATAGACCTTAATATCCTCAGTTATGCTCTTCGTCTCTTTAAATCCATTACTACATTATCTAATAAAGAATCATTCGATCCAATTTACAGATCAATGCATGCAATGGAATGCGATGTGGAGAAACATTTGCAGGACCCAACTCACCAAATAAGCCGTCAATTTGGACAGAGAACTGGACAAGTCGGTAAGTTTCATCAAGTACTCGCACATCTAAAATCTTCTGGCATGCAAAATCTAAACAAACTCCTAGGCTTAGCACAAAACAAATAACAAAAGGCATAGCCAACCAAGAAAAGAGACAAACCAATGGATTACCAAGTAAAATCCTCTTGTAAACCCAGAATGAAAAGATACCAAGTATTTGCTGACTTTGTGTGGCGGCACTATAGTTATTGGCAATCAGGAAACCATATTATTCTCGAATCAACAACCTTCAAGGTTTTCATCTCGAATATCATGCGCTACTATTTTTTCCACATTCATCCAAAAAAAGAGAGATTATCAATTTACTACTGACTCCGTATGTTACACTCTACAGCTACCTAGTGTTCGGTGAAGACCAGCGTACCAGATCAGTTGAAGACATTGCATTTCATGTTGCACTATTCATAGCAAAGAAAGGGAGTTATGTCAACTATTACATGGTACGCTACTCATTTCACAGAATCATCATTCCATTTCTCTTTTCTCCGTGTATTACTCCAAAAACCATAGTCACAATGAGACTACTTGGAAGAAACAATAATTACTTTACCAATGAGAAGAAAACATAAGGTTTCAATCAATGCATTTACATTTGGACACATGCAGAAAAAGATAGTTTTACCTCCTTCACAGAAATACACTTTTATTTCAGTATCATGGAGGGACGAATTTTGGACGAACAGCTTCTGCATTCGTGACAACAAGTTATTATGATCAAGCTCCTCTTGATGAATATGGTATGTGTATATATGTACCACATATTGGCATAAGAGCTGTATGAGCTTCATACTCTATATTGCGTGCTTCAATCTAGGTTTGATGAGGCAACCGCAGTGGGGTCATCTCACGGAGTTACATAGCGCAATAAAGTCATGCTCAAAGGCTTTACTCAATGGAACCCCAGTTAATACTAGTTTAGGTCCACTTCAACAAGTACGCACATCATCAGTGATCATGCAGTTTAATTCCATGCTTGGAGTAGCCATTGGCTTTCTCAAAAGTTCCTCTGCTTTGACTTATTTCAGGCCATTGTCTTCAGAAGATCACAAGGAATATGTGCAGCATTTCTGATAAACAATGACACAAGAAGTACAAGAATCCTCTTTCAAAATATTCCATTTGTATTGCCTCCAAAGTCGATTAGTATTCTGCCAGACTGCAAGACAGCAGTTTTTAACACAGCAGAGGTATGAGTTCGACAGAGTTTGGAGGACTTCTAATGGCAAAAAACATGTTTAGTTATTGTACAAAAGGAATATTTAACTTTCTATTGTCTCCATAATTGAAAACTTTAGATCATTGGTGGGTCCATATTAGAACTCAAGAAACATGAAAGTTGATACTGTTTGTACTACATCTGGTCAACGACCTGGATTTTGATTTTCCCTGAAGCACTTATTAATGCTGACTATCACTTTGAACAGACAAGCACAAAAGTTAGTACAAGAACAATGACAATCAACCAGAAGCTTGATTCCAGTGACACATGGCAAGAGTACCAAGAAGAAATAATTTCGTTTGACATGACTTCCTTCAGAGCAAACACTTTGTTGGATCACATGAACATAACTAAGGATTCATCCGACTATGTTTGGTACACATTCAGGTGAAGCACAATCAAAGCACTTACCATCATCAGGCTCCAAACTTTTTTAAACATGAGATAATATAGATTTCAACGAAGAGCTTTTTTGTTTCACATTGGTCAATGCAGGGTTCAGCAAGACTCACCAAATGCTGAAGCTGAACTGGATGTGTTCTCCCATGGGCACGCATTACATGTATTTTTGAATGGAGAATATGCAGGCAAGCCTCCTTATTCCCTTCATAGTTTTACCATTACCTGAGATTATAAAAGCACTTGAATGGCATGTTTTCTGTCCCGGGCACACATTACGTCAGTGTTTCTCAGTCATACCAAGCCCCCAAGCCCCAAGGAGGCACCCCTTAGGCAGAGTAGGTGAAAAGAGGAAGAAAGAGAAACAACACATAAAACATACAAACTTAAAGAAAGAAATCAAATTAATAAGCTAGTTCTTTGCAAGAACATTTTTCTTTCTTGAGAGGACATTGCATGTGGGGGGACATTCTATCTTTGATCTAAAATGATCCAACCAAGTTAAATAAAATAAAATAAAAAACACTAATAAATGGCAAGTTGGAGGACATTCTATCTTTGACCTCTCCAGGTGAAATGTCATTCCTTGGTTCAGTTTGGAGTATGATCTCTCAAGTTCCTACTCCAATGCTAGAAATCTACATTTACAATTAATTCTCCCAAAATGCATATTACAAAATAGTGATCAAAGCCAACCACAGTGCACACTGGTCCAACCCAAGTACTTCTTTTAGGCCCTAATATGAACCCCAAAGCTTTTGTGAATGTGATTCGCTCGATTTATAGGATTAAGACCAGGCGAGTGTTTTTTTGAAACTGCTGAAGAGAAAATATAGCGGAGGTCCAGAATGTCAGATTTTTGTCAAACTGAAATATAGTTGTTTAAAACAGTTGAAAAATGGAAACTCCCCATGGATTGCTACTTCCAGCAATTTATTCACTCAACAAAAGTTGTTTAACACAACACTTAGTGAAGCAGTACTGCTCGTGGCAAGTACTACGTGATACATGTAGGGAGAAACATTTTAGATAGAATTTGTGACTGATATCACCTGGTGATCACATCCATGGACTCTAATGTGTTCATAACAAAGAGAATATCAGCAAATCTATGGAGAAATTAATAGCTAAATAATGAGCTACTATTTAGTAGCAAAAGTAGAAATAGAGAGTGTCCAGTTAAATAATGGATCATACCGTGTCCAGTTAAATGATGGATCATACCGTGTCCAGTTAAATGATGGATCATACCAAGATCTGGTGAAGTAGCCCTTTTCCAATGGCATGCAAGACCATTATTCAACGATGCTCAATGATTTAATGTTAAATTATGGATGCATGGTTTATTCACAGCCATCATATGCACGTGACCTTTTTTATGCATTTTCTGTACCAGGATCTGCTCATGGAAGTCACGACAATTCAACATTCAGTCTGCAGCAATCAGTTTTCTTCAATAAGGGGATAAACTATATATCCCTGCTTAGTGTCACAGTAGGATTTCCGGTAATATTCAAAATCATTTCTCATCCTACTGTATTCAAACTTCCAATGTTTGCTTTAGTATTTAAGGTTTTAGGATCTAGATGACAAATATGACTATCACTTCAATTTATGTCACACGTAGTTTCCTTGGGCAATACTATCTATCGTATGAACTTCTAACTTAAATCATTCCGCTGAAAGTTGCTCCCTGTCATGTTAAAAACTCTCTGCTCTTTCTCATGTTTATTTTGCTTTATCGAGATAAAAGACAAGCTATGACATCCTCAGTATGTTTGGATGTTAAGAATGCAGGGGCACATCTTGAGCGGAGAATTGCTGGACCACGTAGATTAAAGATCAACAGGGTGGACTTTACAAACTATGCATGGGGCTACCAGGTATTCTTCTACACAGAAGAAATATGCTTCTCTCAATCCATAAGGTGATACATGATATAGTGAACACTTTCATGTCATAAAAGTTATGGTCTCCTCAGAAAGCAAATGCAGCGCATGAAATACTTACAATTTGCTCATTTTTCCCTAGCCCACTAGAAAAATTGACTCTGCACAATGTGACAATTTTGTCTTTTTTATGATCATTTTTTGTTTTTCAATGTCTAACTAAGCTGATGTCTCCGTGACATAAAACTTCACCTTTCATGACTCTAAATTTGACTCATAGAAACCTCTTTCTTAGCAGTACTTCACTACATTGTTGCTTCAAAAGCAATTTCAAGAAAGAATTAACTGAAAATGATGCATAAAAAGATGTCTAGCATTCAATTGATCTTCTAAATACACGATACAAACCGTTGAAACTTAGAAGGTTCATCACATTCTGAACTGATTCAACTGAATGAATGACAAAGGTTGGCCTCTCTGGGGAGAATAAGGGGATCTACACAGACTCTGGCTCAAGCAAAGTGCTATGGAATAAGTATGGTAGCTCAATCAGTAATCGACTCATTTGGTACAAGGTATGAACTTATCTGCCAGAAAAGAAAAGTGACGCTTAAACTAGATCTTTACACCGCATTACGCTGGATTACACTGATTCAATCCCATAAGGTTTGACCTAAAGAAGAGAAAGCTAACAGTTTACAACAATCTGCCATATGGCTTTTTTGCAGACAACATTCGATGCGCCAGTTGGAAATGATCCAGTGGCTTTGAACCTAAGTTCAATGGGAAAGGGTGAAGTGTATGTCAACGGGCAAAGCATTGGTCGATATTGGGTTTCATTTCACACTGACTCTGGGGTTCCTTCACAAAAATGGTATCTTATTTGCTCAGAGATCTGGGTTTGGGATTAGTTGGTTACAGGCACCTTCATAAAACATTCACCTTATTCACATCTCATAACAGCTTCAAATTGTCAGACATACAAAGAAGTCAACATCCCCAATGTTATTGAACATCTCAAGTAGAAAATTCATATGTATCAATTAACAATGCTTTTTGATGATAACGAATAAATAATGAAGATTTTCTTCTCAGGTACCACATTCCTGGATCTTTCCTTAAACGAAAAGGCAACCTGTTAGTCATACTAGAAGAAGAAAGCGGAAATCCCCTCGGGATTACAATAGACACCGTTCAGGCAACAGAACAACAATAGAAAAGGTTAGTGATTCCTGAATTTTTTAGATTACATTTTACTTAGACCACGATTTTAGGAACCATCCATGATGCAGAATCACTACAAGAAGAGCCTCAAAATTGAATCATAGCATGCTACTTTTTCACTTTGTTAACACTGACAATTGTATTTTACATTATCTGTAGGCCTGCAGAGAGCACCATCAGTAAAGCAGTAAGGATACGCTGGTGGATGATCAAATTAGTCATAACAATGGATAACAATTCCTACGGCATCTTCCCCCTTCCACTGAGCTGTTCAACTGTAGATAAATGCTTTTAAAATTCTTTACTGTCCTTAGTCTGTTTCAAATTATTGAGTTGTCACTATACTCAGATTGCATGACAATTCTTTGTCTAAATTTGGATAGCAAAAATCAATATGTGGTCGATTCAATCTCAACATCTTCACAATTAAACAAAGTTTGCAAATGGAGAACTATCTACATATTTCAATTAAGCAGCCATGATTAAGGCCAGAGAATCAAAAACACGTCATCTTGGACAGATTCAGCAGAAATTCAGGTTGCAGGATAAAATTGCTTCAACAGTATTCTAGGAGAAGTGATTGTGTGGCTACGCACAATAACAAAAGTTTGCACTAAAAGGTGTTACATAAAGATATTGAGCAATTCTCTTACCAACGTCTAACCAAATAAAAAGTACAAAGCATCACAAAAGAATTATGTAACATGAAAAAGAGCATAAAGTTTGCACTAAAAGGTGTTACATAAAGATATTGAGCAACTCCTTTACCAATATCTTACCCAACTAAAAGTACAAAGCATCACAAAAGAATCATGTAAGATGAAAAAGAGCATATGTGCCTCAATTATGAAATCATCTGGTCACAAGGACCATAAAATTTGACACTGAACTTATCCAAGTTACATGCCTAGCATCATGAAGGGGCCCAGGAATTCACAAAGCATCAGATGGACATATCATCTGAATACAAGAATTGAAAGTCGCTTACTCATGAAGCCAGGATAGAATCTGCATGTGCATGCACCAGATGTTCAACCAAGCAGTGACAACTGAGAGCAAAGTCTGTCAGAGAGCATTAAGCAGCCACAGTTCCACTGGGTTTTCTTGCAGACTTCAAAGCCCAAAGTGTGCATTTGTCTCTGACTCTGCATAGCCATTCTTCATTCGACAAATTGGCAAGCAGAGTAATTATCATGGCCAAACCCAATTTGGGACACAGCCCAATAAAACGTCCTTTTCTAGGGAAAGCCTTACTCAGCACTACAAGCTTCTTTATCTATCTTTCGACCTTTTTATATTCTGGATAGTGAGACAATGTGATGGTATGATGGCCTTTTGAGAAGGTAACTCAGCAATGAAAAGCATAGTCTGGGCCCAACCGGCATATTTCCCATACTTGCTCACAAAAGCCTCCGCTACTTGGCCAGAGAGCTTGGGTGTCAGTCGTGTGCCAGCAAGCTCAGGTAAAAGATACCTGGTAGCAATCTTTTGAACAAACAAGAGAACTTATGCAGATTAGAATTCAGAACTGGCAGAACAAAAGGCACATAGAAAACTTTTTACATTCAACAGGTTAAAAGTGCAAAGGTACATACTAAATATTTCTTTTGTAAAATGAAAAATCTACAAATTAAAGGCTACTAATGAACATGGACAAACAATGGTATTCACTTTCTTAATGTTTAGCTCTATCTGTGTGCTTAAAGTCAACTATCAACATGTTCAGCAGAATCATTTGCTTCCACACCAAAATCACCATGTCTGGTACGGGAAATATGGGCAAATGAATGGTTACCGTAGCTTTCTAGCAAATAAAGAACAACTCTAGAACTATGTTATTTCCACGTGTGAACATACCCATTACCCATCAAACATAATTAGGGAAGAAAGTCTGCATGAATGATATGCAATGAACCTTTAGGGTGAAACAAAATGCATAAATAACACTAAAGTTAATATCCCATTTTAGACATTCACAATCATGTATGAAAAGTACATATGCCGATCTACTCAATTTTTATATACAATAGCATGCACAGTTAAGTGACAATAATTCAGATAGTAATTGTTCCAATTCCGATAAATGAGAAACAAAAGAACTTACTTGCCACACATGCGTATCAACCGGAATGGCATGATGTTGATCAAGAGAGAAGAGAGCTACGCACGCTGCGACTTTAGAACCAACTCCAGGTAAAGTACAGAGAGCAGCAATAGCATCCTCTAGATCCAATCCACGCAGGGATGTAAGCCACTCCACACCTCCGCCAGGTTTTGACTGCAAAGCCTTAGCAGTGCCCACAATATACTTGGCCCTGCTAAGTCACATTATCATATATTAGGGAAGCATGTAGCAAACCTACCATGAAAAGAGAAGAAGGATAAACATAGGTTGGCAGTCAAGGAACCAACAAAACAACAAGTAATTCACAAGATGACTTCCTTAGAGAATCAACATGATTTATGATTCTTTGAGAAGGAGAAGTTTCCTACAGCCACATTTGGCAACACATTTAAAAAAAAAAAATAGACATACTACCAACATATCTAAGAATTATATCAACAGCTTTTAGATAATCTCTTGAATCACATATGAGGTACTCTGCCACCACTTTATGAACCTACTGATCCATTCTAACAGAAAATTTCTTTGGATGCAACGAAACAACGGTAGAACTACACTAACAAAAACCCAATTAAAACCATATCAACATGTAAGATTGGTAAACGCCAATAGAAAAACCATAAGTTGGGCTGACTTATGACAGTTAGAAATCCACCACAACATACTGTATGCAACAGGTTTCAAAGCACATAGCTATTTTCAGAAAAAGTTAAGAGGAAATTCGAATGCTACGAAGAGACTCCGACGTTTCGAGCGAGTATAAGAAGATAAAGCAATCAACCTGTAACCAAAACCAGCCTCCCTGAAATCTTTCTCAGAGACGGCCAAAAGCCGGTCTAGCGACGGGAACTCGTAGAACTCCAAACCCTCCACAGTCCCCAGATGCCTCCCCAGAGACGAAATGAAATCCACCATTTTAGTGATCCTCGCGATGTTGTTATTCGACGAACACAGAAACTGAACCAAGCACTCCAGAGGATCCTGCCTCAGCACGCGAGCCCCGCGCAGGAGCCTCGCCAGCTCGGCGAACCTCGGATCCGAGGCCGAGAACGCCTCCCAGATCTCACCCAGCCGGATGTCGGCGTTGAGGAAATCCAGCAGCGCCGACCGAGCTCCCGCGCCGTCGGGCCGATCGCCGTGCACGCAGTACGCGACGTCGCCGTCCTCGAGGTGCTTGAGGGAGACGAGGTGAGGGCCGACCGCGCCGGTGAAGCGGAGGGGCCCGGTGCGTTTCCACCTGAAGGTCTGGCCGGTGGGGAAGGTGAGGGGCAAGGAGAGCTCGGACTCGGCGAGGTTGAGCGGGACCCACTCCGGGGTTTCGGCGGCGAGCGACTGGCGGGCTGAGACGGCTTTTTGGCCGCGCCGGCGGCGGTCGTGATGATGGAGGCGGTGGATCGTTTGAGGGGTCGGAGGAGTGGATGGCGGGGTTCGCCTCGGTCTCTTCATGGTTCGTAGGAGAGAGGAGAGTCTTGCTGGGGAGATGGGGGCTAGGGTTTGGAGTTCCTTCATTGAAGATGCTCCATGCCTGCAACTGCGAGGGAGAAGCAAGGCAGGAGAAAGAGCGGACGACGACGTCATCGAGCTGCCATGATGAAGATCACCAATGTCAAATGCCTAACAGATGCCTGGCAGCAAAAAAAAAAAAAAAAAAATTCTTATTTTTTCTTTAAAAAAACCACAAAATGGCCACTGCACGTATATTTATTTATCCCGATTTTTTACATCAAAAACCCCGAATTATACTTATTGTGACTTATTTATCCTAAAAATCCAATCTCGTACGATGCATTTATTCTTTATCAATATTTCATTAGATATGGTTCTTATTTCTCTTAAATCGCGTAAGCATCATTTTAACATTATTTACTTTATGATGTCTATATAAGTAAATTTTTAATAGTTCTTATTAACAAAAATTTGATAAAAGAAAAAATATGTCATATAAATATAAATTTTTAATTTTTTTAATTATAAAAAAATTTGAAAATAAATGTGTCATGATTCTGTAATTTATAGTTTTTAGTGATTTTTATCCTTTTTTAATTCTCCTAAAATTAATAATGAAAAGAAAAAAAAAGTAGAAATCACATTACTATATAAATGCCACATAAAATAATCCTGAACTTTAGATTGAGAACATCTTGGACCAAGGCAAATCCATCAAATTGTTTCCAAGCATGCCGAAAATTATTCCTCCAATGAACTACGTGCGAGTTGGACTAGACGGGTTGCTTTCCATGGTCACAAATTGCGACATAAATTGCAAGGCCATTGCGGTAAAGCCATTAATCCTTCTTCAATTTCAAGTTCGGCCCGTAATTGCATCGGCTAGCGTTCGAAGTCTTACATCCGCATGGGCCGAGTTTTCTCTTGATTCCTCAAATGCCCTTCATTCGACCCGAGACATGGTCCATGAAGAGTGGGCTCATTGGCGGTGACATTTTTTTTTTAATGTCCAACGAGATCTAGATAGATTTGTAAGTTCACAGGGCACGTTACAACTTACAATAAACCGAGAAAATGGAACCTTCCCGTCGGTACCATAGCCTAGATTCATACCAAAAGGTTGTGCTCTTTCACAACGGGGCGGGGGTATTCCCACCTCCAATATAGCTAAGAGCACCCTTTTTATTGATCAGTGACCAAAGTACCCTCCCCTAACCCCCTATTGTCTTCTCTCTCGTCTCTCTGACGCGTTTGTACTCTTTCCTTTTCCCGTTGTCTCTTTCTTCGCTGTCTCAAATTCCGCGCAACTCCTTTCTTTTTCCTTTCCTCTCTTCCTCCGGCCTGTAATCTCGACACTCGCATTCTTTTACTTGTCCGTGAAGGTTCATTCAGCAATTTAAACAATTTAAAGCAAGTAACTGTCGCTCACTTTTTGCTGTTGTTTTATGATTTTTTGGCATATGAAAATATAAAGCGCATGGAGATCATCTATTATGAGAAAAAAAAAACAAAAAAGAGATGAAAAAATACCTATCTGGATTCTATTTCGAAATTTACAGAATTTAATTAGAATAATTATGAAAACACTATTGATTATTATTTCTAATCCTAATTTATTTCTCTTTCTCCCTCGTGGCTGCCTTCATCCCCCATCAAGTTGCCATGGAACATGATGACCTCCTCCACTCCACTATTGCAAGGGAGCTCATACTCACTCGAGTTCACATCCTTGTTTGCTCATTCATCTATCGCACTTACTCCTTGTCTAGCTCTTCTAGCTTTGTCCCTCTCTTTTCTCAATGTGCAAGCGTTGAGCTTGACGTCATATGCAACGAAGCTTAATGTCAAGTATTGAGTTCTATGCCATTAACGGCTCATCGCCTGAAGAGAAATGAAGAGACGGATTGTAAGGGATGGCCGAGTTAACAATATAAGGGAAGAGGAGAGGGAAATTGGGCAAAGTGATGTGAAGGTAATTGGTGAGGTAACGGCATTGGAGTAATAGTTTCGAGGGCACGGAGCAAATGAGCTCTCGAGAGATAAAGAGACATGTAAGTGCAAGAGTCACACCATGATGGAAAAAGAAAAGATAAGGGATCAGAAAAGCATTTTGTTCATTGCTTAATAATATAGCCGTTTTTAGCTATATCGGGGTGGAAATAGTCTCGTCCTTAGAATATATAAACCTTTTCCATCTTAATATGAAACTTAATATATATATTTAACAATTTCGAAGATAAGATTTAGACAGAAGCAATAGGCACATCATAATTGCTGTCAAAATAGGCTCTATCAAGTAGTGCTCGTAATAAAACAATGGCGAAAAAATTCAGAAGTTCAAAAAAAAGAAAAAAATCGATTCTCCAAAATCCTTGAACTATTGTGTCTCCCGAGAAAGATCGAAAATTCCCCCCCCCCCCCGCCCCCGCCCCCGGGTAAGCTACGCGCACTGCACTCCTCTCGCTCGTCGGAAGCCAATTTCTCCGAAAGAAAGAAGAAGAAAGAAGGAAGAAGAAAGAAGAAGCGTCAGCAGCAACTTGAATCCTGCCAAGAACCAGAGATCTCCCACCCCAAAATCTCTCTCTCTCTCTCTCTCTCTCTCTCTCTCTCTCTCTCTCTCTCTCTCTCTAGCAATGCTTGCTTCTCCCTTAGGTGATTTTTTTTTTTTTTATCAAAATTTCATTAGGTGGTTTTTCGATTAAAATAACGTCGTCGGGTAGGCATCATTTCAATACTATTTGCTTTTTGGTATCCATGTAAATAGATTTTTAATAGTTCTCTTTGACAGAACTTTGATGGAAGGATATAAATATAATTTTTTTTTATTTTTTTATGTTATCAAAAAAATTTAAAGCAAATGTGTCACGATTGATACAAGGGAAAATTTCAAATAAAGACTTGGAGTGTTTTTGTTTTTTCAAATAAACACCTAAAGTGATCAAATCGTCTCAATTAAGACCTAAGTAGCCATATCAATTTAAAAAAAGAGCCTAACCTTTAGATTGAAGGGCAATTTTTATCTTTTAACTTAATTTTTTCTATTTACTTCTTTTTTTTATTTTCCCCCCTTCCCTCTACCAAACTCAAGTGAGAGCAACCCCCACTAGTGTTGAGCAAGGGCTTTCCTCGCCAAATCTGGTGAGAGCAATCCTCACCCTCACATGGCCTCGCCAGCTCATACGAGGGCGAGGGTTGCCCTTGATGGTAGCGAGGGTGACCCTCGCGCCAGATCCAATGAGGGCGGCCTCGTCCTTGCCTGAGGTGTGCAACCTCCTCTAACCATAAACAACAATGGGGGTGGGGTAGGGAAGAGGGAAAAAAAAAATATATATATATATATATATATATAGTTATATTTTTTTTTACAAAAATACCCTTTCTTCGACAACTAGAATAGTTAGTGGTTAGCCAAATGCCCTTATTTGAGATGATGTGATTATTTGAGGTTTTTATTTGAAATAAAATCTACTTCAGACTCTTATTTGAGAAAACGAAAGTCTTTCAGGCTTTTATTTGGAATTTTCCCTTTACATGATTTAGAGTTTTTAGTGATTTTTACCCTTTTTCTTTTTATTCTCCTAAAATTATTTTTCTATTTATATCAAGCTTTTTTGGGAAGTTATGCAAAAAATACTCATTATGTCTACTTATGACTTTCACTTAAAAATTAGAAAATGAAAAAAAAAAAGCAATTTTGAATTTCTAGACGATTATGAAAAATTATGTACAATTTTACCTATCATCTAACTATTTAATTTTTTTTTTATTGTTACGTAAAATATCATAGCGTAAATACCATAAAATACATAGAAAATGAAAAGTCAAAAGTAGAGATCACACTACTACATAAATGCGATGGCCTAATTCCATAAAAAAATCCCAAACTTTAGATTAAGAACATCTTGGACGAAGGCAAATTTGTCGAATTATTTATGAGCTTGCCGAAAATTATAAGGTATTCCTCCAATGAAGCGAGTTGGACTAGACGGGTTGCTTTCCATGGTCGCAAATTGCGATATAAATTGCAAGGCCATCACAGTAAAGCCATTAATCCTTCTTCGATTTCAAGCCTGGCTGTAATTGCAGTGATTAGGGTTCGAAGTCTTATACGAGCGCGAGCCGAGTTTTCTCCCGAATCCCCAAATGCCTTCACTTGACCCAATACACGGTCCGTGAAACGAGCGGGCCCGATGACCATTTTTCAATGTCCAGTGAGATCTGGATAGACTTGTAAGTCGAGGGCGCACGTTACAATAAACCGAGAAAATGGAACTTTCTCTTTGGTACAAAGGCCTAGATTCATGCCAAACGATTGTCCTCTTTCTCATCGGGGCAGGTGTTTTTCCACCTCCAATATAGCCTAAGAGCGCCCTTTTTATTGGTCAGTGACCAAAGTACCCTCCCCTTGCCCCCTATGTCTTCTCTCTCGTCTCTCTGACGCACTTGTACTCTTTCCTTTTCCCGTTGTCTCTTTCTCCGCTGTCTCAAATTCCCTGCAAACTCCTTTCTTCTTCCTTTCCTCTTCCTCCGGCCTGTCAAGTTGCACAGCCGAGGCATCTCTCAACACTCGCATTCTTTTACTTGTCCATGAAGGTTCATTCAGCAATTTAAAGCAAGTAACTTTCGCTCACATTTTGCTCTCCTTTTATGATTTTTTGGACATATGAAAATATAAAGGGCATGGAGATCATCTAGTCCAGGAAGAAGAAGAAAAAACATCTATCTAAATTTCACTTAAATTTAATTGGAACAATTATGAAGATCCTATCGATTATTATTTCTAATCCTCATTTCTTTCCCTTCTCTCCCGTGGCTATCTTCATCCCCCATCAAGTCATTGCCGTAGAACATGATGGCCTCCTCCACTCCACTATTATGCGTGAGCTCATTTTCACTCGAGTTCATATCCTTGTTTGCCCATTCATTTACCTCACTTGTTCCTTGTCTAACTTTCTTAGCTCTATCCCTCTCTTTCCTCAATGCACGAGCACTGAACTCGATGTCATATGCGATAGAGCTTAATGTCAAGAGTGGAGTTCTGCGCTATTAATGTCTAAGCCCAAAGAGAAATGAAATGAAGGGACGGATTGTGGGGGATGGCTAAGTTAACAATATAAGGGGAGAGGAGAGGGAAATTGGGCAAAGTGATTTGTAGGTGAGTGGTGAGGTGACAACACTAGTATAATCCGAGGGCATAATCCGAAAGCAAAGGGACTCTCAAGAGAGAAAGAGGCATGTAAGTGCAAGAGTCAAACCATGATGGAAAAAAAAGAGATAAGGGATTAGAAAGCATTTTATTCATTGCTCAATGATATAGCCGTTTTTAGCTATATTGAAGGTGGATATAGTCTCGCCCGTAGAATATATAAACCTCTTCCATCATCATACGGAACTTTATATATATATATATATATATATTGTTTTTTTACATAATTTCGAATATAAGATTTAGATAGAAGCCATGGACACATTATACAGCTCGTAATAAAACAGTTGCGAAAAAAATCCAGAAGTTCAAAAGAAAAAAAAAAAAAATCGATTCTCCAAAATCCTTGTACTATCGCGTCTCCCGAAAAAGACCGAAAAATTTTCCCCCCAGGGTAAGCTGCGCGCACTGCACTCCTCTCGGCTCGTCGGAAGCCAATTTCTCCGGAAGAAAGAAGAAGAAAGAAGGAAGAAGAAAGGAGGAAGCAGCAGCAGCAGCTCCTCAAATCCTGCCAAGAACCAGAGATCTCCCACCCCAAAATCCCTCTCCCTCTCTCCCTCTCTAGCAATGCCCGCATCTCCCTCTTTTCCTTCAGGTAAAAGCTCTCTTTCTCTCTCTTCGAACTGCAGCGAATTCGTCAGCTTCCCGATTTCTACCTTCGCCTGGCGCGTCCCGATTCCGCGGTCTCAACGGAAAGCCCTCTCTCTCTCTGTCTCTCTCTGTGCAGGAACGCGCGGCAACCGGTGGAAGAGGCGGAAGCGGGAGGCGACGCAGCTCTCCCGCCGGCACAAGGACGCCGTCGAGGACGAGGACGAGGACGAGGAGCCCAACGACCTCGACGACGACCTCGACCGCGCCGAGGACCCCGACGCCGAGGACGCCAACCCTAGCGCGAGCAACCACAACCACAACCACAGCCACGCCGCCGCCGCCGATCCCAGCCCTAGGGAGACCGAGGTCTTGTCGGACGGCGGGGTCCGCATCTGCGACTTCCCTCCCGTGGTCAAGCGCACTGTGAACCGGCCCCACTCCTCGGTGCTCGGCATCGTGGCCCTCGAGAGGGCGAATTCGGTCGGGGAGGGCAGGGATCAGGTGCAGGGCGGCGGCGTTTGCTTGGAGAATGTCTCGTACGGGCAGCTCCAGGCTCTTTCCGCTGTGCCGGCGGATAGTCCCGGTCTGGCGGATTCGGAGAAGGGCGATGGGGACGCTCCGTCCTTTGTGGCCACGCCGCCCTCTATTATGGAAGGGATGGGCGTGGTGAAGCGGTTTGGGAGTAGGGTTCATGTGGTGCCTATGCATTCAGGTTCTGTCTCTCTCTAATTAACGACGTGTATATGAGTTTGCCATCCACAGCAATCTGTATCGTGTACTTTGATTTTATTCTTTTGCTTTCCCTGCTTCGCCAACTGCTGAAGTGGTAGCGAAACACGTTTTCTTAGTATTTCAGTGTTGCCTTGATTGATAGCTGATATTCCATTAAGGAGATTCGGTCGAAGAATTGATGACGGCGTATCCCTAGCGTAGGAAGCTTTTGCCAATTGTTGCCTCTAGTTAAAAGGGTTTTATGTGTTGATGCGAAATGCTTCAGCTTTGCCATTGAAAATGATTGTTGCGATTGTTTATAGGGTGCATTTTATCTAAGCCTATGTACTTTTGAGAATGCACACTTGATTTTTGAGAAGTGAATGTTTTGGAAACCATAGAGCAAAGTTTGGAGAAATATGGGACAACTTCAGCTCAATAGAGTGCTCATTAATTTAGTCGGGTGAAGAAAGTTATGCTTTAAGACCAAGCTCTACAGGATAGCTAGATGTACTTTCATTCAAGTTTCACAGTTTAAGACCATGCTCTATATAATAAGATCATAGGAAGATGTACTTCAATTCCCACTCGAAGTACTTTCGGGCTCTTGTGAGCTTAAAGTTAAATGTGAAGGATATTTTGATTTTCTGTGTAAATATGTCACACGTTTACATCTGAATAACTTCTCATTTCGTACTGGAAACCGTGGTAACTTGCAGATACAAGCAGTTTCTTTTTGTTGTTGATGAGAAGTTTGACTTGACTCTCCGTCAATAAGTTTGTAATGCTTTGTGCTAACTGATCATTCTCATTTTACCATCTATTGGAACCGTTCTGAAAAGTAAACATGCTGAAAGAGTCTTGTTTATAATTCTAGAATATAGACATGTTACTGTTTCCCACTATAAGGTTCTTTTGGTATTTGCACGCATGTGTTATGTCCTCGATTTACTGGCACTTCCATTCAATTTTGTTACAAGTCTGGTATTGTGTAGATAAGTCATAACTACATCACCAATCACCTTGTATGCATCTATGATGTTCTGTTAATGGAAAATTTTCCTCTTCCGTAATATACTCAGCCCTTGATTGATAAGGAAGTTTAGTGACTGGTTAATGGTTTTTGGTTGACAATAATGTAGTCGAACTTTTTATGGTCATCTTGAGCCCCCAGCACCTGTCTATCCCCTGGGTTATGAGAAGGGGCTGGTAACTGTTCTCACTTCTTGAATATGTGTTATCACATAGTGTAATAGTTTGGCTTTGGTTTCCTTATGTCCAGACTGGTTTTCACCTTCTACGGTGCATCGATTGGAGAGACAAGTGGTGCCACATTTTTTTTCTGGAAAATCAGTAGACCATACACCGGAGAAGTACATGGAGTGTAGGAACTATATAGTTGCCAAATATATGGACAATCCATACAAAAGACTCAGAGTTTCTGATTGCCAGGGATTGGTAATTGGTATTCAAGATGACGATTTAAATCGGATTGTTCGCTTTCTGGACCACTGGGGTATCATTAATTATTGTGCTGCTTCAGCACCTCCTCGTGAATCTTGGAATGGTGGTTCTTATTTAAAGGAGGATCAAAGTGGGGAGGTTCATGTGCCATCAGCTGCATTGAAGTCCATTGATAGTTTAATCAAGTTTGAGAAGCCCAAATGTAGGCGAAAAGCAGCTGATCTATATTCATCCTCATCGCATAAGGATGACAGGGTTTCTGACTTGGATAACAGAATTCGAGAGCTCCTATCTGGAAATTGTTGTAGTCATTGTTCTCGGCCCCTTTTGGTTGTGTATTATCAGTCACATAAGGAGGTAACTTCAGATTTTCTTTGTCATATCAGGTTCTTAACATGTATTATTCTTCCTATGATTCATGGTTATGTTAGTGTCCACAAATTGGGAAAAAAGACTCATTCTATCTTTTAAACTGTGGATGTACGTCTCCTGATCCCTGTATTCTTGTTGATGAACACTTCTATTTTATCAGGTGGATGTTTATCTTTGCTCTGATTGCTACCATGAAGGAAGATTCGTTATTGGTCATTCAAGTATAGATTTTACAAGGGTAGATTCCACAAAAATCTATGATGATCTAGATGGAGAAAATTGGACAAATCAAGAAACATTGCTGCTGCTAGAGGGGGTGGAACAATATAACGAGAACTGGAATGAAATTGCAGAGTATGTAGGCACCAAGTCTAAAGCACAATGCATCCTTCATTTTCTCCGGTTGCCTATGAAAAATGGTATACTGGAGAATATTGAGGTTCCAGGTGCATCACTGTCATCCAGTTTATCAAATGGAGATGATCAGTCTCGTCAAAATTCAAACTTCAATGGGGATATAAGAGGTACTTGCTTATATTTGAAGTTCCGTCTACTTGTGCACTTGTATTGTTTGGCTATAACCCTTCCTCTTTCTTCAGGTTCCTGCCATCAAGATACAAACTCTGAAGACAGGCTTCCTTTTGCCAATTCCGGGAACCCAGTGATGGCTCTGGTGAGTCTTGACATTGATTTTGTGCCAATTTTTTTTTTTTCCCCATTAGATGATGGTGCTAAACAGTGGAAAACCATTGGAGGGAGGAACATGAGAGAACTTCTGCTAGTGTGAGGCTAAAATACATCTTTATACTTCTATCAATGCTTCACTGCCCAGATCTTAGTACAAAGGATGCTCAGTGTTGAGTCAAAATTTTAGATTTTTCTTTCTCAGGTGGCATATGATCCATCTTCATTGCTTGACCTGGGTGCAGTCATTAGTATAATATCTTTCTATCACAAACGTGGTACTGCATGAGTATTGGCCTTTAGGTGTCTTCTTTTCTTTAGAACTCCTCTTGGGTTTTGTACCACTACCCAGCTAGCAAGAGTTTGGGTACACTTCCCGTGTCTATGCTAACTTGGTTTGGGTGGGGGGAGGGTTATTTTTTCTATTAACTCCCCACTACTTGGTTTTGGGTGGATCTAATACCAATCAAACTCTAGGTCTCCTTTCTGGCATCTGCTGTAGCACCCAGAGTTGCGGCAGCTTGTGCCCATGCATCCTTGGCAGTGCTGTCTGCTGAAAATGGTGTGGCTGAATCAGGTAACATCATACAGGTGGAGGGATCAGCGCAGGGACATAGGTGAGCAGCTTTCTTTGTTCTGTTCTCATTGTCACTTCAATGTCATTTGTATCCTTGCTGTTTGGATTTCAGTTTGAATTGATTTTGTGAGCTCTTGCGGAGTACTATGATGATTTTATTATGTTCCCTTTCTAGTTGTGCTTCCTGTTCTGAGTAGGATTTATGTTTCTCATATGTATTTTCTATTTTAATGCGGTGTAGGGTCTTTATATATCATGCACTCCTTCTGCTTTATTATGATTGATTGAGTTAATGAAAGTTCAGTTTTAGCGATTATTTGCTACCGATTTGTGTGTTGCTTAAGAAGTTTTCAGAGTGATGCCTAAAGATATTTAACATTTTCTTCAGAAATCCGTTTATTCATTCTGAATGTTTTCAGTGGACCTTTTCCCTCAGACCCTCGTCAATTTTTCCATTGTTAAAATTCAGTCTAATCCTTCAAGTTACCATTTGCAGTATTGTCACAGCCACTTAATGTACTCCCAAACTTGAATAGCATCTCACCTGGTCATCCTACATTGATTCCTTCAACTTGTATCCATTGGATAACATCGCCATTAAGTTCTTTTTTTTTTTTTTTTTTTGTAAAATGGATCCAAGTAATTGTTATCACTCAATGTGGATCTAAGTAGGTAGAATGCTCGTTGTTTGGTTATGTTTCGGCTAGAAAAAGATCTTGGTTATGTTGGTAGAACTTGTTAGGATTCGCTGCATGATCACAAACAAATTAAAGACTAAAAGCGAGAAAGAGAATTTGAGATGCAAGGTTTTATCCTGATTAACCAACTAGGGCTACGTCCAGCTGAGGAGTCTATCATAATCAACATCTCGCACCTTTCTGTTACATCCTTCAATTACAAGAGAGAGAATGTGTGTGTGTGTGTGTGTCCAGTAGCTATTCATGAACCCAAGACCAAATTATCAACAAAATGGGCTCAAACTATAAAAGCCCTTTGGGGTTGCGGGGGCGCCGCCCCTACGACCCCTGCTGGAGTGGGACCTTTGTGCCATCTTGTCGATAGTGAATATGAACCATACCGCAATAGAACTTTCAAAGCACAATATCAACTGATCTCCAATAGAAGATATTCCAAAGCTTTCTATTCAGTTATCTGACTTGTTGACCTTGAGCCCATAGTATTGGTTAAGTTTTTCTGGAATGTAAAGTTAATTATATTTTGCTTATGTGAAGGATGAATTTGGAGACATCACAAGCTGGAGATTCAGTCCAACAAGAAGGTTGGTTGGAAATTTTCCAGATTCTGTACATTTTTTATTGTATGCTGATCTCTAACTTCATGTCACTACGGTTCTAATGCTTGCACTTTATAAGAGATTTGGCTGTGAATTGGTTTAGGTAATCAAGATGAGGCAGATGGTTCATTGCTGTCCCCAGAAAAAGTCCAAGCTGCTGCAAAAGCTGGTCTTGCTGCTGCTGCAACCAAGGCGAAATTATTTGCAGATCATGAAGAACGGGAAATTCAAAGGTTGTCAGCTAATATCATAAATCATCAGGTGAGACTATAATTAGTATTATTGTTTGATCTTACATTTGACTTCCTTTAGTTAAACTATTGTGCCATTTCTAACTGTAAAAGTATTAGACGATCTTTTGTTAGAGATTTATCTTTTCCAAATTTTCTTATTGCTAAAACCTTCCCAAGTTTTTGACAATTTACTTTTTGGAATGAATATCATTTGTTGTCTCATAGTGGTAAGAATTTATTTTCATGGCAAGTCCAAATTAGTTTCCTAAGGCATGTGAAATAGAACCTCTTTGAAGGATTTTATTTGTAGGAAAGGGAAAAAGTTGAATGCTGCAGAACCTTTATGAAGTTTGAAGCTGGCAGGACAGGTCCCATGATGCGATTAAGGTTCCCTCTGTTTTTGGCAGAGGTCAAAATTGTTTCTATTGGAGTTTTTAACTCGTACTTACTGATGCTCATGGATGATTCTTCCACATCCCTTCTACCGTGACTTTCACCAATAGAGATAACTCAAAAAAATTGCGTTTTTTACCATGGCATCACTTGTTCTACTTCATAGAGGTTTTACCCTGGCATCACTTATGATTGGAAGGACCGTCCCATAATGCCATTAAGTTTGTCTGTGTTTGAATAATCAATATATGCTTCGTTATCTGGGATACTTACAAGCTTTCTTAGTATTTTGGACCAGCTGATTTGTCAATAGAGTGATGCTGTATGTGAAGACTGATTTACAAATTTATATATTAGTGGAGTTAGACTGTAAGTGATCATTTAATCATATTTAACTATCCATGAGAATCTATGACATTACTCACTATACTAATTTTGTAAACCAATCTGTGTATGCATTTTTATTCTTGTCAAGATTTGCTTTGCTTAAACAACTTTTAAGTTTACTCTGATGTATATTGGACTGCAAGTGAAACAGCTTTGTGTTAATTATGAAATTGATGTCTTCAGTTATTCTTTGTCTTGGTGGAGACTTACTTAACTATTCTGTGAGAACTCAGCCTCTGGTGAACTGGGATATTTCAGTATCTTGATTTACTTGCCCAGTCATCCTTGTGGTTACAATTACTGCCCTTGAGTGCGGTGAATCTTTTGGATGGCAAACTTGAGCTAGCAAATTTGTTGAAGGGTACCTTTTTGTTAGTGCTGTAGCTTTGGCTTGTATCGGTGTCATCTTGACTCAGTGTTACTCAATATTACTGTCACTGCACTTGCTCTTAAGAGCACGAGGCAAGTCACAAATTTCGAGCAAGTTTTAGTAGTGGGTTATATCAAGGAGGATCAATCACTTTTGGCGGGATGATTGGACAATGGATATTGTTGTCTGCATTGCTGAGAGTCTCTTCCAGATAAAACTGGATAAGCTAATTATCCACCTCTTAAAAGAGAACCCCCCCCCCCCCCAAAAAAAAAAAAAAAAAAAAAAAAAAAAAGAGGATAAAAATAATTTTGGTTTATCATGGACCTTGGTTTCTAATAAACTCTATCTACATGTGTAGTTAAAGAGATTGGAGCTGAAACTGAAGCAGTTTGCAGAAGTTGAGACCTTGTTGATGAAAGAATGCGAGCAGGTTGAGAAGACAAGGCAGAGATTGGCTGCTGAACGAATGCGAATTATATCAACCCGCCGCTTTGGAGCCACAGGAGTCACTTCGCATGCAGGCGTAACAGGAGTTGCTTCTCCAATGGCTAACAGCAGCTCTGGCAACCCTAGACAAGCAGGCATCTCAGCATCACCTTCGCAACTGAGCACCCCGGGATATGGCACCAATCAACAGATTCCTCCTCACATGCCATTCATCCAACAACGGCAGGCGGTTTTCCCACTTGGGCCAAGGCTTCCACTTTCAGCGATAAACTCGTCATCAGCACCTTCTTCAAGCACAGCTTTTAATGCTCCCGGCAATTCCCAGCCTAGTCTCAATCATCAAATGCTGAGGTCAGTACCAGGGACTAACTCTAGTTTAGGTTGAAAAGGATAGCAAATGTATCTTAGAGTAGGTGTTCCATTAATTTAACAAATTGGACGTGATTATTATGCTGGGAATTTCCAAGAACCAAGGGAAGTTGTCACTAAGGTATAATGAAAATTGTTCACACACCCTTCTTTGTATGTTGTTGCATTACATTTTTTTCTTTTTACCTTTTGGCTTGGCAATTTCGTCCCTTTCCCCAAACCCCCAAGAGATGAGAGACGAACCTCCAACACGTCGAGATAGATGTGGCTTAGGAATTTATGCGCCGCATTACTGATAGGGGCCGCGCCAGTGGTAATCGATCGAGAATTCAGTGTATTTCTGAACATAGAGAGAATTGACTAGGTGCGGCAGGACTTTAGAGATTAGTATTCTCGTTGGGTTAAGCACACAAAAAAGTTGGCCATCTCTGATTCCAAAGGTAGATTGCAAATATTAGGAAAAAAAAACTTCGCACTGAGGGTGCGCGTTTGGGAAGACTTTTAGGGAAAGTCCTTGAGAAAATGTAAAGGCCCTTGAGTTAAAGGAGTTTTTAAAAATGCAAAGTGTGTTTGGTAAATCGTATTTGTGAAAGTCCATTGTGAAGTATCTTTAAGCAAAATAGTGTTTGGGTAAATTAAATTTGCAAAAGACATTTGCTATTAAAAAAAAAAAGGAAAAAAAGGAGAGTTGGCCGGCCAAGGGCTTCGCCGGTTACCGCTAGCAAAGAGCTAACAGTTGCCGGTAGCCGGCGAAGAGCTAACAGTTGCCGGCGAAGGGTAGGCGGTCCGGTGAGGGGGAGGTGGCGTGGCGAAGGGCAGCGTTGAAAGATGGTCAATTCGTCAATTAGAACTGAATCAATGTACTTTTCCCACGGTGTGGATCGGACCACCCCCTTCGCCCAACCAATTTTTCATGGGGAGAGATGGCTAGAGCGAGTTGAAAGATGGATGAGGACGCTACATAAGACGTGCATAGCGGTACGGGGAAAGAAGTCGATGGTGTTGGAACTGCATGGTTCGAGGGAATCGTATGATTCGAGGTCAACTTTCCAGCGCTGGGCCGAGCGGGCTAGTGAGACGGAAGACATGGCTCGTCACGCTAACATCGAGGCATGCTGCCCTGGAATGGGTATGGAATATCTGTAGGACTTTCGTCAAGCAAGCTAATACGTTCCAATACTGCCTAATCATTTCACTACCATTAATAAGCGACAACAAAGAAGCACCTAGATTACAGTAGCAAAGCTTGGTGCTTAGAAGTTGAGCTTAGGAAGTTGGCCTTGCGGGATGCATTCATGTCACATAATACAGCAACTTATGACCTCATAAGTCATGACACGGCTCACTCAACCACTCGAGCTCATTGACATCTATGGCCGTTTCGCTTAAGCACATGATCGATGAAGATGCTCTTCAATCATAACTTCCTATTCAGGCAAAGGGATATCGGCCAAATCTTTTCTGTATGGGATTTCTTCTGCTTCCTCTTCCCCATCAGCATCTTTAAACCCGCTCTCTATGTTGCCAGATTTCATCAGGTCGTGCTTGATTGGCTCTATAAAAGTTACAACGGTGTCCCTCCGGAAGGTCAGATAGATTACTGCGAAGATATAGACTGCCATTAAGGGAAAAACGATGATCCCAACAAATATGTTCGCCACTCTTGGTAAACTGTTGTGAATCAGCCAACCCACAAAACTTTTGCTCAAGTAATATATGTTGATGGCGATTATTCCAAAGCCAAGAATCCATGAGATGACCATTACCTGCATGAAAATTTTATCAGCACCAGCATTGTTTATGCTTTAAAGGTCAACCTTTTGGTCTAACAATTCTTGTACATAAGGATAAGTTCATTAGGTGCACTTGCAAACAGTACTTGTGGATGCACGAAGCATTGCTTTAAACTGGAAAATATCAACTTACAATGATGGAGTTCTTATGTGGTCCCATCTTGCTGGTGCTGCTACTAAACTTGAGGAGAGGGATGAGAGCGAACGGAAGTTCAAAAGAAAGAATCATCTGCTCAGTTCCACATAAAATTTTTTGCAATTAGTCAAAAACTGGAAGAGAAACATGGAGAAAAGCATATTTTGAAGGTTCAGGTCGACTAGTTACGAACCGATGCAATGATAATGAGTTGCCCTGCACCAGAAGATCCGCCTATTATTGAGACAATAAGACTAGGGGTGATGGCGATGCACCTGGTCAACAAATTCCTTTTCCACTTCTTCATCTTTAGGTTTAGAAATCCCTGTATGTCATGCATACCCCGTTCAATTGGCAAGCCTAGTTTAAATTAAATAAAGTTGAATTTAGTATCTAGCAGCCTTTTTTTCCCTTGAAGAGACCTGCATTATGTATTGCCCTGCATAGGTGCCTGTGATGGTGGAACTCTGGCCGGACGCCAGCAGTGCGATGGCGTAAATGGTCGAGCTTGATCTTCCCAGCACATTCTACATATATTGACTTAAAGGATTATCAAAGGGAGAACTTTCAGGATAGCAACCGATCCTGTATTACAAGAAATCACGAATAATCATGCACCTTTAAGAGATCTGATGCATTGTCCAGTGTGAGATTATTGCACGTGTCACTATTGCTATTGGAGAGATTGTTGGCTGAGCAAACGGCACCCGAGACCGAGACAATTGAAACGTTTATCAGAAAGGCTATTAGCAAAGCGAAACCGCTTTCTATAAGGAAATATCTGCAGGCATCCTGCGAAGTCAACAGAGTATCGGTCATTGACTGTCATTTCCCGAAAATAACAACAAAAGATAAAAAAGAAAAGAAAAAGGAGCTCCCATATATTGGCATTGTGGTACTTATATAAACATGCATATGCAGATTCATGTAAATTGTTCCAGTGGATATCATGCTTACATTGATGCCACGGACAGATCTCGGTACTTTCCTGGACAACACCAATGCAGAGTGGAGAAATAGGTTGTGACTGTCATAGAGAAAGAAGAGGACCAGTCAGAAGAGCTGATCCAAAGACAATACGAGAGCATGTCGAAGGTCACTTCATGGTGAGAGGAGATGTTTCTTTTGTACAGGAAGACAGCTTACGGCATGACGAGGGCGCCCAAGAGAGCAACGGCACTGCCAGTGGCTCCTTGACCGCTAAGCTTAGGGACAAACATGCCCTTCAGGACATCGGATGCGGGAGGCTTCACATAACTCATTTCCCCAAAGAAACATGCTGCCATTGTGAACACCAGCAATGCTATCAGCATTTCCAGCTTCCTTACCTGCAACAATTTCACAAGAAACCAGAAAATTTTGAGCAACACTAGTTCGAATTCTGTGTTGAGCCAGTACAGTGAAGGGCTATAGAAGGATCCTTGTACGGACCGGGTCAGAGGGGAATTGATGTGGTAGTCCGTGTGCTCCTGGCTATTGATAGGCCTTACATGATTCAAGTAATATGCTCGGTCCGGTCTAACACACCGGCAATCCATCAAGATCATGTGAGTATTACATGTATTTGTACAAGACTCTGTTCGTAACAGTCCCCTTAAGATTAACAGCTCGATCGATAGATTTAGATCCTAGTACGGCTCTATTTTCCAGTTAACAATGCCAAGCTGCATTAATAACATTTAGGTAAATATAGAAGGGAAAATTTTAAACTAAAGTCTGAAGTGGCGAACTTAATCCTAAATAAGTTGACCGATTCATTCTTCTTTAATTTGTTTGCACCACAAAGACACTTCTCTGGACTTTGCCATCTAGTTTTATGACTCCCCACCAGATCAGCATCAAGCAAAATTACGCCTCAAATGCCAGTTTGAGACAAAGAATTTCATCTTTGATTATTATGCATTGCTCGTGTAGGAATTAGTTTACAAATTGTTAGTTACATGTATGACCTGGATCCTTCGAAAGTTAGTTTAGCTCTGGAATAAAGCTTCAACTTTTTCAAATTTTGGATGGAATCGGCGCACCTGGAATAAAGCCCGTGCAAACTAACGGTGACACAGATTTGAAGTACCAAATGAACGAGTAGACTATGAACGACAGAATCAGGCAAGGAAGCGGGTTGGCATACAAAGGGCAACCAAGAGCAATCTATAAAATAAAGAATAACAAGAAGAGCAAAAACAAAACAAATTGCAGGCGTACCCCATATCTTTGTAGGCCAAGAAGCAGGAGTGTACTACAGCCAGTGAGCAGTACCCCAGCAAACAGTGGTATGTGGAACAGAATATTCAATGCAAAGGCTGTCCCAATTACTGCATATCAACGAAATAGAGAAGATATCATTAACTCTATAGTCAGTGGAAGTAAACAAGATTATAAATGACTTAAAAACATATGTCCTGACAGAACATGCCTTCAGGTATGTCTGCAGCAATCACGGCAACTTCAGCGAGCAGCCAGAGGCAATACTTCACGGCTATGGGATACTCAGCCTTACATAGCTCTGCTAGGTGTTTCCCTGAAAAGATTCAATTCGAATAATAGAACCGAAAGAAGTCACGGAACCTATGTCATCTTTATTGAAATTTGTATTGTGTTCTTCTCTTTACCAGTGCTCACACCCAGATTTGCAGCGAGCGACTGGATGATTAGAGCAAACACCATCCCAATTAGTACCACCCACAGAAGCTGGAATCAACAAACGCAAGTGTCAGCGACTTAATTCTCTCTTCCCTTGCTCCTCTTGCAATTTATGTCAATCATTCATTATAAAATGAGGAGTATAGTAGATCTACTAGGACTAATTTATTTACCTCATATCCATAGGAAGCCCCAGCTTGAAGATCTGTTTCCACTGTAGCACAGAAAACCATAGTTGCATCTTTGTGAATCAGGAGGGGAAAAAAAAAGAACCAGTGCTACATTATATTCAAACTTGATTTTGACTCGAATAGTCAAAGCTCGATATGCTATCGGTGCTTGGTCAATGGGCTTCATTTTACAAGTTCGAGTTAAACGCAATGAGGTATTCCACGATCTTGAGCTTGGTGCTAAAGTTCTGAAAGTATGATGAAATCCAAAAAGGATGTGCCTATATGGACACAAACAAAGATGTTCAACAACCCGATTAGGATATCGAGCCATCCGGTCAAGTATTTCGAATGCTCAGTCTTGATCACTTCAACTTTGGATCTCTTCGAACTTTAAAGGATTTGAGCCAAACATGAGTAATTTGCAGGTCGAGCTCGAGTAATTCACTTGATACTCGACAGGACTTTCACCCCGAGCACATGACAAGTCCTTAGCCATGTGTCCATGGTTAAGCAAGCAAATGGCAAAATGGTTTTGTTTCTATCCAATCTACAGCAAGTTTTTCCATTCAAAATTTGAAACTCGATCTTACAGAGTCGGTGTTTTGAAAATATAAGTACCTTTGCGGTTAAAGTAACTAGTTGATTGATGTTAAGTTTTGGATGAAGGTTTTGTCAAAGTCGAGCAGTCTCAAGACCATCGAACTTTTTTCCTAGCCACGTTACAAGTAGAGATAGGGATGGCTTACGGTTTCCGGGGTCGAGGTAAGCGATGGAGACGACGAAGCCAGGGCCCACGAATGACATGAATTTTCTCCAGCCGGTTTTCTGCTCGTCACGAAAAACAACGGAAGCTCGTCAGTCACTCCTCAAAAAGTTTTCTTTCGACGCTGTTAATGAGCACCTACGCGTAATGGAAGTAGGTACGCGACAGCTCTTCGTATGGACGGCACGAGAGCTTGTGATAGAAAGGCACCTGATGAGGCTGATGATGGTCGTCGTGCTCCTTGTCATGATGCTGATGATGATCCGCGGTTTTGTTGTCGTCGGTCGCACGAGGTGGTGGAGGCGGCGGGGTGCTCTTCCCCTCCGAGTCGAAGGCCACTATGCGGTTGCTGCCACTGCCACCGCCGTCGCCGTGACCCGGAACTGCATCACCGATCACCTGCCGGTCCTGCATCCCTTGCATGCTCCTCTCTCTGTGAAGACTTCAATGATGTTTACTGTGGCCAGAAATGGCATTTATACAGCAGGGGAGTGAGTTAAAAAGCATTTAATACAGATTTGTCTGGACACCCCAATTAGGACTCCCCCGTTAGGACAGCTTAGGAGTCCCTCGTTTGACACTTAGGGCCTGTTTGTTTGTATTCTTTTTTTTTTTTGTTTATGAACAGATTTTTTGTTTTTTTGTTCCTTTAAAAAAAAAAAAAAAAACGCGTGTTTGTTTGCGTTTTTGTTCCAAATCTATTTTTTTGTTAGAAACAAAAAAATAAACAAACAAGAAACAATAGCTGGAACGTTTTGCGAAACACTTCTCTCTTTTCTTCTTTTTTTTTTCTTTTTTTTTTCTTTGGCCGGTCGTCGATCTCGGCCATGATCGGCGACCAGCCGTTGAGGGCCGGCGACGTCGTCGAGGGCTAGCGAGTTCGTCGGCCCCCGGCGAGGCCGAGCGTCGCCGACCCGGGCGAGGCTCGGCCGGCCTTGGTTGGGCGAGCTTGGGCTTGCCCGATCCGACGAGCCCGAGCTCGCCCGCCCGCCACGGCGACGCTAGGCCTTGCGCCGGATCGGCGGCGACGCCCAACCACGGCTCGGCCTCGCCGGGGCCGGCGCGCCTCGCCGTGGCGGGCGAGGCCGCCGGCCCTCGTCGGCCCGTCGCCGGCCATGGCAGAGGCCGGCGACCGGCCAAAAGGAAAAAAAAAAAGAAAAAGGAAAAAAGAAAAAAAAGGAAAAATAAAATAAGAATATTAAAAAATTAAAAGAAATAGAAAAATAACACAAATTTACCAAACGTGTTTTTGTTTTTTTTTTTATTCCCGGAACAAGTTTACCAAACGCGTTTTTCTAGTAAAAAATTGTCCCCCGGAGAAATAATTTTTTCTATTTCTGTTCCCTGAAACAATTTTTGAACAGAAACACAAACAAACGTACTCTTAAATGGCGTTCGTTCCCTCCTCTCCCCTCTCCATGGGAGGTGAGAGGTCACATCTTCCTGCTGCAAAATTGATCTTACACAACACAGCGCCCCTCTTTTCTTTCTCTATTTCCAAAATTAGATCGTGTACTTCTTAAACTTATAAAATGCTAAACTCGATTCTTGGGATGATTGAATCAATATGTAGATTAAGTTATCATAAAAAAAATAAAAATTGAGATGACATAAACGTGCACACGACGTAATCGTTGCGAAGATGACATGGAAATTTATAAATTCTGCAAGTCAAGTTAATTGTGGGAAAAGAAAAATACCAGAGAAATCAACGAGAAATGATAGGGAATATGAGATATTTACGTGATTTGATTCTAGTATTGATACCTATCTAGCCCTAAATTAAACCCATAATAGTTGGCAAGTTTTTATTTTGCAATCTCTCACAGAAAAAAATTCACTTGGAAAACCGACAAAGAAAAAACCTAATGCTCCATGTGACCCTATTCCCATCAAGTTTTTTAAGTTTAGTTTCATACTTTACTTAATTTTTATTTCAATTCTCTCTCTGCCCATCTCCACAATCAATCCTCTTTGTGGGGTATACCTCATATTTTATGCATTCCTCACAAGGAGCTATTGTGATGCGGCGGAACCGTGAAAATTAAAATTGGAATCGACACAATATCTTGAATTATCGGCCATTGCTCAAGGGAGAATTGAGAATTCTTTTAGGAACAGATTTCGTCATGACATCCTCTTGAATTCTTAAAACATCCGTCGCTCCATCCCGTGCCCTAGCTCGTGCCCTATCTCGATCGAGCTAGCGGAGGCTCCGGCTGACTTTTTGATGAATTGTTGTTGCCCGATATACATGGACTGTCCTGTAAAAATGTCACCTCATGCGACACATGGTAATCATGTTAGTTTCGTTGAAATATTAATCGATGCTGATTGAGGGCATAAAGTACCACAAAATTGAATTTTTGATGCGTGAGTGACTGAAACTCAACTTTGAAGAAAATTTCAATATATATTAAATGGGAAAGTGGTACACCTGTTAAAATTCATTGTGTACATAGAACATAATTTGAAGAATGAATCATTGATGTCCAATTTTTGGTCCTAACTATCAAATGTTCGTATTCTGATATGTTGATCAACGTGGTGATAAATATATAATTTTGTTTAGTGAAAGACTCACGATTTGAAGTATATTCTCATAAACATAATTTCTTGAATTGCTTAAAAAATATATGAACAAAATTTTTTTTCATCATTCATGAAAAATTTAGCTATGAATTATTATTGATAATGAAAATATTTTTTTGTTGACCAATTATTCCAAGCGATATAGCCAATTATTTTTAAGAATTTTATTTTTGAATTATTTATTTTTTCACGAAATAAACCGACTTAAATACATAGAAATTTGTTCATAAATTTAGCAACTGCGTTTGTGGACTATTTATGTAGATCATAAGTGAGACAAGATTCATTTGACCTTTAGTCCTAGAAAGTAGAATGTAACCTTGTCCTTTCGCAGAGAGCCCTACAATTTTGTTTGACCAGATTCTCCATGGTGCTGCCACGTCACTGGTCGCAGACATAGGGGACGCGACACCTGTGACCACCCTACCCTTAAACCGGTGGAGTTGCACAAGATGTCTCAAAATTTCTGAGGATGTGTCCAAACTTAAGCAGTACGAGTTTCGAGATTTTCTATCTAGATGTGTTGCTAGCGTTTAAGCTTCGCTTGTGCAAAGATAAATCCAAATACTTCACAATACACAACTTAAAAATAATAATAAAAACTCTTTCATTCGGACATACCCTCCTCCTCCTTCTGCAACATGCATCTAAAGACACCTCCATCTTTGACTGAATGATTAATTAAACCAGATTGATTCGAATGAAGCTTGACCCGCCATCCCATCCATTTTGCAGAAAATTGCTCCTAATGCTTTTGGAGACCTCTAGAGCGGCTCCTCCGAACTCTTAGAAAGCCCATTTTAGTTGAATCTGACAATTTGGAATTTCATGGAGTGGGGACAGCATGAAGCATCGATGGAAAAGGACAAGGAAAGGAATTGACATGTTACATCAATGAACCCAATAAGATCGTAGCTTCTTCTCTCTATCTCTACTAAAATATTGTCTGACGTCTTTGCAAGGAGGCAAAACTGATTCTCTTATATGGCAAGGTCCATGCCACTCTTCGGTCAACTTGTGCTATCCATAAAGTGGGAATGGTCCATGCCTTTCTCACTGTTGTCCTCTTTTAATACGCCTTCTGCTGTATAGAAAAATAAAAGGGACTGTACTTTAAGATACATTGGTGAACCACGTTTTTCTTTTTTAAATTTTAATTCCAGAGAATTTTGGATATGCTTCAATGAAATTTGACGGACCTATATCGTCCCCTTATATGTTGAGAGTGGGATCCTCAGCAAAAGCGGCCGATTCCCTGACTAGGGGGTTCTAACTCTTGTTGAAAGATCGAAACTTCTATGTCTAGCCATAATTCGCTCATCGAAATAGAGAGGGTTCAACGGCCGCTTGGGCATGGAGGGACAGGCAGGCCTTAGACATGGGTTCGACCTTTTTGGTTGGGTTTTGGGTATCGGGTGGAGGAAAGATTTTGTAAAACATATATCACCAATATATACCAAACTTTATGGAAAATCTTTAAGCCCTGTTTGCCACATCAGGTGTAGAAAGGATTTTGTAAAACATATACCTCAAAATTTTACCGAACTTTAGAAGAAGACGTCGTTGGTTTCTTTTCTTTCTTTTTTTTCTTTTTTTTTTTAAACTGGCAAATATAAGACAGGACATATACCACCAAATTTTACCAAACATGTACAATTTAAGTCAACTTAGACCTTGCACCTCAAAAGAATTTGAAGTCTCAAATTTTATTCATATTAGACATAATCTCTTCGGTGAGACTCTATTTAAGTATCTCATCCTATATATTAAAAAAAATTAGTGAATGATGGCTACACGTATTGCATCATACGTGTCGATCTATTTAAGTATCTCATACATTAATGATGGCTATATATGTTGCATCATACGTGTTGCTCTATTTAAATATCTCATCCCATGTATTTTTTTTGGTTGATTTCATCATATATATATTTTAGGGTTAATACTCTAAAAAATTTCAAACTGGTACACGTGTGATAAATTTACCAAAAATCAATTTTTTTTTTATCATAAAAACCATCAAACTGATACACCTATAACAAATTTATCCCAAAATGACCACAAGAATTCCTAAACTAATATACTTGTGATAAATTTATCTCAAACTAATTTGTTCGACCGCCAAAAATCCTAAACGGGTACATTTGTGACAAATTGGATTAATACAATAAACAAACCACAAAAATTGTATAACTATGATAAACAGAGAGTAAAATCCCAAACAAGTATACTAGTTAACTGTCACGTGTCATTCAACTTAGTAATTTGACAGTGAAATTTAACGGAAACTAATAGATGATAAATTTATCATAAGTGTACCAATTTGTGGTAAATTTATCAAATATATACCAGTTTAGGGTTTTTTTATGGTAAAAAAACTAGTTTTGAGTAAATTTGTCAAATGTGTACCAGTTTAGGATTTTTTATGATTAAAAAATTAGTTTAGGGTAAATTTATCAAATGTGTACCGGTTTAGGGTTTTTCAGTATATTAACCACCCTATATTTTATATTCCAATAAGTGGAGCTGGACCACATTTATGGCATTAATCATCGCATTCCCACTATTAAATTCTGGCAGAACATGTGTTGATTCTTACACATATAAAACATTATCGCTCTTCTTGCTATGACTTTGTCATTACAATGAGAAATGGGGCAGGCTAATTAAGTCAAATATTACTTTATTGTACAGATATTTCTGCAATGAGTTATAACTTACTAGAATTGTACATATCATTAAGCCTAAGATATTTTTTCAACTACCCTCCACGAATATGATATGATCCACTTGGACCTACAAAAATTCTCCATTTTTTTTTTTGTTAAATAAGGAAGAGGAGGATGGACTGCATTTATTTTTGTGTATACATTGTGCAAAGTGGCAAACTGGTTAGTAAAATTTAAATCATTTATAACTTAATCTGCTATGACAAAATTTTATTATTGATATATATTTTGCTATATGCTAGAATAAATAGTATTGACATACTGTCTATAAGGTGGGTAACCTGTACACATCAAATTTATATGCGAACAAACTTTGTTGACAACGACACGCTCATGGTGTATTTATTTAAAAAGTACACATCTTATTATTGTATTAAAAGCCCCTTGGAAATTGGAACGATTGCCACGATACTTGCATTAATCATTTTTTTAGGTAATGAAAACATAAATTTCATTCTATTTACCACTTCGTTTGTTTCACGAAAAATAAATTATTTTAAAAATATATATTTTTAAAAAATGATTAATTATTTTGCTAAAATAATTAGTCAATAAAGATATTTTCATTATCAACAATAATTTATGTCTAAAATTTTTTATGAATAATGAGAAAAAAAATTTTCATTCATTTTTGTGAGTGTTATAAGGGATTAATTAGAAAATATTTTTTAAATCATTCATTTTTTGCGAAATAAATAGATCCTAAGTATTGTCATCATATCTATCTATCCAATATTAGTTAAATCCTAACAAAGGGCTTGATGGTCCACTTGGCAATTTAAATCAACGTTCTATATTTAATTTGACATTATAAATTTCTATGTAATTGGACAACTTCTCTTGTTGGTAAGATTTATGCAATCAAGCTTTTTTTGCTATTGACACTGTTAATATATTTATGCAATGTGTTGGCGCGGTAAGCTTTTATTTTTAAAAAGGAAAAATAGTTAATTGCACAAAAATTGTCAAGAGGATAAAATTCAAAAGCTAGATAAGTTGTAGGGGTTGAAAGTGAATTAAATCCTAAACCCTCAAATGATATATATTCATGAATCGCGAAGTAAACACCGCTCATTCTACAGAATGAGAAGCAAAGGATCTTCACAAGTACATGAAGTAAAGCAATATATACGTGTGCGTAGTGAAAGGATCTTCACCGAGTGAAAGGATGTGTTGCGCAACAATTGTATATGGAGCAATAAGCCAAAAATATGAGACTTTCCAACGTCCAAATCCAAAATTTGTTTGGTTTCGACATTTGGTCGACTCGTTATATCAAATTAGGCATATGACCAATAAATAAATTTTCTTCTCCTAACGATAACATTAGCATGCACAACTTTTCTTTCTTGTTATTTTAATTCAGTCAAAGAAGGCGTGCATTTGTTTTGCTAAAAACATTTTTTAGGAAAACGTTTTCCTCATTTTCCGTCGTTTGGTCCGTTGAGGAAAATAAGTCGACGGAAAATATTTTCCTAATCAACGGAAACGTTTTGTGAATATACCCAAACTTAATTTTCGGGTACTTGGTTAACAAAACGATTGTTTTTATAAAAATATATATTTTTAAAAATTAGAATATATTTTATTTGTTCTTTTCCTTTTTCTTTTCTTCCTTTTTCATTTTGCTCCTTCTCAGCTTGTTGCCGACTACCATGGTCAAAGAGCTTGCGGCCTTCGGAGGCGAGCTGGCGAGGCTTGAGCCTCGTCGGACCGGGCCACCTCGCGGTCTCTAGCGGTAAGGCTCGAGCTTGGCTCTTGCGAGCTAGCCAGGGAGGAACAGCTAGAGGAAGTAGATGGGGATGGCGTGCGAGGAAGCAAAGGAGTGGTAGAGAAGGAGAAGGAAAAAAGAAAAAGAAAAATAGAAAAGAAACAATAAAAAAGTAATTTAAAAATAAAATAAACAATTTTGATTTTTTTGTGAGATAAAATTATGAAATTGAAATCATTTTCCAATGAGGTCAGAACATTAAAAAAACGTTTTTGGTCATACATTACCAAACAAAGGAAAATTAATTGTTTACTTGAAAAATGCTTTTCCAGAAAACATTTTCTTTTTTTATTGAGTTTTTTGCGAAACAAACGTACTAATCATTGAATGTACATTGTCCTCTTTGTAAGTGGATTACCCATCACATAACTTTAATATAGTACACGATGAACTACCATGTGTGAAAAATTTAATGTGGAGGTCACCCATTACTTTTTGCTCGTGCCTTAGGTGGTCCAGAAGATTATTAGATTACTTCGCGAGCTTATGATTTATTTGTGGCAAAAGCAGATAGTTGGAAGAAATTCGTGTAATCAAATACAAAAAGTTAAAGTATACGCTGCCAGTACAAAAGTGGTCTTTCTTGACCCTTGATTCTATCAGGGTTTTAATTTTACATTTTCTCGACAACCACTAAATCAAGGGTGAAGGAGAAGACTGCTTTCAAATAACTTGAACCTCTATTGCACTTTTATACTAGGGATGTTTCCTATAACTACTCATCAAATAATAGTGAAATTCAAACTACAACGACTGTCTTAACATTTAACTCAACGTCCAAAGGTTCTCAAGGGACAAAAAAATTTCAGAACTGAGATATTTAAAGCAAGAGCTAGATTCAAACTATGCCTCCTTTCATCCTACCGTTCTTATACATATTTATTGCCAGAGCTGTGCTCGAGTATGACATTCGATATAATTTAAGAGCTGTAAAAGCGAAATCACATAAAATATAATTAATTTTTAGAATTCGAAAAAAAGAAGTAATTTTCAAGGTTCTTCTCTTGTTTCCCGCATTCGATGACATATAATAACAAAAATTATTGAAGCCGGTCACTTGTACTCGGAAGATAATGTTGACTTGACCAACTTCTTTCGAATCTTTATTATTATATCTTCTGTCTTTCCTATTTTCCCTTGTGAAAAAACTGCCCTCTTTCTTTTCGTTCTCATTTTTCCCTTCTCGTGAATCATGTTTATTGTATATATTTATAATTTCCCATTTGAAGCGACTTCTGAAATGGAATGGGAAATTCGATGAAATTAAATATTTACGTAAATTTTAATCATAGACATTTGGATTGCATCTTATGATATTAGCCTCCTATGTCATTTTCCGTTAGGTACAAAGCACAAACATCAAATTGTTCGGATTACAAAAACTAAGGTCATGTCAGAATAGCTCATCTTAAACAAATATTTATGCTGCCCACAACTTCGGGGTATGAATACTTAGAAGCAATCTTTTATCGTTTGACCAGTTTTTAGTACAATGGTGTTGTTTAGGACTGCCAAAAGGTCGTGTCTTTTGCATTTGATAATTATATCGCGTTTATATTATAAAGGAAAAGCAAAAGTGTGACATAATCCTAACGTGATGCTTTCGAATAAAAAAGATCAACGTAACGATCTTAATTGGCAGGATAGGATATGAACGGATCCGTAGCTCACTTTTCAGTGCATTGGCAAGCTAGGATTCGTCAAAATCTTGAACATCGAGTGTAGTTAGTAATCAATGATGAAGACAATCACATCGAATTAATTGTGTTTTGTTTGCACATGAATCACCTCTCACGCGTAATTGGCAAGACCCATGCAACTTTTTTCTCAAAATATTATTATAAGATTCAAAACAGTCATTGTTGCATACACAAAATTACTAATCATCGTCGACTCCTTGAGTTGCGTGCAAAGCCAGAGAGAAATTTTAAACTAAATTAAGAATTTTCGGAGCGATGAGATCAACAGAACTCAAAAAAAATCTTGCACGGTGTATAACTTTATTTAACATTTGAGCAAGGTTTATCTATGTGAGCAGTTTGGATTTGAGATCCCACAATTACGAAAATTGTCAAAAAGTCTTAAATTTATTACACTTTTATTAAGTCAGTTCTAAACTTTTTAATTGTACTAATTGCTTTCTAAACATTTTCGCGGTTTGTCCAAAAAGAGCACGTTGAAGGTCACTTCATAGCAAGAGGATACGTTTCTTATGACAGGATATGTTTCTTATGTACAGAAATCCGAAAAAAAAAAAAAAGATTGTGCTTACATGAACATAAGCAAAGATATTCAACAACCCAATTAGGATATTGGGCCGTCCAGTCAAGTATTTAGAATACTCCACCTTGACTACTCCGACTCTCATCAAGGCCAAAAGTTGCTCGCAGGCTTCGCAAATTTGAGATTGCCCACTACAACAGAGAGTCTAACAAGGGAGTGGATTGGATCACAAAAGCCCAAAGGAACAAGTCCCTTCCACACAATTGGTTATCCAAATCCCTCGAAGCCCTGCACACTTTACTTTGTTCCGAATCTAGTTTTTGTACTCGAATTCTTTGATTTAGCTAGTTGAACGTGTATTTTCTGGAAAAAAAAAAAAAAAAAAAAGAACTAGAAAGGAATCGAGCCGAACTTAAGTAATTTGCAAGTCGAGCTAGAGTGATTCACGAGATACTTGACCGGAGTTGCACACCCTGCGCTGACTTACCACCTTAATGGTTAAAGTTGCCGAGCACATGCCAAGTCCTCATTAGCTTTAATCCGCCATGTGTCCATGGTTAACAAGCAAACGGTAAAATGGTTCTAATTCCATCTGCTTCATTAAGTTTCTTCATTCATAATTTGACACTTGGTCTTGAAGAGAAGAGTTGGTGTTTTAAAAGTATGGGTACATTCGGGAAAGACTTTTCTAAAACCCCTTGGGCGTCCAATGCCCCTTGGGCCAAATAGAGAGTGTTTAGCAATTTTTTTCAAAAACTCTATTTTCCTAATGCAAGACTTAAGAAAGCTGAAAGCCCAAGGCAACTGATTTTCTCGACATGCTGAGCCTTGGGTTAGTAAAAAAAATTCTTCTGAAATTATCCTCACTAACTTTTTGTTTTTCTGGTTTTACCCCTAATGACTATTCATCTTCTTCTTCTCTATTGAATAGGACCGGCATGGCTGCACGTGGTCATTGGCGAAGGGTAAGCAATCGCTGGCGAAGTGCAAGTGGTCCGGTGAGGGTCGTGTGATTTGATCGGGTTTTGGGTCATCGCAACCATTGCGTAGCCCCGACGACCTCTGTGCAAAGGTTGCAGCGCGGCGGTTGCACGACTAGATCACGATCTAGGTAGCCGCGACCCTCGTCGGACCGCCCGCCCTTCATCAGCGATCGCTTGCTCTTAGCTGGCCAACTCTTTTTTTTCTTCTTTTTTAATAACAAAAGTCTTTTGCAAATATAATTTCTCCTAACATTATTTTGCTCAAACGTATTTCATAATGTACTTTTACAATACAATTTATCAAACACAATTTGCATTTTGAAAAATTCCTTTAACTCAACAGCCTTTACATATCCCCAAAAACTTTCCTCGATAGCATTCCCAAACGCACCCTATACACTTTTTATACGATACTAATTGAGTCATAAATCTAATAATTTGACCAATATAGTCATAAATATTTTGAAAATTTGTCAATGTAGTTCTTTTGACCGATATTGGCTAGAAATTGTTAACATGGCAGTCCATGGCTAGCAACCTTTGCCAATCATTGTTGAGGCTCGGGGACAAACAAAGTGAAATGAAAAAAGAAAGGGAAGGGAAAGAAAAAGAAAAAGAAAATTCAAATTTTTTTATAAAAAAAGGTGCATGAATTGTTTATGTTGGCGTGGCCATACCATGTAAGACAACTAGTATCTACATCAACAATTACATGCCAAAATTGGCCCGAATGATTATATTGATAGATAGTCAAAATATTTAGCACCAAATTAGTTTTAAGACAATTTGTTAATGTAGTTTTTTGGATCAATTTTGATCGAAAATTGCTGACATGAGAATTTAGAATAAGCGAGAGCTAGATCACCAAAGGTCAAAAAGTGTCGCAGCCCTCATCTATGGCCATCAACCTCTTCTAGCCGTCGCTAAGGCTTGGTAACCGATGGAGTGAGCTACGGAAAAAAAAAGAAAATGGAAGGGAAAGGAAAGAAAAGAGAGGAAAAAATTAAGATTTTTTTTTAAATTAAATGAATCTTCCACATTGGTGCTAGCCGTATTACGTAAGTCGATTGGCATTTATATTAATAATTTCAACTAATATTAACCTGAATGGCTACATTGACAAATAATTAAAATGTTTATAATTAATTTGGTTAAATTGAAAAGTTTAGAGTTGAATTGACATTTGCATAAATTTAAGATTTTTTTGGTAAAAGCAACTGGTTGATACATAATAACTTTTGAATGGGCTGTTTCGTGAGAATAAAGTAATCTTAAAACTATGAAACATTTTATTTTTTGAACATTTTTCGAGATCGAGGTAAGTGAGCGAGACAAGGAAGCCAGGGCCCACAATTGACAAGAACTTAATGAAAAACACATTATTTTATGAGGAAGTCAGTTGATGATTTTACCGATTCATAATTAATAATGAGGAGACAAATTAACATTATAAATTGACCGTGAAATTAGTTTTACAATGAATACGTGATTATGGTATAGTGAAAATATAAATACGGTTGCCATCAGATCTTCTTGGAAAATATAATGATTTTATAACCTTATATTTTTGTTGACTATAAATCCTTATTTTATAAATTATTTTAGAAGTGGGCTATGTCTATATCATATTGAATACGAGCATAAGCTAGATAATTGGAACTGAGTTGTAGAACATAAAACGGAAATTCTATTCCTAATTATACATCAAAAAATTATACTTTGCCATCTCCAAATTATGATAATTCTTTAATTTATGTAGTTTCCAAAAAAAAAATTATAAATACAACATAAAAAGGGCTTCATTTTTACTTGGGCATTTTAGGGCTTGCATGGTAATATTCTCTTTTCTTTATTTTTCTTTTTTGTTCTTTTAGTTTTCGGAATAGAAAAAAGTAGAAATCCATTTTGTAACGTCAGTTAATTTTTCTATTTCCCGAAATAGAAAAGTGGCCAGAAATAGATTTGGAACAGAAATAAAAAGTAAAAAAAAAAAAAAAAAAACAGTCTCTTATTCTCAAAAACAATTTCTAGGAATAAGTCGTTCTCTTTATTTTCTTTTCTTCTTCTTCCTCTTCTAATCACCTGGTGGAGACTCATCGCCTGCTGTCGCCGATCGCCACCGACCGATCACCACTGCCAGTCTCCAATCGCCAGCCATCGTCTTTGCTGATCGCTGGTCACCGTTATCGTTGTCGGCTAGAGGAGGAGAAAGAAGAGGAAAAAAAGAAAAGAGAAAAGGAAAAATCTAAAAAAAAATATTAAAAAATTAAAAGAAATTCCACAACACAAAAAAAATTGTAGTTTGTACCAAACACATTCCTATTTTTTTCTATTCCAAGAATAGAAATTTTGTATAATTACAAAATGCATTATTTTATTCAGAAAGTTTTCCAAGCAATAAAAATAGAAAAAACTATTTTTGAAAAGAAATTATTTCCTAGAACAGAAATGTTAGCAAACGCATTCTTAATTTTTATCATGATTTACTTCCCATGAAATTCTAGTGAACCAATAAAGACATGCTTTGGAATGAAACAAAGTCATATTTTTGGAATGACTAATTCATCTTGCATACCGAATAAGACAATATACGTTCCATTGTTAACTTAGGGTGTGTTTGGCAATCGGCCAAACAGTAAAAGTTTCTATTTTTTAGTTTAGGGGAATATATTTGGAACAAAATCAAGGAGTAGAAAAAAGATGATTCTTTATTCCTAGGAACAATTCTAAAATAAAAGCCAACCCATTTTTTCTTTTCTCTTCTTTCTTCTTGTTCTTCTTTCCTCTCTCTCCTTCTTCCACTACCGTCACCGTTAGCTATTGTTGTCGCCGCTGTTCACCACCGCTAGTTGCTAGCAATCAGTTGGGTGAGATTCGGCAAGCTCGCTGGAGGCTCGCCTGGCCAGGGTGAGGTTCGCATGAGCTCGCCCAACCACTGGTGAGGCTCGCCAAGCCGGGTGAGGCGCGACCGAGCCATGGCTAGGAGAGGCCGAGTTGCCGGTAGGGCTCGACCTCACCAAATTTGAGCTAGGCCACTAGCCTATCCAAGGCTCGGCCGAGCCTTGCCTAGCTGCCGGTGAGGTTCGGCCGGCAAGGTCATTGGCCCTTGTCTAGCCAATCGCTGATTATCTCCTAGCCGGCGACCGAGAAGAAGAAGAAGAAGAAGAAGAAGAAGAAGAAGAAAAAGAAAAGAAAAAAAGAAAAGAAGAACAAGGTAATAAAATTATTTAAAAATTAAAAGAAAATGATTTGATTAGAAATCTTGAGTGGTACTAAACACAATTCTATCCTGAGAGAAGAAATTTCGCACATTTACCAAATACTTTAAAATGCTTAAAAATTATTCACGGGAACAGAATAAAAAGAATCATTTTTGATCAGAAATTGTTCTCCGAAATAGATAAAAAAAATAATTTCTGATTAGAAATTGTTCTTGGGAATAGAATGGTTACCAAACATATCCTTATTAACGGCCTGTTTCCATTTCACAGACCATACTTTATGTATATATTGGGTATAAATAACCGACTGTCTTTTTTTTTTATAAATGAAAAACAGTATGGAACTTTGGCGAACGATATGAAAGAGAATGTTCGGTTTAAGCAGTCGATAGTCCCCAAATTTCCGTTAGTTATGCACATATGAGTTAAAATTTATCGTCTCTCTCCCCATCAAGTTTAAGGTAGTGGATTTGCCCACTCATATTGAGCAAGCCTGTCACCCCGCTTCATGACAATGCAAGTGGAAAGCCCTAAATTAGTGACATGTGTAAGCGTAGACCATCCTTTATAGATCAATTAAGGTCTCCTGAGATCGAGCATAAACTGACAAATTAAACTTTCAAATTGAGCCTTGGACCACTTTACCAATTATCCATTCGTGCATGACTATTTTATTTTTATCTTTTTATTTTTATTTTTTGAAGTTAAGATGCGTTGCTAACCAATGAAACTATGTTTACCATAATAATATTCTTAGAACATCGATCCCATTATCTTCACGGTTAATCGGCCCATTTTTTTCAGCTGACGCTTGAGGGAGCTGCTGGACTTTCTCCTCATTCGCTGAGGTGTTTGCACTATGCAGCCGGTTGTTCATGCCGTGTGTGCTTTAGTTTGTTGTGAGTCTTTGCCCTTGTTGTTGGGTGCCGCATTTGTGGCTTTTACATCATGGCATCCTTCTACTCATAATGAATTTCTCATCTTGAGAACAAACTTTTTGGTGCCGTGATCTTTTATACATTTGGCATTTCCTCAATATATTTATTACATTTTACCAAAAAAAAAAAATTCTTAGAAAATGGTGCCAAGTAAACCACTAGCTTTTGTTAGACATTGTGACTACCATAGCGAACAAATTTACCTACTCAAAGTGAGCTTTTGCTGGGTTATGAAAGAACACTGTCCAAGCCTATGAAATTAAAATAAACTGATAAAGATAATGATTTCCACGCATGAAGTCACGAGTCGTGTAAGATTAAAATAAAAGAATACATAATATGAGTGAAACCTCTTATAAAGCAAGGCGTGAAAAATGATGGCTGATTTTTTCGATACACGAGTATGAAGAAAGAGTAGGTATCCGTTGATGCCTTGCGATTATTCCATGTGAAAGAATCCCGAATTTTTCTTAAGTTGTCAATGTGGACAATATGAGAGACCTTGTTGAGCTCATCCTTGTGATTGGATTCATCAAAAGGTAGCCACCAAGTTCAGGGAAAATTGCAAATCTCGGACAGTGATTTTGTCATACTATAGAAAGTACCCGGTGCCTTGGGAAATTTGCCTGGTGCCTCGCTAAGCTTAAAATCGTGGCAGAAAAAGACAAAGTAGATCGTTCAGTGACCGTTTCAAGTTCGAATTAAAAAAAGCAGCCCGGCCCCTCAGCGGCAGGGCTGTGACCTTGTCTATGGCGACCGACAAATCGCGCCCCCCGAAGCTGGCGAGCCGCAGCCTTGGACCAACCGAGCTCGACCGTCCCATTCGTCCGTGACGCGAACGACACTCAACGCCAGGGAGAAGGAAACACGCGTGGGCCCCACTCCGCTACGCCTCCCCAACGATAACCGAGCCCGATGGACGGCCAGGATGGCCCCCGCAGTTCAAAATTTCACCACCTAAGGCGCACGATGGAAACCAATTATTAAAATCACATTTCAAAAAGCTCTCTCTCTCGCTCGAGTAAAAACCTCAAAAACCCCTTTTTCCAAAATTGCCGAAAAACAGAGAAAAATAGAATCGAGAAAAGTCCCTCTCCCTCTCCCTCTCCCTCTCTCCTTCCTTTTTGTGAAGAAAGGGTGGGGGATACATCATCGCCGTTGGGAAACGGAGAGGGGTAGCTGGAGCGGGCGGGGGGAGAGAGCGATTCGTGTTGAACTGCTGGTCTCGCGGCCGCTCCTCTGAGATGTCGAACCAGCACCAACGCTCCTCGTTCTCATCGTCCACGACGTCGTCCCTCGCCAAGCGCCATGCCTCCTCCTCCTCCTCGTCGAAGAATGCCGCCGCCTCCTCTGACAATCAATGACCGATGCTCTGTTGACTTCGCAGGATGCCTGCAGATATTTCCTTATAGAAAGCGGTTTCGCATTGCTAGTAGCCTTTATGATAAATGTTTCAGTTGTCTCAGTTTTGGGTGCCGTTTGCTCGGACAACAATCTCTCCAATAGCAATAGTGACACGTGCAATAATCTCACGCTAAACAATACATTAAAGGTGCATGATTATTTGTGATTTCTCGTATACAGGATTGGTTGCTATCCCGAGAGTTCTCCCATTGATAATTCTTTAAGTTAATATATGTAGAATGTGCTGGGAAGATCAAGCTCGACCATATATACCATTGCACTGTTGGCATCTGGCCAGAGTTCCACCATCATGTAAGGCAATACATAATGCAGGTCGGAAAAAAAAGTTGCTAGATACTGAATTCAATTTTATTTTCTTTAAACTAAGATTGCCAATTGAAAGGGGTATGCATCACATAAAGGGATTTCTGAACCTAAAGATGAAGATGTGGATAAGGAATTTGTTGACAAGATACATCGCCATCACGCCTAATCTTATTGTCTCATAGGCGGATCATCTAGTGCAGGGCAACTCATTATCATTGCATTGGTTTGTAACTAGTCGACTTGAACCTCCAAATATGCCTTTCTCCATGTTTCTCTTAACTGATTGCAAAACTTTTTATGAGGAACTGAGCAGATGATCTTTCTTTTGAACTTCCGTTCGCTCTCATCCCTCTCCTCAAGTTTAGTAGCAGCACCAGCAAGATGGGACTACACAAAAACTCTGTCATTGTAAGTTGATATTTTCCAATTTAAAGCAATCGCCACTTGTTTCATGCATCCACAAGTACTGTCTGCAAGTGCACCTATGAAGTACAAGAACTGTTAGACAAAATGTTAAACCTTTAAAGTATAAACAACGCTGGTGCTGATGAAATTTTCATGCAGATAATGGTCATCTCATGGATTATTTGCTTCAGAATAATCGCCATCAACATATATTACTTGAGTAGAGGTTTTGTGGATTGGTTGATTCACAACAGTCTACCGAGAGCGATGAACGTATTTGTCGGGATTATTGTTTTCGATCTATATCTTCGCAGTAATCTATCTAATCTTCCGGAGGGACGCCGTCGTAACTTTTATAGAGCCGATCAAGCGCGACCCGATGAAATTTGGCAACATAAAAGCTGGTTGAAGGATGCTGATGGGGAAGAGAAGGCATAAGAAATCCTATATAGAAAAAATTTGGCCAATAACCCCTTCCTGAATAGGAAGTTGTGATTGAAGAACATCTTCATTGACCATGTGCTTAAGCGAAATGGCCATGGTGTCAAAGAGCCTGAATACTAGTTTGGTTGAGTGAGCCGTGTTATGACTTGAGTGAGCCGTGTTATGACTTATGAGATCATAAGTTGCTGTATTATGTGACATGTATGCATCCCGCAAGGCCAACTTCCTTAGCAGAGGCTCAACTGCTAAGCACCAAGCTTTACTATTGTAATTTAAGCGCGTTTTATGCTTTCTTTGTCGCTTATTAATGGTAATGAAGTGATTAGACAGTATTGGAATGTAATAGCTTGCTTAAGGAAAGCATAAAGATACACTTAGATTACAGTAGCAAAGCTTGATGCTTAGTACTTGAGCCTCTGCTAAGGAAGTTGGCCTTACGAGATGCGTACATGTCACAGAATACAGCAACTTATAACCTCATAAGTTATAACACGGCTCACTCAACCACACCATTACTCAAGCTCTTTGACATCCATGGCCATTTCGCTTAAGCACATAGTCAATGAAGATGCTCTTCAATCACAACTTCCTATTCAGGAAGGGGATATCAGCCAAAACCTTTCTGTATGGGATTTCTTTTGCCTTCTCTTCCCCATCAACATCCTTCAACCCGCTCTCTATGTTGCTAGATTTCGTCGGGTTGTGCTTGATCAGCTCTATGAAAGTTATGGCGGCGTCCCTCCGAAGGTCAGATAGATTACCGCGAAGATATAGACCAGGGAAGAACAATGATCTTGACAAATAAGTTCGCCACTCTCGGTAGGCTATTGTGAATCAGCCAACGCCACTCTCGGTAGGCTATTGTGAATCAGCCAACCCACAAAATCTTTGCTCAAGTAATATATGTTTATGGTGATTATTCTGAAGCCAAGAATCTATGAGATTACCATTATTTGCATAAAAATTTCATCAGCATTAGCATTGTTTATGCTGGAAAATATCTACTTACAATGACGGAATTCTTGTGTAGTCCCATCTTGCTGGTGCTGCTACTAAACTTGAAGAGAGAAATGAGAGCGACCGGAAGTTCAAAAGAAAGAATCATCTGCTCAGTTCCCCATAAAAAGTTTTGCAATCAGTTAAAAACTGGAAGAGAAACATGGAGAAATGCATATTTTGGAGGTTTAGGTCGACTAGTTACGAACTGATACAATGATAATGAGTTGCCCTGCACCAGATGATGATCTGCCTATAATTGAGACAATTAGATTAGGCGTGATGGCGATGCACCTTGTCAACAAATTCCTTATCCACTTCTTCATCTTTAGGTTCAGAAATCCCTGTATATGATGCATACCCCTTTCAATTGACAAGCTTAGTTTAAAGTAAATAAAGTTGAATTCAATATCTAGCACCATTTTTTCCCCCTGAAGAGACCTGTATGTATTGCCCTGCATACGTGCCGGTTGGTGGAACTCTGGCCGAATGCCAGTAATGTGATGGCGTATATAGTCGAGCTTGATCTTCCCGGCACATTCTACATATATTGACTTTGACTTAAAGAATTATCGAAGGGAGAACTCTCGGGATAGCAACCGATCCTGTATTCCAAGAAATCACAAATAATCATGCACCTTTAAGAGATCCGATGCATTGTTCAGTGTGAGATTATTGCACGTCACTATTGCTATTGGAGAGATTGTTGGCTAAGCAACGGCATTCGAGACCGAGACAATTGAAACGTTTATCAAAAAAGGCTACTAGCAACGCGAAACCGCTTTCTATAAGAAAACATCTAAGGCATCCTGCGAAGTCAACAGAGTATCGGTCATTGACTGTCATTTCCCGGAAATAACAACAAAAGATTACAAAAAAAAAAGTGAGCTCCCATATATTGGCATTGTGGTACTTATATAAACATGCATATGCAGATTTATGTAAATTGTTCCAGTGGATATCATGCTTACATTGATGCCACGGACAGATCTCGGTACTTTCCTGGACAACACCAATGCAGAGTGGAGAAATAGGTTGTGACTGTCATAGAGAAAGAAGAGGACCAGTCAGAAGAGCTGATCCAAAGACAATACGAGAGCATGTCGAAGGTCACTTCATGGTGAGAGGAGATGTTTCTTTTGTACAGGAAGACAGCTTACGGCATGACTAGGGCGCCCAAGAGAGCAACGGCACTGCCAGTGGCTCCTTGACCGCTAAGCTTAGGGACAAACATGCCCTTCAGGACATCAGATGTGGGAGGCTTCACATAACTCATTTCCCCAAAGAAACATGCTGCCATTGTGAACACCAGCAATGCTATCAGCATTTCCAGCTTCCTTACCTGCAACAATTTCACAAGAAATCAGAAAATTTTGAGCAACGCGAGTTCGAATTCTGTGTTGAGCCAGTACAATGAAGGGCTGTAGAAGGATCCTCGTATGGGCCGGGTCAGAGGGGAATTGATGTGGTAGTCTGTGTGCTCCTTTTTCATGAGGCTATTGATAGGCCTTACATGATTCAAGTAATATGCTCGGTCCGGTCTAACACACCGGCAATCCATCAAGATCATGTGAGTATTACATGTATGTGTACAAGACTCTGTTTGTAACAGTCCTTAAGATTAACAGCTCGATTGATAGATTTAGATCCTAGTACGGCTCTATTTTCCGGTTAACAATGCCAAGCTACATTACTAACATTTAGGTAAATATAGAAGGGGAAATTTTAAACTAAAGTCTGAAGTGGCCAACTTAATCCTAAATAAGTTGACCGATTCATTCTTCTTTAATTTGTTTGCACCACAAAGACACTTCTCTGGACTTTGCCATCTAGTTTTATGACTCTCCACCAGGTCAGCATCAAGCAAAATTACGCCTCAAGTGCCGGTTTGAGACAGAGAATTTCATCTTTGATTATTATGCATTGCTTGTATAGGACTTAGGGTGTGTTTGTTTCATTGAAAGTATTTTACCGGAAAGTATTTTTTGGATTTTCAGCCGTTTGGTTCTCTAAAAAAGGATTTTGTCAACAGAAAATACTTTCTGGTCAACACAAATATTATGTATTATTTTAGGAAAATGAATTCCTGCAGGCGAAAACACTTTCCCTTTTCATCTTTTTCTCTCTGACATTTCACTTTTACTCTCCAAAACGACGCGCATCTTCTTCGCCATTGAAAGTCCAAATCTTCTTCTTTATCATTGAAGATCTGGCTCTTCTTCAACGACACACGATTCCAGGTTCTTTCGCTTTTTCTGAAGTACGCTGTTCACTCTCCCTTTTTCGCTCGCCCTTCTTCTTCGGCTCTTCTTCACCGAAGCTCATCTTCTTCGCCATTGAAGGTCCAAATCTTCTTCTTCACAGACGCTCATCTTCTTCGCTAGTACATTTAGAATGAGAACATCGCGCATCATTAACACGCAGAACCCAAACCTCCACATTCAGTAACCGGGCATGTTGTAACCATCAGAACCCAACCGCGACCAACCTTCCAAAGAGCTACCCAGACAGCCAAACGCGCCTAACAATCACCGCCATACCAACAGAAGCCTCGCGAAATCGATGACAACGACCTGACGCGAAGCACCGAGCGGATGGAAATTCAACGTACCGTAGCTGGCCAAGGTCTGGTCGTCCTTCAAAATCCGGCCATTGTAGATCAGCCGCTGCTGATCGGCGGGGACGTCGCAGTCCCGGGCCAGGGCCGCCTTGAAGGCCCCGATCGTGGACTCCGGGCTCACCGGACCGCGATTTTGGAGCCGTTGGAGCACCGGACGTTGATCGCGACCGCCGCCCCGGCCGCACCACCCTCCCCCTCCCCCTCCCCGGCGGGCGCTCGGGCGCCGCTGGGGTCTCCTCCGTTCGAGCCCATCGGGCCGCTGCGATCCGGCCGGCGGAAACCCTAGGCCCGACGAGACGGCGATTGGAGCTCCGTATCGATGGGTCGATGGGGGCGATACGGATTGGGCGATTGTCGCAGAGAGAGAGAGTTTTGTCCAATGAGGAGGGAGAGAGCTTTTTGCAGGAAATGAGAAAAGGACAGATGTTATGTTTTCCTCCTTTCTCCCTTTTTCTTTCTTTTCGCTTCCTTTACTTCCTACTTAATATCACGAAAAAATATAAATTAATATAATATTATATATAAAAGATCTCAAATCGATATAATTATTATAAATTTATTATAAATTAAAATTATAAATTAAATTTTTTATCACAAAGAACCTCTAAACTAGTACATTTATAACGAATTTATTTTTGATTAATTTTTGTCAAATTAATTAATATTACGCATGAGATGCGCATCCATTTGAAGAGAGCCAAATGTATTAAAGCGATTAATGAGGTCGTTTTGACTTGCTTTGGTAATCGGACATCGTGTTCATTTTCAGGAAAAAAAAAATACGTGTATGAATTTAGGTTTCCTTTTCATTTTGCAGGTTCAAATTCTAGATTTACTAAACTGATCAAGAAAAATCCGTTTATAAAGTAACATGGACTCAACAAATTAATTTGGAAATAAGAGGCACACTATTATCAATTGTTAGATTATTTTTCAAATGCGACCCAAACACTGGAAAATACTTTCAGTCACGTATCACTAAACAAAGGAAAATTAACAATTTTCCTGAAAAGCATTTTCAAAAAACGTTACGTTTTCCGTTAAACAAACACACCCTAAGATATTCTTTCAACTACCCTCCACGAATATGATCTGATCCTCTTGGACCTACAAAAATTTTCCAATATATATATATATATATATATATATATATATATTGTTAAATAAGGAAGAGAAGGATAGACTGCATTTATTTTTTTGTTTTGTTAAATAAGGAAGAGGAGGATAGACTGCATTTACTAGAATTGTACATATCATTAAGCCTAAGATATTCTTTCTACTACCCTCCACGAATATGATCTGATCCACTTGGACCTACAAAACTTCTCCAATATATATATATATATATATATATTTTTTTTTGTTAAATAAGGAAGAGGAGGATAGACTGCATATATTTTTAGTACAATGGTGTTGTTTAGGACACATAAATCCGTCCAATTACCATTTCAATAAGGAAATCCAAACCTCTTATTTCAAAACACATCACGTGGTCTGGCTCATGTTTTTCATTTTTCTATTTTTATCTTATTATTTTTATGCATCATCGATTCTTTTTGAGTACTGATAAACACCCAACAACTACTTATAATAGCTGTTTTCTCCAAGCATTTCGACAAATTAAGCAGAAAGATATAAGATTCAAAACCGTCATTGTTGCATACACAAAAATACTAATCATCGACACCTTGAGTTGTGTGCGAAGCCAGAGAGAAATCTTAGACTAAATTAAGAATTTTTGGAGCGATGAGATCAACAGAATTCAAAAAAACTCTTGCACAGTGTATAACTAAGTTATTTAACATTTGAGCAAGGTTTATCTATGTGAGCAGTTTTGATGTGGGATCTTATAATTACGAAAATTGTCAAAAAAGTTTTAACTCTATTGCACTTTTGTTAAGCCGGTTCTAAACTTTTTAATTGTACTAATTGCTTTCTAAACATTTTCGCGTTTTGTCCAAAAAGAGCATGTTGAAGGTCACTTAGGATACGTTTCTTAAGACAGGATATGTTTCTTATGTACAGAAATCCGAAAAAAAAAAAGATTGTGTTTACATGAACATAAGCAAAGATATTCAACAACGCAATTAGGATATTGGGCCGTCCAGTCAAGTATTTAGAATACTCCACCTTGACTAGTCCGACTCTCATCAAGGCCAAAAGTTGCTCGTAGGCTTCGCAAATTTGAGATTGCCCACTACAGCAGAGTCTAACAAGGTAGTGGATTGGATCACAAAAGTCCAAAGGAACAAGTCCCTTCCACACAATCGGTTATCCAAATTACTCGAAGCCCTTCACACTTTACTTTGTTCCGAATCTAGCGTTTTGTACTCGAATTCTTTGATTTAGCTAGTTGAACGTGTATTTTCTGGAAAAAAAAGAAGATAGAACTAGAAAGGAATCGAGCCGAACTTGAGTAATTTGAAAGTCGAGCTAGAGTGATTCATGAGATACTTGACCGGAGTTGCACGCCGAGCGCTGACTTACCACCTTAATGGTTAATGTTGCCGAGCACATGCCAAGTCCTCACTAGCTTTAATCCGCCACGTGTCCATGGTTAACAAGCCAACAGCAAAATGGTTCTAATTCCATCTGCTTCATTAAGTTTCTTCATTCATAATTTGACACTTGGTCTTGAAGAGAAGAGTTGGTGTTTTAAAAATATGGGTGCATTTGGGAAAGACTTTTCTAAAACCCCTCGGGCGTCCAATGCCCCTTGGGCCAAATAGAGGGTGTTTAGCAATTTTTTTTTAAACTCTATTTTCCTAAAGCAAGACTTCCGAAAGCTGAAAGTCCAAGGTAGTTGGTTTTCTCGGCATGCTGAGCCTTAGGTTAGTAAAAAAAATTCTTTCGAAATTATTCTCGCTAACTTTTTGTTTTTCGGTTTTGCCCCCAATGACTATCCATCATCTTCTTCTTTATTGAATAGGATCGGCGAAGCTGCGCATGGTCATCGATGAAGGGTAGGCAGTCATTGGTAAAGTGCAAATGGTCCGGCGATGGTCGTGCGATTTGATTGCGATCTGGGTTGTGTAGCCTCGGCAACCTCTGTGCGGAGGTTGTGGTGCGGTAGGTCACGTGACTAGATCACGATCTGGGTAGCCGCAACCCTCATCGGACCACCTGCCCTTCGTCGGTGATCACCCGCTCTTATCTAGCCAACTCTTCTTCTTCTTCTTCTTCTTCTTCTTCTTCTTCTTCTTCTTCTTCTTCTTCTTTTTTAATAACAAAAGTCTTTTGCAAATATAATTTCTCCAAATACTATTTTGCTCAAAAGTACTTCATAATGAACTTTTACAATACAATTTATTAAACACAATTTGCATTTTGAAAAATTCCTTTAACCTAACGGCATTTACGTTTCCCCAAAAACTTTCCCCGAAAGCCTTCCCAAATGCACCCTATTTACTTTTTTATGCGGTACTAATTGAGTCATAAATATAATAATCTAACCAATTTAGTCATAAATATTTTGAAAATTTGTCAATGTAGTTCTTTTGACCAATATTGGCTAGAAATTGTTAACATTGCAGTCCAAAATAGGCAAGGGCTAGATTGCCACTAGCCATAGGTCGACAAGTGTCTCGGCCCTCACTTATGGCTAGCAACCTTCGCCAACCATCGTCGAGGCTCGATGACAAACAAAGTGAAATGAAAATAGAAAGGGAAGGGGAAGAAAAAGAAAAAAATTCAAATTTTTTTATAAAAAGGTTGCATGAATTGTTTACGTCGGTGTGGCCATATCATGTAAAACAACTGGTGTCTACATCAGTAATTACATGTCAAAATTGGCTTGAATGATTACATTAATAGATAGTCAAAATGTTTAGCACCAAATTAGTTTTTAGACAATTTGTTAATGTAGTTTTTTTGGATCAATTTTGATCGAAAATTACCGACATGACAATTTAGAATAAGCGAGAGCTAGATCGCCAGCAAGTGTTGCATCCTCATCTATGGCTAGCAACCTCTACTAGTTGTCGCTAAGGCTTCGTAACCGATGGAGTGAACTATGGAAAAAAAGAAAAAAAGAAAATGGAAGGGAAAGGAAAGAAAAGAGAGGAAAAAATTCAGAATTTTTTTTTCTAAATTACATGAATTGTCCACATTAGTGCTGGCCATATTACATAGGTCGATTGGCGTTTATATTAATAATTTTCAAATAATATTGACCTAAATGGCCTAATTGACAAATAATTACAATGTTTATAATTAATTTGGTTAAATTGAAAAATTTAGGGTTGAATTGACATTTGAATAATAATTTAAGATTTTTTGGTAAAAGTAACTAGTTGATACATAATAACTTTTGAATGGGCTGTTTCGTGAGAATCAAGTAATCCTAAAACTATGAAACATTTTTTTTTTTAATTTTTTTAACATTTTTCAAGATCGAGGTAAGTGAGCGAGACAAGGAGGCCAGGGTCCACAATTGACACGAATTTAATGAAATCAGTTATATTTAATGAAAAACACATTATTTTACGTGGAAGTCAGTTGATGATTTTACTGATTCATAATTAATAATGAGGTGACAAATTAACATTATAAACTGACTGTGAAATTAGTTTTTAAAATGAATACGTGATTATGGTATAGTAAAAATATAAATACGGTTGCCATCAGATCTTCATGGAAAATATAATGATTTTATAACCTTAGATTTTTGTTGACTATAAATCCTTATTTTACAAATTATTTTAGAAGTGGGCTATGTCTATATCATATCAAACCGAGCATAAGCTAGATAATTGGAATTGAGTTGTAGAACATAAAACGGATCTTCTATTCCTAATTATACATCACGAAATTATACTTTGCCATCTCCAAATTATGATAATTCTTTAATTTATGTAGTTTCCAAGAAAAAGTTATAAATACAACATAAAAAGGGCTTCATTTTTAATTGGGCATTCTAGGGCCTGCATGGTAATATTCTCATTTCTTTATTTTTCTTTTTTTGTTTTTTTTTAATTTCCTAGAATAGGAAAAAATAGAAATCTATTTGGTAACGTCAATTGATTTTTTCATTTCCTAGAATAGAAAAATGGTCAAGGAATAGATTTGGAACATAAATAAAAGGTAGAAAAAAATATTCTCTTATTCTTGAAAATAATTTCTAGGAATAAGTTGTTTTCTTTATTTTCTTTTCTTCTTCTTCCTTTTCTAATCAGCTGGTGGAGACTCACCGCTTTGTTGTGGCCGATCGCCACCGACTATTCACCACTGCTAGTCTCCGATTGCTAGCCATCATCCTTGTTGATCGCTGGTCACCGTTTTGCCGACTAGAGGAGGAGAAAGAAGAGAAAAAAAGAAAAGAGAAAAGGAAAAATATAAAAAAAATTAAAAAATTAAAAGAAATTCCACAACAAAAAAAAAATTGTAGGTTGTACCAAAAGCATTCCTAATTTTTTATTTATTTTGGGAATAAATTTTTTGTATAATTACAAAACACGTTATTTTATTCATAAATTGTTCTAGGTAATAAAAATAGAAAAAAAAAACCATTTCTTAAAAGAAATTGTTTCCTGAAACAGAAATGTTACCAAACGCACCCTTAATTTTTATTATGATTTACTTCCCATGGAATTCTAGTGAACCAATACAGACATGCTTTGAAATGAAACAAAGTCATATTTTTGGAATGACTAATTTATCTTGCATACCGAATAAGACAATTTACATTACATTGTTAACTTAGGGCACATTTAGCAATCGGCCAAACAGTAAAAATTTTTATTCTTTTGTTATGAGGAATAGATTTGGAACGAAATCAAGAAGTAGAAAAAAGTTGATTTTTTAATCCTAGGAACAATTCCAAAATAAAAACTAACCCATTTTTTGTCTTCTCTTCCTTCTTCTTGTTCTTCTTCCCTCTCTCTCCTTCTTCCACTACCATTGCCGTCAGTTGCCGTAGCCGCCGCCGTTCACCATCGTTGGTTGCCGGCAACTAGTTGGGCAAGATCCGAAGAGCCTGTTGGAGGCTCACCTAGCTACTAGTAGGGCTCGACCTTGCCAGATCTCGGTGAGGCCATTGGCCCATCCAAGGCTCGGCTAAGCCTTCCCTAGCTACCGGCGAGGCTTGGTCGGCAAGGTCGCGAGCCCTTGTCTAGCCAGTCGCCTATCATCTCCTAGCCGGCGATCGATCAAAGCTTGAAGAATAAGAAGATAAAGAAAAGAAAAGAAGAAGAGAAGAAAAAAGTAATAAAATTATTTAAAAATTAAAAGAAAATGATTTGGATTAGAAATTTTGAATGATACCAAACATAATTCTATTCCGAGAGTAGAAATTTTGGATAGTTACAAAATACCTTAAAATACTTAAAAATTGTTCCCGGGAACAGAATAAAAAAAATCATTTTTGATTAGAAATTATTCCCTGGAATAGAATGGTTAGCAAATGCACCTTTATTGACGGCTTGTTTCCATTTCACAGACCATACTTTATGTATATATTGGGTATAAACAACCGATTTGTTTTTTTGTTTTCAAATGAAAAACAATATGGAACTTTGGCGAACGATATGAAAGAGAATGTTCGGTTTAAACAACGATAATCCCAAAATTTCCGTTAGTTATGCACATATTAGTTGAAATTTATCGTCTCTCTACCCAGCAAGTTTAAGGCAGTGGATTTGCCCACTCATATTGGGCAAGCCTGTCACCCCGCTTCATGACGATGCAAGTGGAATGCCCTAAATTAGCAACACGTGTGAGCCCAGACCATGCTCTATAGATCAATTAAGGTTTCTTGAGATCGAGCATAAACTGATGAATTAAACTTTCAAACTGAGCCTTGGACCACTTTACGAACCATCACATTGGTGCACGACTATTTTTATATTTTGAAGTTAAGATGCGTTGCTAACCAATGAAACTGCGTTTACCATAATAATATTCTTAGAAAATGGTGCCAAGTAAACCACTAGCTTTTGTTAGACGTTGGGACTACCATAGTGAACAAATTTACCTACTCAAGGTGAGCTTTTGCCAGGTCATGAAAAAACATTATCCAAGCCTATGAAGTTAAAATAAAATGATAAAGATAATGATTTTCACGCATGTAAGTCATGAGTCGTGTAAGATTAAAAAATGGAATAATACATAATATGAGCGAAACCTCTTATAAAGCAAGGCGTGAAAAATGATGGCCGATTTTTTTGATACACGAGTATGAGAAAAGAGTAGGTATCTGTTTGTAAGTGTTCTATCCTATATTCGATGCCTTGCGACTATTTCACGTGAAAGAATCCCGAATTTTTTTTAAGTTGTCAATGTGGACAATATGAGAGGCCTTGTTGAGCTCATCCTTGTGATTGGATTCATCAAAAGGTGGCCACGAAGTTCAGGGAAAATTGCAAATCTCGGACAGTGATTTTGTCATACTATAGAAAGTACCCAGTGCCTTGGGAAATTTGCCTGGTGCCTCGCTAAGCTTAAAATCGTGGCAGAAAAAGACAAAGTAGATCGTTCAGTGACCGTTTCAAATTCGAATTCAAAAAAGCAGCCCGACCCGTCAGCGACAGGGCTGTGACCTTGTCCACGGCGACCGACAAATCGCGCTCCCCGAAGCTGGCGAGCCGGAGCCTTGGACCACCGGAGCTCGACCGTCCCATTCGTCCGTGACGCGAGCGACGCTCAACGCGGGGGAGAAGGGAAGGACGCGTGGGCCCCACTCCCCTACGCTCCTCCCCAACGATAACCGAGCCCGATGGACGGCCAGGATGGCCCCCGCAGTTCAAAATCTCCCCGCCTAAGGCGCACGATGGAAATCAATTATTAAAATCACATTTCAAAAAGCTCTCTCTCTTGCCCGAATAAAAACCTCAAAAACCCCTTTTTCCAAAATTGCCGAAAAACAGAGAAAAATAGAATCGAGAAAAGTGCCTCTCCATCATCGCCGTTGGGAAACGGAGAGGGGTTACCGGAGCGGGCGGGGGGGAGAGAGCGATTCGTGTTGAACTGCTGGTCTCGCCGCCGCCGCTCCTCCTCGAGATGTCGAACCAGCACCGGCGCTCCTCGTTCTCGTCCTCCACGACGTCGTCCCTCGCCAAGCGCCACGCCTCCTCCTCCTCCTCGTCGGAGAACGCCGGGAAGGCCGCCGCCGCAGCCGTCCCGTCGCACCTCGCCAAGAAGCGGGCCCCCTCGGCAACCTGACCAACCTCAAGGTCGGCGATGGCAATTCCCGCAGCTCATCGGCGCCGTCCACTTTGGTGGGGTTTCGTTCTTTTTTCGTGTTTTCTTTTTTCCGTTTTGTTTTCCGCTTTTGCCTTTTTCATTTTGATGGTTCTGTTGCTGCGTTCTGTTCGGTGCAGAATTGGGATTCCTGTTCTCTCTGCTTCCTCTAATGGACGAGCGACTTTCGTCGCGTTCATGTTTTTCCTCGGTGTATTTTGACCTTTTTCTTTTTCCTCGTGATGCACTTTTTCTTGTTCGATTTTCTTGGGTGATCGACAGTCGCGAGGTCTAGGGTTGGCGTATCATGCCATGCTCGAAAATATACGGAAAATCTTGCAAGATTGAGTTTCTTGAAAAGCGTTAGGTTCCATCTCAAGAACGTAAAGCTTGTTCTGAGAACCAACGTTTTGCACCGATGATCCCTGTTGGTTCTCTGATAGACCGGTGCAGTCGCTGTTTCAGTTCTGCTCGTGAGAAGTGATGCTTAGCAATGTAACTCTATAGATCTCTAAAGTGGTCTGGTTTAGTAATTCACGAGCAGTTGCGTTGCAGATGTTGTCCAATGTTCAAAATGTCGGCGCAATTTACAGGGATACCTTTAATGCCTTTTGAGAAAATCCTAGGATGGCCTGAATGCCTAGGAACTGTAGAAGTCGTGTGCAATTGCAGTCTCATACGATTGCGTTCGGTATTTGACCTTAGTATGGCTGTTGAATCTGTTCTGACGTCCTGTTTATGGAAAAGATGAGCTGAATTTTGAATTTTGAAGGTGGCTAATGCGACGAAACTGGCAAAGGCGAGGAAGGGATCTTCTACTTCCAGCTCGAACATGGGCCTCTCGGGAAGTGCTTTTCCGAGATATGCTAGCACGAAACCCAGCGGAGTTCTTCCTAGCGTTAATCCTTCCATTCCAAGAATAGAGATAGCCGTTGATCCCATGCCGTGCAGCATGGTTGTTTCGCCCAGTAGATCGGACATGCAATCGGTTTCGCTGGACGAGAGCATGTCCACCTGCGAGTCTTTCAAGAGTCCCGATGTTGAGTATATCGACAATGAGGATGTTTCGCAGTTGATTCTATCGACAGGAAGACATTTAGCAATCTTTATATCTCAGATACCGCAGCAAAAGCAGGTAATTCTTCAAAACCTAAAATTTAATGTGCTTTTCATGTGTTGTTCTATGGTTTACAGTGTTTACCAGTCAGATTGACATTAATTCCTTGGCTACCCATGATTGGCCAGCGGTTAACATTTGCGAGAGAGATGTACTCATGGAGATGGAAACAGATGAGAAGATTGTCAATGTTGATGACAACTACTCGGATCCGCAACTCTGTGCAACCATTGCTTGTGACATTTACCAGCACTTACGTGCATCTGAGGTCCAGCCTTTTTTTCTATTCTACTCTAATTTCCTTCGATGAGTTTCACTTCCTAATGTCTGATGGTTTGAGTAATAGGGTTTTCTTTGCATAATCAGAGGAGAAAGCGTGCACTAGTAGTTCAGCTCAAGTCAAGTTGGTATAGAGTCCAATTTAGAGAGACAGAGTAGGGGCCTGGGCATTAGTCACTGCTCTCTCCTCAAGAACAAAATCTTGGCAAGGCTGGGAGATCATGCTTGCTAAATTAAAGTTATGCTACTTTGTAAAGCTAGATGATCTCATTGTACAGTTTGCACTTAGTTGAGTATTGACGTTCTTGGCAATCCTGATGCTGCGGACGACAAATGAAACAAATTAATGGGATGGGGCATTCTAGATCATTTTTGTTTGGAAACAATGGAATCTGATTTTACTTCTTGCCTTTCCATACTTTTCAAAAGTTTCTGATGTAAACGGATGGTTTATGATGACTATTTGACACATCATTTTCGTTAACATAGAAATTCAGAAACAGACATTTGTTTTCACAGGCTACATAACGTACTAAATCACCGTTTGGAAATAAATAGGCAACTGATTGATACCAAACATCATTATGCATGGGCCATGGCTAGACTGAATCCTGTTGACTTTGGATTTCGTTTTTCTCGGAGTTGGCTAAGCTTACAAAACTTTTTGAGTTTATATACAAAATCAATGGCATTTTGGGATTCTCTATCATAATATTTGTTCATCTTGGCTATTTTGCAGGCTAAGAAGAGACCTTCCACTGATTTTATTGATAGAGTACAAAAGGATATAACTGCCAGCATGCGTGCCATACTAATTGATTGGCTTGTGGAGGTAACTAAGGCTTTTAATTTGTCCAGGGCTGAGAGTAAGTTCCTAGTTGTGATGTTGTTTGGAGGCTGAAGTTCCGGGTTGTATCGCAGGTGGCTGAAGAATACAGGCTCGTACCTGATACACTGTACCTGACTGTTAACTACATAGATCGGTATCTTTCAGGAAATGTGATGAATAGACAACGTCTGCAGCTGCTTGGTGTTGCTTGCATGATGATAGCTGCGTAAGAAACAGATTTTTGCATTCCAGGCATTTTTCTTTTCTGAGTGTTGCCGAGGATCTTCTTGTGAAGCCAAAATATCTAAGTACTCATTCTTATCATGGACAGCAAGTACGAGGAGATCTGTGCACCTCAGGTGGAAGAGTTCTGTTATATTACCGACAATACGTACTTCAAGGAGGAGGTTTGCATCTAACATTTTCGTGCAGTAGGCATTTAATTGGATTTTCCCTGTTTCTATTCTTATGACTTTTATTAATGCAGTGGAGCTTGATGTTCATGTAGGTATTGCAAATGGAATCTTCTGTGTTGAATTACTTGAAGTTTGAAATGACTGCTCCCACTGTCAAGTGTTTTTTAAGGTATGTCCGAGCTAATTATTACTTGCCATAGTTTTCTTTTTCACATTGCTTCATGAGGTGGTGACTGTTTATTCGGCAATGCAATGTAGACGATTTGTTCGTGCTGCGCAAGGGGTGAATGAGGTATTTATCTTCACCTTTGCAACCAGCTTTCTACATGAACTTAATCTCACGTCATTTAACTGTTTACACTGTTGTACAATACATTTGCTTCCACAGCTTACTAATTTTGTTATTTTTTAACTTCTGAAAATTTCTAAGAATAAAATTTGTTTTATGAACTAAAAAATCTACACTATAGGGTCTTGCTGGTTGTCATTAGGAATGCATGATCTTAATGCTAATGAGACTCGGTATTTCTGGCTCTGCTATTTTCTATTTCCAGGTTCCATCTTTGCAACTGGAGTGCATGGCCAACTATATTGCAGAACTCTCTCTACTAGAGTACGATATGCTTTGTTACGCTCCATCTCTTGTAGCTGCATCAGCAATATTTCTGGCCAAATTTGTCATCACCCCTTCGAAGAGACCATGGGTATGACCCTAACTATTTGAATAACTTCTCTTCATACACAGAGTATGAAGTTGGTTGAGGTTACTTATGCAATATTGTGCAGGACCCGACATTGCAGCATTACACTCTCTACCAGCCTTCCGATCTGGGAAACTGTGTCAAGGATCTGCATCGGCTGTGTTTTAACAGCCATGGTTCGACCTTACCAGCAATCAGGGAGAAGTACAGCCAGCATAAGGTACTGAGCAAGACTTTCTTGCTATCTCTTTGTTTGGAAAATGTGGATTTTTAAGGTTCTCATGCTAAACGAAAGCATTAGTATGGTTTATGGTTTTTTATACTTATATGTTGGTATCTCTTTTCAGTACAAATACGTGGCCAAGAAGTATTGCCCTCCCTCGATACCTCCGGAGTTTTTCCACAATCTTGTCTATTAGCCGTTGATGACACTCTGCTCCAATGCTCTGTTGGAACCTATCCTCCGTTTGCTCACCAGCAACTCTTATGCGCTTTTGCCCCATAATCCGGTGATTGTCAAAGAGAGTTGATCCGTATTCACTTCGTAAGATTTTAGGATCTCTGTCTCTTTCCCCGCCTTCGTTGCTGAAGTGTAAATCCCCTCCTCTCTTTCGAGTTCCGTCATTGTATTTTGCTCCGTTGATGATGTTGTACTCTGGTGCACGGGGTTGATTTTACCCCGGTTGCATGGCCGTACGGAGGATTAGTAGCTTCTTTATGATGAAATATCGTGGCAGATTTCTTTTTTTCTTTCTGTTCTGTTTTGATTGCTCTTTTTTCCTCCATAGAATGAGCTCACTTCTGCGCAGAAGTTGGTGAAGATACCGGTAAGTTGATTGCTAATGTGAAATTTGGGCTCCCAATCTCTGTGACACAAAAATATTACCCATTCCAAAAGATGGTTTCTTAGGTAAAATTGCGTGCTAGGTTACTGTGAATAGCTTAATCCTCTTGATATGATCTGTTCATGCTCAAAGAGGAAACTTGATTATGTCAAAACATCTCTCTCAATTCTCATTTGTTGCAGAGTACACCATCTTCTAGCAGAAAAAGCTCTTGGTTATTCAGCTACCTCTCTTAGAAAAGTAAAATTAGAGTACCCGATCCGGTCTATAAACTTAGAATTCTATGCGGCGTGATATACTGCAAATTAATATTTGAATAAACAGCTTATACTTGATGTTCAGCGAGGTAGTTTGTAACTCAATTTATGACCATATTGTGACTCAATTTATGTGGCCCAGTTATATAAGGTCTAGTACACATTCAGGACGAGAACTTAAAATGGTGTAAATGCATCTTATTGTTTTGTGTTGTTATGAATGTCTTTAATTTCTCTCATCATAAGAAAAGATTAAGACATTACTTCTTTTTTATTTTGCTAAAATTAACATTGTGATTAACATATATGAACTTGCTTGTAATGCACACGCTACAAGCGAACCCAATAGATTTTCCAAGTCATAACATTGGATGAGTCACATATGAACAGAGGCTTTGAGTCACCAACCGATGCATGGAATGAAGCAATCTCTTTGGATGGTCTCACTTTTTGAATCATTTCAACTTCAGGTGTTTTGATTACTTCACTAGCATGAAATATTTAATTGGGAAGATAAATAGAAACCTGAAAAGATTTGAATGTGGAAACTCTTGCTTTGATATTATGTGAGATTTTATGATACTACTGTCAATTACTTTAAAAGTTTAAACTGTTACACGAATGTATATTTTAATATTAAGATATTTTATCACACATGAGAGTAAGATCCCCATAAGTAATGGAAGCTGATCCATTTAGTCAAAGGAGTAGGACATTTTTTCTATGTTCAGGTCAGAGCACTACGAAACACTCTTCACTCGAAGACAAAAAAGAGGTCCATACAGATGAACATAGCTTGTAAATATTATCTATGTTTGGACAACCATGGCAGATTCTTTCAAGGATGTAACATGTTTGAGCACTACCGTTCAGCTCTTATGGCAACGCTGGAAGAGGTCACCTTATAAAGCACCTTTACAGTCTTTGCTTATTTCAAGGAAAAATGATATTATTGATCCCTAAATTTTGACTCAAATTATAATACCATTTTTATAACTTTAATTTATTTAATGTGGTTGTGCAATGTCATCTTTTTGTTTGATCAAACAAGTGCGAGAAGTCACCGCAAATTTCTAAATCATTACGAAACATACCAATTAGTTCATAAACTATTACCAAATATGCAATTTAGTTCCTAGACTTTCAATTTTTCCAATCTAATCTCTTAACTTTAGATTTCACTTTAGATAACAAAGTCATATCAGTCATTTGGTATTATTCACAAATTTTCATGATTACACTATTCCCTAGATTTTAAAATGTTTTTCATTTCAGTCCGTTTCCTAAGTCCACAAAAATATGATATATTTAGTATCCTTTTTACCTTTATAGTTTTCATAAATATCAAGACAATGCCGTTTTAATATAAGCTTATAATCTCAAAATGTAGAACCTAAATTAGAGTATAGCGAGTTTATATCTCTTGCTATTTTAAGTCTAGGTGTTTTCTAGGACATCTAGAACCGATAGTTCTTCATTACCGTTCCTAATTTTTTTATATAAAATTTCGAACCTTTTTTTTTTATTTCGTTTTCCATAATTAAATTTAGTGAAGTCTTTCGTTTTCAAGCTCTGCAATTAGCGACCTAAAATAAAATATTTTCGCAAAAATAAAACACAGATTTACCTTAAATAGAAAATAGGCACAAACAAGATGTAAATTACTATAAATGAGTTTTTATTGATGAATTTATATTATTTATAGATATCTTTATTGAAATACTTAGAACTAAAATATCAACCAGATACAACTCCGAATGAGATTTTGCTTTTACTATTATAGAGTTTATAAACTAAAATATACTTAAATGAAACTACCATAATTTTCATTGGACCAAAATGACAAAAATTCAAAAACCTCAGTTTTTTTTTTTTATTTTTGTATGAAATAGATTGGAATGAAAAGTATTAAAATTTGGCCAATTGAATATCTATGAAAATTTGTGATTAAGTCATACGGGTTGATTTAATTTATTATGGGATGTCAAGATAGATTGAACAAATCGAAATTTAGGGATTAGAATTTCACATTTAATAATAGTTTAGAAAGTTGTGACTCCTCCTTTTTTTTTTTTTTCCCATTTCGTGATCAAATAAAAATACAAAATTGAACACTTATTTGAAGTCCACGTACCGCAAAGCTGCAAATTTCACACCAAGACCATCCACTAAATATCCAAAGATGAATGAGATTAACATTATTAATGTCATTTTCCCTGAATGACGCTGCTGCTTTATCTCCGCCTTATATAGTGGCAGGGGCCATTTGATTCCGCTTTCTCCTCCGCCGCACCCGACTTGCCCCCGTCATCTCCTGCTCCGCCATCCTACGCGACGTTGACTTTGGCCGCTGCCTTCGGGGCTGCATTCTTGTCGACTTCATCCGCCTTCTTCTCGCAGTCCTTCAGGAGTTCACTGATCCTCGAGGCCAGGCTCGTCTTAGCTTCAGGAGATACGCCGTGCTTGCCAATCATCGACTCGAATACTGCCTCCGTGAGTTGTCTGTTCTCGATCACCGTGTTCGAGGCGTCGGGCACGGATCCATCTTCAGAGAATGCAATCTGTAACCCAGAGGAGGGAAAAACAGTTGATGTACAAGTTACATTAAGTCTCAAAGAACTACTTTCCCTTCAGATTTGGCAACAATCAAGAAAGGACAGCTGCGCAAATATTGAGCTAACCGTCGACGTACTCAAGACTTTCGTGTTCGTAATACTTAATCACTAACCGTTAATGAGCCGTTGGGCGATAGTGTGAATAGAATCGAGGCGCCGGGTGGGAAGGTTTGGTCCTTGAAAGCCTCGAGGAATTTCTCAACTGCAACAGCCTCGGCATCGGTGTAGGTTCCAACGGATTGCCAATATTTGACGCAGTTCTCCGTGACCTTCTCTGCGTATTGAGCTCCCGTCAATGGCAATATCATGGTCACCCGGGAGAATTTCTCGAATGGACCTGCGTGGATTCGCCACACTGGTTAATCATCCTGGTCCAGACTTTAAAACAATCGATCACGAGAACAGAGCTGAAAACCGTTTCCTTAGTGAAAGCTGTGCAAAGAGGGAAGACACAATCGCACTAGTCTACTCCATAATAAATCAGATACGAGCCTGAAAGCGACTTCATTGTTAAATGTCGACATCTCTGACTCTACTGAATGATGCAACTGGAACTGATTCTAATCTGCAATTTATAGTACAGCACGCACAAGTCCCCTCTGTTTCCCACACGAACAGTTTACTCATTCTCAGCCTCGTATTGGGGAACTAAAGAACTGAAATCGAGGCTAGAGAAAACTAAAACGAAAGCTAGCTTAATGAGACCAAAGTGAACTATGAAGAACAGAGGGGGCGACCAAAGAGTTAGATATTCATCCTGCAACGGGTTGGAGGACTGAATGTTCGTCCCCTACACGACACAAGCATGACAGATGAAAGAAGAGAAGCTCCTCCTCCTACAACTTGTATCCTCAGCAAGGTTTACATGACGATCATGAGACCAAGTTGCCTGGACGGAATCTTTGGACAATTAACCATCCATTGGCACAATCACGTAAAGATGGTGTTGTTCAGTCTAGACCAGCATATTGAAATCAAGGAATGACGGACAACCAACCACCGGGACCAAGATGCGGTTTATGGTCTGGTTCAGTCTACACCAAGAACCAGATCGAGCCGGTATCGACAGGTCGAGTTTATTCAATTATTTTGTTTCTTTACTATCGGTTCTAATTTAATAGATTAAAGATACGAGAAAAATAGATCATACATTCATATGATCTTTTCAAAGTTTCGTACGTGGTAGACGTTTCAACGGTAGCTTATATACTGTTTAATATTTTTCTATATTAATTGACCTACCGTCATTGGGTATTAATTAATTTTTGGAAATTCAGAAGAAGCAAGCTGACGTCACGTGAGGTGGCACCACAGTGCCGGAAGTCAACTCGCCGATCAGGTCTCCACACCGTAGGAAACCTGATCGTGGGACCCGCGAACGTGATGGACGGGCGGATCGGAGCTGGCTCCGACGACGCGAGAGGATCCGGCGCGACGGCCGCGCGCACGTCCACGAAACGTCGCCGGGAGCCAAAAGAACAGACGCCAAAAGTCTCCAAATTTTACTCCCCCTCAGACCGAAACAGAGGAAGAAATAAAGAATGAGAAACCGGCCACGGCCTCGGTCTCTCGCGAGTCACCGCCCGGCGAGTCGCGTCATGATCGGATCGCTCAAAAGAAAAAAAGGACACGGACCTGTGACGACGTCTCGGAAGAACTCGACGGAGTCGGCCAGCTCCTCCGCGCTCTTGCCGCTCCACTTGGCGGCGAGCGACGGCAGCGCCGCGTCCTCCAAGTAGACCCCGATCGCCGTGAACTTGATGAACTTCCCCTGGATCTCTAGGCCTCTCGCCCCTGCACCATCCCCCACAAACCAAAAAGCCAAAAAAAAAATAAATGAGTTTTTTTTTCTCCTTCTCGAGTCTAAGTGAACAGATGACAACGAGGGGCGAAACCAGAAATCCGACGGAGCACCTGCGCCGCCGAGGAAGTGGGTCTTGGCCGAGCCAGGAGGCTTGACGGACGGCGGGAACTTGACGGACTCGACCTGGACCTCGCCGACGGCGACGGAAGGGGGCGGCGCCATCGTCTGTCGGCTGCTGGTTCGGTGGGGGTCGTGGAATGTCGACGGCCGAGATGTGTGGCGGAACGCTGCGAGTACAGGGCTTTATGACCGGACGTAGAGGGTGGGTAGATGCGGGTCCACGTGCGTCGGTTCGGATCCCCGCCATCCCCATCCACAGCGGCCGCTCCACGCTCCACGTGTACGGCCAGATCTCGCTTCATCGGTTGACCATGCATGTGCACCGTCGGATCATCAAATTTCCATAGGGAGAGTTAATGATTGAACGCCCTCGCCTGACCAGCTCGCGCGCGTTCGGGACGGGCGATGTTACGCTACGGGCCTGTGTTTCTATGTTTTCACCCTAATGGTGCGACCCAATGCCTGTGGGCCGTTGATCCCGACGGATCTCGGCGTGTCCACGTGATCTGACTGCTCATGTTTATCTTGATTCTTGGGTTGCGCGAGGATGTAGAAGGGTCAACCGCGACTTTCGACCGGGCTTCCCGTGTTGATATCTACGTGAGTTTTTCTAAAGAGTTTGGATGATTTCATTTAGGTAGATTGATAAATTTTTAAATCCCAAAAACGGTAAAAGATCAGTGTCCCCCCAATTCGAGCATAGCTCATGATGGACTAAAGATAGATGAAATGTCGGATGCGAACTCACTATGATTAACACACTCTAATTGATATTATTTTGGAAAAATACCATAAACAGTCCTTAAATTTTGACTCAATGTACAATATTGTCATTGAACTTATAATTTATTTAGTGCGTGCAATGTAACTTTTGAATTTTTGATACATGTTTAATTTAGTTCTGAACTATATGAAAATATTTAATATTATCCTGATATAAAATTAATGGAACGATTACATCAACCATTTTTATATAGTTTAGGGATTACATTGAATATGTAATAAAAATTCATGGACTATATTTAATATGTACCGAAAGTGAGGGGATCACATTGAACGTTAAGCTAAAATTTAAGGACCACATAGAATAAATTAAATAAATTTTGGTGATCTAGACATTTTATGGAAATAATTAGAGACAATTCGGTAATAAAGAGAGGAGTAGGGACATTGATAATCTTTAGATTTTTGTTCATTTTTTAATGTCATCCTTGAACTTTTTTAATTTCTATTTAATGTGATCCTTTCACTAAAATTTGATGAAATTATGTTTAATTACATAATTGTTAAAATTCTTTACTTATCATTTTTTTTATTCAATTTCATCCTCGAATTCTATTTGTTTATTCAATTCCCTTTCTTCAATGATTGATTCATCTAGCAACCTTTTGAGCCTGATGAAGCTCGTCCGGCATTTTTCATGGTAAACCTCGATGACCCTCCTAATCTAAGGACTTATACTTTCGGCACAACCCGTTGACAGGACATACGCTGCACTTTCGTTTTCGCGACGGCGGAGAAACTTCAATGCGAGACGCGTAAAGGAGGATATCAGAAGAGACGAAGGGAGATGGGGTTAGGTGGTGCGCGCGTGATGGGGGAAGAGGCGAGGGTAGGTCGAAAACGTGGATGCAGAACCCCCATGGCCTTCACCGGTCGCTCTTCTCCGCCCGTCTGGCCTCTCCATTTACTTCATCTACCTACTGATCATCCACCATCATCCACTTCGTAAATTCACTGTTCCGCCTATTCTATATGGATGACCAAATGCCCCAAGAAAACACTTCTACCATTCAAACAAATTAAAACGAAGAAGAAAAGAATCAATCTTATTAGTGGCATCACAATACCCACTCATTAATATTAGACCTTCGCGACCCATGTCGTTCACAATTTAAAAAAAAAAAAAAACCTAAAGAAAGAAAACAGGAAGAAGAAAAAAGAAAATAAATAAATAAAAATCGCTCACATCAGTGCCAACCATGACACATCAATGGAGTCCGGCCAAAATTGGTTAGATGGACTTGATTAACAAATTATGAAAATATTTAGGATTGCATTAGCAAAACTTGAAAAAAAAATTATTCTTGAATTGATAAAAGTGCAATATGTATGAATGTCAATTTAGTCCTAAAAATCATTTCACAATTTGTTAATGCAATCTTTAGAGCAAATTTTGGTTGGAAATCGCTAAGGTGACAATCTAGTCAACGTTGGTCGATCTGGGGATGATCAAGATTGTATGAAGACCTTTTCTATTTTTGCCAATTTAGTCTATCGATGAATTTTGACGTAGATAATTTTTAATAATATTTTATTTTTTCATATTTTTATTAATTTTTCTTATATTTTCCTTTTTCTTTTTTCTTTCTATTTTTTCCCTTACTTCCTTTTCCTCCGGTTTGTCACCATCGGTTCAGTTCCTATTAGTATCAATGATACAAGTCGGATCCTAGATGTAGAAATATAAGAAGGGATAGCCCCTTCTCTATCAAAAGAAATCATATTCTGATGGATACAACACATAAAGTAAAGAATTAACCAAATTTGCCTGACGTGACTAGCCAAAGGCGAGGGTCGGCAAGGCTTGCCCTCATTGGCCACTGTCGAGGCCTAGATGCGCAAACCCTCACCTTTGGCCAATCGCTATTGGTGATGGTGACCGATTGAAGGAGAAGGAAGTAGGAAAAAGAAAAAAGAAAAAAGAAAAAAAAAAGGGAAAAAAATAAAAAATATTAAAGATTTAGAAAAAAATATTATTACAAAATTGTCCATGTTAACATTTGCCGGATGGCTTATGCCGATCAATGCCCACGTCAGTACGGGCCGACTAAATTTTATCAAATGGATTAAATTGATACAAATACAAAATGTTTTAGACTAAATTGGATAGAAAAATAAAGGTTTATGATTGAATTTGTATAATTACAATATATTTATGACTCTTTTTTTTTTTTGTAACTTTTCCCTTTCACTGATGCTATTTGGTAATGTATAGTCATTATTTGACATATAATAAGCTGTTTTTATTGAAGACTTTTTGGGAAAATCTGATGTTATGAATTTTAGAGACATAATCTGTTAAACTATATTTCTTTGAACCCACGATACTAAGCTTGTTAAATAGGTGGGCTGGGTAGAGGCCGGTCGGTTTGGATATAGATTTGCGACCCATTTTGATAGCTGTATATATTACATACTGACAAACCCAACCGGTCTGCATATTCATTTTTCTTTCTCTTGGCCATTCAACTAGTATAAGTAGGCATCGACTACATGCATGTGTCAGGTCTTGAGGTTTCCCGCGAGCAAAGGACCGTACTTGATTGAAGAAGACCGTGCAAAGCCATCTAGGATTTCCAAAACATTCTCAGAGACAGGATGACATGATAAATGTGTAGGGTTCTAGAGCATTCTTAGCATAAATGTCGGAAGTTGGTAAATGGGGAGATGTGATCTTAACCAATAGATCGAATGTCAATTAACGGTTGTAATGGAGGGATTTCTTGTATAAATAAGAGATCTCTTCCCTCATTTTATATCAATCCAAACATTTCAGCAATACAAAGCATTCTCTCCCAGAAGTTTTCTCTCTAAAACTTTCTCTCTATGATCTAGATGAGAATGATATAACTAATTAAATGAAGACTTTAAGAAAGTGTTCTAATTAGTCTTTCACCCGTGCTATTTGGTAATGTATGGTCGCTATTTGACTCATAATAGGCATTGTTTTAATTGAAGACTTCTTGGGAAAATTTGATGTTATGGGTTTTAGAGACATAATTTGTTAAACTATATTTCTTTGGTTCCATGATACTAGGCTTGTCAAATAGATGGTCCAGGTCAGTTTGGTTTGGATATGGATTTGTGACCTATTTTGATAGCCCTATATAATACATGCCAACAAACCCAACCGTACCTATATTTATTTTTCATTCTCTTGGCCACTTAACTAGTATGAGTAGGCACCAACTACATGCATGGTTGAGACACAGACATTTATTTTCCTCAGCTACTGGTCCTAGGATCACGATCAATATTATGTTAAACTGCACATATGAATCCCTAGCAAAAAAAGGCATGTGGAATGGATGGAAAAAGCTATTTATAAAAACTACATTGTCTTCTCCCTGATGTCAATATTTTTCACACTTATAAAGACTATAATCCACGTTCTCCAATCTATTGCAACTCGCCATATGAATAAGAGATATTGATATTAGTCGCTTTTTGGTTGCCCTTGGTCTTCATCTTCATTATTTCCTTAAAAATGTAAATCGTGTATTGCATTTCATATTTCCGCAAGTAGTATTATAAAGTTAAGTTTAGAGACATTTTGGTCATTCTCTTAAACTCAAAAGGGCATAATAGTCAATATCTAAATCCATGAGGGTATTTTAGTCATTTTGAAAACCTGCGGATATGTGAGTAATTTCCATGAAAATTGGCCCAAAGGTGGTGGTTTGGACAAATCACAGCCAGGTCATGGCCTTGCTAGGCTAGGCCGCCCAGTTACGGAAAGCCCTTGACCATGTCTGACCATCTCTTTCCCATTCGCATTCAGATAAGAGCGTATGCCTTTTTTGGGTGATTTTAGATAATTGTATCTCGCATTGGCAACGATAGGAAAGCAACATCTCTTCGACGTAAACAAGTAAACTAACGTTCGGCCAATAGCTAATTTTGGGGAGTCATGTCAATAAAAGTGGGGAGAATTACCAAAAAAGTTCTAAACCTATTGCAATTGTGCCAATTCAGTCATAAACTTTTTTTTTGGCTAATTTAGTCCTAAACCTTTTACAATTGTGTCAATTCATTTCATCCAGCCAAAATTGTCCGGCCGGCGTTGACGTGGACGCCGGCCGGCCGGCGAACAATTTTTTTTTTTTTTTTTTGAACTTTTAAATTTTTTTTTTTGAATTTTTTTCCCTATCTTCTTCTTCCTCCGGTCGGTGCGCCGGCCGGCCGAGGCGAGGGTCGGCGAGGTCGCCTCGCCGCGGCGGGCGAAGCGAGCTTTGCCCGAGGGCGAGGCTCGGCCGCCCCGGCCAAAGCGAGGCTCGGCCTCGCCCGGCCATGGCGAGGTCGAGCCTCGCTAGATCCGGCAACGACGGCCTCACCGTCGGCCGGGCGAGGCTCGCCTTCGCCGTGGCCGGGGGGCAAGCCTCGCCCGGCGACGGCGAGGCCGCCGTCACCCGGCCAAGGCAAGGCTCGGCCTTGCCCGCCATGGCAAGGTCTAGCCTCGCCAGATCTGGCGACGGCAGCCTTGTCGGCCACTGGAGAGGTCGACCCTCGCCTTGGCTGGGCGAGGCTCGCCCCCGCCGGCCACTGGCGAAGGCGAGCTTGGCGAGGTCGAGCCTCGCCAGATCTGGCGACGGCGGCCTCGCCAGCCCTCGCCTCTGGCTCGCCGGCCGGCGCCGGCCAGAGGAAGAAGAAGATAGGGGAAAAAAAATTCAATTTTTTTTAAATTCGAAAAAAAAAATAATAAAAATATTAAAAAATTGTTCGCCGGCCGACCGACGTCCACGTCAGCGCCGGCCGGCCAATTTTGGCCGGATGTATTGAATTGGCACAATTGTAAAAGGTTTAGGACTTTTTTTGGTAATTCTCCCTAAAAGTGAGTATGTATATATAGATGAAGGCATATAGGCATGTGCGAGAAGGTAGTCCTAAATTCTAACAGCCCAAATCCAACCATCGAACTATCGAAAATTGTACGTACTTGGATTAAAAGACATCCTTCTGATGATGTTCCAATTGCCAAATCTCATGGTATCATCGTCCAATATAATAATTAGCATCTTTCTATTTAAAGGAATCCATGCTTAAGAATCCTTCTGTTCAAGCACGACACATCAACTATATAAGAGCAATTAAAATTTCTGTCTTTTGTTCTAGCCTGATTAGAGAAGCTAATTAAGTCCTCCAACTTCAGCTCTTCGAGTCGCAATTTTTTTCCATGGCTCCAACACAAGTGATGACTTTACGCGCGGACGTCTATTCATCAGTAGACGAGACCCCTACGGGGCTGCCAGATGATCGAGAAAACATGCAAAGAGGCGAACTTTTGAGCAAGTTCACTATGGTTTGTTTCTTGATGCTCGAGTGGGAAAATGTCCGATGTTGCTGAGGCGATCATGTCGTTAAAGTGAAGATTGTTCTGCGGAGGTCATCTTTTTGAAGATTCTGAGATGGGTTCTCCTGTTGAGATGGATACGAGCTATGTCGACGGAACTAACCATGTACATTCGAGGGGTGCTGGGGGACGACCGCTGTTCTCACCTCCGGAAAATGCCAATTTTTGTGAGCTGCGAGCTCGTTCTGGTGCAGAGAGAGCAATTGGAATTGGACACGTGGACCCCAGACCCTAAGCAAGTTCCAGCTGCGAGAGCCGCCATCGATGCTCTCCATAAGGCGCCCGGCGGTGGCAACGATGACGTATCATGTAGGATTTGCCTGGAACAACTTGAATGTGATGTGCAAGTTGCGTGCATGCCGTGCAGGCACGTGTATCACCTTTATAGTATTGTCAGGTGGTCGAGATGAGCCACTTGTCTTATTTTGCCGTTTCGCTCTGCTCATGTGTTAACTCAAAATGTCTGATGCATGTGTCACGGGCCAATAGTTTCCTTGGTCTTGGAACGACCCACGAGCGTTTGGCGAGCGGAATTCGCCAGGCCAGCCTTCCTTCTTTAATTGTTCCAGCGAACAATACGGTGAATGCTTTTTCGTACGAGATGCTACCACTCCTAGCATCACTCGGGCGTCTAGTCCATCGAGTGAGACAGCAGATCCATTTAGGTTCAACAACTGGTTTTGGCCTGCCACGGCCTCGTCAGGAGAGCGGCATCAGCTCCAGACCAGTTTGTGCACGGGAGGCCTACCCTGTCTTCAGAGCTCCTAAGTGATGTAATCCTTCTATCCTAAAACTCCTAGCACCAACCGTCCTGACGCCACTCCCACGGACCAGTTGTGTTCATCCCCTCTGCCTCCTCACTCTTCACCCGATAACCCCAAGCACCACTCACAAGTGTCACGAGTACAGGAGGATTCACGGACCGTGACATTCTCCTCCACTCAAATTCGCAACGTCCTCGTTGCGATCTGTTCTGTCGCTTCCTCGCGTAAATTAACCATTGATGCGCCACTTTTGGGATTTCACATCAAATGGTCACGCTCGCCCAACAAAACAGGTCTTTGCTCCGTCGATAGCCTCTTTTGATCTCAGCCGCTTAACCATTCTCGATCACCTGCACTTTCTGGCAAGTGTGGCATTTTCACCAACCGCATCTTTTGGCAGCACCATCTTTGCCTATCCAGCTTCTTTGACCCCAGCAAACCAATGGAGGTTCTTTTCTTGTTGAAAACGCGGCAGTAGACCTCTTCTTCGTATTCATCGATCGATCTAGGAACGTTATCCCCATTTAGTGAGGATTCAGTTCTTCTTAGACTCGCTATCCGCTCGGCGACAAATCGACTCGTCCCAGTACCAATTGTCATCCTAGGAGCTGAGAGTCCCACTACGTTTGGGCATCTTTTGGCCCCGCAGATTCCTCTCCACCCACTAGGACCGGTCCCACTAGGACTTATCTGTTCGACCCGCACTAGAGCGAGGAGCCCGATTCTCCGACTCACTCACTTACTGGAGGGATTCCTGCTACCATGTGTCACGAGCCGATAGTTTCCTTGGTCTTGAAATGACCCGCGGGCGCCTAGCAAGTGGAATTCGCCAGGCCAGCCTTCCTTCTTTAACTGTTCCAGCGAACAATACGGTGAATGCTTCTTTGTACGAGATGCTACCACGCCTAGCGTCGCTCGGGCGTCTAGTCCATCGAGTGAGACAGCAGATCCATTTAGGTTCAACAACCGGTCTCGATGCCGCCATGGCCTCGTCAAGAGAGCAAGATCGCCTCCCGACCGGCCGGTTTGTGCACGGGAGGCCTACTGTTGGAGTTTTGTTTGTTAAAACAAAAGGAAAGTGCTCTTTACCTTGTCCCACATGGGAAAGGTGGGAAGAAGTAAACTAATTTAAAAGTGTGGGATTTCCTTTGTATATTTAAAGGAATGATTGGGTCGGACCAGACCCCACTTTACCCGCGTGCGGGCGTCTTGTGCGCGATTTTGGCGCGATTATCACTTGGCACACTTGCGCGCCCGCGATTTAATTAGCATTAATCCTTTTGTCTTTTTATTTTTTATTTTATTTCGTACGGTTGTCTTATTAAGTTTAATTAATTCAAAGGTTGTTTTTGATTATCGAGAATTTTCGGAAATTAATTAATTAATAAATAAAATTTCGAAATTTTTATTTATTAAATAGTTATTATTATTTTATTCCGAATTTTTGTTAGTGTCTTTTCAAGACAACCTTTGAAAGAAAAATACCTGTTCAATTTGCGACCTTTCCCGAAGGGTTGTATTTGTTCGGTTTTAACTTTTTATGAATGGACATCTTTGTTCATTTGAGCAAATTTTCAAAAGAATGTGTTTGTTCATTTCGCAACTTTTCACGAAGAGTTGTCTTCGTTTTTTTTTCAAGACTATTTTATATATACTTGTCGGATTGAGAAAGAATTGAAGTGATCATTTTTTTATCTTTTCGAGTCTTCTTTCGAGAAAAAACTACAGCATTCCTTTCAATTGTTTCCTAGAGAGACCCCGGAGAAATACTAGAATTGCTATCTAGTATTCTCGATTTTGAGACTTTGTTGTATCCTAGAGGATTTTTGCCGGTGACCATTAGTAACTTTGTGGGGGCAAATAAATCCTTAAAGAAAGTGATATCACGCCTCAAAGTCCGACTCGAGTACTCTAAAGATCCGTCTTCATTGTTCTACCCTATTCGAAGCAGCAACACCTACCACGTCTTCAAAGATCCTAAGTGATGTAATCCTTCTATCCTAGAACTCCTAGCACCAACCGTCCTGACGCCACTCCCACAGACTAGTTGTGGTCGGCCTCTCTGCCTCCTCACTCTTCACCCGATAACCCCAAGCACCGCTCACAAGTGTCACGAGTACGGGAGGATTCACGGACCGTGACACATGTCTATATATATGTAGAATGTTGATGAAAAGTAGGATGGTCCAGTGACAACTTTAACATGACTGTTTTATGTGTTTATTGAACTCGACTTTTTATCACTTGAAACCTTTATCCATACGTAAATTCTCCTTGGATCTACTTTGTGCTTTGTATTTGTATATTATCGCGTTATGAATTTGTCCGATGATATTTGTTCCTGAAAGTTTATTCTCTATAAGATTAATGACAAAAATGCTACATGCCTAGATAATTATTACAAACATGAATAAAAACCTTAAATAATTACGTTGATCTCTCTCAAATTGCTCAACACACCTCTCTCTGTCCCCCTCTCTCCTCTGCATTGTCACTACTATCTTGAAGCCGCCTTGATCTGGTAGATTTGAAATCAATTTATTCGCTAATATTAACGGCGAGATTGTACGACCATTGAGGGGATTTGATGGTCCATTTGATCATGACGATGAAGGTGATGTTATGTTATTTGAGGTCATAAACACTTCAGTGGGTCGATGGTTTGAATAATGTATATGCATGCTTTTGGTTAAGTATGGATGTAGGGACGATTGTTGGCCCGACCTTCTTCTTAGTATTTGGAAGATGGAGGTAAAACAAAGATGTATATGTATGTTATTTAAACTTGTTAAATTTCTATTACTAAATGATGTTATTGCTTTATTATGCTTCCGGGTGTTCAAAAGAATAATAAACAAATTAAGGAAAGATCTCGTGTTCCTTGTGATGTTTTGGGTTGCCATGCAAGTGGCTTCGACCCGATCAGCAAGGAACAAGACTTGACCGTTGGTGACTTGAATGCAAAACTTAGGTACTTGGGCATGGTTGTGAGGACCTAGGCATGGACCCTAGGTTCTTGAGACCAACCTCTGTAGACTTGGGCCTGGCCACTGGTGACATGGGTATGGGAGTCAGATACTCAGGTATGGCTATTGAGGACCTGGGCACAGGCATTGAGGTTCCGAGGACTTGGGCTCAACGTTAATGGTCCGGGCTCGATCTTTGTGGACTTGAGCTTGTCCTCCATAGAATTTAACTTGGCCTTTATTGACTAGGGCCTAAGTGTTGGTGATTTGGGCACAAGAATCAAGTACCAGGCCATGGGCGCTAGGGGTTGGAATACGAGCACCCAAGTGCTGCCCTGGGCACAAGCACTAGAATCTTGGGCATGGCCGTTAAGGTCTAAGCCTTGAGCATTAGAGTCTGTTACGTGGCCTTCAACCTGGGCACAACCACTGAGTCTTAGACATGGCCATCAGGATTTGGCATAGGCATCAATGTCTCGAGCTCGACCTTTATTGACCAGCGTCTCGACACCTATAATTTGGATGTGAGAGTCGGTACTCGCACATGACTATTGAGGACCTAAGCATGGGCACTGGGATCTTGGGCCTAGCCTTGAGGGACCTTGGCCCAACCTTGTGGACTCGGGCCTGACCATTGATGAACTAGTGTCAGCCTTGATGGACCTGGGCCCACCAATTAGGTACCTCGGGCATGGTTGCCTATGACCTAAGCACAGACATCGGGATTGCGGGCATGTCCATTGGGATTTGAGTCCTAGGTGCTTGGGACTTGAGAATGGCCGTCACGGTCCCTACCCAAACACCAAGGTCTCTGGTCCAAGCATCAATGCCTCGTCATATTTCGAAAAATGAATTCTAACTTTTAAAAAATAAAATATTTTTTTTTAATTTAAGTATAATTTTTCTGTTGACTAGAAAATGTTTTTCTATTGACTCATATTCTTAAATAATTGAAAGGTCGGAAAATGAGTAAAACATTCTCTGACAATATATTTTTTGTGATAAATAGAGCCTAAATCCAAATAGATATTCAGACATGAGAATGGCCATCACGGTCCCTACCTAAGCACCAAGGTCTCTGGTCCAAGCATCAATGCCTTGTCATATTTCGAAAAACAAATTCTAACTTTTAAAAAATAAAATAATTTTTTTAATTTAAGTGTAATTTTTCTGTTGATTGGAGAATGTTTTTCTATTGACTCATTTTCTTAAATAATTGAAAGGTCGGAAAATGAGTAAAACAATTTCTGACAATATATTTTTCGTGATAAATAGAGCCTAAATCCAAATAGATATTGGTGTCTTACACGCTAAATATAGATAGACTCAAAAGTGTATACTTACATTTTTTTCTACGAAGCCCGTCCGTAGAATATGTTATTTAACTTATATAAACTTTATTTTTATCACAAAAAGCCCACTTTAGATATATGGATAAATTTTGGGCACATCAATATCTTGCTAACCTCACAGATAGGATTCTACTCATAAAAAAAGGTTAATACCATGAAAAGTACCAAACTGGTACATCTATGATAGTTTCCATTAATTTTTACCGTCAAATTGTTGAGTTAAATGACATGTGATAGTTGATAGGTGTACTTTTTAGGGTTTTCCATTATTTTTTACCGTCAAACTATTTTTTTGACCACAAAAAACCCCCAAACTCGTATACATTTGACAAATTTACTCCAAACTGGTATATTTGTGACAAATTTACCCTCTCGTTAGTTTTTATTAAATTTAACTGTCAAATTATTAAGTTAAATTATACGTGACAATTGACGAGATATACCAATTTGGGATTTTATGCTCCGTTTGTCACAATTTACAATTTTTGTGATTTTTTTTTTGTGGTATTAATCTAATTTAGCGGAATGTATATTTGTCACAAATTTACCAGGTTTAAGGTTTTCTGCTGTCGAATAAATCAGTTTGGGGGTAAATTTGTCATAAATGTACCGTTTAGGGTTTTTTTATAGTCAGCTGAGGTAAATTTGTCATAGATGTATCAATTTGGGGTTTTTCAGGGTATTAACCCATATTTTTATTAGTTTGAATGTCCCAAAATACATAAAAAGAAGTATTGTCCTCCTCAAAAATAGAAAACTCCTCCAATGAAGAAATTTTCTTAATTTAAAACTTAGCAATATGCAAGAAACTAATTATACAGCTTATTATTCAATATATTGTCGTTAATCTAAGGGATAATCTACTTCATTAAGGCATAACACGTTTACATTATTTGGAGTTTAAAACAATAAATGAAATAATCTAATTTGTAAAATCCTTAAGCTTGACTAAAGTTTTCAAAGATGTCGATAACGATAAACTTCATGAGTTTTAGTTTGTTGGGTAACAGGGTTACAGCGTACTCCTTAAATTTAAAATTTCAAAGAAAATTCAAATAAGCGACAAATTTCTATGGTTTTGTGCATTTGCTCCAAAGATACTTTGATTTAACTTGACATATACGTACAAAGAGTGAGGTTTCAGATTAATTCTCTGTTTTCTTCCTTACACGTTATAAAGAGTGTTTCTTTTTCCCCCTTACTTTCACATTGCTTCCCTGCATAGAGTTAGACTTTCTAACATTAAGATTCAAGGGGTGATTCAAGAAGGTGAAAGAGGAAAGTAGTTACAGGATTCGATATAATAAGGCAGTTCGTACTCTAATTCAAAATAATCTACTTGACATAATCTTGAATCCATCGTAGATCCCTATTTCTTCACTAGGAAAGATAATTAATTAAGTAATTTTTGTAGAATCATATAAATATACTTCGCTTATTCACTAAAACATTGCGACACCATCGTCTTCAATATCATTCAAGAAACAAGGTACTTCCTAAATCAATCTCTCTCTCTCTCTCTCTCTCTCTCTCTCTCTCTCTCTCTCTTCCTTCGTAAATTGTTGTCTCATCAAATCCAGATCAATCATGGCTTGTCAAGTTACGGTACATGTGAACGTGTTTGCATCTCCGATAGAAACAGACATTGTGCCAATCGACGACCAAGAGAACATTCAAAGCAACAACGACTATATTAAGTTCAGTCGAATGTGTTCCTTTGTGGTCGAGCGTGGCAACCATCAGCGTTATGTTGAGGATCTTTGCTCCCTGAAGCATAGGCTCTGTCGGCAAGGCTCGCATCTCATCACCGACCATGACACGGGTTGCCGTGTCTCGCTCGATCCTCTCCAGATCGAGGGCATCATCCAAACCATATCCGTGCGCGTAAGGAGGATGATGATGCAAAACTTGCACCGGGAGAAGATGCCCTTTGTCGCGACTTGTGATATGATTTTGCCGAGGTACGAACAGCCGTGGCAGAGCAAGGCGGCGATGGGGACCGCGGATTTCTCGGACTTTAGAGTTGTTTCGACCATGAGAGCCACCGTTGATTTGATCGAGAAGAGGAAACGCGACAAGGGTTTCGACGATGATAACTTGAAGCTGGGGATGGGGCTCGAGCAATTTGTTTACGGGTGCAAAAGATCGAGGGAATGCTAAAAGGAGCGACTAGCGACAAAGTTAAGTCAACGTATATACGTTGGTCTACTCAGAGACGTATACTGTACGAGTGAAAATATTTTCCCCTACCTTTTCTGTTTGAAGTTTCTGAATTGAATTTGATTATATCTATTATCTTCGTATGTGATCCTTAGTCGTAGAATAGCCGCCTTAGTTGCCCGGCTACAATTATAGAAACTGCAACTTTTAAGGGTGCAAAGCACCAGTAAAATGGCGTTTCACTGTCTTCAAACTGCAGTTAGCTAACTAATATTTTCATTCATCGAAAATTTTTCTCTATAGAAAACCCAGAAGCATATGCAAATTGAACTTTTCAAAGAAAAAATAATAAACTGACAAAGACTTATGGTTTGATTTAAATTAATTTAGATATAATAAAAAAGAAACGGACTTTGTTTGAATTTTAGTTATATATATGATATACAAGTAGTTCAATGCGTTGAATAAAAAATAAATAATATTTTCAAAAATCTAAAATAAGAGTCAAAAAGGCTTGCATATCGCTGTTTAATAAATGTATTCCACTGGATGAGAAAATTTAAAGCCAAAAATAATCAATAGGGTACTTTTTCTCGGGTAAAAAATCAAAGACAATTCGAAAAAATTCCATAAATTAATGAAGGGGATAATTCTTCAAGTCCTAACACATTAAGAAGGTGAAAAAGGAAAGTAGTTTCATGTGCGTCTCCTGGACGAAAATTGATAAGTTTTAGTTTCTTCTTTAATTTTTCTTTTCGTTGTGTGCAAGGAAGATAGGATATAGTATGGCGGTTCATACTTTGATTCAAAATAATCTTCTTGACATTATCTTGGATCCATCATAGATCCCATACTTAACCAGGAAACTTTTGTAGAACCATATAAATATAGTTGGCTTGTTCACCACAACATAAAACACCATTCACTTCAATACCCTCCAAGAAAATCTCTCTCTCACGTTCTAAAGTTTCGTCTCATCAAGCCCAGATCGATCATGGCTGGTCAAGTTATGTTGTACACGAACGTATTTGCATCTTCTGCAGAAACGGATGCTGTGGCAGTCGATGATCAAGAGTACATTCAAAGCAGCGGCGACTATGTTAAGTTCACTCGGATGTGTTTCTTTGTGGTCGAGCGTGGCAACCATTGGCGTTACGTTGAGGATCTTCTCTCATTGAAGCATAGGCTCTGTCGTCATGGCTCGCATCTCTTTGCGGACAGTGACACGGGTTGCCTTGTCTCGCTCGAGCCACTCCAGATCGAGGACATCATCCAAACCATAGCCAAGCGAGTACAGAGGATGGTGATGCAAAACTGGCACCGCGAGAAGATGCCCTTTGTCGCGACCTGTGACGTGATTCTGCCGAAGTACGGACAGCCAGGGCAGAGGGAGGCGACGGTGGGGTTAGCGAATTTCTCGGACTTTGGAGTTGTTCCGACGACAACAGAAGCGGAGTTTGATCTGATCCAGAAGAGGAAACGCGATGATGGTTTTGACAATGAAAACTTGAAGCTGGAGATGCGGCTCGAGCAGTTCGTGAACGGATGCAAAAGATCTAGGGCATGCTAAAAGTAGCGACAAGCGGCAAGTCGAGTCAACCTATATAGTTCAGTTTACTCACAGACTGCTGAGATTTAAACTGTGCCAATGTAAATAATTTGCTTTGCATTCTTTATTTGGCGGGGAACGACGAACGCCCAGCCACCAGGTACCAAATTTGCATTTATAGCCTGGCTTGTCATGTTAAACTAGCTACGAACAAAAGATAGAATGAAGTATTGATGGTGTATGTTTTCTACCAACTAGTGGAGGAAGACCTCCTAAAGAGTTTTCATCTGTTCTTTTAGTGTATAATTTCAACGCAAGTCTAGAAAAGAGTCCTGGTTTTGCTGAATCTGAATAAGCAAGCTGAGGATGGCCATTAGCTCTCTTGGTCTCTTCAGTTCTTGACTGGCAGAAGCTTAAAGATTGTCCCTATAAAACTAGCATGGAATGCCATTATAGATAGTAATTGGAAGGAGAGAAACGGGGTTGTTTGCGAGCAAACCACTCCTCATGTAAACAAGTTGCTGCTGCAATATACTCCTCGGTCAAGATTGCCTTTGAAGCTTCAAATGAGCGATGGAAGAAAAGTGGTGGATGCTGTAGCCAAAAACTTATGTTAGTGATAAATGGAGAGTTGGATATTATACTGAAATCTGAGAGTTATGGTTTTGTTCATTACCTTAGCCAAAGATACCTTGATTTAGCTTAATTTAGAACTGGAAATGATGGAACAAATTGTTGTGTTTCTATTGTTACTATGCGCATTCAATTAATTCAATTCGTTTAATAAATAATAAATAAAATTACAAGAAATTATAACCTATTATACATACAATCACTATATTTCCGGTTTTAAACTATAAGGAAATCAAACATAATATATAGAAAATGTTACATCAAAGTGAGAAAAAATAAATATACATTTAAACTTGCAATACATATATCTAACATCTATGTCATAAATTAAATCTTATTTTAGATCATCATATCTACATTTTATTACAATCTAGAACAATAACTAAAATAAAATAATTAGAAAATTCACTTAATTTTACATTTTTCCAATATATTGATGAGACCAAGTTTATGTCGTCTTCTGTGCTACAATCTTTTCATTTGATCTCACCGGTCAACTAAATTTCAATAATCGATAAAGATTTATGGTCTTTAAGAAATCCTTTACTGTAACTATTGTTAAACAGGGAAGCTTTTAGTATATATTTTAATAGGTTAGTAGGTTTGCTTTTGATAATCTTTAAAGCGACCCATGCATGCAATAGATCGAAATACAAATCATGGGCAAAATGTCCGATGTAAAATCCACAAAATAATGGAAAAGATGTTCTAGAATTGATTTTTTTACATCTATCACACTGTTATTTTCTTTGCATTCTTAGGTAAATATTAAATGGATTTCAAATGGCCCCCAACTTGTTAAACAACCACAGTCACAATTTTTTTTAAAAAAGTTGCTCAAGTGTCGCTGTTTCTTCTTTCCTGGATGAGATAAAAGCCCTTTTGTAAAACCAAAAACACCTGGGAGCATATACGGGCTGATTTGAAAATTAATGCAGGAGATAATTCTTCAAGTCCCAGCGCATTAAGATTCGACGGCTGATTCATGAAGGCGAAAAAGGAAAGTATTTGAAACCTACAAGCGTGTCTCACAGACGCAATTAAGGCGGTTGGTTCTTTTATTCGGGATAATCTTCTTGAATCGTAGAACATATGTATATATAATTTGCTTGCTTGCTGAAACATTCACCGTCCACTTCATACCATTCAAGAAACGAGTTACTACCTAAAAATCTCTCCCTCCTTATCTCTCTCGTCATCATACAACTTTGTCTAGTCAAATCCAGCCCCAATCATGGCTCGTCAAGTTCTGTTATGCGCCAATGTATTTGCATCTCCCAAAGACACGTGCAATGTGTCGTACGAAGATCAAGAGTCCGTTCAAAGTGGCGACGGCTATCTGAAGTTCACTCGAATGTGTTTCTTCGTAGTCGAGCAAGGCAACCACCGGCGTTACGTCGAGGATCTCCTCTCGCTGAAGCATAGGCTATGTCGCCATGGCTCGCATCTCGTCGCCGACTATGATACGGATTGCTATGTCTCGCTCGATTGGCTCCAGATTGAAAACGTCATCCGAACCATAGCCGTGCGCGTGGAGAGGATGATGATGCAAAACTCGCACCGTGAGAAGATACCCTTTGTCGCGACTTGCGAGGTGATACTGGCGAGGCACGGACACCCGTGGCTGAAGGAGACGACGACTGGGTCAGCGGTTTTCTCAGACTTCGGAGTTGTTCCCACGACTGAAGCCGCCGTTGATGTGATCAAGAAGAGGAAACGCGATGAGGGTGCGGACGACGATGACTCGAAATCGGAGATGGAGCTCAAGTGATTCGTGAGCGGATGCTAAAGATCGAGGGAATGCTTAAAGCATTGATTAGAGACAAGTCGAGTCAACATGTAAAGACAAGTCGATTAGCACTCTTCTTTTCATGCTTGCGAGATGGTTCGGATGTAAATAATTTCCTTTACTTTCTCAATCTGATGTTTCTGGGTTTAATTGGATTATTTCTATTTCTCGTATGTGGTGCTTCGTTATAAAATTGCTGCCTCTGCTGCCGAATTATACAATATTATGAACTACGACAACTTTTAAAGCGTATAAACAAGAAGCAAAATAGGCTTTCTCTGTTTTAAAACTAGAGTCAGCAAAATAATACTGATATTCATCGATCTTTTTTTTTTAATCGTACTTGGGACGAAAAAACGAATATGAAAAAACTAAAGGTTTATGCAAAAAGAATCAATGCAAAGATTTAAAATTGTTTTATTTTCTCCTGGGAACAATCATACCACAATAGTCCCCCAAGATATATAACGTGTTCCTTAGCAATTACTGTGAAATCACTATTATTCTTTGGGAAAAGAAACTAATCAATCGAGCCCGTCCTCTTATTCAAGTCAAAAAAGTGATTGACCGATTGAATGGAAAGTTGAGTGCCGTTTGGAAGCGATTTCGTGCAAACGTGTTTCACTCCGAGTGTATAGTCCGGTGGCTGGGCACAAGCCACTTGTGTCCGCTATGCCGTTCTTTATGTTCCCAAAATTTGAAAACCGTGTTCAGATTAAGCACAAGATGACTACTCGCCCATTATGCGAATTATCATGTGAACATATAACTCGGTACACAGCATGAAATTATTGTAAAATGTGCACATATAATTAAATATGTAAAGGGAGGCCTCCTGAGGGTTTTTCATCTGCTCTCGAGAGTTTTTCCCTGAACTGAAACTGATGAATTGACGGACTCGGACTATTGGGTTAAAGGATGGGCCTGCTGGCTCTTGGGCTTTTGAGGGTTATTTGGGCTGACTTTTCTGGCCTTCCATTGGGAAGTTGTCCTCCCCATTCTCTGGGTTTCGTGCAATAACATTATTTTAGGGAAAAAGAAGAAGATTTAATTTGAATCCTACGTCGGTTCGGAATTCTAAAAAAGAAGAAGGTTTAATTTGAATCCTAGTCGGCCAAGGAAAAGAGAATTCCGAACCGACGTAGGATTATTAGCAATATAAATTTGTACGTCCAAATGTTAAATTTATTCTTGTAAATCCATGTGAGATTCAACACAATACCCCGAATATTGATACCCCTCCGATTCGCTAAACCCTTGCCATTATCAAGAAATCCGCATAAAGTTCTTCCTTTTCCGCACTACACCTTCAGGAATACTTGTTCTCATCACGCCATGGATATCTCTCGAGAAGTCGTCACAACCTTGCTTTATCCGCGAGAAGCCACCATCACCATAACCCTTCGAGTGCTTTGTCCGCGAGAGGACTCGAGCACATTCCCGGAGGACCGCGAGAGTTGGCACAGCAACCTTTTCTCTGGTAGGTTCACACGAACTCGCTTCTTCATGCTCCAGCGAGGAAATTTGCGGCGCAGCCTGGACGACCTCCTCTTGGTGACGCAGAAATTGCTCCGTGAGGCCTCTCGTGTGATTGCCGATCGCACAGCTGGCCCCAACATCGCGCTGCGACGGCCATTCGGGGACGGCATCTTCATGCACTCGGCCTTGCACTTGGAAAACGTGTTGAGGACTGAGCGGTACTCGCACCTCCAGAAGATGCCGGTCGAGATGGTCTGCAAAGTTGTTATGCTTAGCAGAGATCGGTTGGAATTGTTACAGGAGGCGGCAATACAAGAGTCGATGGAGTATCCTGGCGACTCCAGGGCGTTCCCTGCGTCTCAAGGGGCCGTCGCCTCGCTAGAGATGATAAAGCTCGACAGAAGTTCGCAAGAGGACCGAGGTGGCGCCGGAGAGCCGTGCGCAGTATGCTTGGAAGACATGAATCTACGTCAAGCGGAAGTCGCCCGCATGCCATGCAAGCACAAGTTCCATCACAGTTGTCTCGTTAGATGGCTGAAGATGAGCAATTTGTGCCCGTTGTGCCGTTACGCTATGCCGACGAGCTTGAGTGATGTTGACTAAATCAGTCATGGTCGACAATAGATATTCGAGATAGGATTTGCGAATTCTTTTTCTTTTTTTCTTTTTTTAATTTTCATTAGGCTCGTGAATAGTTTCTTTCATGAGATTTACAACTCAACTTTGAATTTCCATTTCATGGCATGCTTATAAGTTTGGATTCCGAATGGTCAAGGTGCTTCAAAATCGAAGAGAACTTTTCTATGTAGGATTTAGTATGCCGCTAAATCTCAAACACTTTCGTCATATTGTTTAATTAAGGTTCTAAGACATATACCATCACAAATCGAATTGATATGAGAATGTTTTAAATTTGCAGTTGCTTGCACATAGCTTTGCTAAAAGATGCAAAACCCTTATTATTAGTTAGATAAATGATGCGAACTTTCGAAACCCTGATTAATCAGCCGCGTAATCTTCTCATGTTCCTTAATCCCTTGCCCACTTAACCAGTAAAGCAGAAAAACATCGATCTTAATTTTCTCTAATCCTAAAATAATAATGCCTAGAATTTAAAATTATGAACCACAATAGATAGGGGTCCATCTCTTCCCGTAATATAAAATTGGTCTTAAATTGACAAAATATCAAGTCAAAATGATTATAGGTGTGTTTGGTTCAACTTTGTAAAGAAGTGTAATACAAATGCTAAAAGCCAAAGCTATTTCAAGAAATATGAATTGGGTTTGGCAAAAACTCTTTACAAGTGAACTTTGAATTCAAGTCGTGTTTGATAAAAAAAAAACTTTTGTAATAGGTTTTGAGTATATTTTTTTATAGGGGTAATATCCTGAAAAACTCCAAACTGGTATACATGTGACAAATTTACCTCAAACTACTTTTTTGACCATAAAAAACCCCAAACTGATATATTTGTGACAAATTTACTTCAAACTAATTTATCCAACTGCCAAAAATCCTAAATTGGTACATTTGTGACAAATATATTCTCTATTAAATTGGATTAATACCACAAAAAATCACAAAATTGTATAACTGTTATAAACGGAGAGTAAAATCGCAAATTAATACACTTGTAAACTGTCATGCGTCATTCAACTTAGTAATTTGATAGTAAAATTCAACAGAAACTAAAATATGGTAAATTTGTCACAAGTGTATTGGTTTGGAGTAAATTTCTCAAATGTGTACTAATTTTGAGTTTTTGGTGGTTAAAAAATTAGTTTAGGATAAATTTGTCACAAGTGTATCAATTTGGGGTTTTTCAGAGTATTAATCCTTTTTTATATATGTTTTATTAAAAAAAAGAAACCCAAACCCTTTGTCGACCGGTGACAAGCTAGATCTGACGCTTGGTCGCCCAATTCGGCAACCTTTGGTGAGGGCCACCTAAGGTCTTACAACCTCGGGTGACCCTCGACACCTGGGTCGTGTGACCTCAGGCGACCCTCGCCCGAGGTTGCACAACCTTAGGCAACGATCACGAGACCCAGGCGAAGGTTCACGCGACCCCAAGTGATCGCCACTTGAGGTCGCGAGACCCAGGCGATGGTCACCTGGGTGGCATGCCACCTGGGTCGAGCGACCTTCATCGAGGGTCGCCCAAGGTTGAGTGACCTCAACTGACGGTTGTCAACACCGGATTTGGCTCGCCGGCGGCTGTCATCCTTCACTGGACTGGTGAAGGGTTTGGATCATTTTTTAATTAAAAAAATACAATGAGGGACAAAATCAAAAATTTGAAGAATTGGTGAGGGTATTTTTGGAAAAAAAAACTAGTTTCAACATTTTGCTAAATACTGAAAACCTAATGCTAGTCCCTATTAACATTGAGCTTTTAATTTTCCCAAAAAGTTAGCATTCGGTTAAAAGCCCCTTTGGAAAACTTATTAAATAAATACCCAGCATTTCCCCGGCTTTGGAGGCCAAAAGTTCCTTGAGAAACTGTACCAAGTGCACTTATCCAATTTTATGGCATACTTGCAAGATTTTGTTACCACAATATAATTCTTCTATTTTCTCGAATTGATTTTTTAGAATAATACGAGAATATCTTGAGAGAATAGATCAAAATATCAGAACTGTCACGTGATACAAAATACACGGCCTTACAAGCTTATACTGTGATGAATTATGAGGCTTCCTAATTTGAGCCAAAGACCACTCATCTGCATCCCTATTTTCATCTCTTTTGTCAATTTCTCGAAAAATAAATTTATGTTCCTAAGGACGTAGCCGCAGAGAAACACGCCGAATAAGTTTCACCTAGCGATTCGGATGTGAAATCGAATCGTGGTTTATCGATCTTGAGAAGATAAACTTCAGGAGTAGATTTATCATGCGAACCGGCGATGTCATTCTAATCACGTGATACAAAATACAGGGTATTACCACAAGCTTCGTAATTCAATAATTGATTACCGGAGAATATTTTAGTCGCCCGAAAAGGTCATCAGTTCGTAGATATTCATGAAAAAACCAAAAAGAGACTTCCCAGATTCTTCTACTTTCCTAGTGGAAAAGGCTTCGAGAAGGCAAATTAAGTAAGAAACCTAGTCGACGTTGTGAGTATAACTACTATAACTTCGTGCATGTCTTACGACAACGCGTCGATTCTCAAAACATCGTCGTGTCCAATAAGAGTTTTCACGTCGAAACTCTTCATCAATTCACCATGGTGCTCGGAGCAGGAAGTGTATATATCCATGCCCATTGTCCGCGAGAGGATGCAGAGGCGGTACCGGATGACTTCGACAAAACAGAAAGGTGCGGTTCCTTCGACCGGCTCACAAGAATTTGCTCCTTCATGCTCGAGCGAGACCACTTGCGACGCACTGCCCGCAGCCTCGCCTGGATGAGGCGAAGGCTGTTCCGCGAGGGTTCTTGGATCGCGTCGTATGAGAGCGGTGCATGCATCGGGATGGCAGTGTCGGACATACACATGAGCATTGACAAGGCGGCCCTCTACCTGGGGCAAGTGTTGGCGAGCGACAAGTATTCTCACCTCACGAAGATACCAATCTGTTTGGGTTTCCAAATTATAATATGGCGGACTGAGGAGGGGGAATTGGCTGCGGCATTACAAGAGTCGATCAACAGCACCGACTTCAGGGCGATCCCGGCGGCTCAAGACGCTATCAACATGCTCGAGAAGATGAAACCCGACAAGAGTCCAAGCAAAGGTGAGGTGGCAGAGTCCTGTTCGATATGCTTTGAAGAGATGAAGGTGCTTGAGGTGGAAGTTGTGTGCATGCCATGCGAGCACGTATTTCACTATGACTGTATCGCCCGATGGCTAAAGACGAGCCATTCGTGCCCGTTGTGCCGATTTCCTATGCCTACTATTGCTCATGTTAGTCAATCGAAAACGATCTAATTAGATTGGGGATAACGTGGCCTCTTTAAGTTGTCGCGAAAGCATTAGTATTCAGGATATTTTTCCTCTTTGATGAGCTCGAGATTGTTTTGATGCAAATATTAGGAAGATCTTCATAATTATCACATTAATCATGTGGTGCTTTCTTCTGAGAATATAATCGAAATTAGTGCCACAGTTAAGTGGGAAAAGAAAAGCGTGGTCTTTATGCTTAATTTAGCAGGTTAAAGTTAGCTGACTGCACAAGATGAAGAATTTCCTCATGGTATCGCTCAGATTTTTTCCTTCTTGATGAGCAACTTTTCTTAATCAATTTTTGCTAATGAAAAAGTCCTAGCTTGCATATCGTAATCAGAGTAATAAAAATATTTTGGATATTTTCGAAAGTGACAAATTATCGGGCTTTCATTTGAATCTTTTATCTCCTCAATAGAAATAAGTGTTCTATCTTTAGTAAAATTTCCATTCAAGTGTCGATCATATCAATTCCATTAGAAACTTAGGGTGCGTTTGGTGACGATTCTGTTCCCTGGAACAATTTTTTATCAGAAAATAATTTTTATTTTTTATTTTTTTTTGGAACAATATCTGAGTATAAGAACGCGCTTAGTAACTGCACAAAATTTCTACTCCTAGGATAGAAATGCGTTTTGTAGAATTATATAATTTTGTTGTTTCTTTTAATTTTTAATATTTTTATTATATTTTTCCTTTTTTTTTTTTTTTTTATCCTTCTTCCTCCTTTGTGGTCGGTCGCCGGCCAGGGTGGCTAGCAATCGGTTGGGGGAGGTCCAATGAGATCGCCGAAGCCTCGCTAGGCCAGGGTGAGGGCCGCTGAGCTTGCCTAGCCACCGCAAGGCTCGACCTCGCCTAGGCCTCACCAGGCCACCGCAGGTCGACACCGCCTAGCGGTGGCTCGGCGAGGCTTGGGCCAATGAGCCTCACCATGGCTCGACGTCGCCGGGGGCTAGCGACACTCCAACGAGGTTGTCGGCCCTCCTTGGCCGGTCATCGGCCATGGTCGGGACCGACAACTGGCCAAAAGGAAGAAGAAGGAAAGGAAAGAGAAGAAGAGAAAAGAGAAGAAAAAAGAAGATAAAAGAAAAAAATTATTCCCAGGAACAAGAAGCTACTTTTTTTTACCTCTTATTTCTGTTCCAAATCTATTCCTGGATTTTTTGTTACCGGGAATAAAAATTTTACCAAACATGTTTTTATTCTTTTTTTCGTTCTCTCGAACAAAAGAATAGAAATAATTGTTTTGGGGAACATAAATTATTTTTAACAAACAGAGCCTTAGTAGTTTGTCCTGAATAATTGCTGTGGTGGCTTGATTGTGCTCTTTTGACAAGCACGTCATCTTGAAAGTTGTATAAGTAATATGGAAAAGTTCATGTAGTAATTGCGTGAACTAGTATTCATTCATTCTTTTATATCTCTATGGTAAAACTAGGAGTAAGCATCAGTCCAAGGTCAACGTTGGACTAGCCCAACCCAACCGGTCTTGGTCTAGCTCCTAAGACTCAACTGGAGACCCTAGACCCTGCATCGTGTGGGTTAGTTCTCAATCCTAGAACTCTAGGGTTAATCCAACCCAGACTAAACTTGTATATAATATATGATATAGGATATATATATATTATTTTTTTCTACTCTAATAGCACCTTCGCCTCTGTTGTTTCTTATGTGGTTCTATTGTGTAAATTAGAAAGTAGAAACCCGACTCAGATTCGACAAAAAATAATAATAATTAGAAATCCTCTTCACTCAGATTGCTCTATTTGCTCGCTATTAGCTTCTCTTTGTTGGCCTTGCTCGCCTCACGAGCGCAATTCAGCTAGTGAAGTCATTCGCCTCTCTTTGCCCGCCTTATGAACGAAGCTCAATAATCGCAAATGGAGATTTTAATTGTTACCTTATCTTAGATTTATGTTTGATATGTACCGGTGTTCGTAGTTTGGTTACCCAATGTCGCAATGTTGATGGATATGTAATTTGAAAAAGTATATTTACTTTTTTAAGGAATGCAAAAAATGAAATAAAAAGTAATCGATTGGTCCCGATTGACCTTGAAATGAACCAGGACCCATTAGGTCGATCCGGTTCTTGGTGCCATGCTCAATAGGGTCGGTCCCCGATCCCAAAAATTGAGGGACCAATATTGTTCGGGTTATTCCCTAGGTTAATTACTAAAGTCGTCCAACTCAGATCATGTTCGCTCCTAGGAAAAACTATCCAATCAACCCTATATCTATCATATGAGTGTCGATTCAATTTTGTCACTTCAGTTATAAACTTTCATATGAGTGTGAAATTCCAATGTAACCCTTTCAGTCAATTTTTGTCGAAATTTCCTAACGTGGGATCCAATTATTGCTGACACACTACGCAAAGGCTTAGGATTGAATCAACAAAATTTTAAAATTTTAAAACTAAATTGATATTCATACAATAAATTTATTATTAATTGGATAACTTCTACTATCTCTAGCATGACTCGGTTTGCTAACATAGTCGGCACTTAAGATAGTTTATCGAACCAAAGGATATGTGTCTATCTGGTAAAGAAATAGATCTTCTGAAATTCAAACCAAAAACCAATTCGACCTGAATTACCTCTATTTGGTTTAATCTCGATCCTTGAAAGCAAATTAAACTAAATTGAATGAAAGTTTGTTTTTCTTCGGTCAGCTTCAATATAAATAAGTAGTCATTTATATTTTTCTGAATAAAAAATAATTATTATTTGTGAAGTCATGATCAATTGATGTAATACTTAATATTTATTATAAGGTACTGATGGTTAGGCTCTGGACTTGACTATTAATAAACTGGGCCTGCTGTCCAAACTTCTTCGTCCATTAAACTGACGATAGGAGCATGAGACATCTTAAAAATTCATATTTATGGTGGTGAAAATAAAAGTAGACCTGCTTAAATAAAATTGTTAGATTAATTGTCTCGCGATGGGCTGGGCCTGATAATGGACGGCCCAAAAGGTTTTCCCCAATCCAAGTCTATCCATGACTTAAAATCATCGTCTCGATGAAAATTGCGAGATCTACATAAAATAGTGGATTGTCAAGAGAATTAAATGATCCATTATCGATGTGTCACGTGATTATGTCCATTGTGAAAACGAAAACGCGCCTGCGTGCACAATCACTGCCACCACTCCCTGTCTGCGGTGCGAGGTCAAACCAAGGTCTTCTCCATTGGGGGGCAATGGGGCTGGTCCTCGGCCGATATAGTCAACGACAGAGGCGACATGCTTGTGGACTTTGAGGACTAATCGTGTAAAACTTAAGGTCGGAATGTTCCAACGAGACTTTGTTGCATCTGCCGACGTCGGAATCGACATCGTACGTGATCTGATAAGCGCTCAAATAGTCAACATATAGAAGCAAAAGTCACATACGTCTCAGGTATTCTGATAATTTTACATAATTATCAGTTCAGCGCCCTGATTATTTAATTATCTCCACGCACTTTAAGTCATAAAATTATAAGTTTCTCTATCGATAACCACGCACTCATATTTTTATCTCGGGGGATGCAAACGTAATTATGCTATAAACTTGGCGTGCATTTTTGTTGGAAATACGTCTCAAAATTGAGTCAAAAGTAGGTTTCTCCTAGTTGAAATCCAAATACATCGCGAAGTAATCTGAGAGTGTTGAAGCCAATTCTTTTTTAGATTGAGAGATTATTTCGTAAAAGATTGCAAGAGCTCAACACCGTGTTAATTATTATGTGTAATTGGAGATTGATAAATACTAATAGGGATTGAGTGACTCAAAAATAGTTTTATTCTCCCACGTGCTACTCTCCTGCGGATTAGGTCTCATTGGCGGAATTAAGTAAATCCAATATTTGATTTTTTTTTTCTTGCTATATTTACTTTATTGCTCGGTCGCTCATTTTCACAATAAACTTTCGAATTGATCCAAAAGTAAATGCATATTTGATTTTTATACCATACTTCGTACACCTAATTCTGAAAAAGAAAATTAGAAAAGATATAGCGCTAGAAATAAGGACTTGAAAAAACATCATATGTCGCACACACTCAACAAGTCTTAATAATTGCATGGGACATGGGATAGAGTTCACCAATAACACCCCCACCAGCCCCACCATTGCCGGTGCCGCCACCGCCACCACCGATTCGCCGGGTGAGTCAATGCCAAGTTTGAATTACCTCCGGCCTGCTGCGGACCTCCACACGTGCGAAGACTATGTTTTGGAGATGTTGGCAGTGCCCACTTGCAAGTCGGTTTCGCCTTTTGTTGAGAACTAGCGGGTGGGTTTAAAAAGGAAGACAAAGAAAAATGTTACTGCGGTCGGCTTGTTATAATACCGACGAGATTATAGAATTAATTATTGCTATTATTAACACATAAATATAATATATGTCGTTCTGCAAAAGTTTTATCTTTTAATTCAATTATCGCGGTACATATCCTGAGAACATTCATTCTTTCTCTGATATTGTAAGAATTAATTTTAGAAGAAATATTTGCCGACATCAACTTTATAATCGCAACGGAGCCAGAAGGCCGCAAGCTCAATTTCTCATGTTCTTTTTCGAGAGTCCATGTGGGTTTTTTTTTTTTTTTTCTTCTTTGATGGTGGCTTCGGCCTAAACCTTCCACCTCTCAATTTCTTCCACCTGCATTATCGATTTTCCTTTTTAGACATCACTAGTCTCAATTTTATATTTTTCCGCATGTATCGAGCTTGCAAACCCAAAGTTTTCTCTCATTAATTTAATGACTTTTGGGGCGTTCAAATTTGTAAGATGAGTTTTCTGGCATTGGCGATGTAAAATGTTAAAAGTCAAATAAATCGATATCAAATTTGTTAAAATCCTCTTCTATAGGGGTACTTGAAAAAATGATGAACTTACAATTAGTCTACTAAATTATACACAAGGGGAAAATACTTCATGTGACACTAATGAGCAATGGCATGGACTACTATATTATAAGCAAGTGATGCCACGTGGGATTATTTTAGTGAATAATGCAAAATGTAATGAATTTTAATTTTTTTTTTCATTTAACTTTTTTTGGGTGCCAAAACGTGGGAAATCTCTTTTGCTTTGGCCAAACTGCCCGATTTGATAAAGGCAAACGCACCGAGGGACGGACGAAGTTGACTCGCGTATCAACGTAATTTTCGGACGGGTGGGGCCAACGCCTGTAGCGTTGACTGCGTCGCCACCGTTCAATGAGGAAGAAAGCTTGACTTGAATTTTGTTTTTTTTTTTGGGAGGTAGTGGGACCCAGTGACCATCGGTCGTTTTTCAGGGCCTGGCGCAGAGGTAAGCGTTGTTCCCTAAAATATCAACAGGACATTACCCACCGGTTCCAGAAATAGAAACCAACGTAGGAAGAAAGCTCAAAAGCTAGAAAAATGAAATTTTGCAAAACTCGTGAACTGAAGATTGTGTGTATATAAAGCAAATCTGAAATGCTCTTGAATTCTAAAATTTGATAGAAAAGTTTTACCAAATGCCTTCACTATTGTCATCGACTAAATCAAATGAATCTTATAAAAAGAGATAAAGATAAATAATGTAATGAATTAAGCGGTAATGTTCGATAGCAACTTGTGATCCCATGAATTTTTCATAATTTTATGGGCCTTTTATATCTTCCAATTCTATATGTTGAACATATCGTTCTTTTTAAAGTAATTCGAGTCTTCAAACATTTTTCGATCTTGGACACATCGCAACGCTTCTCCACTTTTCCTGCACCTTCTTGCATTATAAATTAGTTTCTTTTCCCAAAGTTAATCAAATTAGTTGATGTGCATCGCTCTGTGAAATAAACCAGGAAGGCTCGCCACTGGGGCAGAGTTGGACCTCGCGTAGGACATCTCGTGGGGATCGTGAGGACCAACTCTTGCTTATGCATCAACTAGAAAATTACTTTATTTTTCTCCTTTGCTATCCAATGCGGTTTATTTCCTGAATATATGCGATCCTTTTATAATATTTTATTCAGAATTAAAGGTATTATTCATAGAAATGAGCAAACTACGTTGGGTACAAATTTATAGTCGTTATCGTTTTCAGCAGAAAGACAATGGTGGGACAATCAGTACCTAAAAAAGGCCACTGTCATGACTCCAAGACAAGTGAAAGTGCAGAATATATCTACAAATTGAAAAGATTTATATAAAAAATCTGGAAAATAGCCATACCATCATGGTTCAAAGAAAAGTTTCTGATTCCTTCTTGGCCCGACTCTAATTAGGCAAGATGAACGGTTCTCATTCCAAGCGTGCATATCTTCAATTTGCAGACCAAAGAACACATTAAAAAATTCAATAAAAAAAAGCTTTACCAAAAAAAGAAAATCTAAAAAAGGAGTTCACCAACAATCCGTCAAGCCAATGGTTTGCTTTCTGGAAATTTTTCTATATTATCTTTTCCCACAAATCCATCATGAAACATTTCGCATCTTGAGGTATCATGCTTTAGAGGAAATAATGGGCTTAGGGTTTAGGTTTTCAAATTAGTTTGGTGGAGTTGAATCGAAGAAGAGGATTCGTGGATGACTATATTTGTGTACATAAATTAGGTCTGGAAATCATCGTTCAATTGACAAAATGATATCAAATATGTGGACAGTGATACATAGTGTGTCATTTTCAGGTTTAGAAATAGTTAGGTTTATATCTAGGAGATATAGTCGGCTCCATTCTTTTATATAGCTTGGGAGGAAACAATGTATATATTGTCTTCAATGGAAAAGTGTAAAGCTAAAGCAGCAGTATTCTGTTGTTCTCTGCAATAAATAAATAAAAAAATACGCATTTTTTCTATGCTGGTATGTTTCGGTAGGTGTCAAAAAACCATTTGTGAAAAAAACTATGGGTGACTTATTTACAGGTAATGTGTTGGTAACTTTCCAATACTTTTAATGAAAATTACCAGTATAAAATTATCAAACTAAATTACTAATTACTTTTGATTGTCAACTCTCCTTTGTCCTACTTACCAATGTTTAATAGTTTTTTTTTCCTGATTTACCAACTTTTCTACTAGGTTACTAACTTTCATTTATCTCAGTTTGCAATCCCTCACATTTACTAGTTCTTTTTAGAAATTGTCGACCTAAATTAGCGTGACTCGCCAATGTTTCTCCTATTGAATAACCACCTAGAATTAGATTATCGTTTCTAATTTGAGTTATTTAGAGCATTTTTTTTTTAATTTCTGTTTATGTTCCCTAGAACACAAATTTTTGTTCTTTTGTTCCGGGAAACAAAAAAAGAACAGAAACGCGTTTGTTTACATTTTTGTTCTCGGGAACAAAAAATCTATTCTTTTGTTCATTGGAACAGATTTGGAATAGAAACAAGAAGTAGAAAAAACTTGTTTATTGTTCTTGGGAACAATTCCGAGAAACATTTCTTTTTTCTCTCATTTTTCTTCTTCTTTTTTCTTTCCTTCTTCTTCCTTTGGCCGATCACTGGCCTCGGCCATGGTCGGCAACCTCGCCGGAGCGTCGGTGGCCCCCGGCGAGGGCCTCGCCTTGGCTGGGCGAGCTTGAGCTCACCCAGATCTGGCGAGGCCGAGCTTCGCCGACCTCGCCCAGATCTAGGGAGGCCGAGCCTCGCGGTGGCCTGGCAAGGGTCCGGCGGTCGGCGACCGGCCACAAAGGAGAGAAGGAAAAAAAAAGAACAAAGAACAAAGAAAAATGAAAAATGAAAAATATTATAAAAATAATAAAAAATTAAAAGAAATAAAAAAATTATACAAGTTTACCAAACGCGTTTCTATTCCTAGAGTATAAATTTTTTGTAGTTACCAAATGCGTTCTTATACTCAAAAATTGTTCCCTAGAACAGAAACAAAAAAAAAAAAAACTATTTCTATTCAAAAATTGTTCCCCAGAACAGAAATGTTACCAAACGCACCAAACGTTACCAAACGTGCCATTAGTGACTTTTATTTGGTTTTTTATTTAATTTCCCAAATTTTCTATCATTTTTAGACTTTTATTTGTATTTTTTTTTTAACAATGCCTTAGATTTACCAACTTTTCAAAGAAATTATCAACCTTGATTTAAGTGAATTACTAAGTTTTATCTGATTATCTTACCAACTAATCTGGGTTAGCAAATTATCACTTAAGATAGTTATCAAATCTATTTTTCTCTAGTTACTAAGTTTTCTTATCTTTACCAAATTTGATTTATCTTTTTTCAATTACACTTGAAATTTATCAACTCTTATATTAATTAGTATTGAGTTACCAACTTTCATTTGAATTCATTAATGATGTTCATTTGATTTTTTAATTACTTCTTTATTCTATTTTCCAATGAGTTTTTGTTTAATTGGTAAGCAATTCAAATGAAACTTAGTAAATAAAAACTAGTTCGTGACCTAGTGGGAGAAAAATGGTAACTCAAACAAAAAAGAGGTTGAAAAATTTGGGAGAATTACCAAACAAAGTTATAAACTTTATATTCTTAAACTTATATTCTTAGTTAATTGAGTTTTAAACTTTTTACAATTGTGCTAATTTAGTCCATTTGGCCCAATTTAGCTAGTCAGCATTGACATGAATGTTGGCCGATCTTGACATGGACAATTTTATTGATAATATTTTATTTTTAAATTCTTTTTATTAATTCTTCGTTTTTCTTTCTCTCTCTCTCTCTTTTTTGTTTTCCTCCTTCGTTCTTCTTCCTCTGGTCAGTCACCGAAGTGAGGCAACCTCATCGGCCAGTGGCGAGGCTCACCTTGTTGTGACTGGGCAAGGTCAAGCTTGCCTAGCCAATGGTAAGCAATTCCCTATTGGATTTGGCGACGGCAATCAAGCCTCGCTACTAGCCGACGAGGTCGCCTCAATTCGATGACTGGCCCTCGCCTCTGGCCAATTGCCTCTGTTCAGTGAATGGCTAGAGGAAGAAGGAGGAAGGAGGAAATAAAAAAGAGAAAAAAATAAATTTAATAAATTTAATAAAATTTTTTGAAAAAATATTATAAAAAATTATTCACATTAGCATTTGCTAGTGTTAGCCAACATCCACATTGGCGCCTACCAGCCAAATTTGGCTTGATGGACCGAATAGGCATAATCGCAAGAGGTTTAGAACTTAATTGGCCAAAAAAATAAGTTTAGAACTAAATTGGTACAGCTGCAATAAGTTTAGAACTTATTTGGTAATTTTTCTTGAAAAATTCACATAAGAGTTGATAAATGTGAGACACATGTAAGAGAGAAAAATAGAAGTTAGTAAATAATAGAAAAAAGAGGTTGATAAATTAAATAAAATAAACGCCAGTAAGTACCTCAAATAAGAGTTAGTATCCTAAAATTAGTTAAACAATTTATTGAAAAAGAGTTGTTAAGTCACTCAAATAAAGATTAGTGACTTTATATAGAAGTTGGTAAATTTAAGGCGTTAATAAGAAAGACAAATGAAAGTTAATTAAAGATAAGAAATTTCATAATTTGCAAATTGTTAAAATGATTAATAATTTCATAAAGCTCTTGATAATAACCAACAAGATTATTGGATAATGCGGCAATCGGTAACTTTTCCTTATCAACAGTTTTTTTTAGACTTACCGACTGCTTGAGAAGTCTATCGGCACGGAGAAAATTTGTTTTTCATAGCGGAGCAGTAGAATCTTCTGGCGGAAGCAATGAGCATAATAGAAGTGTGTTGTCATCTGACATAAATCTGGTCACACAGATCTCGAATTAATTATGCAAATAAACCCAGTCTATTATAAGGTAGAGTTTCTCGTGATCTTACTCGGGGTCATGGATCTACCAATGAACTCAACAACCTGGTGATGTCTCATCTTTGTTTTAATTCCTGTTTAATGAATCTAATACCAAGAAGTCAGAATTGCTCTGGTACAACCTCAAGTCGAATCCATATTTTTACGTTCTTCTCTCTCTCTCTCTCTCTCTCTCTCTCTCTCTCTCTCAATTCCCATTCTTTGCAGCTACATTCTCTCGAGCTCTCTCTCTCTCCCCCCAATTCCCATTCTTTGTAGCCATATTCTCTCAAGCAAATATTAGATACATTAGGATCATGTCAATTTAGTTTGTATCCACCGTTATATAAGTGGATCCCATGTGAAAGCCATCTTATCTAACGGTGTATATAAATTGGGCTCACATTTACTGGGTGCAGCAAAGATTTTGTCCATTCTCCATCGCTGTAAAGTTCATAACGCGATACGCCTTTGAGAAAATTCCCGGAGGAAGGAGATAAGTCCACAATGAGCATTTTGCAGTCCTTTTTTCATGCATCTTTCCTTATTCCTTTTCGGCTTGATCGCATCCCTTTTTCCTCATCTTCGAGCGATTAGAGGGAATTTCTTTCTAAGGACATATATCTTCGTCAATTTTCTTTGACAAGCTATCCAATCTAAAGCATCTAAAGTGGTTCCAATTCCTCTTAATTGTTTCTTCTTCGAGCAGAAACCATAAATGTCATATACTCAGATAAAGACGTAGCAAGTATCATCCCACGTCCAAAAGATAAAAAGCAACTTTTGCCTCAAGCGACCTCGCTTTGCGACAGATGGGCTGATCTCTCCCCCGAATTTCGCGTGCAATATGTTGTTTTTCTTTTTTTTTTTTTCAAAAATATTTTTATATTAATGTTAAAGATTATTCCGTAACGGAGGGCACTCACGTTAGGAAATTTTAACCAAAATTGACCGAATTGACTCAATTGACAAAATGTGAAAATGTTTGGAACTCAATTGACAAAATAAAAAAAAATGACTAAATTGGTTAAATTGCAATAAATTTAGGATTTTTTGAACAATTTTTTATACATGGTGATTGATGGGCTGATCTCGCCCCTAAACGTTGCGTGCAATATGTTGTTTTTCTTTTCTTCCGAAATATATTTCTAGCGGAAATATATGATTACACCCAATTAAAGGTGAGCGAAATGGTAGGAGTTGATATATGTGAACATTATTCTTCCCATCCGATAAGAGTTTCTAGGGGAATTATTCAAACTTAGCCTCCGTGATGGTTCGACCAGTGCTACAAGATGTTCACGGGGAGCGTAAACATTGAAAACATCTCCGAAAGAAACAAAAGAAAAGTGAGCTTTGTATTGACTTGTTGATGGTGTTGTGAAAACACGTTCGACAATGTTTATGATTCGTTTGTTTCACAAAAAATGAATAATTTGAAAAATATTTATCTAAAAAATAATCGCTCGTATCATTTAGCGCATTTAATAAAAGCGTTAAACTTCATTGATGTGAATACACTCAATAAAACAAGCCACATGACACACACAATTAAAATGTGGGGTCCTGACATGACACAATGTATGTGATAACTTGTTTAAAAATGTATGTTTATGCGTATAACACATTTTTGAAAATATGAGTAATTTTACTTTACATTTTATTTAAAATGAACGATGGAATTAAATTTCATTTTTGTGTTAATGATTTTTGTATCCCTAGACATATGTTTTATTCTTTCTGACATATTGTTAATTTTTTATCTTTTAATGATAAAAAAAGTTGAATGTGAGTACTAAATGTGTTAAAACGTGTTTAATTATGATGTTTTGAAACAAATGATTTGTTAAGACATGTACTTGACGACTAAACGGGTTAAGCAAAACAATTTATATAGGACATGATTTATCATACATACGCCAAAATCAAACCTATACATTTGCATGTGTTGTTATGTCACATAAATAGATTGTATCGAAAATTAATGAGCTCACACATGAGGTAATGAATGTCCAAAACATAAGGCGATCAAATATTCACTCGAAAGATAGTTCGATCCCGTTTATCATTGTCCTACCGCGTTCGATTGAGAGAGTCATAGTTGAATGTCGATGATGGGGTCCAACAAATTAGATATGTTTTTCTTAATTAGGGTAGTGATGAGTTGTCTTCACTAGGAGGTGGTAGGAGGCTCTTGGGGGACTGTCTAGACCCATTCATGGGCAAAAAATCGTTTTCTGAAAGAGAGTGGACACCAACTGGTGGGGGGATGGGAGTGGGACAAAGTACAAATGCCAAAATGGGGCTTTCCATGATCAGCAGTTGGACTCGTGGAATATCGTTATCTCCATCATTAAAAAATTGCGAAATTCGGACATGACTTGTCTGACCAATGTCAAGTTCGGTTTGACAATTTGGCTCCTTCCTTCCTGCTCACATTCATTAACATGCCTGAGCCGCAAAAAAAAAAAAAAAAAAAAAAAAAAAAAAAAAAAAAAACCACAAGCAAAGCAAATACGATCAGATTACTAGAGAATACGTTTTCCCCCTCGAAAGAGAATTTAAACAAACATGAAAAACATATAGGAAGTTTCGAAGCAAAATAGCCTCGGAAGAATTACAAAATAAAACAAAACCCAAATAACCAAAGAGTGTAACTTACAGTTAAAAACACGATCTAATCCCGAAAGGCCAAATCTGTCATAATATCGAAAAACAATTAGTGATCGATTACCAAAATTGTTAGTGATGGACACATGCGGAGATCTTCTCCTCTAGAAACTATTGCTTAAAATGCACCCCTTAATTCAGCATCATCAATATCATCATCATACAAAGACAACACCAGAACCACTACCAACCTTGGAAGATGAGAGCTTTCGCTGATTCCAAAAAGTAATAGAATCACGTCTCGACCATCCTATTAGTTAGATTAATGACGATGTTTTTACAAAATTTTCAGTTACAAATAGATTTATTTACCGCGAACGAGTCAAGAAAAGTAACTCCATATCAAACCGGGAGGGAAAAAAGGGAAATCAATGCCTAGAAAAGAAAGGCAGAGCAAAGCAAGCTCCCAGCTGAGAGCCTGCAGGTGAAATTTCTCTGGGGGAGGGCTTTTTGGAAGAGAGAGGATTGCCGATAGAAAATTCAAGTTTTATATTAGTTGACTTCACCATAGAATAGGTTTATTCGATGGATAATCACGCCGATAATGTAATTAATGAGTTCTCACATCAAATATCTTCTTACTTCCATTCGAGATCTTGGCAATGAGGTAACCATATATTTTACGGGTAGAATTCGAGCATATCCGAGGAACCTGCTAAAACGTTTTGTTAGGTTGAGCTATGCTGTCCATTGAACTGATCTCTCTCTTCTCCATGATGCTTAATTGCAGGAATCTTTTCCGGGTGGTGGTCCTCAAACACGCATGAACACCTTAAAATTCCTGGCCTTCGTTCTTTTCTGATTTCACGTAGTGGTCATTAGCTATATGGAGGACTGGCAACCTGTGTCAAGTGGGTGGTCGAAATTCGGTTCTTCCCTTTTAGGGCCAGTAATCGCGTTGGTCAAAGTTCAAACATTACGTCTTCTTCTTCTCCTTCTGCTGCTATATTCTTCCATGGATCGATGGAGACAGTGACATCAAAAGCACCCCTTCTGTGTTGAGTGCGAGCGAGAACCCAGCAGCATGATATCAACCTTATTCCAGGGATAAACGCAGCACAATTTTTTCGTATTTGAAAATAGGAGGAATGTGCAGGGTTCCACTGAGAATAATACCAATACATATTGTCGTAAACATCTCTATTGTTGCCTAATGGGATCTTCAGAGCTTTAGAAAGATAATCATGAACAAGCTCCCGTTGACGGAGAAGGAGATGGCACGAGTATGCTACTGGCTCTTTCAGCACTCCATAACGAAAATTTCACCTAATTACAACTCCGTTTATTTCGTGAAATATAATATAAATAAGTGGAAAAATATTTTTCTAAAAATAATCGTTTATGTCGCTTGAAATAATTAGTAAATAAAAAATATTTTCATTATAAATAACAATTTATATCTAAACATTTTCATGAACGATATTTTTTTCCTTTATCCGTATTTGTAAGCGATAAAAGAGATTTAAAAAAAAATTCAAATCATTCATATTTTGTAAAACAAATGGAGAAAAACAAATGATCAAGTTTCACCCAACTATTGCCAACCTGATTGAACTGTTGTAATATCGAAAAATATTTAAATTTTCATTATTTCGATTTCCTTCCCAGTCTTGTTCATAACTATTTCCATCCTTTCAATGATAACTAGTTTTTGAACTCGACCTTGTCTACCACGATTGGGTGCATCGCGAGCCTCGCAATATGATCTTCCATAATATATGACAAACATCAAGAATTCCAATTCTTTTTCTGACCTGAACTCATAGGGTAGAAAATCAATTTATGAATGGAATCAAATATGCAGTAAATACTAATAAAAGTATTCAGTTATAGAGGAAAAATAATTGTACTTTTAAGGACGGTTTGGCAACTAGCTAATTTTTGGATTTTTTTATTGTTCCTTGGAAAAAAAATAAAAATCCATTTACTAATACCAACTAATCAAATGCATTTATGTTCTTTTTTTATTTTGGGAATAGAAATTTTGTGCAGTTATTAAACGCTTTTGAATGCCCAGAAACTTGTCCAAAGAACAAAATAAAAAAGATTATTTCTAAGCAGAAATTATTTTTAGGAACATAATGGTTACTAAACATGCTTTGAATATTGAATCAAGATATTGGGTTATTGTCAGTTTTCACTAATCGAGCGAAAAAATAGGTCACATCTAGACTTCTTTAAAATAAAAAGTATTTTGGAAATAAAGTAAATCAAACAAAGAACAAATATTCCCTCTCACTCTCACTCTCATAAAGTACCAAATCAAATGCCTTTTATATTTCCCAATAGGCTGTCTTTTCCTCACCCCTCGGTCATGGAGGATCTAAAGACGAGAATGAGATGCGGCACGCTGCCCACCTCCCAAATGGCAATGATTTTCTCATTTTAAGCGATCAAATCACCAAGGGAGTTCAATGATGTTATCATTTATGAGTATTTTTTTTTTTGTAATTTGATAAAGCTGGCAATTGCTTGTTGAGGGAAGATGGGAGGGGGGGGGGGGGGGAGATTGGGATTAATAATGAAGCGGAACCATATTCGCCCTCAACAACAAGGATGGACGAGAGGCAATATGCTGCACGATTTTTTTAAGGCTAAGGTGGTCCTTTAAAGATAGAGATTAGAATATTCCAGTTTGATCAGCTTCAAGAGAGAGAATACAGTTTCGTTTCGTTTTCATGTACAAACAACTTCTGATTTTTTTTTTTTTCACTTGCCGATGTTAGATCTACGTAATTTGAATTGCAGCGATTTGATTGTTTTCTCCCTTTTCATTCGTTGTCCCGCAAAATTTTTTTGATGACGAGAAATCCCACCTCGGATGGATAAATCTGTCGTTGACGGACTAGGGATAAATACACTAATTGGATTTATTGATTTAATAATCTTGATGCCATGTAAACGCAAAGCCGCTAGAAATCACCAATTTTATTTTTCTTTACAAAATTTATATTTGGAATATTTTGCTGAATAAAATAGTCATAGCATTTTAGGGTACAGACAGGAAAGCAAGATAGGACGATTTCTGTCCAGCGGAATATGCTCGTAAAAGTGAGAAAAATAGTTTGTTTGCTGCATATATCTTTACACACGGGAACACTGTTTTTGAAAAGTTCTATTTCACCGGCTCTGCATATTTGTCAAATGTGTTGTAAACGAGCAACAAAAAGTAAAACGTAACTACTATATATATATATATAGACACACACACACACACATAGTTCTACTTATTCAAATAGCCAGATGCGATAATTACTATAGATTTAATATGTGTATATATATATATATATATATATATATATATAATAAAGTGGGGGGATTAAATAGGACATTTTTAAGTTTTTTATATGCTATTACAATGTCAGCCAAACGAAATAATAAGTATTTCATTCCACATACGAAGTGCTTTCATTGAAATTAATGATATGATATGTTCTCGTCTGGCTACTTTTTATCTTTTTGGTCAGGCACAGCTCAGATAGTAGGTCGGATTCGGGCACGAGTATAAGCCAAGGAAGCCGATCGAAGTAAACGAGTGAAATTTTAGAGAAGTGAGAACGGTTAAAGCAGGAAATGCCCGTGAATTCCAGTCATCGTGGAGGAAGATCCAAGGAAATTACAAAAAGAAGAAACGCGGAAGTAGACACGCTGCTCAAACCATGCCGAAACCCTGCCAAATCTTTTTGTTGGAACAATGTTTTTCCCGTCCAGTTTTAGTTATAGAGTTGAGCTTGCAATTAGGAAAGTTCGTTGCGTATACCAGTGTAGTCCTCATTTCGATTTTGAACATCAAGTGTTTGTAACTTTCCTTTCGATATCCCGACTATGCATATGTTCCTGTAATTTCAGTTCCAGTGCTTATGCTTTGATTCCTTTTTAATTTTAGTTCAAGTTAATTTCATTTAATTCTTGGACCGTTCCTTTAATTACCTTTAATCTGCGGTCCTTGCACTTTACTTTCCAAGGAATTTGTCTTTCTTGTCATTCAGGTCGAATAAGCAAATCCATTTCACCCTTTGCTCTTCGGGCTAGCACGCCTTACAAACATGTGCACCGCCGGATCAGTCATTCAAACTTTTTTTGGGCATAGTTTTGATCACTTTGTGGTGGCAAAATTACCAAAAAAGTTTAGACCAATTGCATTTGTGTCAATTTAGTTATAAATCTTTTAACAATTTATTAATATAATTCTTCCGATCAATTTTAATCGAGGAACACTAATGCGATAGTTCAATCAGCGCCAACCGTCCATGTAATGTGGCTAGTCTTTGATGTGGATAATATTTTTAAATTTATTTTCTCTTTTTTTTTTTTTTTTTTTTTCATTTTTTCTTTCCTAGCTGTCATTGCTAGCCATAGGTGAGGAGGTGGCCCTTGCCTAGATCTAACAAGGGTTGTGGCCCTCACCCATGGCCGGTGAGGGCTTAGGCAAGGGCCGCAACCCTTGCCAGCCCACCGCAAGGGCTTGTAGGCCCTCACTCGGTGGCCGGTGAGGGTCACTCAAAATAAGAGAAAAAAAAAAAGAAAAATAATTTAAAATTCAAAAATTAAAAAAAAAAAAAAAATTAAGTAATTGCAAAATTGTCCACTTCAATACCGGTGGTACCACATACGATGACCAATGTCTACATTAGCGATTTTAAAATAAAATCGATCGAATGGACTACATTGGTAAATTATCAAAAGAATTGAGACTAAATTGGCTAAATTAAAATATTATGACTAAATTGATACGAGTGCAATAAATTTAGAATTTTCTTGACATTATTCCATTGTGGTTGAACTAGAACCAGAGACAAACTTTTGTGTTTGTTTTTCCAATCGCCTAACTGTCATATTTGCCTAGGTCGATTCAGCATAGCCAATGTGCAACTAATTATGTTATTATGTATAACTATATTATCAATAATAAAACTTAATGTCAATTAACAATGTAATTTCATCATTACATACGAGATTGCAAACTTCATATGATTATAACTAATAGCAGTTTAGGTAGTTGTTAATTATGTTGGTTAATATAGTGTGAATTTGCATATGGAATTGGAGGCGATCATATATTAATAATCATTTAAGTCACTAAAAGAATTATAACAAATGTATTACGAAAATAATGATGTTTAGCATTATAAAAGAGCATATTCCAGTGGATATTAAACGTTATCATATCGTTATATAAATTATTAACAATTATTCAATATGCTATTAGTATAATACTTACCACAGTTCTATAACATGGAATGGCATCGAGCTCATTATTCTACTATTACATCGTTAATACAATTATAGTATGTAAAATGAATATTATCTAACGTCGGTAGAGTATAGAGTGAGAGAGAGAAAAAGAAACGGTATTTGGGAATAACAATAACAGTTTTGCTTGTCTAGCTGTTACATAAGGGTCATTTAATAATTATTACAGCTGAATTGTGCCTTGGTAGGAGCTTATGATAAATTACTGTTATAATCACCATTATTATAGATTAAGTCTCAATGATTTTCTAGATATTTATTTATTTATTTATGTTAAGTTAATATCATACATCCGTCAATTGGCTTAAACTTCTATTTGGCTTATAGAAATTGATGATGTGGCATTTTATTTTCTCTCTCGTAGGTGACTTTTTTATTTTTCTTTAAAGTTTATTTAAATTAGATAAAAAAATGCAAATTTTATTTGAAAAACCAAAATTGGGGGAGGGAGGGGGGGGAGAGGGAGAGAGAGAATGGTAAGGGGTTGGTAGGGTATTACTGTTGCCCTTGTTGGGGGAGGACGAGAGGGTGGCTAGCTTGCTAGCCTCGGGTGAGGGCCGGCGAGGCTCAAGCAGGGGTCACTAAGCTTAGGATGGACAAGGCCTCGCCTTAGCCTTATGAGGGTCGTCGCACGGGGTCGGCATTGCCCAAATCTAGGCTAGGAGCGAGGCAACCTTGGCGAGCCTCACCGGCCTTTGCTTAGGGCTAACAAGCTAGTAGCCCTTGCCCAAGGCCAGCGGAGTCGCTGGCCCCTTCAAGGAGGGTTTCTAGTGCACACATCCTTTTTTAAGATTAACTTAATAAAATTTGTATCAAAAATTAGATTTAGGCTAAAACAACATCGTTTTAACTATGCCATCACCATGACGTTTAAAGAAAATAATTAAAATAAACTATATCAGCATTTTCCGTTAGCCAAGTTTTACGAAGTTAACGGAAAAAATTGATTGCATCAATTTAATAAATTTTATGACTTCATTGCACCTTTTACACATTTTAGAACTCAATTACATGTAAGAATTTTTAGGATTCATTGTATGTATCTTTGAATATTAATAAAAAAAGTTGCTAATATCATACCTTCATCAATTAGCTTAAACTTTTACACTTGGTAGATTTAATCAGTCCCCTCTAATAACACATGCCTTTTCTTTTTATTCCTATGTAAACGGAATGAATGCATTAAAAGTCTTAAAAATTGTCACAAGGTATAATTGTATCCTAAAATTTACAAAAAGTGCAATAATGTCTTAAAACTTGTTAAATTTGTGCATTTGAGTCTTTTCGTTAATTTTGGTTGATGGAAAATGTTGATGTACTTTTTTTTTTTTCCTATGTGACAATGAAGTGCCTAAAACATGAACCATAAGACTAAAACGATGTTGTTTTGTCCAAATCTAATTTTAAATACAAATTTTATTTAAATTAGCAAAAAAAGAAGTTAAATTTAGGGGGGCAAAAGGATATGTGCGACAAACTTGTAGACCTCACTGTTGTCGCCCACTAACCATCACCATAAGGGCTAGTGACCCTTGCCAATCGCAGGTAGGGCCTTACAAGCCCTTACCAGCCCTCCCTAAAGGCAAGAGTTGTTGGCCACTAGCTAAGGCCCGACGACCCTCGGTGGCCATCTCTCAGCCTCACCCAATTTCTCACAAGCCTCCATTTTTTTTTTTAATATTTTATGCTTGAGATAAGTACACTAGTCTGAACATTTCATGAGCTTGTAAAATGAGTGCAATCAAGTCATTCCATTAATACCATCAATTTGGCTTACAGGAAGTGATGATCTAGCATTTATTTTCTCTCTCTTATATGGTATTTTTTTTCTTTAAATTAAAGATTAAAAATTGCAAATTTTATTTGAAAAACAAAACTGGAGAGAGAGAGAGAGAGAGAGAGAGAGAGAGAGAGAGAGAGAGAGAGAGAGAGAGAGAGAATGGCGGGGGTTGGTCGGGTATCATTGTTGCCCATTACCGAGGGAGGCGACGAGAGGGTAGGCGGCTCGCCGGCCTTAGGCGAGGTCGACGAGGCTCGGGTGAGGGTCATTGAGCCCGGGTGGTGGCTAGCGAGGCTCACCCAATTGGGGCCGACAAGGCCTCACCCTAGCCTTATGAGGGTTGCTACCTAAGGTCGGCGTCACTCAAATCTAAACTATAGGGAAGGCAAACTTGAGCGAGCCTCCCCTGCCCTCACCTAGGGCTAACAAGCTAATTTCCCTTGCCCAAGGCCAGTGGAGTCGCCAGCCCCTTCGATGAGGGCTTCTAGTGCACCTATTCTTTTCTTTTTAAAAAACTTAAGTTAAATAAAATTTGAATAATAAAATAGCTTTAGACCGCAATGGCATCGTTTTGGTCACGTCATCGCCATGTAGTATAAAGAAAATAATTAGAATTAATATTTTTTCGTCAATCAAGTTTTACGAAGTTAACGAAAAATTTTGATTGCATCAATTTAATATATTTTATGACTTGGTTACACTCTTTATAAATTTTATGACTTAGTTGCACGTAAGAAGTTTGAGCCTTTTTCTTTAGCATCTTCGAATATTAATAATAAAATGGGCATTTAGTGGATGGGTGCAAACAATAATTATTGGACGCGAAAATATAAATGGATGCGGCGAGTTTGACCACTCCCACGGTGGCGTGTGAAGTCCTCACTCCCTCAGTGCTGTCCTTTTCCTAACATCTCTCTCACTCCCCCTCTCTCTCTACCCACTTCCCCTCTGCATCCCCTCTCCCCTATATATAGCCACCATTCCCTCGTTTCTCTTTGCATCATTCAATGCATTCTTCTCTTTGCATCTCTTAACGCACGACTCTCTCTCTTTCTCTCTGTCGTTCCTTCTCAGTTTCCCATATCCGGCTCTCTCTCCTTCCCTCGCTCTCTCGGCTTCTTTCTCTCTCAGCAACACGATTCCCCCATTTGAGAGTCGAAGCGGAAGGAAGAGAGCTACCCATTTCGTTCCGCTGCATAAAGATCGAAGCTTCTCTAATCTTCCAATCAGCTTAAGGAAAAGAACATTCTCTACGCTCTTCTAGCTTTGTTTCGGTTTAATCTCAAAAATGGGTGTGAACTCTGCCGTGAAGAACCAGCACCCCAACAACCAGGTCTTCGATGTCTCCATTAATATCCCGCCGCAAGGTGACTCCAAATGCTTCGACGACGACGGTCGTCTCAGACGCACAGGTCCGTCTTTTTTCTTCTTTTTTGTTTTCAAGAAACGATTTCCATCGGCCGAAACGAAATAGGAAACGATTTCCTGAGATGTAGATTACCACGACTTCTCACGACTCATTAGGAAAGACGAGGACGAACACCCACAGGGAATCGCCCGTCTTTTAGGAACGTTGCTGTCGCGTCAATGCCGTCACAAAACCAGGGAAAAGAACCACAAACATTAAGAAACTCTCCAAGGAAAGCAGACGAATTCTTTGTTCTTTTTTTTTTTAATGAAACACCATCGATGAAATTTCGCATCGACGCGTGTTGTGATTTTATGAACGTGGGTGAATTTACAACCTTCTCTTTTCCTTTTTAAGAGACTACCGATAAAAGAGAATTTAGAATTTTTTAGTGACTATGTTACTTATGGTGGCTCGTGCGTGAACGAATGCAGGGACGGTATGGACAGCGAGCGCTCACATAATCACGGCAGTGATTGGCTCCGGAGTCCTGTCCCTGGCTTGGGCCACTGCGCAGCTCGGCTGGATTGCTGGTCCCGCTGTCATGCTCCTGTTCGCCTTGGTCACTTACTACACCTCCACCCTCCTCGCCGCCTGTTACCGCTCCGGCGACCCCATCAAGGGCAGGCGCAACTACACCTACATGGATGCTGTCAGCGCCAATCTCGGTATGTCACATTTGTATCCGTGTTCACGTTCATATTCCAATGCTAATGTCTGAGTCATGTCCAATCATGTTGTGTTTGATGCTAAACTCTCCTCTTTTGATTAAATTCTCCAGGTGGGTTCAAAGTCAAGCTCTGTGGGCTGGTTCAATACGTGAACCTCTTTGGGGTTGCCATCGGTTACACCATTGCATCTTCCATTAGCATGATGTGCGTAAATTTTCAGTGAAAATTCTCATGATTGTTTTGCCAGTGTCAGAAAGATATGCGAGTTCGATTGATTTTGTTGGCTTCTATGGTCACTACAGGGCTATCAGTAGGTCCAATTGCTTCCACAAGAACGGTGAGAAGAGCCCGTGCCATGTCAACAGCACTCCTTACATGATTGCATTCGGCATCATTGAGATCATCTTCTCTCAAATCCCCGATTTCGATCAGCTGTGGTGGCTGTCCATCGTTGCCGCTGTTATGTCCTTTACCTACTCCACCATTGGACTCGGCCTCGGTATTGCCAGAGTTGCAGGTACAAGAAATTTTTCTTGCTAAGCTGCTCTAGTCATCTTTCTAAACTATCCCATTGGGGACAGAACCCGGTAGAAGCATGAGTTCTGATTTAGTATTCTGTTCTGAATTGTCTCCTCTTCAGAGACGGGAAATGTCATGGGAAGTCTCACTGGAATTAGCATCGGCACCGTGACCTCCACACAGAAACTATGGAGGAGCTTCCAGGCTCTTGGTGACATCGCCTTTGCCTATTCATACTCCCTTATCCTCATCGAAATTCAGGTGAATAATTTAATTTCCTCTCAAATGCATGACACAAGAAAGTACTAGTGATGGTTAAATAATTGTAATGAAATTGCAGTCACTTGACACGTAAGTTTGTATATGTTTCAGGACACCATCCGGTCCCCGCCATCCGAATCAAAGACGATGAAGAAGGCGAGTCTAGTCAGCATAGCAGTCACGACCCTTTTCTACATGCTCTGCGGATGCATGGGCTATGCTGCCTTCGGTGACATGGCGCCTGGAAACCTCCTCACTGGGTTCGGCTTCTACAACCCATACTGGATGGTCGACATTGCCAACGCTGCAATCGTGATCCACCTCATCGGCGCGTACCAAGTCTATTGCCAACCCCTATTCGCCTTCGTTGAGAAGGCCGCGATCAAGAAATTCCCCAACAGCCAGTTCATCACGAGAGATATCGAAATCCCAACCCTTGGTCTCCGTACTTACAAGCTCAACCTCTTCCGGTTGGTCTGGAGGACGGTCTTTGTGATCACGACCACCGTGATCTCCATGCTCCTTCCATTCTTCAATGACATTGTTGGGCTGCTCGGAGCGCTGGGTTTTTGGCCCCTCACGGTCTATTTCCCGGTCGAGATGTACATTAAGCAGAAGCAAATACCCAAGTGGAGCACCAAGTGGGTGTGCCTTCAGATTCTGAGCGTGGCTTGCCTAATCATCACCATTGCTGCTGCTGCTGGCTCTGTCGCCGGTGTTGTTCTCGACCTCAAGTCCTATAAGCCCTTCAACTAGTTAAAGAGTATTTGGGCGCTCATGTTCATAACAAGGTTAATCATGGTGGTGGAATTTGCTTTGTAAGAAATTCTAGGCTCAGGTTTCATTTTCGCTGTGTAATGTATTTAGGGAACGGGAAGGGTCATGCTAGTCTCTGCATTTCGTGGTCCTCATGATAAGAATGTACCTCTTCTATCATTTGTCAACGCAAATGGAAAGCTTCAAGAAAAAGGAAGTTCAAGGTCTTCTCTTTGCTCATGTAGTTTGATTTTGGGGGCTATACACAAGTAAGTTTGCAATATAAAAATCCTTCTTATTGTCTTTATCGATCCGCCCATCTATGACAATTTGTAGAAACTTCCTCCTTCTCAACTCTGCATCTTTTAGAGAGCAGCCACTCTTAGGACAGATAGAGAAAGGGGAAAAAAAGAAGCAACAGATAAACATCGAGGCCTAAAAAATGACTTGTCTCAAGACTCTTGCGGCTAGAGCTACGGCCAAAGTCAATCCAGGACTTTCTACAACGAGAAGTATATGGTCACTGTTGAATGAAAACAATAAGGGGTGAACCACACGCGCACAATCATGACAAGGATCAAACGGAACTTTAATCTTGTCATTTGTCTCCAGTTTCCACCCTTAGTTTCCAAACTTGCATAAGGGAAAGACTAGCAATGTGCAAGGGAATCTGTGATTATGCCACAATAGTTTTGTCGCTTCCAGTAATGCATGAAATTTCATCTGCTTTGGCAAAAATTCAAAACCAACATAACGAGAGTTTGAAAAAACATCAAAATCACTAGGTGAGACATTTTTTGATGGTCTTATCAGCTACTCCAACCATCTTTCTTGATTTAAAAAAATAAAAAAGAAATAAATGGCTCTTTCAAATTCTTGCTGATTGAGAGCTACTTCAGCAGTAGCAGAGTATCTGCTTTTACACTTGCAGACATGTGTATAACACAACTATTCATTGTCAAATCTTCATGAGAGCCATCGAATGTTGCCCACTAATGTGAAACCACAGATCATGCCCGCCACAATGATCTAGGATTACAACCTTTTCCATAGCATTTTGATGTGACCCAAGACAGTCGAAAAGGGATGGCTCATGTTACAAGGTCGACTGAACCGACGGTGGCCAAACCCACAAAGTACAATTTCCTTGTGGTGGTGTGCCTTTTCTTCGGTGCTGGTAATCATTGTGAGCTTTGAGATTCCCTTTTGCGAGTGTGGGGTATTAATTAAGCAAAAGTCAAACCAGAAGATGGACAGAGAAGTATGTAGTGAGGAGAGCACAGGCGCGAGAGCTTCTCTAATTTCTTTTTTTCCTCCTCTTCAATGAGAGTTTCTAATGTGGAGTCGTGGAGAATGCCAGGAAGTAGGTCGTGTAAAATCAACGCACGCCGAAGATTTCCTAGCACACTCTTTCAATGAGAAATCGAGTGTATTTTACGCCTTGTTACTTCAATTGGATTAATGATTGAAGAGAGCCTAATGAGTTTTGAAATTAGTAATCATTGTGAAGTGTTGAGTCTAATAGAAATAAAAAAAACAAGAAGAAGAAGTTGACAGTTGATAGCTTCCAACCTTTTAATTGATAAGTCATCAAATGACTCTAAGTCACCATGTCACTTATTGTTAGCATATTTACTTTACCGTATTCATTGCATATGCATTCATTGCATATCATATGTTCAATGATACTTAAGAAAATAATGCAAAAAAGCCAAGTTACATTGTTTTTTTTATTCTGATAGCTATTTTTTATTGAGTCAACTATAAATTGTTGAAAATTTTGGGAGACTGTAATTTAGAATGGATTTATAGTTCAAGCACTTTAACATTGGTTGTTAGTAATAGTCATCCCCATATAGTTCATGTAAAATATAATTTGGAGCTCATATTTTTGAAATTTGTCACCTTAAATTGGTATATTTTATGATGTATATCTAGGAATCAACATCAGATGTCCTCAATGCTTGTCCTTTTTATTGTACGTGATTTCAATCCTCGGTCAAAATATGCTCTACATTTGGATTATAATAGTTCTGTGTTCATAATGGGTTCATAGGTTATTTTCAAACTCGCTTTGTGGATGATCGTGCATATATGTCATGTGTAGTTCTCATATGTGCAAGAATCGTGATTTATAGTATGATGTAAATCGATGTCGAGACTAAAATTGCACCAAAAACGGAACTGCAAGAAGTAAGGTTTTAGCATTCCCTCATGAAGACACTCAAAACACAGTCAAGATTTAAAAATTTGAGAGTGCAACTTTCACAGCATATTTTAACCGCCAACAGCAAAGACATAAGATTCTTCTTTTTTAAAGGGCACATGGTTTAAGATTCTTTTGTCATCAAGTGAGTACAAAGAACTCATTCCGTTGGCACGTTCTGAGGTAGAAAGCCAAAAGATGACAGTGGGGGTTAGGTGGCGGCTGCGGCGGCCGCCGGAGACTTTCGGCTTTCGGCGGCTAGTGGTGTGTGGAATCTCCGAGGAAATTCATCGGGAAGTTATTGCTTAAGATATGAATACTTTTTGGATTCTTTGTATCTTCTGGTGAATCCTTTTTTTTGACCGACAGAAAACGCCGGAGGTAGAATCTGGTAGTTGGGAGGCTTGCGACATGTATTCGAAATCCCACTGAACCTAGGGGAACGAATTAGGACAAGTTACTTGTCGGCTTAAAAAACCAATAATAAGGAGAAATGACAAAAACAAAGTTGGGTTTGTCTTCTTTGTGTAATTATTTACTTTCTGGGTGAAACTGGAGGGTCCAAAGAAGAATCTCCAACGATCAAGGGATGCACCCAGATTCTTTCACCAAATCGGCACTAGCAAATTAGCAATCAAAGTCATGATGACTTCAGCTCTAATGCAACACTAGGCATAATTGATCACGACACTTGGGGCCAATTTGATTGATCACCACCATGACATTTGTGCAATCTCAAGATAGAATAGTTTAATATCGAATTTCTTTGGTGCCGACGAAAGGTGCTTAACTTTTTTCTTTTTCAAAGGACTAGTTGACCTTGTCACCAATCCAAAAGAAAATTTTAACCCAAAAATTATGATGGAATTCGAATAGTTGACCTTGACACGGTTGGCATTGGTGTAGAAATTTTAAAAATATATGTTCAGTATTTTTTTCAATTTTCTTTTCTTTTCTTTTTTTTCCTAATCCTAGGTTTAGAATAAATATAAAATTTTTCCACACAAATGCCAATGGTGCTTCTTGTAAAATGACTGACGGCGTCATATCAATAATTTATAGTTAAAATTGACTAAATTGATTCAACTGACATAATATGGAAAAATTTAGGATTTAATTGACAAAAGTTTATAATTGAATTAGTAAAAGTGTGATAGATTTAAAACTTATCCGCAATTTATGTATACAACACCAACAACAATGAGATTGATTGATTGATCGAACTATTTCCTATTCCCTAATAGCTTCCTGCCAATCCTTTGCGCTGTGAAGGCTTTGATGCTCGCGTACTTGATCAAGTTGTCTTGAGTACTCACGATAGATATCGTCCTCGAACCATGCCATCTTTGACGGTTTAACGACATCCACTTCGTCTTCTAGTACAGCTCTCGACATGGCTTCCAAATTGCAACTCGCTGAGATATTTTCCCTCGCAAGCCCTATCCTCCATTGCCAATTTCATTAGCTCCACTCTCTTTGGGTATCAAAAACCCATAGTCTCTCTCGAGCTTCTCAGCCTTTTTCTCGATCCCAAGCCCAAGCCCCACAATTTTCGTGCCTCAGTAGAGGAAGTCTTTGAGGACCTTTTGGATTGGGCCTCCATAGGTGAATAGCCCGAAGAGAAGGCATTGTTTGGACCAGTAAATCATGGGGGACAGATTTGACTAAGGTTTATTATTGTAGTACTATAAAGCATCACGAAGCGTAGATGAAAGGGATTATGACATAAATGATTCCCGAATTTTAACTAAATGTGTAATAAGATCATTGAAATTTTAATTTATTTAATGTAATTTCTGAACTTTGGTGAAAATTTTTAATTTGTTCAGTATAGTATTTGAATTTCTGTACATGTTCAACTTAGTTCATGAATCATATGAAAATATTTAATATTATCATTTCATTAATTGAAGTATTTCATTAATTGAAGTTCAGGGACAATATTGAATATTTTCAATTAATTTAGGACCGAGTTGAATATGTACCAAAATTTTAAGGATTACATTGAACAAATTAAAATTTTAAATATTACATTGTATATCGGTTTACGGTTAAAAATCACATTGAACAAATTAAAAGTAATGGACTATATCGGACAATTGACTGAAGTTCATGGATTATTTGTGTTATCCTAAATGAAAATTGGACCGGCACACAAGATTTTAAGTTGTTTTCCTCACCTGAATGTTTATTCAAGTCAACCCTTGTCAAGTTGCTCTATTGGATCGCCTGGGCTCCATGCAGGGTTGCGCACATGATGAACTCGATCAATGGAACAATGACTTGATTTCAACCAAAGCCCTTTCCGAACTCCTCTTAAGAATTTCTGAGTGGCGCAAACTTCTATCTGTGAGTGGGCTGTCAGATTGGGCCTCTCGTTGTTAGAGAATATTGTTAGAGATTTAATTAGAAAGGAACATTGCTTTTATATTTCTTTATTTTCTAAGATAAAGATTTTTCTAAATAAATTAAGATAGTAAATTTCCTTGTTAACTTAGATTACTACTTTTTCTATGCTAATTTTTTGAGTATAAGTACCCATTGATCAGAACGCATGATGAAGCTAAGTTAACGAGCAGCGACGTATCCTTTGAGTATTTTCTCTCTCGCTCTCTCTCTTAAAAATTCTAGAACATTTACACGGACTTCTGAAAAGGGCTAACCCTAAAATGCTGGTAAGATTGAGAAGGCGAGACTCGGTTACCTAACTGATTGATAAAGTGCTTGTCACCTTGAGAAGAAATTTACCGATAAGTCAAATGAAAATTATTGAAACTATAGACTTTAAAAATAAGACCACGTCGCTGGATCAATGCAGGTAGACACAGATACCGCCAGGAGGGAAAGCCGTAATGGACATTTAATGGAATAATGGTGGGGCGTTATGCTGAAATAGAGCCTCACCTTGGTTACATAGATACCGCTAAGCACGAATGGCTCAACTTTTAGTGGCATTATCTCGTTGAACATAATGGCAATCAGAGTGCTGGAGTTTATCCTAATATCTAAAGAGGCATATCTCTCGCTAAGCCAACACAGGTTAAAGCTGATGAATATCCATTCCATGCTAAGCCTCCAATCAGTCTTTACCTCTCACGATGATCTATGCTTATAGAAAGGTCGCAGGACAATTATAGCTTCACCTGGAACAGCATAACAATATGGATATCGGTGTCAGAACTGAAGGCTATACTCTCAATACAGAGATCCATTATGACAAGAGTATAAATGATACGTGTTGGTTCCTCGAGCCACATGCTTGCTCGTGATTCAGGTAACTCAGATGATTCTCCCGCAGCTTCTGCTTTCCCTGGAGCGCACGGCAAACTCGACTAGATGTGACCACACATCTGAAGATAGATCGCCAAGAAAATGAACCACCATTGAACTGCACCTTTCATTCAAAATCAGCGCCCTTTCTACTTACTCAGTCAACTTCCCTTTGTCTAAGGCAGTAGGGTATCGGATACCGTGGAAAGAATTGAAGACATATAGAGAGAACCTACGGATAAAAAGAAAGGCCAGATGAAACATTCATGGAAATAATTGAAGACATATAGCTGTATACAGTTCAGAGAACCCCTGAACGAAAAGAAAGGCCAGATGAATCGAAGACATTTGATGGTTCATCATATATCTTCCCATTCTCCAAGGCAGTAAAGTATCGGACACCGTGGAAAGAATTGAAGACATATAGCTGTATACAGGTCAGAAAACCTGTGAATAAAAAAGGGGCCAGATGAAACATTAGATGGTCAAAATGTGGATTATAAGTCACCAATTATAATAATCCTTCCAGTAAGGGGTCGACGAGGTATCATGCATGGCAGATGTCAACGGATGCCCTTCATTATCTAGCAAAATAAAGGAGAGAAATCCTCCCTGATCGCCAGCATCATCGTGCTCTGCATTAGATGCTCATCCTTGCAAAGTTTGTAGACCCTGTACGTCGCTATATTAGGGTCGCCACTTGCGCTAACCATTTCATAGGTCTCTCTAGACAAAATATAGCAGTTTGATTCATCCCAACTAAACGACTCTCACCATGACAACTCCACCAGCACGACTCTCTGAGACAAAATTCACCTGGTGCCTTCAACAATTTGATTCGTCCCACCTAAACAATACTCTAAACCAAAATAATCCCATCGGCACAAGTCACTTGACAAAATGTACATCAGCAAAAAGGATTGACGATGCAGTGGTATACATGCACTGGCCTACGCAAGGAATGGATTCTGGAATACTTCTATAATGAAGTGGAGACAAATTGATAAAGCATTGTTATCTAAGGTGGGGCATTTGGGTTCCTAGCTTTATGGATGCTTCTGTAGCCCTCTTTCATGGGGAGAAACAACTTTATACGTTCTTTCAAATTCCTTTCTTAACAGGACCGCACCCTTTCATGCAGCATGAATTGGTCATAAATCTGTAGTTTCCTCCTTGGTTGCGTCCAATGGAGTCCTTTACAGTAGCAGTTGGGATGGAACCGTCAGGTTAAGGTGCCTGTTATTGGGCATCTCGTCGCGGTGCTGGACTGATGAAATGGATGAACTGTAGTCTGTCTGAAGATTTCTTATTTCATTTGGTTTCCCAAAAAAAAATATTAATAATAATAACAATAAATCACTGCTGAAATTACGCATGGCAATTTCATCCAATTTGATATGGCTTTAACCCATCAGTTGGATAGGTCTACTTCGAATGTTTCTAATCCTTGTCTCAGAAATTTCTTCTAATTTTATCTGGAGAATTTTCTGGAGCCCGGGGCGTCGTTGATATATTTGCATTCATGGTCCAAATGAAATTGTAACATGAGTTTCCCGAATTTCGCATCAACCAAATCAACCAATGTCATGATTCCTAACCCATTTGTCTGCCTACCAATTTATGACGTGAGGTACTGAATTGAAATTCCAGTTTCTCCTTTGCTACAAAGTCCACTACGTCAATGCAAGGTGGCAAGTTTCTATATAAAGAAGATGATTATACAGCTAGCCTTTACCTTTTGCGGTGATCTAAGCTATTTCCTTTTTTTCTTATTTCTATCAGGCTTCATTGTCATCCTTTTTCTCATCTTGGAGCGATTAGAGTTCCTGTCTAAGAATATATGCTTGTCGATTTTCTTTGACGAGCCATCCAGTTAAGCATAAGAAATGGTTTCATTCCTCTCATTTCTTTTTTCTTCGAACGGCGAGCATGGAAGTCATACTTGGAAATTGTAGAGCAATTTTAAACCCCACAGCAAGCCGAATTCGTTCGACAGAGCATGGCCAAATTATGGGGGGGATGAAATCCCTGCAAAGTTTTATGATCACCAAAGGGGAGTTTGGCCTGACCCCTGACTAGTGACTATCATGAGAGGATGTTGCGGGGGAATGGCTTTAGCGCCGCTAGTCGTTCTTCTGGTGGAAGGAATGCCTGCTTCTGTTCAGCTGAGTGCGTGTATCGGGATTTTACATTGAGCTTGTGCTCGAAGCACAGGGAATTTTTGTGGCCATTAATTCTCGACCCCATTTTTCGACTTCGCTTACTTCCACGATATCGTCTGCTGTCCTAATCATTATCCCTCTTTCTTTTTTAGCATCGCATTCTCTCTTTGGTACCAGATTGGTCGCTTCTCGGTCGGGGCAGATAAAGGCGCGAAAATCCGTAACTGTCAACGAAGCGCACGGGATCTGAACATTTGAGGGGCTCCCCTGTTGTTTGTCATTTGACGTTCATTAAAAGTTCTGACGTATGAAAAGAATCAGAAACTCTCGCGCGTTTTCTCGGCACGTCTCTCTCCTCTGCATCTTCTCTCGTATATATATAACCCACCCTCCCTCCCACTCCCTCGTCCCTCTGTGCATTCTGTACATCTCCTTGTGAGGAAACGTTCTTAACGTTCTCCTAGTTCCAGCTTTGCTTTTGGTATTTTACCGGTGGGTGCGACTTCTGCCATGGCAAACCAGCATCAGGACAAGCAGGTCTTCGACTTGTCCCTTGATGTCCCACCACAAGGTGGCTCCGAACGCTTTGACGACAACGGCCATCTCAAACGCACAGGTCCTTCTCTGTCTTTTTACTTCTCTTGTCGAATGTTCGGTGATGATGTTGCTTGTGGCGGGCTTGAGTGTGAATGAATGCAGGGACGGTATGGACAGCGAGTGCTCACATAATCACGGCAGTGATCGGGTCCGGAGTCCTGTCTCTGGCTTGGGCCACTGCGCAGCTTGGCTGGATTGCCGGCCCCATCGTCATGTTTCTGTTCGCCTCTGTCACTTACTACACCTCCACCCTCCTCGCCACCAGTTACCGCTACGGCGACCCTGTTGCTGGCAAGCGCAACTGCACGTACATGGATGCTGTCGATGCCAATCTTGGTATGTCACATTTGCATTCGTGTTCGTGGTCATATTCATACGCTAATGTCTGAGTCGTGTCCAATCAAGTTGTGTTGGGTGCTGAAATCTCCTCTTTGGTTAAATTCTCCAGGTGGGTTCAAAGTCAAACTTTGTGGGCTGGTTCAATACGTGAACCTCTTTGGGGTTGCCATTGGTTACGCCACTGCATCTTCCAATAGCATGATGTGAGTACATTTTCAGTGAAAATTCTCGTGATTGTTTCGCCAGCGTCCAAAGTAATGCGAGTTTGATTGATTTTGTTGGCTTCTATGGTCATCGTAGGGCTATCAATAGATCCAATTGCTTCCACAAGAAAGGGGAGAAGGACCCGTGCCACGTCAACAGCAATCCTTACAAGATTGCGTTCGGCATCATTGAGATCATCTTCTCTCAGATCCCCAGTTTCGATCAGCTGTGGTGGCTTTCCATTGTCGCGGCCATTATGTCCATTACATACTCCACCATTGGACTTGGCCTTGGTATTGCCAAAGTTGCAGGTCCATCTTGCTGAACTGGTCTGTTTATCTTTCTACGCAATGTCTCTGGGTGATAGAAGCTGGTCGAAGGATGAAGTTGTGATCTAGAGTTCTGTTCTGGCTTTTTTAATCTTCAGGGACAGGGAAAATCAAGGGAAGTCTCACTGGAATCAGCATCGGTACCGTGACCTCAACGCATAAGCTATGGAGGAGCTTCATGGCACTTGGGGACATCGCCTTCGCCAATTTTTACTCCCTCATCCTCATTGAAATTCAGGTGGATGACTATAATTTTCTCTCCAATGCATGACTCAAGAAAAGAGTACTAGCGATGGTTAATAGTGTAACGAAATTGAAATCATTGCCATGACAAGTTTGGATATGTTTCAGGACACGATCCGGTCCCCTCCATCCGAATCACAGACGATGAAGAAGGCGAGTCTAGTCAGCATAGCCGTCACAACCCTCTTCTACCTGCTCTGTGGGTGCATGGGCTACGCTGCCTTCGGCGACATGCCGCCCAGCAACCTACTCACCGGGTTCGGCTTCTACAACCCATACTGGATGGTTGACATTGCCAACACAGCGGTTGGGATCCACCTCGCCGGCGCATACCAAGTCTATTGCCAACCCCTATTCGCCTTCGTCGAGAAGAACGCGGCCAAGAAGTTCCCCAACAGCCGGTTCATCAAGGGGGAGATCGAAATCCCCATCCCCGGGCTCAGCCCCTACAAGCTCAACCTCTTCCGGTTGGTCTGGAGGACGGCCTTCGTGATCGCGACCACCATGATCTCCATGCTCCTCCCATTCATCAATCACATTGTTAGGCTACCAAGACTGCTGGGTTTTTGGCGCCTCACGGTTTATTTCCCGATCGAGATGTACATTGAGCAGCAGAAAATACCCAAGTGGAGCACCAAGTGGGTGTGTGCCTCCAGATATTAAACGTGGCTTGCCGCATCATCGCCATCGCTTCTGCCGCCGGCTCTGTGGCAGGAGTTGTTCTCAACCTCAAATCCTACGAGCCATAGCGAAGGCGAGAGGGATTGTTTTCGTGCTCATGTTATAACAACGTAAATAATTTCATGGAATTTACCGTGTGATACTTCTCTTTGGCTCGATGATAAAGAATCTACATTTCCAAGCATACGCCCCTCGTAATATGATAAAGAATTTACCGTAAATAATAAGTTATAATATTTAGGATTTTTACTAGGTCAAAAGGTAGCACACGCTGATGTGGAGCTCCCGACCACCCAATATTTTCTCCAAAGGTACCCTACCTCTTCTCGCGGCACCAATTTTTAAGTTAATTTTATGTAACACAGGTCAATACTATAGCATGTAGTTCATCCTTTGTTCACTTTAACTTTTTGTATATTTATTTATTTCTCATTTTTTTTATATTTTTGAGTTAATATTATAAAAAACTTCAAATCGATACATTTATGATAATTTTTTGACTACAAATAAACTCAAACTCGATACTTATGACAAATTTATTTCAAACTAATTTTTTATCTAATAAAAATCTCAAACTAATATATTTGTGATAAATTTATTCTCCGTTAATTTTACCATGAAAAATCACAAATTGATACGTCTCGAATCATCAATGTTATCGAACTCGCAAATTTGACAATAAAATTTAATTTAAATTAACGGAGTATAAATTTACTACGAATGTATTAATTTAAAATCTTTTATTGTTAATAATTAATCTATTATTAATGTGTTAATTTGAGATTTTTCATGATATTAATTATTTTCTTTTTATATAAAGAAGAGGCATGTACTTCGGAAGTGCTGCCCTACTTCAACTATCGTGTTCTCAGGGATATATATATATTTGTATAATCCACTTCTTAAGACACTAAAATTGATAAGGACCAAGATCACAATTTATGTATGAGACATTTATGTTTAGAATGGCATTTTCACATCAAATGAAGCAGGGATTGGCTTCGAGCTCCAGTTGACTGAACGTAGCATGCCTGCTCAAAGGACTCGTTGACCTCATAGTTGAACTCGAAAATTATGATGAAATTCGAATTTGTCATTCAAATTTTGTTATTATATCATGTGTTATATTTTAACAAGTATTGTCAAGTCAATCGTGTCTCTCGATTTTACTGGCTTCAATTAAGTTTTCCATTTTCAAATTCAGAAAGTTATTATCACAACTTGCTCGTACTTGATTTCATCGACAATATGAAAATAGAACTTCGAGTTGATGAAACGAGATAAAAATCCTCCACACAGGGTCTTTGTTACCTTAGATAAAAAAAAAAATATGTCTCCAGATGAGCACTAAATCAACCATATACATATGTGAACACCGACAAAATATGAGATTGATTGATTTGATCGACCTATTTCCGGTTCCCTAACAGCTTGGAGCTGATGCTCTGTGCAGATTCGACACTTGCGTATTTGATCGAGTCATCTGAGTACTCACAACAGATTCATCCTTGAATCATGCCATCTTCTTCGATGGTCTCACGACGTCCACTTCGCCTTCTAGTACCGCTCTGGTCATGGCTTCCAAATTGCACCTGCTGAGATCTTTTCCCTCGCAAGCCCTGCCCTCCAATGCCAATATCCTTAGCTCCACTTCTGTTGTACCAAAAACCCAGTCTCTCTCGAGCTTCTCTGCCATTTTGTTGATCCCAAGCCCGACGACTCTTGTGCCTCCACAGAGGAACTCTTTGAGGACCTTTGGGATTGGTCCTCCAACGGTGAATAGCCCCAAGATAAGGCAATGGTTGCCAACACAAAGCTTTTGCAACCGATAAGGGCTATTTTCTTGATCTGGCATGTACAGTCACAAAAATTTCCAATTTCCAGAGTCTAATTTCTACTTCTCCTTATTCCATGCAACGCTTCGACGACGAGGTCATGAATTCCTGTGAAGTTAGACAAAGACTGATTTGCCGGATCTTTAGTAGTGTTTTTTTTTTTTTTCCTTTGGTCGATTGGATCTTTAGTATAGTGTAAATTCACAGACTTTGTGCATAGAAATTACGAAACCATTCACCTTTTTTTCCGCAAATAACCATTTGCACAGCCAATGCTGTCACTGGCCGAGAGACCCACCAAAATCTGCTGCGTCTCTCTTCTTGTTGCCATATATCCTCTGGACACCTCTGATCCATTCTCTAACGACAAGTTCACTGAGCTTGTGATCTTGGTCTCTCACAATCGTCATCGTCAGGAGTATCTTCTCTCCAACTCTAATCTCGTAATGATCCCTGAACTTTACAGTGCTTCACTTGGTGATCTCCATTGGCCTTCTTCCAATGGTACGATGAGATCTGCAGCCTACAATAATTTATGAACAAACAAGAAAATGACGCTCACGTGCAGTGACAGCCCACCATCATAACCAAACAGGGCACTGCTGTCAAACTGAATATTATGTCTTAATGCCTGGATCTAACAAATATCAGGGTCATAACTTGTAGCAGAAAGCTCCTAGTCCTTGTGCATAGCTTCAATCACATAATGGCTCTTTAACCAAAAGGTTCATTTTCTCTTGAAGAAATTTCAACACATCCTCTCTTCCTTCCTTTATAAGCAATTGTCTAACCCTCCCAAAAGTCATACGTGATGGGCGGATCCCTTTCTCCATCATCTCTTCCAATAAGACACAAGCCCTTGGTGAATTACCCTTCTCGCATAAGCCATTTATGAGGGCTGAGTAAGTGTGCATACTTGGTATGAATCGCTTCGAGTTCATATACTTCCACACCTTAAGAGCCATCTCCAGCTCTTCCCTCTGGCAGAACATCTTTATCATCATTGTATATGTATCTGCATCAGGCTCACAAACCTTAATCAATCTCCGGAAGAAGCTGTAAGCTTCATCGGTTTCCCCACTATTAATCAAATTTGTTAAAATAATATTACAGGTCCTTGAGTTGGGATTAACTCCCCTGCTCTCCATCTCACTCAAGACCCTTTTCACGTTTTTAAATTTGTTAACTTTGCAGAAGGCACTAATCAGGGAATTGTATGCTACCACGTCAGCCTCAATTCCATTCCTTTCCATTTCTAGGAATGTCTTGACAGCATCTTCAATCCGATTTTCTATCCCATAGGTATGCACAAGAACACTATAAATGAAAGATGTTGGCCGACAGGCAGTGGAATCCATTTCCTTGACAATTCCAACAGCTTCATCGACTCTTCCAGCCTTGCAAAGTATGTCGACCATAATTCCGTACGTCACTATATCAGGGTCGCAACCTGCGCTAACCATTTCACGGAAGGTCTCTCTCGCCTTGGGCAGATTTGGAGCCTTTCCCCATCCTTCTAGCAATATACTGTACGTCTTCGAGTCTGGAGCATATTGCTGTTTCATACTATCAAAAATCTCTTGAGCCTTCCTCACATTCTTGGCCTTACACAAAGCACTTAGGAGGCCATTGAATGCCGCCAGATTCGGGGGCATGTCATACTTTTCCATGACATTAAATGTATATACCGCCTCATCCACTTTTTGGGCCCTGGCATACTTTCGCATGATGATGCAAAACGTCTCGACATTCAACATGCTCTTGTTCCTCATGGCATTCACAACATCCCACACGATTTGATACTGCCTGATCTTGGCCAGAGACTCGATCACGATATGGTAAGCCCTAACACTGTGCGAGTAATTTCTTTGCTTCCCAGCCCATTCAAAGAATCTATAAGCCAACATACCTGCATTTTCGAATCTCTTAAGGACATCCTCCACTATATCCGGTGACACCCTGATGCCACTTTGATCGAGGGCAGTGTCAAGGGCCAATGCTGGTGTGGACATCATAATTTTACTTATCTTTCTCAATGATTCTGAAATGTCTCTAACTGATTCACTCGAACTGAACATTCTTCCCCACACTTTCCATCTCAAGGAAAACCCAGTGTTGATTCTTGGCATGTTATCGGCCAAACTGAGAATTCACAATCCACCTGAGCCAGTCAGTTAAATCAATCTTAACTGCACGTTGAAGAGCAGCCTTGGAATTGAGTCCTGCAGCAGTAACGTTTAAACTATATAAACAAACAATGCTGGCTCAGCTAACCTACCATCTTCCGGAACAATTCAACAGTTCAATTCATCCCAACTAAACGGCTCTCACCATAACAACCCCACCAGCACAACCCTCTGGACAAAAATTTCACCTCGCACCTTCAAAAGTTTGATTCATCCCGATTAAATGATACTCTAAACCAAACTAATCCCGATGGCACGAGTCACTCGACAAAATTCAACTCACGCCATCCTGCTACGCTGCTATGACCATCAGCAATCCACCACTTCTGTCAATTCTCAATCGCATACTCCAAAGTGAGACCAAATCTATTCCAGGAAGACTTATCATTTTCTGGTCTCACCCAAGCTACACATTGCATTGAGTCCATCCAACTCAGCAGCAGACGGTCACAACCACAACATGAACAAAAACCAGTACAACGTAATGCCAGAGAAGAAACAAACAGTATTATGATAAAGTTTTCACCAGTCGACTGACGATGAAGATGGAGATGCAGCTCGATCCACCACCAAAAAGTGCTCTTCTTCGTCCGGCTCTGATCTTCTGACGATGGAGTTCGTTCACGGCCGTTCCATGAAACACGCGTTGCCCTAATTCTGCAACTGAGGCCGATGAACAAGTCGACATGAAAATGGGTTTTGGGCTTTGGTGAACTCCGGCCCAATTTTCTCCCCTCCTTTTTCGCGGGTAACGTAACGAAACGCGATTCCGCACGCCGAAGAAGCCATTTTCGTCGCTTCCACGACGTCAGCGATGGAGCCGCCGGAGTGCCCCGTCTGCCTCGCCGTGTACGACGGCGACGAGGCGGTCCCCCGCGTGCTCGCGTGCGGCCACAGCGCGTGCGAGGCCTGCCTCGCGCGCCTCCCCCGGCCCCTCCCGCAGGCCGTCCGGTGCCCCGCCTGCACTCAGCTCGTCAAGTTCCCGCCTCAGGGCCCCGCTTCTCTCCCCAAGAACATCGACCTCCTCCGCCTGTGTAGCCCCGAGCCTGATCGCGCCGGCCGCGACCGATCGCGTCGAGAATCGTCGGACGATGATCGCCGGGTCATTCGGGAGCTGTTCGTTGGCAAGACGTGGTCCGACCAGTTCTACGCCGCGTGGAAGGAGTGGATACTCCCGTGCGACGCTGTCTCGGTTGAAGAAGATCGCGGGGGCGATCAGCGTGACTTTTGTTACAAGTTAGTAGGGAGAATTGGTCGTGTTGATTCTGGTTTGTTGTCCATGCGGTGTCGCGAGAAGCAGGAAATTAGTCTTGTTCCGATGGCGTCGTTGTCGAATGGGAGTGAGGACGGTTCGGGATTTAGGTTCAATTATGTTGCGAGTGTTTTGACTTGTTTGAGTAGTATTGGGGAGGAAGCATTGAATGAATTGGCTTTCATTTTGAGGGCGTCGTTGAGAAGACAGTGTAGAGTGTGTCAAGTTTATGGCTTGTGGGGTAATCTTAAGGATGAAGTGCTGTATTTAGTATGTGAGAGGCTCAATGGACAGGTTTTACGGGTTTTTGACGAGGTGCCGCAGTTTGATGGGGTCGATGGAAACGATGTGAATAAGGATTGGGTGTCCAATTTTGCCATTACAGGTATGGAGATTTGCGAGGGGGTAGTCAGCTTGCATAAGCAAGGGCTTATAGCTGGCTGTTTGGGTCTTTCATGTATGAAGACAGATGAATTTGGACATGTGTATATTGACTTGAATGAGGTCTTGGTGCTGGAAAGGAAGGTCGCCAGGGTTGCTGGTAAATATGTTTCTGATGGAAAAAGAATTGATAACAAAGAGCTGCATAAGATCTTTTACGAGTTACTGGAAAGTGATTCTCTCTTGAGCCCTGAGGTACTTTTTGAGCTATTGAGGAGATGGGATGCTAAATTAGATGACTCTGGCAGCTCGTATTTTATTGGGTATGGATCAGATGTCTGGGTATTGGGCTGTATGCTCATTAGGCTTCTTCTGGGTGCTGCATTCCCTGGGGACACCTGGAACGTGAGAGAAGAAGATGATTCGGATTTTTCAGTTTTGTACAATAATTGGTTGGAAAATGTTGGTTCTTCATTGGAGAAAAAAGTGACCTCGAATTTTGTGTCGTTGAGGCTGGTGCTCCTTGAATGTTTTAACTTGGATCCACAAACACGACCGCTTATAACTGATGTGAGAAAATGCATTAGGGAACTGATTGTGGGATATCAATGTTGCAATGGGGCTATTGAGGAGGAAGTAGTTAGAGAAGATCCTGAGTTTCATTGCTTGACTTTTGGGAAATTATGTCGGATGGCATGGAAAAGTTCAGATACATGGAGAAAAGATTTGCATGGGAGCGAGCATGCTGGTGGAGCAGATATTCAAAGTGGTAAGGTTGGAGCGGATAAAGAGTTAGTTGAGGGTCTCTCTGAGCAAAGTGTTAGATGCAAAGATCTGCAGGGTCATCTTGACTGTATTACAGGTTTCGCCATTGGAGGTATGGGGGCCATTCTCCATGCTTACGTTGCTGAAATCTTTATATCAATTCTCATTTTTAATGTTCTTCATCAATGTGTTTACTTGATCCATGTTCTTTCTGCACGGTGCCACTGCCCTCTAAAAGCATTGAATCAGTTGACTTCAAATTCCTTCTAGTAAAGAAGTATTCTTTTCATTTATTTGCTTTTCTTTTTTAATGAAGCACTATGCCACTTTAGCTTTCTTGTCCATGGCATTGTATTGCTCTCAAGTGTACTGGGCTTTCTCTCATGTTGTGGACCATCATTTCAGTGAGAGTAGAACTTGTGCTTAACTTTGTATACTTACATCAGAACAGGCTTTGATTGAGTGATGTTGACTTAGACATTGAAGGATAGATTCGCATGAACCTGCTCTGACAACATTTCTGTATGCATAAGAGATACATAACCTGCAAATTTACTCTTGACCAATTTCTTTTTCAGTTCTTTAAAAGGTTTCTTGGTAAGTTTTTTCGTTGTTGCTTCAAACTACTACTGGCTTTGGAATGGGGTACAAAGTTGGAATAGTAAGGTTCTGATGCTTAGGTTATTGACGAATCTTATTGAGCCCAGATGCTTAGGTTATTTAGCAAGCTCATTGAGTTCCAGCTAGTTTGATAATATAACTGCATTCTAAAGTTTGTTTTTGCTCTTGTAGGAGGATTTCTCTTTAGCTCCTCTTTTGATAAAACGGTTAAGGTGTGGTCTTTGCAGGTATGCATGCTAAGCAAAATAGATTACACTGCAATCTATCAACTCACGTCTTTGATTCCCAATGTTCTGCTTATAGTGTTAAAAGTTTGAATGTGTTATCAATAATTGTCTTAGGCTGACTTACTAATTTCCATTATATTATTTGTCAAACCTCATTATCATAGACTTCAATCTGATTATGGGGCATCCCATGACTCTAAGTGAAAAGCAATTCTGACTAATGGTCTAAGCTGATGTTTGAAACAAACTTGTGTGAGTGATTTAGGGAAATTTTTTTGAAAAGATCACATATCACGTAATTTGTGGGCCTTGTAGCTGTTAAAAGTGTTCAACAGAAGCATACAGTTACAGAAATGATTTACCTCTCGACAAGTCTTTTTAATCTATTGAGTTGATCTTTTGAAGGCAAAACTTGGAAGAGGCTAGTTGCCATTGAGTCCCTAAACTTAAATTCTATGGCAACTTTTGGAGTTTGAGAGAGTTCTCCGTTTTTGGTCAGAGAATTTGAGAGAACTGTTTTCGTGACTAAATGGAATACTTGAAAATACATTGCTTTTAAGGTAATACCTTGAATAAGATTATGATCGTTATCAATGTAAAAGCCTGGCCCAATCTGTTGGGATCAATGAATAGATGAACCCAACAGGTGCCATAACTTGCAGGCTCACCTAGAGTTTCAGTAAGCCACAGTCAAAAAGCATGGTTCCCTGACCTTCATACAGAAAGTTAATACAAGCTTCTTTTTTCCTTTTTTCCATCTTTTTCCAGGATTTCTCTCATATACACTCATTTAGGGGACATGAACACAAGGTCACGGCTGTAATCTATGCTGATGGGGATCAACAATTATGTGTCAGTGCTGATGGTGGAAGTGGCATTTGTGTCTGGAAAATACATTCCCCTATGATGGAAGAACCATTAAAAAAATGGTATGAGCAAAAGGATTGGCGGTACAGTGGTATACATGCATTGGCTTACTCAAGAAATGGGTACCTCTACACTGGAAGTGGAGACAAATTGATAAAAGCATGGTCATTGCAGGTGGGCACTTGTGCTCCTAGCTTTATGGATGCTACTACTGTTTTGCTTATTTTAAAGGGGGATACAATTTTTACAATCTTTGAGTTTCTTTTTTTAACAGGATTGCACCCTTTCATGCAGCATGGATGGTCATAAATCTGTAGTTTCCACATTGGTTACATTCGATGGGGTCCTTTACAGTGGCAGTTGGGATGGAACTGTCAGATTATGGTGCCTTAGTGATCATAGTCCCCTGGCAGTATTGGGGGAAGATATACCTGGAAGTATGTCACCAGTCCTATCTATTACAGGGGAGAGGCATTTTCTGGTTGCAGTTCATGAAAATGGAAGTACAAAGGTATTATCATCTTTCAGTCTTTCTTAATCTTTTCGGGGCTTTCTATCATTTGTATTGGGTCGCTGTACATGATAGAGGTTAAAGATAGCTTTCTCATCGTAATATGAATCAATGACTATATGGTGTCTCAAACCAAAATGATAGCGAGAATTAGTTCTTGACTTTACTTGGTGACATTTCCTACTAAGTCTCATGCTGAGAATGGTTATTGGGCAACTCATGGTGCTGTATTGATGAAATTGATGAATTGTAGTCTGTTCGGTTTCTTTAGTTCCCAGAAAGACAGATAATAAAAGCACCATTGAGATTTTCTGGAGAAGGGAAAGAAGAATTGTTAAACTTTGTTCTCCATGGAATCACTGAAAAAACTGTTCATTCGTGGATTCTTGGAAATGGCAGTCTTTTGGATTCTGAAGCTTATAAGGGAGGGGACTAGCCAGCCAGCATTTTTCATGTGGAGTGCCATTTCTAATAGGATGAAACTTTGCCATGGGATGTCCCTATCACTGAAAATTGATTTTGCTCCATTCTGTTTTGTAGGTCTGGAAAAATGATGTGTTCATAAAATCTGCAAAAGTGCATAATAGTGCTATTTTTGCGGTAAGCTTAGAAGGCAAATGGCTGATAACTGGAGGCCGGGAAAAAACCATCAATATACTGGTAAAGTAGTAGTCATCGACTTCTTGCTGTATATATTTTCTCAGATAGAAATATATGCTATGGTTAATTTGCACTTATCGCTACCGGTAAGTTTTTATTGGCCCTATTCCTTTAAAAAGCACCAATTTTTAACTCTATTCTGGTCGGAATTTTCTTTTTCCCTCATTAAAAAGCACCAACTTTAGCTCTGGTTCCCATTTTGCCCCCTACTTACTCAGCTCCGGTTCCCATTTTGGCCCATACTTACTTTTCTCGTAAAAAAACTCCAACTTTAGCTGGAATCCCAATTCTGACTTTAACTTCTTATTGTCTTGTAAAAAAGTACCAATTTTCAGTTGGTACCTAAATCCGGCCCCTGTCAAGTTTCCGCCGAATACGCATTGAATAACAAGTTGAATCTTGAACATCATCATTGGACGGAAACTTAACGGGGGCTAGATTTGGAAACCAACTAAAAGTCTGTGCTTTTTAATAAGACAAAAAAAAAAAAAGGTTGGGCCAATATTAAGACGAGACCTAAAGTTGGTGTTTTTCAGGAGATAAAACAAAACTTGGGCTAGGATTGAGACATGAGCTAAAATAGATGCTCTTTTATGAAACAAAAAAAAAAAAAAAATTGGGCCTAAATTGTAACCTGAACAAAAGTCAGTGTTTTAAGAGAATTGGGCTATTTTTTATTATTGTTCTCTGCTGAGAATATATATTTTTTTTTCTTGCATCTTATCTACACAACAATCTGCAGGAATTATCAGATGATGAGCTTCAGGTAGACATAAGACCGGTTGGTTCAATACCTTGTGGTTCTGTTGTAACGGCTCTCTTAAGCTGGCAGGGAAAAATTTTTGCCGGATGTGCTAATAGGTCTGCAAAGGTACTCCGCACTCACTGGTATCTGAGCAATTCTTCCTGTTGCTTTTACAGAACTTCCCTCTTGTATCATCAAATCGTCCGAATTAATGATTCTCTTGTCATGTTATTAAGAATCAAGATTGCTGGCTTCCCGTTTTGCTTTTGCCAGCTTAATGTCATACAGTGGTTTGCATGATTGGGTCGAATATTTTTCTTTGATACTGGCAAAAAAAAAAAAATTTTGATATATCGATTTACATGGCGCCATACTTTTTGAGTTAATTTTATGGAGCAAATGCATGCCTTTGGTCATTTGGTTGCTCTATTATTATTGACACATATTTCTTTACAATCCTAGAAGGTCATACCTGTTCAATCAATAATTGCGCTCGTTCACAATGCTTGTAAAATCTTGTCCTAATGTTCCCAATCTCTCTCTTGTGTTTGTTACATTATCACTGTAAGGAGAAACAGTGAACTGCGAGTATGTCGTACAAGCTACATATCTTTTGCTGAGTCATCCACTTGAACAATCTATTGCCTCCAGATTCAGATTTGTCAACTGTATCATCCTCTATTTATTTTTTTCCCAAGCAACCTGGGAAAATATAGAAACTGCACCGTGTTGATCTATATAGTTTAGGCTGGAGCTTCCTTTAGAACGAAAATATCATCTGCCACCCCAAAAGTTCTGATTAATCTTTGTATTACTCTCTTCAACTTCTCCCAACATAGTCAAAATCTTTCTCACGCATCATTTCGTTCTTGTGTACTTTCTATGATGATTAGCTAATCTAAGTGAACGAATTCAAATATGCAGGTTTATTATTCCGGAATGTGATTATCTTCTATCTCAATGCATCATTTTGTTCTTGTGTACTTTTTACAGATGATAAGCTGATCTCAGTGGTCATGTTCCAATATGCAGGTTTATTATTCCGGCAAGTGATTATCTTAGCCAGTGAGTTTTTCTAGGAAGAGATCGTTGATTTTCTGACGATAGAGATAAACTTTTTCATCTAAAGGTGCTTCCTTAAGTTTGGTGTTGCGTCTTTACTTTGGAGCAACGAATCCTCATTGGATATTGAGTTAAATATCTGATTCTATGTATATAATAGCCACTCAGATCCCTAGTAAACACAAGAGGATAGCTAAATCTATTTGTTACAGGTGATTTCTTCAACTGCTGGGAGAGTTGAAGGTGACAGGGTTGATGCAAGCAGTTGTTACTCTTGTATGTAGAGAAGCTATTTCTGTATGACATGTATATAACACGAGTTACCTCCAATAAAGACGATGTCTGGAGTAAATGATCTATGTTAATACTCTGACAAAGAATAGTATAAAACGAAAAGTATTTTTTTCCCTTTTTCCTTCAATTCTTACCCGGCTATGAGCTTCGCTTCTGAGACTTAACCAGCACAAACCCCCAACCCCACTCCATGCGGCTGTAGGTATGCCCAGACATTAGTTACTATGTTTGGTTGTTTACATTTCTGAGCATGCAGTATCCGCCCGTGAATGGATTTTTATAAGACGTGTTGATTCAAATAGGTATAATCTACACTACCAGCTTCTCAGTTTGTATGATGAAAGTGTAATGGTGCATGAAATATTTCCCTGATCAGGCACTACTTGTTCTCTCTCAGAATTGGTAGTCACAGGTCATTGATGTTTCTCTATGTCTGTGAATCACACTCCTGACCATCTTCCATTGGTTTCATCAAGTCTAGCAGCATTATCCAATACACAGAACCGATATTACAGTGTTATATGACCTCATGTGGCATTTGCAGGGGAAGGTTTGTGCGTTTTGTCGAATAGATAAATTACAGACACATTTAAATGCCTGGTCTTTTGTCCAATGTGGCCGGAGCTCGCCCACCGAAAATTGTTATGAGATATTCTCGGTAGACGAAGTTAGATATTAGAGTTACGCATGATAATTGGACCCGATTTGATATGGCTTATCCCGTTCATTGGTTAGTCTACTTCGGAGGTTTCTAATCCATGTTAGGGAAACCTCTTCCTCTTAATTTTGTTTGGACTAATCTTGAGCCCGCAACATTATTATTAATGGATTCGAATTCATGGTCTAAATAAAAGTGCTACTATTAATTTTCCAAAATTTATCATCAGCCAATATTATGATTACTGATTTGTCAACCCACCAATTGATCATGTTACTTTTCAAAACTGAAGTTATTATGGAAACTTAAAATCTAGTTACACTTTTAAGGGAAAATGAATTAGCGGATAACGGTATGGGTTAACGACTAGGTTGCATATTTCTAGCTTTACGTTACCAAAGTGCATGGTTCAGGAAGAAGCCGTATGCAGAGTTCCGAATAACTTTTTTCTAATTTTAGAAAATAAGTCACTTTTATGTAAAAGCGAATAGGTTGCATATTTCTAGCTTTATGTGCGTGGAAATGCAAACCAGTATTCTGTCGTAAGATGAAGCATTGCAAACCTAAAAGCCCTGTGGTAATTTAATATTGACCGGCAACTTATTTAACCTGTAATGTATTGGTAAATTATCAACAGTTATTTGATTTTACAAATTATCGATAAATTTATCAATCACCAATATCTACTTGCACAGTGTACGAAAATTACTGTCTCTTATCTGAGTCTACTTTACTAACTTTTATTTGCTTATTTCAAAATAACTAATCGCTTCAAGAACTTGCCCACATTTGTCTGCTAAGATAACTATAAGTTACTAGCTGTTATATCAAAAGCGATATTGACTAGAGTGTTTACCGTTTGTTCACGGATTAAGTTATTGTCCAGATAGCTTTACCAACTCTTATTTGATTGAGTTAGTCTATTTAATTATTTAGAACTGGCAACCCGTTTTTATTAATTTTGTATAACTTCAACAAATATATGTTAGATAATTATAAGAACGTTGGCAATTTACAAAACGATCTAATAAACGTTTCGAGTAAATGTTAGTAAATTATTTAAACAATTGGTAGTTTCCAAACTATCAAACAAATTCTGATATTGACTTAAATAAAAATTGATAATTTCTATACGAGCTAGTAACATATAAACGTTAGTAAACTGTGAAATTGATTAGCATTTTCACCTACACAAAATAAATATCGATAAAAGGACTAAAACAAGAGTTGATAATTAGTTAATTTAACACATCAGTAAGCTCTGTAAATAAATTTTAAAACTGTTGAAAATTTCAAAACAATTGAACGAGTGGCAACTTGCTCGAATAAAGTTAGTAGAATTATACTAGTTGGTAACTTAACTAATGAAAAGTTGGTAGAGAACCTTAATCAAAGTTTGAGAATTTCTTATAAGAGTTAGTAAGCCTAACACATTAATAACTTCAACAAATAAATGTCAATAGTTTAGAGGAACGGTAGGCAATTTCGAGTCAATACAATAAACTTTAGTAAGTAGGCTCAAATAAGAGTTGATGATTTTCTATAAAAGTTAGTATCTTTTTCATATTGGTAAGTTGCGTATATAAAGTTTGTGGAATAATGAAACAGTTTGCTGTAATTTAAAACAGTCCAATAAAAATTGGTGCTTTTTCACATAAGTGTTTTATGTATAGAATTTTAAGTGTAAGTTTAAGATATGGGTAAGTTCCAATTTTTGCCTTACAGAATAGTATGATAGCATAGATAGAATTTTACGTGTAGAATTAATGAAAGGGTTGATATCTTGAAAAACTTCAAATTGGTGCACCTATAATAAATCTATCATAAACTAATTTTTTAATTATCAAAAACTCCAATCCTATATATCTATAACAAATTTACTTTCCGTTAAATTTTACAAGTTAACTTACTGAGTTGGATGATACTAATAATTCATAGATGTACTAATTTAGGATTTTACCTTCTATTTGTCATAAGTGTATCAATTTATGGTTTTTTGTAATACTAATCTAATTTAAAAGAAACTAAAGAAGAGTAATATGTTTCAAATGTACCGGTTTGAATATTTTATGGTAAAAAAAATTAGTTTTGATTAAATTTGGCACAATTCGAAATTTTTCATGGTCTTAACCTTTAAATTAACGGAAGATTAGATTAAATAAGAAATTAATCATCAGATGCCTATATAGATTAGCCATTTTTCGATTCCTTCTCTCTTTCGCGGTTTGCATTTTGCAGTGGCAGTCAAAATACAAAAGCTTAGCAGAGGACAAGAAGAGCAGGTGCTGAACCTCCATTTTTGCTTTGCTGAGCTTGGCATGAATTAGCTCTCTCTCTCTCTCTCTCTCTCTCTCTCCCCCCCGCATCACATGGCAACCGTGCCTGCCCTTGTTCAGCTCCACACCGTCAGCTCAAACCCACCTCCACCTCAACAATACCCACTTCATTTCTTGAAACCCACATCATCTTTCCCATGCTCGGCATCTCCTTCCCGCTCGCTTCCTTCGTCGCACGACCTCCGGCGGCGTCGCTTGACTCGGGTCTCTGCGGTCGCGTCTGTGAAGGTTTTGAATTTTGGCTCGGCGCGTGTTAATTTTTTTTGGCTATTGCACGCCACCTGCTCGATGATATGCTCCTGTTAAAGGTTGCTCATTTTTTATTTTTTTCTTGGTTTCCCGTTAGGAGAATAATGAACGTGTCGCGAGGACGTGGAGGGATTTCGCGAGCTTGAATTACTGGGTTGTGCGGGATTATTATCGACTCGTGGAGGCGGTCAATTATCTCGAGCCACAGATGCAGAGGCTCACTGATGATCAGGTTGGTATAATTTAAAATTCCTTTTATTAAGCCTATGTTGCTTTTCAGTCTAAATAACTGGGTACTGTTTTTCTGCAAATTTCCTTGTGGTGTGCTTGATAGTTGGCTGCGAAGACACTGGAATTTAGACGAAGGCTGGGGCAGGGCGAAACACTGGCTGATATTCAAAGTGGTGGGAGCTTTGCTATTCATTTTATGGGTCTTGAGTTTTATGTCTTTGTATTTTCAACCCTTTTGAGGCAGTCATTCTGCTTCGGTTATCTTATTCACAGAGGCATTTGCCGTGGTACGCGAAGCTGCAAAGAGAAAGCTTGGAATGCGCCACTTTGATGTACAGGTTTGTCTTTTGACCATCTTCTTTAGTTCCATCTCTTTGTAAGCCATCACATTATTCCGATATTTTAGTCTAGATTATTGGTGGCGCTGTGCTTCATGACGGATCCATTGCGGAGATGAAAACAGGGGAAGGAAAGACATTGGTATCTACTCTGGCGGCATATCTTAATGCTTTGACTGGTGAAGGTGTCCATGGTATGTTAATGTATAGAAGGATTTGTTGCCATCCAACTGCATGCAGCTAATGAGTCGTTCTTCAACAGTAATCTTTTGAATCGTGGAAATTGGTAGCTTAACAGTACTTTACAATTTTTCCTACGAACTACGCACTTAAAGAAAAGCTGTAATAGTGATAGTTCTTTTGCATCTCTAACTTGCTCAATAACTTAAGGAGCTTACCGTCATAGGCTTGTTTGGTTCAGCTTTCCCAAGGGGCTTTGGGCTCCCAAAGCTTGTTGGGAAAAAATTTTGGTGTTTCGTTCGGCATTTACAACTCCCCACCTGCTTTGGCTTTCAGCATTCGGGAAATGCGAGTCCATCTTACTGTTCATCTCCGTTGACTTTTTATTTTTATTTTTATTATTATTACTGATCATCTTCCCCATACCCCCAACCGCTAGAGGCCAGATCTGGGTCTGCGCGACCCAGGCAGCCTGGCTGGCGGCCAGATCTAGGTTTCCTAGACCTCGGCCAGCCTCGCCGGTGGCCAGATCTGGTCGCCGGTGGTTGGCCCGCCGTTGATCGGCGACAGAGTTTCATCGGATTTTTTTTTTTTTTAAATAATAAAAGCCCTTTGCAAATGTTGGGTTTACCAAACGGTATTTACACCAAAGTCACTTTCCAATGCCCAATTTGCCAAACGTCCAAGCATTCCTGAAAACTCCTTTACCCAAAGATATTTGCATATGGCCAAAGGCATTACCCCAAAGCCGAACCATAAAATGTCCCTTAATAGCATATTGAAGGAAGTCATGTTCCTTCCATCTTTTCCTCCAACAAAATACCATTCAAAACTGCCATCTTCCTATGTACTTTCTGATTCATCTTTTGGAACAGAAAATATTGTCGAAATTGAATATGTTTGACATATTATCCTCAAGCATAAAGAAATTTATTCGTGTTTGATACAGTGCGTATTGTATATATTTTACATATGTCGACAGTCTGTCATTTCACCTAGAAATGCTTGTGACTCACTTATCTGTTCATACCTCCACCGATATTCAGAGTTCTTTCTCTAATCTTTCTGTTGCTTGTTCAAGAGGATATTTAACCTTTGTTATACAAGATTAATTGGTCATTTCATTATCGATTTCGTGATGTTATTATCCTTTCCCTTGACAGTGGTAACGGTGAATGATTATCTAGCTCAACGTGATGCTGAGTGGATGGGGCGTGTTCATCGCTTCTTGGGCCTCTCAGTGGGTTTAATACAGGTTACTTATTAACAAAGCTCTTTGCAAAGAGTCATCTGTTATTCTCACAGTGCCATATACTGCTTTAAAAAATCCAATTGGGAAAGAAAAGGGGCTCAATCAGAATTTGATTTGATTTTGTGTTTAGCTGTGAAAAAACTTACCAATATTTGTGTGGGAAGTTGCGAAAAATGCTAAAACTTCAGTCTTCAACTTGCTTATCTTCTGTCTTTTTATGTGCTTGCATCTACAGAAGGGAATGAAATCAGCGGAAAGGAGACGCAACTACCAATGCGATATAACCTACACTAATAATTCTGTTGGTGATCTCTTTCCCTTGGCAGTTTACTTTGGATTTTGTTGCTCATATTTATAGATTCAAATTTATCAATTGATTGGCAATCTATTCACTATGACTTAAAGTAGGGTGCTTTTTCTTTGTCATCCTTGCATTTATGCACTTGTGCACTTGCAAGATCCGTGTTTTAGAACAGTCATTACCCTTATAGCTCCCTTGGATGCTAGGGTAGTGAATGTTCTGCTTGAGAAATTTCATGATGTCACCACCCTTCTGATGACGTGTACTCTTGGTTGCTTATGTTTAATTCAAATAATGTTTTCAGGAACTTGGCTTTGATTATTTGAGGGATAATCTAGCAGGCAATAGCGAGCACCTTGTTATGAGATGGTAAACTCACAATTCTACTTGAAGTACGTGCTCCGATCTTATAATCCTGATTAGATATAGTTTTGTGTAGGCCAAAGCCCTTTCATTTTACGATTGTTGACGAAGTTGATTCCGTTCTTATCGATGAAGGAAGAAATCCTTTATTAATTAGTGGCGAGGTAATGTCTGCTAATTTTCATGTGCCCGCTTTTGAAGTGTCAAATTGGAATTTCTTACAAGTATGTACCATGAAACAGACACATATTTCAATTTGATGTGCGATAAAAACAATCTAGTTCTATGTGCAATTCAGGCTAGTGAAGATGCCGCACGCTATCCCGTTGCTGCAAAGGTGGCTGACTTGCTCGTGCAGGGGGTTGTAAGTTCTTTTACGTTTCATTTATTCAAAGGCATGAAGGATTTTTCATCAGGTATGTTTGGGGGACGGATAGATTTATGAATCATTATTGACAGCACTACAAAGTGGAGCTTAAAGATAACTCTGTGGAGTTGACCGAGGAAGGGATAGAGCTTGCGGAGTTGGCTCTTGAAACAAATGACTTATGGGATGAGAGGGATCCCTGGGCTAGGTTAAAATTTGACTCTTTGCTTTAAATATGTACTTTAAAAAAAAAAATGAAGTCCACGATTATAAGTGTCATTTTGTAGTTTGCTTAGAGGGGTTTTTCATCTTACTTTCTCCAATGACTTCTGTGGAACTTTCCTTTATAAATTTGCTCAATTTCGATCTAGTTCAGCTTCTTTATTCTCATTGACTCTTATTTCTTTCAATGTAGCTCTTAATTTTACATGGGTACATTAAATCCTTTTGTATAGAGGTTACGCTGTTGCATGATGTATCAGGAGCAATTTTTTTTATCTTCTTACTAACATCTGCCATTTTATTTTATTTTTAATAGATTTGTGATGAATGCTTTAAAGGCTAAAGAATTCTACCGACGGGATGTCCAATACATAGTTAGAAATGGAAAGGCTTTGATTATCAATGAGGTACATGGATACACTGTTGTATGTCCATGGTTGGCCGTTGGTTCATCTTTTCCTTCCTTCTTAATTTACATACTTTCCATATTTTTGGCGTTATTGATGTCTTTCTGAAAAGAAGTATATTTATTTGGAAGAGCATGTGGTCATTGAAGCACTAATCACTCATACAAGAAAGTAAAGAAAAAAGCCTCCTTTAGTTCAGGATGCTTGTTTAGTGATACATACTTCTATCTTTTGGTTTTCTGCTTGTCAAGGAAGTAAAAGGAAAAAGTCTATATTGCGTTTTTCAATATCTTGCTTCAGTTGCAAGGTTATTAGTCATGATGTAAGGTGTGAACAGTATATATGATTTCATTTATCTGGAAGGAAAAAGTAGCCATGATGATATGCTGATCTATATTGCAGCTGACAGGGAGAGTTGAAGAAAAGAGGAGATGGTCTGAAGGGATACACCAGGCAGTAGAAGCGAAAGAAGGCTTGAAGATTCAGGTTCATCTTTGTCGGTTCTCTCATATTTTAATGTCCATGACATTCGTATTGATTTATGAAATTAATTGTGATTAAACAAATGTTAGGCTGATTCAGTTGTTGTGGCACAAATCACGTACCAATCATTGTTTAAGCTCTATCCTAAGCTTTCTGGAATGACTGGGACTGCAAAAACTGAAGTATGGATGCCCTATTTTTGAACCTCTCTAGCATTTCCTGCTTTAGGTTAACTTGCCTATAATACTGACTACTCACATCAAATGTCACTGCAGGAGAAAGAATTCCTGAAAATGTTCCATACGCCAGTTGTAGAAGTTCCAACAAATCTACCAAATATCCGCAATGATTTACCCATCCAAGCTTTTGCTGTAGGAGAACAACATCTTTGATCTACATTTTTTATTCATTGTCTTATATTTAGCAATCATCTTATATTTAGCAACCATAACTCTTTCTTCTTATGCCTTTGATTCTACTTATAGACTGCTCGTGGAAAGTGGCAATATGTTCGTGAAGAAGTTGAGTACATGTTTAGACATGGACGCCCTGTTTTGGTGGGCACGACCAGGTGAACAGCTTCAGTTTTTCTCCTTACTAGACAAAAATCTGACCACCAAATCTGTGTCTTTGCTATGAAGAGAAGGTCTAACACTTATGCGCAGCTCATAACAATATCACCGTCCCAACCACATTCAAATGATTTTGCTTAGTTTCCTCATCTATAGGCCTCAAAGAAGAGGGTACTAATATGTTGTGAAGATTTGTGGAACCATAGCCAACTATTCTAAAAGCTTAAGCTTTTAGATGAAGGCATGGTTTAATATTTATATATTCAGACACTCCCCCTCATGCTTAGTGTGGTCTTTTCGCCAAGCACCAAGCGTGGAAATTTAATTAGGGAGGCAAAGAGACCTGAAAAGATTCAAACTCAAGATCTCCAGCTCTGAAATCATTTGAAGATTTTGTAGGACCACAACCAACTGTTGTAAAAGCTTAAGCTTTTAGATGAAGGAGGTGTGGTTTTAATGTTTATTTATTCTAACATATGTGAAGTCAAGAACTTGGTGAGGAGCACCTTGATTAGGGAAAAATGTAAAGACACTAAGGATGGGCCCTTTCAAAGAACATTTGGGGGAAGACGTGGTTGAAAAACTTAATCTACTAGGTCTAACCTAGACAATAACTGAATTAAATGCGACACATGCATATAAACACAGATATGTAGTGAGAGTAGGTTCATGTTCCGTACGAGCTGTGTTCTTGGATAGAATGAGAGTTGCTTGCATCATGTGATAATCAATGGAGGGGAATAGAACTTAAAAATATTCACCATGGCAGTTGTTCAGAGTGTTTATTGGGTGAATATTGTGAATAACTGGGACATCGGACATTGAGTGGTGTGTCAGATATAGATTTTTTGGCTGGACATAGTCCTGGAACTGGAAATTATGTAAATTAACAAACCTATATGAAGCCATGTGGGTTGGGCTCTAAAAGGGGTATTCTGTGGGACAATTGAGGGTTATGTTAAAATCTTCGAAGAGTGAGGATGGAGATTTGACTTATCTCATTTATTGCATGTCCATAGCTGGTCCTCAAATAAGTTTCTGAGGGTACTGAATCTTGATGTCATATTTTAATCTCACGCATTATTTTATTTAATTGCTCATGTAATTTGCAGGTATCTTCTTATTGTAGCTTTATCAATGAGTATCCAGAATTAAAAACCATTCAATGAAAGCATTATCTTCTTAATGCAGTGTAAAGAACTCCGAGCATTTGTCTGATCTGCTGAAGGAATGGAAGATTCCTCACAATGTCTTGAATGCCCGACCGAAGGTCAATTCAAATATGTTCTTCAAAGTGTTAGCTAGATGAGGTCTAGTAAGGTACCCGTATTTTTCGTTCAACGTTATGTTTGTTTCATCAGTATGCTGCAAGGGAGGCGGAGATCGTTGCTCAAGCTGGGAGAAAGTATGCTGTTACAATTTCTACAAATATGGCTGGGAGGGGCACGGACATAATCCTTGGAGGAAACCCAAAAGTATGTGATGCTTTAATCATTAGTTTTATTAATTTTAGTTTTGCATGACTTGTCCTAGGAAAGTCTAAATCTTAAAATATCTCTAAATGGCATTTGATCTATTTCTCTGGCATCTGAATGTGTCATAGCATTGTTTCTTCTGATCTTCTTGGGTAAGTACTAAAGGTAGTATCCACTTTTCTCTTTGTTGTGAAATTCAAGATGTTAGCAAAAGAAATCGTAGAAGACAGTTTACTCTCATTTCTCACCCAAGAAGTATCAGAATTGGAGGCTGATGGAGAAATGCTTCCAGAAAAGGTACGACCTTTAGCAGAAAATGAATTGATTTGACTGGTAGTTATAAATTCAATATATCCAGTTGGACATTTATTTGTGGTTTCAATTGATTTTATTTTGTAGGTTCTTTCAAAAATAAAGGTGGGACCGTCGTCGTTAGCTCTGCTAGCAAAGACAGCATTAATGGGTTTGTGAACCTTCTCTGATAGTTGTCATTAGTGCCATTTTCATTGTCACATATATTATACATTAGTACGCTAAAGGAGCACTTGCTTAAACATATATTTTGCTAACATGTGTAAGTTTCAAATGTAAACAACCAGCCAAATATGTTCGCAAGAGTGAGGGCAAATACTGGACGTTAAAGGAGGCCAGATCCATTATCTCAGAATCTGTCGAAATAAGTCAATCAACTGATATAAAGGAATTACACAGGCTTGTCCATGAGCAGGCTGAGATGTACCCACTGGGTCCTACCATAGCAATAGCTTATCTGGAAGTTTTAAAGGATTGTGAAGTACACTCTTTGAATGAAGGAGCTGAAGTTAAAAGGCTCGGGGGGCTTCATGTAATTGGAACTTCCTTGCATGAGTCTCGCAGAATTGACAACCAGGCAAGTTTTGATCTTACAATTATTTCCTGGACTGAGCTGTCTGATGCTCAGTGATCTACCAAAATAAGTTGTCGCCCAATTTAGATGCACTCCATGCTCAATGACAAGTCATAGTTTTTTGATACATGCTTTTTCAGCTTAAAATTCTTGTGCTCCCCTTGTTATTTGGGTCGCACAATGTTTTGTATGTTCGACATGTTCTGGTATCTTTCGGCTCTACCATTTAATTAATTAGTGGATAAGTTGAGTGCCTTCCTCTTTTGCAATATCTTTTGACTATTTTCTGAGTGACCTTATTTCTCATTTAGATTCCTCAGCCTTTTCTTTTTATATGTTTTGATTTAAATTGGGAAGACAAACAGAATCTCTAAGTTCGTGGTGTTCCCTGTTCATTAATCTTTCTTAAGTCTGTGTGCTTTCTTCTATTGCTATGCATTGCTGCAGTTCTTCACACTTTTTAGCATATGGATTTCAGATTATTATTTTTCAAATTGTATGCCTTATCTGTCACTTATATTGTTCTACTGGTCACTGAAAAACCTGATCTTATCATGTTTCATGTCCATTTCCTATCTTGATTTGCCCCCTCTTTGCTCGTGTAGCTTCGTGGCAGAGCAGGAAGGCAGGGGGATCCTGGATCAACACGATTTATGGTCAGGTAGATTGCTGCGTGATAATATGTGACCCAGCCATAAGCTTAGATCATATGAATTTATCTAGAGGTTGGGGGGGGGGGGGGGGTGGTGGTGGTGGAATTTTTGTTTCGTCAATTGTTTGTGAATAAGGATATTGGAGACCTTTCTTAGTCATGACATCATTTTATTTGTGTCATCATGTGAGCATGTGAGAACTTTCAGCTTGGAGGCCTCTCTTGTAGGTTATTTTCAGGAATACTGATGGCACTTTTATGCTTTGTCCAATAAGCAATAACATTTGACTCCTAGTATGTTCTTGGTAAAGAAAAATGAAAACTATGAAATGTTTTCGGATCCATAAATGTCTATTATCAGGTGATTCTTTGAGTTTCCTTCATCCATCCTGTTTCTAGATTAATTAATTTTCGCCTTTGCGATTAGGGTCAGTAGGTCCATGATGACACATGCGGGAATTTTTAATTCTCAAAAAAAGTGACCCTAGCCTGAAAATTTGCATTGGGCCAATGTGACAGAGAGTTACATCAACTTCTGGATGCACTGAGGAAATCTCCCATTTTCTTATGTTTTATCAAGATGAAATTGCTATATGTCAACCAGATAAATAGCTATTATACAAGATGGCGAGGTAACGAAAGAAAAAATGTTCTGGCTGCAAATATTCTGATGCAGCCAGCCCCTGGAATCAAACATAGCTTATTGTTTGTAATGATATATCTTGTTTAGTTAAAAATCTGATTCCACGCTCATAATTAGTTGATAACTCAAATAGCGGATTACCTATGTACTTTTGTGTTGCTGTTTGTTCTTTGGCCTGAAATCAGGTTTTCGGATTTACCTCAAATTTGGATTGAAGAAATTTGCTGCTATTGATTGCATTGAATTTACTAAATCAGGATTTCTGTCTTAAGCCATCCGGTGCTCCTTTTGCAACAGCTTGCAGGATGAGATGTTTCAAAAGTTCAATTTTGACACGGAGTGGGCTGTTAGGCTGATATCAAAAATTACAAACGATGAAGACATACCCATTGAAGGCGATGCAATTGTAAAACAGGTCCTGCGCTACCATTTCCTTCGTAAACGTCCTTATCCACTGTGAAGTACTTTTCCATCTTCCCTCATTTTCTTCATTTTTTGACTTGATGTGTTTGCTTTTAGCTCTTGGCACTGCAAATAAATGCAGAAAAGTACTTCTTCGGCATAAGAAAGAGCCTGGTCGAATTTGATGAAGTATTAGAGGTGGGTGTCATACATAGACTGCTTGACTGGGCCTTGACAAATTTGGTCCAGCATACTGCAATCATCTTTCTGCCTCTGAATTGCACATGCTGCACAAAATCTGCAGCTTTTTTAACACAACTCTATTGAAGTTCTTGTCGGTATTTGACAAATTTATAGTTCCAGGATTTTTCTTCCGTGTCTAATGGAACTAGAGAAGTGCATGTCCTTTTCAACTAAAAGAACAAATTTTTACTGTCGATAAGGAACAAGAAATCCCTAATATGATTTGAATTTTTTTTTTATTTTTTTTTTATTTTAGGTACAAAGAAAGCATGTGTATGATCTTCGGCAGCTGATGCTAATGGGTGATAGCGAAAGTTGCTCCCAGCACATATACCAGTAAGTGCCTCTACCTTTCAGTAATGTCATTTATGTGCTGCTATAAAGTTCCTGTGGAAGCAATGGCATCCTTATGTTCTGTGGGCACTTTAAGTTTGTTGCTTTTGCAGACATTTATCTATTGTTTTTCATAGCAGGAAAGACATTCTGTTTACATCATTTTCTCACACAAAGCTGTCTCAAGGATCCTTATGCACGAAAGCTGTGTACATATGGACGTGTTAATGTGAAATATGTGGAGACATTATTTCATAATGATATGAATGTTGTGCATAAAATATTCGTTGGCCTTATGGTACTTGACTAGTTGTTTCTCTAGCTATAGCAGAACTTATAGTACTCTTTATTAGATAAAGCATGTCTATCTTTCATGATGCGGTTCTTATGTCTAAGAATAGGCATGAAGTTATAGGCACATAGGTTGAGAGCCAGACCAATTAAGGAGTATCGAGCATTTTTCATCCCCAAAACTGACAGGTTCATGCATATCTCATCATGACCTAGACAAGGATACTAATTTTAGCTCTATATGACTACACTTCTAGTAGCATCTGAAAAGATGTTTCTTGCAGGTACATGCAAGCGGTAGTTGATGAAATAGTGATATCAAATGTTAATCCGGCAAAGGTATTTGCAGTTTGTAATAGAATTTGCTATTACATTGGCCATTTTTGCCTCTTTCATGAATTTATTCATTTTCTTTTGATAGCATCCAAGCACCTGGAGCTTGAATAAGCTGTTGGAAGAGTTGTTTTCCATTTCTGGGAAGTTATTGGATGGTGAGGGCCTTGCTGATGATTCTCTGTTTTGATTTGCCCTGGCCTACTTCTGTGATAGTCTATTCATAGTTAAACTTGCAGGCTCATTTTCAGGAATCACTGAGGAGGCTTTACTAGAGCCACTTACTCATCTTGATGGCATAAACTCTGTAGATATTAACAACTTTAACCTTCCAAACTTGCCAAAACCTCCAAATACTTTTAGAGGAATTCACATGAAGAGCGCTTCATTGAAACGTTGGCTTGTCATATGCTCTGATGATATGGCCAAGTGAGTACAATCTTTGTATCAACTCTGTGGAGTGGATTGTTATTTCTTGGTAATGTCTAGCAGGATAATATACAATTCATGCAATGGATTTATGTTATGCAGGAATGGAAGGTATCAGTCTGCCATTTGTTTACTTAGGAAGTACCTTGGAGATCTCTTGATTGCTTCATACTTGGATGCCGTACAAGAGTCAGGATATGATTATGCTTATGTGAAGGAAATTGAGGTAAAGTTTTCATAGCTCTAGTTGCTATTATTATTGCATAGAGAATACTTGGTCAATAGATTGCTTGCAAAAGATCTTGATGAGTGTGTCCATTTAGCAGAGTAATAAGTGAATTTGAAATTCCATTTTGAAACTTTCTTTATCAAGAAAAGGAGTATAATTTTATTTTTGAAGCACTTTATGAGTTGTGGAAACTGTTCGAGTAAGGAAAAGAATGAAAAATTTGAGGTTTCTGTGATTGAAGATGCAAAGTCAGGAAATCTGATGACTTGTAAATGATGAGACATTCAGAATTTAGCTGGCCAAAATAGGTGACAGATGATATCTGTTTTGATTCAAGTTTATCATGGTGATGAATTGTTTTTAGTTGCTAATTGCTGTAAGGGGGGAAAAATCTTCTTTCCACAGGCACATAGCATAAATGAATTACACAAAATTAAACAACAAATTTGCTTGACGTGTCATTTTCTATGTTTCTAAAGCTAAATCCCGGATAGGTCAGGTTTTAATTTTACCTAGTCAGCAGGGTACACTAATGGAGAATTACCTCGGTTCATGATTCATATTGCTTGTTGCTAAATGTACTTGAACTAATGTAAATGATGATATCATAAAACAGAGAGCAGTTCTTGTGAAGACCCTAGATTGCTTCTGGAGAGACCATCTTGTGAACATGAACCGGCTCAGTTCTGCGGTACTCAGCTTCTTCTCCCGGTTTCTTCTCTTTGGCTTTTGACTAAGTACCTGACTTATATGTGCATCTTGACAGGTAAACGTGCGAAGTTTCGGGCATAGGAATCCTCTTGAAGAATACAAAATTGACGGTTGCAGGTTCTTCATCTCAATGCTCAGCGCCACAAGAAGGCTGACGGTAGAATCACTGACTCGTTACTGGTCATCACCATTGGAGACAGAAGAAATATACGTGTCATAACACCTAAAGAAATTTCTGTTGAGAGGCACTTTTCTTGTCAGAGAACTACAGTGTTTCATTTTCATCCAGAGTATAGCACTGTGTGTAATAGGATTATTCGCTTTGGTGATCTTTGATAGGGTTAATAACTTCTGTCATTTATCTTCTTTATTTATTTTCTTGTGTCTTTAAATTTTCCGTCTCGATTATTCTTGAGCTCACTGGATTGGAAGTCTTAAGTTGTTGCAACATAAAGGCTTTTGGTTTTCAGGAATATTTTCTCCAAATCAATGCCCAATTGCTGTTCTGGAGATGTTGCTCTTGCATGGCATCAGTTGTTTATTAAGGAATACTGTCGGTCCCTGCAAACTTACTGGTTTTCAAAGTGAATGACATCCAGACTAATCTCATTCTATAGATTTGCTCAAGGAACCTGCAGCAATATCTGGGTATAGAAGTTGAAATTCTCTCTTTAACAATAATAAGTTTTTGCAATTTTGTCAAGATATCTATTTGCTGCTGGAAGGACTGACATTGGAGTATGATAGCTTGCAGTATGGTTTTTACTCAAGTTTCGATCGGATATTCGAGATATGGGAGTGCACGGACAATTCTTCTGAAGAGTACGTAGCAGCTGTAGGGCACAGATATTGATTTTTCATTACACATACAATTCAAAATGCATACCACCTAGATTAAGTGACTGAAATAGGAACCCGCATTTTCTCCCTTTTTTGGGGGCTGGGATGGGGGTTCAACTGTATTGTAACGGAACCCTGTTATGCTCAAGAGAGAGAGAGACCTAGAATACAAATTTGCAATAGCTTTTGTATATTCGTGTAAAGCACCTGGGGATGTTGAGAACATGAGAATGCCATTTGTCATCATTTCGATCCAATTGAATAATTATTTAAGTTTTGTACTACTGCGTAAGTTGTAAGTATGCTATTATGCTTGAGAGTTTCTGTATCTCGAAGGCATTCGGAGGCATTACGATAGAAGAGAGGGAGAGATGACGACGACGACATTGGAATCAGGAAAAAGTGCAATGAGTACCACAGGATTCAACTGAGTTATAAACGTCTGATGTTTACTCTTGGGGGAAGAATTGACAAAAGTTTAGTTCAGCATATGGCATCACACAATGGAAGAGCAATTTTCACCCCCCTGCCTTTTGTTATCTTTCCGTTGCAACAGAAATCCTTCACGCTCCATTTTGTTCATCGATGTTCCTTACCGGCCCCTTGAACCATTTCCTAGCATCCAACAACCACCACAGCATTACTAGTGTCATGACAACACCTAATGCGACGGGCGCATAGTTGAAAGTTTTCCACTGAATTGGGTACGAAGTCGGGAGTAGGAACACCAAACAAGTATAACATATCCACAGGAAAGCCACTAAGCAGATCGGCCTTCTTGCTCTGCCCAAATAAAACGGTCCTGGTTTGAAATCCTCCTCAGCCATCACGAGCCTCGCGAAAATCGGAATTGCGTATCCGCCCACCCAACCAATGGTACTGATGGAAATGATGGCTGTGAAAACCACGTTCACTTTCAGTATGGGAAGCCCTAGAAGTATGCCAATCGATGCACAGAGCCATACAGCATTGGATGGGACTTTGTGCTTTGGATGGATGCGTCTCCAGATTGGTGAGAATGGGATTCCATTGTCTCTGGAGAGTGCGTAAACCTAAGGGAGAAGCAAAAGCTTGTCAATCTAGCGCAAATGAGCGCATGAGCAGAGAGAGAGAGAGAGAGAGAGAGAGAGAGACTCACTACTCTAGCAGCACTTGTAGTCACCGCAAGTCCACAAAAGAAGAAGGATCCCCAGATGATACAGAGAAATATGACAGCTCCAGTTGAGCTGTGAAACCTCCCATGGAATGCGTCGTAAATGATCTGCGCAGGAACAAGTGCTCCTGCTGTCTCATTGTTTAGATCATATAAGTAGTTTGGATCCTGCATTTGAATCGTTCCCGTGTCAAACCTCCCTCCCCATTTCCTTTCCTTTTTAGTTCATTCTAGTCAGTGCCAAAATTGCATACTTGGGGGTAAAAAGAATCCCATATTTACCTTGATGCTGAAGGTGAGAGCAAGATTATACGCCCATCCGAAGAACGTGATGATGCCGATGCTAGAAAGAATGGCGGTAGGGCCATTTCTGTCGGCTCCTTTGGTTTCCTCAGTGAGATGAGCAGCTGTGTCGTAGCCATATAAACAGTAGTTGCTGAGAAGCACAGATAAAATCACTGCATATGGTTTGCTGCTAATGCCGGTCGATTTCGGTGACAATTCAAAGTGAGTGAAGACATAGGAGGCTGATTGCGTCGGACTCGCCACTAGAGGAAGCCCTATAATCACTACCACACCACCCAAAACCTGCAACCATTTGTGACAACACAGGACACTGTGAATGGCCTTTCTTTTCAAAAGATCGGTTCCTAGTTTCCTAATCATATAGAAAGCTGTAAACATTGAACAGAGGAATTCTCGCCTGCCACCAGATTGAAATGATGCCCAGATAAGCGATGACTTTGAGTGCAAAAGTGTTGAGAACAGCCCATACTAGGGTGAAGCCAATGTACATGCACAGGAATATACTTCTAGAAGCAAAGTAGCCTCCTCCTTTGTTTGTTCCGGTCGACAGCAAAATGATCATCTGTAGTGTCTGTGCTGCTGAATATGCCTAGCAAAATCAAAAAGCCATCCTTTCATGAAAACACAATTTAGTAATGTGAATCAAATCATATGGACTGACCTAATGCGAGCAGTTACATTGTGCAAGAACTAAGGTATGAGAGAAGTCATCACTCAAATACCTGTGCACCTATCCCCGAAACTAGACCGATGGTTTCGAGCCATGCGCAGCACCACGATGCAAATGGTCCCCATCTCGGTCCGGCCAAATGGGCCGCCCAGAAATAAAGTGAACCAGTGGTCTGCTCAATTATACCACTGACCATTAGCATAGTTCACTCAGCTAGCAAATAAATTAGCTACAATGGAGTCAATCAAGTAAGTCTGTAATTATCAATCAAATGAATGAGTTTGCTTCGCAAAGTTAGGTCCATTATTATCTAATAATCTCTTGAGAAAAGTGAAAGGCCAAAAGAGAACTGAACATACAGGGAAGGAGGAGCAGATCTCAGCCATGGCAAGCCCTACAAACCAAGTGAAGAACGAGACCACGACCCAACCCCATATTAAGCTCGCAGGTCCTGCATATAGCAGGCTCGACCCATACAGCGGCGTCCCCGTGAACACCGCCATGCTCGAGAACGTTAGTGCAAGTGTCTTGAACATTGTCTGCAATATAGCAAAAAATCCATCAGCATATACATGTGCGGTTCATTAACTTTACACATATCTCCTCGCATCATATGAATATGAAGGTCAACTGAGGGAAACAAGCATTCAAAGAAGAAAAGGACGGGTTTAGTGATGCGTGTAACCATCTCTCTTCTGAGTTCTTGCTTGTATCCGAGCTCGTTGAGACGCTTTTCGCCGGAATCCATCACGGAGAACGCAGATAGAGCTCTTCCCCCTCGGCGGTGCTGCCAATATGAACTCAGAAGTTTGTGCTTAGTTTTTGGCGCTTATCAAAACTTCATCAGAGACATGACGTTGATATATACACACATCCGCGTGGGGAAAAAGAGATATCAAGTATACAACTCGTTGACTCGATGGACAACACTAATCACACTACATGAGCCGTGATAAAATAATTGATTCGTGAGTTTGGTATAGGCGTCACATTGAATCTTGACACGTGATTGGCTTCATTCAGTAGAACGAGTTTAGATCAACACATGTGCATACAATATATGCCATTGGATGACGAAGGACACATGACTAGTTGTTATGAATTGGTCTCCAAATAGGATGAACGAACGACCCTGTTAGCAAAACGGAAAGTAAACGGGGATGTTGATGATGCTTGGACAAATGGGCCAGTTTTTCAACGATTTAAAACTTTTTCTGGCAGGTAATTTGCTAGATCTACGAAAGTGTAAGTCTAATTGGAAATAGAATAGTGTACTCTCTCCAAAACAACTGGTGCGGGTTGGTCAATATTGCGATATCCTCTGGGGGTAAAGTATGCTTGCAATTTGGACTTTCTTGTCCTAAAGTGCGCCTGCAATTTTGACTTTCTTGTCCTAAGGCAACCGGTAGCATTTGTCTGTACTCCGGGATCGCGGTCGAAGGGATGGTCAGCAAAAACGACAATGCGCAATATTGAAGTCCGTCGTCATCCTTGAATATTCCAACTTCTTAGAAAAAACAAAACAAACCAAAAAAAAAAAAAAAATTACGAAGGAATCTGCGAATGATTCCATTCAACCCTCAATGAGGATCTCTCTCGTACTGAACTTTCACGTGGATCCGTATGCTGTGGAAGTTGACCTTCGGAATCCAACGGTCGACGTGTTATAATGGTTTTTCCGGTTGTTTAATTTTAATTTTTTACAACCAAATAATCTAATTATCTTTGATAATTTAAGTCCTTTCTTTAATGGTCATTAATGACTCCGTCGATTTACTAATGGCATGATGCCAAGAGGTTGAATGCCCCAATTTTTCTCTAATTACAAAATCGTGCGGGTAATTTACAAAACAGGTTTGCCACTTTTTTCAAATTGAATTTTTACTTATAAATACTTTGAAAATCACAAAAAAAAAAAAAAGTTGCAAATTCGACTTTTCCATCGAATAATGTCTGATCCGAGCATAATTATGTCCATAAGAGTTGCTCGATTAATGTGAATTCTCAAATCCTATCAAAAACTACGAAAAAACAAGTGGTAAATATTAAGTTGCAAAAGTTATCATAGAAAACATTGAAAGTATCATATTCCAGCTCTAAGCTATGTTGGATGATGTACTGTAGTAATCGGGTTGATCAAAATAAATAATAATAATTTTTTTTGAAAATTAAAAATGTTTTCAATAAATAAAGTTAAAATCGGTGGAGGGAAATTAACATAAATAATCTCTTAACTTTGACTCGATGTGTAATGTGGTCTATAAATTTTTAATTTATTCAATATAATACCCAAATTTTTGGGTGTAAGACTATCCCTCACATTAAATTAATGGAATGATTACATTGAATATTTTTATATAGTTCAAAATCTACACCTATCAAAAATCTAGGGACTATGTTGAATATTAGACTAAAATACAGGGATGACGGGCCTCGTGATCAATGGGCCGGCTTTCGGACAACGACTTGGACTTCAACGAGCGTCCGCCAAGTACGAGGACGGCCGTCCGGCGATCGCATCCGCGACCTCCTTCCCTCCCGCCAAATCTCCGACGACAAAAGGCGTCGAACGTCGCTTTCGCCCACGCCTCCACCCTCATCTGTCCTCCCTCCATTTCGAACACATGAACTCGGAAGGCCTCGGCTCACTCTTGCACCAATGCTCCAAGATCAAAGCCCATCGCCGCGGGACGTGCCTTCACGGCCTCGCCATCACATCTGGCGTGCACTCCGACACCGTCATCTCCACCCACGTCCTCAACATGTACGCCAAGTGCGGCGACATCTCGCTTGCACGTCGGGTGTTCGACGGAATGCCCGAGAGAAGCCTCGTTTCTTATTCCGCCATGATATCTGGCTGCAGCCAGGCTGGGGACCACAGGATGGCGCTTGGGCTGTTCTCCCGAATGGGTGTTGCCCCGAACGAGTACGTTTACGCCAGTGCCATCAGTTCGTGCGCCGCGCTCGAGGCGTTGCTGCAAGGCCAGCAAATTCACGCCCATTCGCTGAAGTCCGGTTACGCACCCGTTTCTTTCGTTGCCAACTCCCTGATTTCGTTGTACATGAAACTGGGTCGTTGTGATGATGCCGAGTCGGTGTATGATTGTGTTGCCGAACCGAATGCCGTTACTTATAATACGTTAATTGCTGGTTTTGTAGAAAATCGTCAGACCGGAAAGGGATTAGAAGTCTTTAAGCTAATGCGTCGACAGGGTCTTCTTCCGGACAGGTTCACATTTGTCGTGTTATCAGGGATTCCCCTTGAGTCAAAAAATTTACAGAAGGGAATGGCTTATCATTGTCTAGCAATCAAGTTTAAACTTGACTCTTGTGCTTTTGTTGGCAACTTGATAATGACAATGTATTCCAAGTTCAATTTGTGTGATTCAGTGGAGAGGGCTTTTAGAGTGATTGAAGATAAAGACTCCATTTCCTGGAACGCGTTAATGACTGCTTGTAATCAATGCCTTGATTATACAAAGAGTTTGAGAATTTTCAAGCAGCTGAAAGTAGAGTGCACTGCACTGCCTGATGACTTCAGTTACACCAGTGCGATTGCTGCTTGTGCAGAGCTTGCTTCACTTCATCATGGCAAACAGATTCATGCTCATCTGATTAGAACAAAGCTGTCATGGGATGTTGGAGTTGGTAATGCCCTTGTCAATCTGTACGCTAAATGTGGTTCTCTGGAATATGCTTGTAGGGTATTTTGGAGGATGCTCTCCCGGAATCTTGTTTCATGGAATACCCTGATTGCTGTATATGGAAACCATGGGCTCGGAGGGAGAGCCATTGAAATATTGGAGCAGATGCTTGCAATGGGAGTAAGACCAGATTCTATAACATTTGTAGGACTCTTGATAGCTTGCAACCATGCTGGGCTAGTGGACAAAGGGTTAACTTACTTTAACATCATGATACGGCAGTATGGAATTTCCCCTGATTTAGAACATTTCTCTTGCCTCATTGACATGTTGGGCCGGGCCGGGAGATTACATGAGGCAGAAGAGCTAATCAGTGAATTTGATTTTGGGCATGATCCGGTTATCTCAGGAAGCTTGCTTTCTGCATGTCGACTGCATGGGAATGTTGATATTGCAGAACGTCTAGCAAAAAGGCTTTTGAAACTCCAGCCCCTGTCGACCTCGCCATATGTACTGTTGTCAAACTTGTATGCTTCAGGTTGGGCATGGGGTGATGTTGCCGAAGCAAGGAAGTTGTTGAAAGTCAGTGGACTGAAGAAAGAGCCGGGCCACAGTTTGATTGAGGCTAATGGGACACTGAGAAAATTTACCAAGGGAAATTTTTCTCAGGAACAGGAAGATGAGATGAAGGATCTACTAAGAAACTTAGATTGGGCAATGGGTGACACTTATTCATGTCAAACCGACGTATTGGTCTCATGAGGTGCATCTTTGTTTTTGCATCTGTACTGTAGCACTGAGGGTTGCCTCCTCAATATTCCTCTGGGTGCAAATTTTGAGGGAGCCTTTTGGAGCACTTGGATAATCATTGAAGATTTATGGTTCCAGCAGTCTTCAGAAATTTGGAATAACAGCCTTAGGAATCGAGTGATAAGTCTGGTAGCATTGGTGAAGAACAAGATGAAGAGAAGGGAGAGGATGGGGGATCAACAGGCCTCTGGATTTGTGGATTTAGACTTCTGCTTTTTCAGGTGCTTATCTTAATCTAGTGTGCATATGACAATGGGTCTTGTTATGCTTGTCTTTGTTTTACCTTTCCATGGACTTTTTGTGAATGTTCATCTTGTGGTCATTGCATTCACAATGGGTACAACGTTGCCTTGTTTTCACCAGAATTCTTTCTTCCATGGTTTTAACTGTAACCTGTGAAAGTTAAGTTCACAAAGCACCTCAAGAAGTACTGGAGAAAACAACCACAAAGTTCTCTTCTTGTGTGGAGTATATATAGGAACTCTGTTTTTGCATTATGCTCTAAGAAAGGTCGGTGGATCAATTCATTTCAGAGGTTCTTGTCTGCCTGATGTCGTTTCTCAACTAGATTTTCATGTTTGGAACTCGTAATTTTTGGTTTTCCTTGGTTGTTCAGAGCCAATATTTGGAATATTACTCATTTTCATTAGCCATTTAGCTACTTGTCCATCCGATTCATGTTCACACTTTTTCAGGTGGAGCACCTGAAAGTTCCTGGGTTTTTGTGTATTGCAGCAAAGGAAGGAGTATTAATAGACTGAGATATTTACATAGCCCTTAACAGGTATTGTGGAGTTGTCCTTTCCCACACAGAGTAGCAGGTCATTCTTCTATGTTGTTCTTACTGTTTTATTGCCACCGTTCTGCTTCGGGAATTTGAATGCTTCATCTTCTTTGATATTGCAAAGTTAGACAACTTAATGAGCACCGTCATCATCTATCTGAAAAATTTGGACACTGGGGCACCTGGAGTGCCAAAACTTGACATAAAGGGACATTTAAGTGTCAAAAGTTAGGAAAGTAACACTTAAGTGCTCAAATCGAAGCAAAGTGGAGCCAATGACAAGAAAATCTAGCTAAAACGCTGACGTGGCAATTTTTCGGTGAGTCAAGTGCAAAACGACGTCGTTTTACACGTTGATGTGGGTAAATAATTAATATAAAAATTAATTAAATTAAATTATTTATTTATTTATTTTGTTTTAAATTTAATTAAATTAATTTTTATATTAAAATTCGAATTGTACCAAAACGACGACGTCGTTTTTGTGTGTCTTTGCGGAGTTAGCCTTCTAGTGAGCCACGTTAGCGAGAAAATTAATAAAAAACGTAGGATTTCTGGCAGAGTTTGTCGGATGTGACACTCAAGTATCCCATTTTTCATAGAAAGTGCCACTTTCCTAACTTTCGGCACTTAAGTGTCTCCTTGTACCAAGTTTTGGCACTTGGAGTGTTTTTTTGACGAAAAATTTGTGTTGACAACTTCAAGTTTTCAGAGGCATTGGTGACTAGTGATCAATTTGGGATTTTTTATGCATCCTAGGATTACTATGTCATCCTTTACAACTCAGATGGCCTTTCATACCTTTTCTGATCTTTTAGATGTTGCTTGTGATGATTGGTTATTTAGTGACCCAATTTTGATGTAACTTGCTGCATGACAAAGTTGAAAAGCTCCACTAGATGGGGTTATGGGCAATAATCAACACTTTGGTTCTGGCTTTAACCAAGTAGTTGTAGTAGGCTAATGTTCAATCATCTTTGTTTGGTTTTGGAATCACCCAATGCAGATGGAGCTTTTGCATATTTCACTGATAATCAGGAACTGCTTTGCATGGTTCATTGTTGATTTTCATGGAAGCAGACCACTAATCAGGAAAGAATTGCTGGTCAAGGTACTCCATCATGATCGGTGGCATCTATCTGTAAGTTTGACTTTCGACCTTGCATAAGGCATAACATCATTGAGATGATAGTCTATTTAAAGTTGAGGTATCAGTCTCTCTTATAACTTGAACCAGAGTTAGAGATTTTTTTTACTTGGTGTAGGTTCCAGTCGCAACATTTGAAGAATTTGCTCAAAATCATTAGAAAATAGGCATGTAAAACCTCCATAGGCTACTAGGGTTTATTAGTAGTCTTCAGCATCCCTTGGAACTAGAGATGCACCCATTGTTATTGATTTTGTGTGCGCTTTGCTTTTCGGTTTTCCTGATTTTACAGTTCTCCCTTTTCCCTGTTTAATTATGATGAGGAGAGCGTGCACAGCTTCAGAGATATTTTTTAAGCGCCACTGGGTGAAGTCTTTGGATCGAAAGTGAAGCTGGTGAGGAATCTCCTCTGTAACATGGGTCATGAAGGCAGCCATCTTTTGTAATGCCCAAAATTGCATTGTGGTATGTCAATTGATTATACATTTCCATTTGTATCTGCGATTTCAGATAGAAGTGTCGTCCTATTCACCACTGGTTAACAGAATATCTAACTCCAAGCTGTGGAACACATGTAGAGGGTGTCCTGTTGCATTACATATATTGTTATTGGACGGGGAGGATGTACATATAATGGCATCAGTCAGTTCAAGTTTGAGCCTATATCTTGACTATGACATGAATGCATTCTGAAGAACATCATGTTTTGGTGTCTGGAAATGGAAGAAGGTGAAGAACATATAGTAAAGAGTACCCTGTCAAAGGAGTTGTTTGGAAATGAGATGTGGGGAAGAAATTCCTCACAACAGATAATCACGATTTGTACGGTCAAAAGGATGATGAAAAACCCCCTCTTCTTTTCCCAATTTCTGCAACTGCATGACATAGAAAAAATGCAACCGACAAATTAACAGTATGTTGATTGGGCATCCTTCATCGATCAATTTATGGAGTTCTTTTGCTTAATTCACCCCAGTGTAGCTTCTGATCTAAAGCAATGAACTGTAGAAAAGGTCTTGCAAAAAGAAAAATTGTTATTTCATCCATGGTCGATGAGATTTAAGGGGTGCTTTTTGAAGTGTCCTCTACAGAGGCTCCAGTTCATGATTTTCATGAGGCCCCTGAGGGAGATGTTCCAGTATAGATGTGGTTAACAGGGTTCAAAGCTTTTTCACTGTATAGCTACATCCCGAAGCAATTGAACAATACAAGCATTCCTCAGCTTACCCTGTTGGGCATGCCAGACCTAAATCTTTGTACAATGTGAGTCGTAATCTTTTCTTCTTTTTGGCAAGAAAGTTATAATTTATTCCGAACATAAAGGAAGAAACGTTAAAAACCTAGGTCATTGTAACAAAAAATGAGATGACTTTGCAAATTAAGTCCTCTTCTTACCATAATATATTTAAATAACCCAATAACCTGGATCGACTTTTCAAGCCCAGGAATCAAATGGACCTGACTGTTGGGCCCGATTTTCTTTCCTTGTTCGGGCCCATCTGGGTTTTGGGCTTCTAAAACTGAAGCTCAAAATTTCCCAGACCGGCTCGTGACCTCATGTAAAATGAAAGCTAGAAATCAATCGGCCTCGACCCTCGCCCTGTCTTACTCAGCCTATCGCGTTTCTCTTGACCTCAAGTTAATTCGAGTAACTTTTGATGCATACGTATAGTCCCAATCGCCACCAAAGCATAATACAGCTGTACCAAAAACACGAACGGTTAATGTTTCGTTCAACAGGTAAGATTAGTTGACTGAGGATGTTAATTAATCGTTGGGGGAAAAAAAAGGAATGACCGGTGTTATGTCTAAATGTGGCAAATCACGATGGCTTTTGCAGATTGTCACATCATTGAGGTCAATGAATTACTAAAGTAAGAATATGTGCGGGTACTGTAAAAACAAATATCTGGTTGACCCGAGATTAATGTGTATTTCCGAATACACTAAACTAGGGACTAACGTGGAGGAAGTAGCTTCTTAGGTGGGGAGGAATTTGAACGAGATTTTTTATGATGGGAGCGGTGAGGTGTCAAGAAGGTTATTCAAATGAAGGTTGTTAAGTGGGAATTATCTTCTTCTGCAGAGTGTTCGCAGCTCATTAGTTGATTGGGGAGAAAAAGAACCCTTTTTCCTTATATTTAACCCCTCGCTACCCTCCAATTTCCAGTTTAATGATAATTAGGTACAGAGAAAAAGACAATAAAAATAGTTTGTAAAAAAAAAAAAAGTTTACAGCAGCAATCGGGGGAAATCTCAGTTTGCATTCTTTACCTATAAAGGAAATTAATATAAAGTAATCTATTCACGCATGTTTTCATGAAACGTTGATTTTCATACATTTGAATCTACGAATAGAAAATTGATTCTATCTCTCCAAATAACTTTTACTGACCATGTTATGGTCATCCAAAACCAGTTTGAATATATTAATCCCTTTCTTGAGTGCCATTAATTGAGAACCTCAGCTCATCGCTTTATGGGGGGAAGAGAGCAGTTGAGGTAGTTATCTAACTAAACAAGTTGAGTGGACTTTGCTCATCTACTTCCTCACTAATGACGAGCTTTGGAATGGCTGCAGAACGAAATTTAACTTGAGTCTCAAGTTACTAGAAACGATTACTCAAAGGTTATTTTCAGACAATAATACACCCCTATCACCTTGTTCATGAAGAAAGTGGACAAAAACAGACTACTTTATCCATATAAAATCTTAAACCTAAATCCTCCCGACCTATTTAATTGAAGTGAACGAGAAGTACCGGACGCAGCGAAGCCGACCACGGCAATGACTTTGCTTGGCGTACTCTACGTGTCCAGCAATTTCTTTTCAATTGCACCCATTCGAGGCTTCTTGTAACAAGATGTATGATCTACTGGAATAACATATGATAAGGATTGATTAAAAAAGTTGCGGTCAGACAGAGAGACCTAAAACCAAATCTATGTGCAGAGACTCTAGACCGTTTTTGAGTGCCTTGCGTGAGACATTAGTTCAGCATCATGTGGCATTAATCCTTCACTCGTTTCAAGACTAAAACTTCGTCGTTTCTTTCTTTTTTTTCATTTCTTCTACTCAATGGATTGTCTTGGGGGAATGAATGGAGTTCCTCTCTTGCATTCTCTCACGCTAATTAGGGTTTCTTTCCTTTTTCACTTGTAACTGCATACTCGATACGTATAATTATCAAGAACATTTTGCGCTCTATATTCAATGTGTCTCGGGGGAATGAATGGAGTTCCCTTTTCTTTTTGCCTCCATAATCGGTAAAACTTCAAGGATACAAATTTTGAACTCCACGCTTGCATAAGGATGGATCTATAAAAGATCAAGAACATTTCAGTAAATTGTGATCGATAACCTTTGACATTTTTTTCTTCACCAAACTAGGGTTTTATCAGGGGCAAGCGTGGAGTTCAAAATCTGTATCCTTGAAGTTTTACCAATTATAGAGGCAAAAAGAAAAGGGAACTCTCAAGACAAAAGTTGCCCCAGATAAAATCTACAGATTCACTTTTTTAAAAATCATAGTTGCCCCAGATAAAATCTGTAAATTCACCAAGTCAAAAGAGAAATTTCCTTTCGAACTTCTTTTGACTTTCTTGAAATGTTGAAGATGAGAGAAAGTTTGGAAATTGGTGAAGAGCGATTGAGCAAAAAGAAAAGGGAACTTCTTTTGACTTTCTATCCCATGTAAGAGTTACCCATGAGTGAAGAAAACCAACTTTTCACTCAAAGAAACAATTTCAAGTGGGATCCGATGGTTTATTATTGTCGGAGATGAATCTTGAACATCCGGGTATTATTTTTTACGTGCAAAATGCGCAAAGACCACTAAGCACTTTGTTCATATTCGAATTCATTAGCATTAACGATCTACACGAATTCGTTCATCTTATGTCTTTCTTTGTATTCAGTGTGTTTTCATTAGCCAATCTGTTGATTTGGTGGCTATACACATTTTCCTTTTCTTCCATCAACCTAACATTACATGAATAGGAAATCCTCCATGTATTTGTGTATATGCAAACTAATGAGATATCGTGAGTCAATATTCCAATTTTGTAGCGAGAGTTAACACTTATTTTTAGCTGGCAAGTTGCGTTGACATCTGACCAGTAGACCTGTTATATTTTTTTTTTTTTTCATGACAAGGTTGAATTTCCTTTTTCGGTTTTTTAAGTATGTGTTCCTTGCGGCTGTAGCTCTTCATTTAATTGATCCTTGAATACTCCTAATGGTCGGCTCCAGGTCCCCGTCCAAACCGCTTATTGAACTCTTTCAAGTTATCGATTCGAAGTTTTGACTAATCTACTTTGTGGCCCGCCCATGTTAAGATCCAACCGGGTGTTCTATGAGGTTCAATTTGTGTATGAGTGAATTTCAATTGCACGCATGGTCAGATCTTGAGACTATGTGTATGATAATTATCTTTTCCAATTCGATAACGATAGGATCATCATTTTTTCGATGGAGATTAACTAATCGGTTGCTTTAATACTAAATTAGGGTTCTAACCACAATAATGATGTGGATGGCAATGAGTCAACGAATTTAATAATGGTCGACGTCATCTCCACATCACTGTCATCTAATAAATTTTCTTGAAACGTCAATGACTTGCCAGGGGAAAAACGGCCTCAGACATGGATTATCGAACTAATCCTTCCTTAAATTTTTTACAAGAGAGAATGCGGAAAAAATTATTTATTAGCTGAATGTGACATCAACCAATCTTTTTGTCTCCTTATGTAAAAAATATCAAACTCTAGCTTTCAGGGTATAGTAAGCCCCTGCATCATCACATTGATAGTCCAATTACTTTTCTTGATTGTGCCCAGAAGTAACCACAATCGATTGGAACATTAATTAGGGATTTATAAAATGTTCTAAACATTAATAATCTGGAGGGTTTGATTAGACTTTAGTCAACGAATTGGTAATCGTGTAATCAATTAAATTTTTTGTGCTAGTAAAAAATAAACAGGGAAAATAGAAACGTTTGATGATATGGATGGAATTCCCTGGCAAATAATGGGGACAATGGTTGTGGAAGGACCACAAGCACAGCAAGGCATTCCTTGGTCAGACAAGGCCATAATCATCTGGTCCCTCGAGCCGTGCCCCAAATTTCGGACGGTAATCAGAATCAAATCAAAAGTGGAATAATTATTCAGTCAAGTATGCCCAAATATAGGAGTAATATATTACAGGTCATTCCCTAATATAGGAGTAATATATTATTCTTTTTCCTCACTTTGAGAAAAAACTACTAGATGTTCGTACCAAAATAAAGTGACGATAGATTGTCGAAATCAGCTGACATGATAAAGCGACACGCATGGTCAATAGACACCCAACATCTTCAGATGAAATAACAATTTAATGATGAAGAGACACATATGTACTAGTATATTAGACACACGATACCTAGTGGATTCTTATGTTACCAGACGTAGGAATTGCATGCTCGAACTACTTACTCGAGTTTCGACTTATATCTTATGCCATATCCATTATTGATATCCGTGTTCATTGACGAGCTTCTCTACCATTGGCTATAGTTATTCAACATCAAACTTTATATTGGTGTCATATTGAATAAAAAAATGATCATTTTCGGGTGTCAACAGGCACGATCGTGATGCTATGTGAGACCAATAGACACCAATGTCTAGAAAAGGAATAATAAACTCATAAAATTGGCTGAATGATGAAAAGACACGTATGTTTTAATAGATTAGACCCACGATACGCGGTTGATTTTCTTATTATTAAGCGCTAGAAAATGCATGTTTTAACTACTTGATCGAGCTTCAACTTACATCTTTTGGATTAATATAGTTAACAACATAAAGTAAACTTTCTCGTCAAAATTTAAAAAATGGGAAGTTGACAAGAGTAATTGACAAGATTATAATTGGCGATGTCCCTTTCTATTGAAGTCACCACCTACTGCCTTTCTTTAGCCCACGAGCCATGCCTACAAATCAGGGTATCCCGTTTAGTAATACGCGGCGCGTACCGCACCCTTCGCGGAAAGCCATCCCGATCGATCATTCTCGGTCAAAGGCTTGGGTTGGGGAGGTACCAGATGTTGCCACGTCAGCTTGATGAATGGTAGTCGGCAGAGGTTTGAATTGCAAGTGGTACGACACACAATTACATCACATTCATACAAAAGAATAATAAAGTGAAAGGATGTGCTTCCCAATTGGGTGTGTTCTTGACTTTAATCATAGCGAGTATAGTTTTGATAGAAGCAGCAGCTACTTAACAATTTTTGGCATGCACTGATTAGATTAAAAATTAGAAACCTAATTTAAAAAGGGCAAGATAAGAAAAGTTTGCAATACTTACCTCCGAGGGAGTTATATATAGAAATTTTTAATGAAATTCGATAGATTATAACCCATATTGCGTGAGAATTGCCCTGAAAAAACAATTAGCTATTGGCCAGATGGGTGATGAGCCTCGCCAGCTCCTTGATCCATCATTATGAGAGTGGTGTAATAGTCATTGAATCGAGGCTGTTTAAGGTATTAGCTAAGGTATGCACTGTTCAAAGTAATAATAGTTCCATCAAATGATGGCTTTGATGTCAATCTTGATCTACCACTACAAAGACAACGTTAAAAATTAGTGGAGGTTCGCTGTTTTTGAACACACTAAAGTTGTTGATCATCGAACCATTAGAGCCCTCTAGATCGAAGTTTCATTGAGGGGTTTAACCAGATAAGGCGCTTGAGTTAGGAGTTTCCTCCATTGGAATACAAAAGTATCTGCATGACGAGCATACCCTCGGTTTAGGTTCATCTGGTGAAGACAAAGCTACATCTAAAAGTAGAAAATGGAAATATAAAACTAAAAATAAAACGAAAAAACTAGGCTAAAGGGTCCCAGGTGGCAGCAGGGCGCCGGCAATGTCGTTGAATTGACAGTTATTAGTGCTTGAATTGTGGGCTACCAATTTTAAAGACCCCCCACCTTGGAAGCATTGACTTTTGGGTGATTAAAATACGGGGTCACCGTCCCAAACCTCACCCCTGATCCAACGGCTGCCTCTTGACAAAGAATTTTTATATCTCTAAAATAAAATAAAAATAAACAAATATTTTGTAGAGTTGACTATTCAGATCGATCCAAGATGGCGGGAGTGCAGTATAAATAGAGGCGTGCACATCTCTGTTTGCTGCATCAGAAACAAGTTTAGTTGCAACATAAAGAAGCAAGTAGCTTGAGTGATCCTCTCAGAGTTCATTGTTACTTATTTTCATTCACATATAAACTTCAAGAAGTATTTACACGTCAATGGCGATTCCAGTGATCGATTTCTCGAAGCTCGGCAGCGAGGAGAGGGCCAAGACGATGGCTCAGATTGCCAATGGCTGTGAGGAATGGGGTTTCTTCCAGGTACAACATTCTATCCTGTATTCATCTTCTCTTGAGACCTTGGTTGAGGGAGAGAAAGTCTTGAGTTTAATTATCTTTTTGTCGTATGTATGTGTCCGCGAGTATATCTTTTTGGCTCAAGTTCAAGAGTGTTCACCCAGATCTTTGTAATATAGGAAATGTTAAGTGTCTCTGAATTATGAATATGCCCTGATTTAATGGTTTCGCAATCAGTGAAGGAAATGCTTTGTTCTCACTTTTTCGAACTACAACTTTATCGTTATTTTCTTGTTCCCAGTTCCAACAGGAAAACTATCCAACAGGGTAAGTTCTTCCCCTCTAAATCCATGAAATTTAAACTGCGAGATACGTCGTCTATCTTAGTACCTATGCGCTCAATGCATATCAACACTGAATGCTAATTTCATGCGCAACCCACACGATCTAGTGGCTCCTGTAAAAGATACATGCATTACTTTATGCTAAAAAATATCTAGAGCTAATTGTTCTGATGACCTGAATTGATGATTATGTCGATGATGAATACGTGATGATGAATGCAGCTGGTGAACCATGGGATACCAGAGGAGCTGCTGGAGAGAGTGAAGAGAGTGTGTAATGAGTTCTACAAGTTGGAGAGGGAAGAGAACTTCAAAAAGTCGACCCCCGTGAAGCTGTTGAACGAGAGTCGTGGTGGAAAAATAGAGAACGTGGACTGGGAGGATGTTATCACTCTCCTTGATGACAATGAATGGCCTTCCAACACTCCCGGTTTCAAGTAATTTTCCATCTCTCTCTCTCTCTCTCTCTCTCTCTCTCTCTCTCTCTATATATATATATATATATATATAAAGAGTAACTAATCCTTCCATCGCAAAACTACAGAGGTCAGAATATATTTGTAATGTGTAAAAGAGTAATGCGAATTGTCACCAACTGTTTTTACTAAGCTCACTTTATACAAAATATCAGGTCTTGATATTCCTATGTTACGTACATGCATCGTAATCCAAAGATAGTAATATCTTTTTGTCTGGTGGATATTAAAAGAATTAAACGTGATCATAGTCGTAAACCGACATATAAGAAGTTTATCTTTTACAAAAAGTTCCACGCTTTTAATGTTCTTGTTAGGTTAATGTATTTTATAAAAGGATTTGTTAATAATTTGCATGAGTGACTTAATAGGGAAACCATGGCGGAGTACCGCGCAGAAGTGGAGAAGCTCGCTGAGAATGTCATGGAAGTCATGAACGAGAATTTGTGCTTGCCAAAGGGCCATATCAAGAACGCCTTCAACAGCGGCGGCGACAAGGACAACAAAAATAAGGCCTTCTTCGGGACTAAAGTGAGCCACTACCCGCCCTGCCCGCAACCTGAGCTGGTCAACGGCCTCCGAGCCCACACCGATGCGGGCGGCGTGATCCTTCTCTTCCAGGATGACGCCGTTGGAGGCCTCCAGATACTCAAGGGAGGTGAGTGGATCGATGTGCAGCCGCTCCCCAATGCCATCGTCATCAACACGGGAGACCAGATCGAGGTCCTGAGCAACGGCAAGTACAAGAGCGTCTGGCACCGTGTCCTTGCCTTCCCAGATGGCAACCGGCGCTCCATCGCCTCATTCTACAACCCATCCCTCACTGCCACCATCGCCCCCGCGCCGCAGCTGGTGGAGCAGGCTCGTGCTTACCCTAAGTTTGTGTTTGGGGATTACATGTCGGTCTATGCTGAGCAGAAGTTCCTCCCCAAAGAGCCTAGGTTCGAAGCTGTGAACGCCATGTAATAATGTATGAAAAGATATTTCTTTGTGAATTATTAGAAGAGAAAGGCATAATTATCTGTCTTTTTTAGGGTTATGCATAACTATGGCCTTTTTCTTCTCTCAACTGCTGCTTGTGTAGACGAGATGTATATGCAAGTTGTCATTTGAACTTTGAAGTCTGCGCGCTTTAGGTTTGTAATAGTACGCGAGCATGAGGTGCTATTAAATGCACCTTGGTCTTTGCTTTATCATGTAATAGTATTTGCACGTGTCTTCAGTCTCGTCTTTGTTTTTTTCCTTTTCCCCTTAGATGTGACTGCTCATTTCCCCGCTGAAAGTTGTGGAACTTACCTAGTCTACTAATAAGGGAAAAATTCGAGCTTCCATCTATGTCGAACGTTGAGGTTTTGTAGTACTACGTTTTTGAGGTTTGGTGACATGGAAACACTGGACTTCTCCAAGGGTAGATTGTAAGTTTTCCTAAAGTTTTGGAAACAATTTGAATTTGTAATAGGAGTAATGGCATCAAATTCCATTTAGCTTCGATCACCGTTTGAGTTTTAATCTCAAGCTCAATGACTACTTTGTCAATCCCAATTCTTGAAGAAATAGAAAGGAAGAAGCATGTTTCCTAATTAAGTGATTTCAGTCATCTTGGAAATTTAGGGCCCGCATGTTTGTATTCTTTTTTTTCTGTTTATGAACAAAAATTCTGTTTTTTTGTTTCCGGGAACAAAAAAAAAATCGCAAACGTGTGTTTGTTTGCGTTTTTGTTCCAAATCTGTTTTTTTGTTCCGGGAACAAAATTGGAACGGAAATAAGAAATAAGAAAAAGTTGTTTTTGTTTTCACTTTCAAGAAACAAATTTTCTCTCTCTTCTATTTTTCTTCTCTTTCTTTCTTCTTCTTTCTTCTTCTTTTTTCTTTGGCCGGTCACCGGCCATGGCCGACCAGCCGTCAAGGGCCGGCGATCTCGCCGGACCGTCACCGGACCCCGGCGAGGCTGACCGTCGCCGGCCCCTGGCGAGGCTCGGCCTCACCGGTGGCTGGGCGAGCTTGGCCTCGCTGAATATGGGCAAGCCCGAGCTCACCCCGGCCAAGGCGAGGCCAAGCCTCGCACCGGCCGACGACGCTCGGCCTCGCGCGCCACAGGCGAGGCTCGGTCTCGCCGAGCCATCCCCAGTGCGGCGTCGCCCGGTGGGCCCTGTGAGGCCGAGCCTCGCTGGTGGCTAGGCGAGCTCGGCCTCGCTGGATCTGGGCGAGCCCGAGCTCGCCCAGCCAAGGCGAGGCCGCCGGCCCTCGTCGGCCGGTCGCCGGCGACCGACCACAAGGAAGGAAAAAAAAAAGAGAAAAAGAAAGAAGAAAAAGGAAAAATTAAAATATTAAAAAATTAAAAGAACACAAATTTACCAAACATGTTTTTGTTCTTTTTTTATTCCAGGAACAAGTTTACCAAACGTGTTCTTCTGATCAAAAATTGTTTCCCGGAACAGAACTAGTTTTTTCTATTTCTATTCCCTGGAACAATTTTTAAATAGAAACACAAATAAATGCACCCTTATGTAGCAGCGTACACTTTGATTGCAGTTTGAGGTGTTTAGGCCTAGTAGAGGATGGAGGAAAAGAGATGCCAGCATCACCGTCAAGCGTTTTAAGCGAAACTATCGATGAGTTTCTGAAGGGTTGTGGCGCAATGCAAGGGACCCTCTTGTGAGTGACAAGTTGTGTGATAACCCATTTTGATTCCCCAACCCCATGAAAGTACTCTTGTTCAACGTTCAACAATCTCAAAAAGATAGTTCAAAGACACGTTATTGATATATGTACTATCATCGTGTTAGAGTCGTGTTAGCAAGTGCGCTTTAGGGGTATTCCTTAAGTGGATTAGAGATATGGAAAGGGTTTCGCTTTTCAGAGAACAAGAACGCATTTCACAAAACAAGTCTAGTAAATTGAGAAATGAAGTCGAATTCTATGACCTGTTTAACTAATATCCTGTGCAGTTGTGTACGTTAATGGGTTTTGAATGTAGTAACTTTCTCCTTGCTTTCCAATAATTCAAGTTGCTTCAATCATGCCTCTCATTCCAATTCAAGCATTGTATTGAGCTAGGAAATCAGTCGCCGGTCTGGTCACACTTGTTGACCGTCGGGAGCAGATGCTGGCTCATAGATATCTGACCGCAGTCTCCTCTCGAGGGCTGCTGCCTTCTCTTCCCATAGAAAGAAACCCATGCATTGCTTTAAGCGTCCTCCGGAATCTGTTTGTTAACCAAAACGTTGTATATACTGGAAAAAAAAAAAATGCTCTATTTTGTGATATGATTAGGCATGTAGAGAGCGACTTAGAAAATGCTCTATTTTGTCATATGATTATGCATGTAAAAGGCTACTTCTATTTTGCAAGAACTAAAGAATTGAAGTAATCCCGACGAGTTGAAGCGTACCAATGCAGTAGATTCAGAACATGGCAGTATGAAACTAGTAAATGGATATGCATGCAGATGAATGTATTTCCGGCAATATCAAATCTGTGAATAAACAAAATTGAGGTTTAAGCTTAATTCCTTATGCATACAACATCCACGATGCACAATGTATCTAATATGCAAACTCAAAACGAAAGTTACCATAGAACCTTCTGCAGCAATTGAATAAGCTGTACTTCCTGTGGGTGTGGCTACAACGACTCCACCTTGCCCCTATATGACAAGGTTTTATTTGTATGTGATGGAACATAGAAATCAGTTCACTGCCTAACGAGTTCCCCGTTCCATTTTCTCCTGTTGAGAAGCACAAAATTTCCTGTTCCATTTTGACACGAAGACTGCTTCATGTTTCTACATGACATTTACCATATGTATTAGTACTCAGAATTTTCGAGTAAGATAAATCAACTCTTGTCAGCAGGAAGAAAATGTGACTAGACATGTTGCCCAAGTTAAGACCAAGATTATAGTATCTTTTCTCCCTCCTTTTTTTTCTTTCAGAGAATGAGTTCACTGAGTCACCTTTGTAATAAGCTGATCGCGTTCATAGCATTCTGTCTTTGAAATGCATGGATTAGAACCCCAATTGACAAAAACCTCATCGATTACTTTGCCAGGCATGGCTTTACCATTTTGGACGATTTCACATTGCAGACGCATTCTAAGAGTTATATTAAACACCATCAAATGTATTATTCCCATGAATGACCTGCCTCAAACCCTGTCTGTAATCATCAAACCGCGTCAAAAGAGAATAATCGGTTAAAATGAAAAGAAAAATCGAATTACATAAGTCAAATTTAGGGTGGAAAGTATCGAAGGGCTGCCTGAAAGTTCTTCCACTGCAATAGCTACTACCTGGTATCTTGACTAAAAAAATGTTTGAATAAACGCAAAACCCAGGATACTAGCAAATGCGTCGTGCACGTCATGTTCAACGCAAACATTCATCTTCTTTTGGTAATAAAAGAAAGATGCAACTCGTATATGAGGTAACAAATGGTGAAAATTTGACTCTGCGCAGTAATATAACAATACAGCAGCTATTATGATAAGTACATATTCCCCAGATTACATTGATACCCTAACAGACCAAAAATCGCATAGAAAATTAGGCAGAATGACAGCAGCAACTAATGAGCCGCTTCCAATCAAATGACACAGCTTCTATGAGAGCTCTTAAGCTGTTGTGGCGTCCTAGCTCAATATCCTCTTTGGTGTCAATGGACTTGAAATCCTCATCAAGCCATTGTGATGGCGTTAGCAAATTCGTGTCTCAAGTTGCAAGCACTCTATTTATGTCCAGACAAGATCTTGCTTTTTACTTGAATCGTAAAGTGCGGATGGGAAAAAAACTAAGGCGCACACTAGATGCTAAATAGCTAGTCCCAGTTGTTACTAGATTTCTGAAAAAATATAAATCTGCTTCCACACAGTTTCGTGCCTGTGAATGAAGATGATGCTCATGCAGATGCTAAGAGAACTGTTAATTAACATGCTTGTTCCTTGGTCTTAGCCCGGAAGAGTATTATCAATGCTGGCAAATCTGGCATAGCATTTCTCAAACAGTGAAGCTGTATTATTATGTCAAGAAAATATCAACCTCTTTAGCTACTTCCATGAGTTCTGGCCCCACCTTTTTCAGTTATAGAACAATTTTGGGGGAGTTTTTAGCCAACGAAGATTCAGTAACTCTCTTTGGTACAAGAGAAACCATCTGTACGAACTAAAAACATCTGCGCTTTCTTTCTTGATTGCACCTGTACAACACCAGTGGCCGAAGCACAAAAATTTTCTCTCAACTTCCGTGTCCTTATCACCATTAACTAAGTTCGATTCAGCATTTCTTTTCCGGCCCTCCAAAGTAGTTTCTGGTTTAAGGACAATTAGGTACAGGGAAAATGAGAACACAAATAGTTTGTGAAGGATTTTATGGCAGCAATCAAGGAACATGAATCTTTATACATGTTTTCATGGAACTTGAATCTTTAAACGTATGAATCTACAAAATAGAAAATTGATTCTATCTTTCAAAAATTAACTTTCGATAAACACGCGACACTCATCACAACCATTTAAATATGCAAATCTCTATCTTGCGCGCCATTAATTAAGAACCCCAACTCATCACTTGATGGGGGGGAAGAGAACGGTTGAGGTAGTTTTCTAAGTAAACAAGAAAAGTTGGTCCTTGCTCATTAATTATTTACTAATCATGAGCTTTGGACCATTCAAACTTGGACACGGCCATCACATTTAATGTCTGCAAAGTGAAATGAACTTGTGTTTCAATTCAGAGAAATGATTATTCAAAGGTTCCCGTCAGAAAATAATAGGGAAAAAAATACACTTAATTCGAACAAAATCTTCCCCTATATCCTCCCGACCTATTTAATTGAAGTGAACCAGGAGTACCGCAGGCAGCGAAGCCGACCATGGCAATGACTTTGCTTAGCGTACTCTGCATGTCCAGCAAATTCTCTTTTATTGAAGCCATCCAAGGCTTCCTATAACAAGATGTATGATGGACTGCAATAACACATGATAAGGATTGATTAAAAAAGTTGCGTTGGGACAGAGAAACCTAAAACCAAATCTATGTACAGACACTCTAGACCGTTTCTGAGTGCTTTGCGTGAGACATAGCAGTTCAGCATCATGTGGCATTGATCCTCATGCATGAACAATCCCTTCAATCGTTTCACTTGTCTGAAGACTAAAACTTCGTTGTTTTTTATAATTTCTCCAACTCGACAGATTGTCTTGGGGGAATGAATGGAGTTCCTCTCTTGCATTCCCTCGTGCTAATTAGTGTTTCTTTCCTTTTCTATTTTTTACTCGTAACTGTATACTCTGTACGTACAATTATCTTTCCCTTTTCTTTTTGCCTCCATAATTGGTAAAACTTCCAAGTATCCAGGTTTTGAACACCTCACTTGTAAAAGGATGGATCCATATAAGATCAAGAACATTACGTGGCTGGATCAATAACCTTTGTCAGTTTTTCTTCACCAAACTAGGGTTTTACTGAAGTTGAAAGAAAGAATTCGGGTACCTAAACTTGCGCGTGTACAAGGAGTAAGAGTAGAGAGGACTGTAATCGGGGGAAAAAAAAGGTATCTTGTAATGAAAAAATAACCAACCGATACTCAACAAACTTTAGAAAAGTTTAAGTCAGCCCTCACAATACATCGATATACAAGCTGATAAATAGATAACAAACAAGTTGAATAGAGTTATTGTTGGGAAACCGAAAGATGAGTTTGGGAGTGAATAAAATCGGATGTGTGACTTCGAGATGCGTAGAGCTTCTTGAAAAATCATAGTTGCCCAAATGAAATATACAAATTCATCAGGTCATAAGAGAAACCAAACGCTTGTGATTTCCTTTTGAACTTCTCTTAATTTCCATGAAAGGTTGAAGATGAGAGAAGTTTGGAAATTGGTGAAGAGCGATCGATCAAGTGTTAAAACACTTATTTATTTCTCACATAGTGATTCTATTTCACATAAGATTATCGATGAGTGAAGCAGACTATTTTTTCACTTTGTTTCACCAGAAAGTTACGACTAAATAACCTTTCAAAACGTGGATGGATGGATAAGTGAATCAACAAAAGATATGAAAGGTCCTTTGCTCAAATTGGACCAGAAAGTAAATGAAGTAAATTTAAAGGTACAAAGAGTTGAGGCAATCACGGCTAATAGGGGCATGAAAAAAAACCAAGAAGCACCCGGACTGCTGTAACTTGGACCATACTAGTCTAGAATCAGCACTTCTCTTGGGGACTGGTCCGATTCTCGATTTCAATTTACTAGAACTAGTGAGTATAGGTCAGATTCCCAATTATATGTGTGGAACCGTCGACTTAGGCTGGATTGAACCGATACATATATATCATTTTTTAAAAATAATAATAATAATAAGTTTTAACTTTTCATATTATAACTAGTTTCCTATTCGTCTCTCTTTATCTCTCGTCTCACTCATCTCAGGCCTCACCTCCCTATCTCGCTCTTGCTCTTGGTGGCCTCCGGCCTTGTCGATCCCTCTTTCACTTTCATTCTAGATTGTCTCCGGCATCGTCACTCTTCTTCAATCACTCTTGCTCTCAATTGCCTCATAGCTCTACCCTCATCTCTCACTCTCAAGCTTCACACCTCTTTCAAAATGGGGATATTTCGACTGGTTCCATAGATCCAGCCAAGAAGCGGATTGAATGATCTAGTTCCGAGTGTGTCCATGGAACCAATTGGCAGTTTCCGATTCCATTTTTTCTGAACCAATCATTAGTGAGTGATTCCCGATCCTAGGGCGGAAACCCCACACCTGGACACCTTGGAACTGATCACCCCTAACAACTGAACATTAATATTGTGGAATAGTAAAGATAAAGATAAATTTGCAAACAATGATTGGCGTTTTACAAGTAACACAATATGGCTATTTAGAGCCTACAATCGATCGTTATAAACGATTATTGATTTTATAAAGATGACTTCCTAATCCTGTCTTCAAAACAAATAGCTTCCTAATTATACCTACAGTCATAAAAAAGTTACAACAACACTTATCCACAAGAAATTACAAAAATCCTAAAATAGAGGCATTAAACATAAACCCGATAGTTACTTATTATCTAACAACACTCGTTTAAAAGAAGTTACATATCCGTTCGGCTGCAATATGTCAATGTTGATGACTTCATTCCCAATGAAGGTTCTTATCGATAATTTATTATTTCTATCGATAACTTCCTTGGCGAGTTGTTGATGCTCTTCAAGTTGTTGACCGTTCTTTTCAACGATGACTTTTGTCTTTCACTGGACTCTGTTATTATCGACTAAGTCTGTCAATTGTCAATTATAACTAAAAGTTCATCATTTTGAGAGCCAACACACTCTATTAGAGTTATACTTAGGAGATTTTGTATATTTCCCTTAATTGATCATGATTGATAGTAGTTAATATTTTGCAAATTTAGATTATTATCCTATTAAGCTAATGTACTCTCCATTTGGTAATGTACAAAATATTACACTCTCTTTTTCACTTAAATAACATGGTATCAAAGTCATCATTATCACTTGATTGATGACCACATCGAGTCTGTTTCGTAACAACGCCAGCCAATCAGTGGCGCTTCTCCATAGTGGCTATTATAACGCCAATCACAAAGGCCACGTCACTCCCGTTTCTCCGCCAAGTCCACAACTTCAATTGTTATTCGAGACTCTCTCGCTACTCATTTCAAAAAACAAACACTACCACCAAACTCACCTCCCTTAGACAAGCCACATCCTAAAATTTCTTTGACGATGACCTCCAGCTCGACAATAGCCTCCTATTATGTAGCTTACACAATGTCCACATAAGCAGTGACATCAATGTTAGCTGGTTCGCTCTCCAGCACATTAAACTGCTTGAGAGATCTACCGTGAAACTTATGTATCATATATACATCTGGCATCTAGCGTCCTTCCAATAAGGTTAGTCGATTACAATAAGTATTATATGACCATGTTCTTGTTGTCCGACACATATTTCGCGTAGCTATTCTGCTACCCTATATGTAGACAATTACTGGCAATGATCATATTAGCATTCCAAAACTCAAGCAATAACTCAGTCAACAGTTTTAAATGAAAGATCTTGGGTGATTCAATTACTTTCTAAGCTTGGAGGTTAATTTGGATTCCTTTGATCATTATCTTTCACAGGAAAAATGTGCAACATATCTAATTTCTCAAGTCAAACTCACTAACAACAATGTCGGTACAACTCATATTGAGACCAAGGCCAAATTATATGTCAAAGATGAACTCCTCTTTCAAACCCTACACTCTATCGACGCTAGTTGACAGTCATACATATCATGTCATTATTCGACCTGACATCGCCTATTTATTCACATTGTTAGTCAGTACATGACCATGCCCCATACGACTCTTTTTCCTATAGTCCTTCAAATTCGTCACTATCTCAAGGGTACATTATTTCATGGTCTTCAGTTTTCAATTCATTCTACTTTAGAGTTAACAACTTATTCCAATGCTAATTAGGCTGGTGACCCTCAAGATTGTCCCTCTACTTGGGGCTACTATTTCTTGTTGGCCACTTCATTCCTCTCATGGCATAGTACGAAACAAATCATTGTCAATTGCTTTAATACAAAAGTAGAGTATTGAGCTCTTGTTGTTATAACATCAAAGTAATTATGGTTGCAATGGCTACTAGAAGACATGGGAGTGTGTCATCATATCAAAACAAACATTCATTGCAACAACCTAACTATCTAAATAGTATGCAATGGTGTTTTCCGTGATGCACGAAGTACATTGAAATAAATTATCATTTCATCCGATATCATGTTCTTCGTCATACTGTTTGACTTATCTCTACTTCATCTGCTAAATAAACTGCTAATGTCTTTATCAAGGCATATCCACCAATAAATTTTCGGGATCTTTCTCTAAACTCAAGTTGACCTCCTACAAATCAACTTGAGTTGAGGGGATGTTAAAGTTATATATTCTAATTGATTTGTAATTGATATTTTGCTACTTTAGATTGTCATCCTGTAAAACCTATAAATATGTCCATATACTCTTCATTTGGTAATGTACAAACTATTACACTCTCTTTTGTATGTCAATTCTCAACTCACTCAACGAAACCTCTTTGAATGAGATTCAATGGTTTATTTTCGTCGAAGTTGGATATTGAACACCGACTATTATTTTTTACGTGTGAAATGTGCAGTTACCACTACTTACTTTGTTCACATTCGAATTCATCAGCATTAACGATCTACCTTAACAGCCATCGACGAATCCGTACATCTTATGTCTTTCTTTGTATTCGGCGTGTTTTCATTAGCCAATCTGTTGATGTGGTGGCCATGCACATTTTCCTTCTCTTCCGTCAACCTGATATTACATGAATAGGAAAGTCTCCATGTTTATGTGTATATACAAGACAATGAGATCTCGTGCCTATATATTATAATTTTGTGGCCGGTTAACACTTATCTTTTGCTGGCAAGTTGCGTTGACATTTGACCAATGGATCTGTATTTTTAAATGAAAAGTTTGACTTTCCTTTTTTTTTTTTTTAAGTATGTGTTCCTTGTGGCTACAGCTCTTCATCTACTTGACCCTTGAATACTCCTAATGGGCGGCATCCGCTTCACGTCCAAAACACTTATTCAACTCTCAAGTTATTGATATGAACCTTTAGCACATTTATTTCGTTCACCGCCCATGTTGAGATCTAACCGTGTGTTCATATGAGATCTGATTAGCATATGAATGAAATCCAATCGTACGCATACTTGAATCTTGAGACCGCATATGTGAAAATCATCTTTCCCAATTCGAGAGTGAATAAAAATGAATGCTGATCAGTATATTTACAATGGAGTTATCTAATCGGTTGTTTTAACGCAAAATCAGCCTAATTAGGGCGCTGACCAATATAATGATGTAGATGGTAACTAGTCAACGAATTTAATGATGGTCAACATCATCTTACCATCACTGTCATCTATTGAGTTTTCATAGAACGTCAATGGCTTGCAAGGGAGGGAAAAAAAGGTGTCAGACATGGACAATGGAATTAATCCTGCCTTAAATTTTTTACAAGAGAGAATGTGGAAAATAGTTATTAATTTTCTGAATATGACATGTAAAAATCTTTTTGGCTCTACACTCAAAAAAAAAAAAAAACTCTAGCTTTCAGGGTTATGCTAAAATAACTTATACGGACAGCACTTGCATCATCACATTGATAGTCCAATTACTTTGGTTGATTGTGCCCAGAAGTTATCACAGTTGATCGGAACGTTAACGAGGGATTATAAAATTCTAAACACGGAATAATCTGGAGAGTTGGATTAGACTTTAGTCAACGAATTGGCAATCATGTAATTAATTTTATTTGATTTATTTGCTCGTAAAAAATAAACAAAATTATGGGGACAACGGTGGTGGAAGTACCACAAGTACAGCAAGTCATTCCTTGGTGAGACAAGGCCATAATCATCTGTGCCCCCAAATTTTGGACAGGAATCAGAATCAAATCAAAAGCCACCTAGGAGGGCAAATGGTGTGACAGGTCATACCCATATGGGGTAACGAATCATTGTCGAATCAGCTACCTTATGGAAATTCTCCAATGCCTCCTAACATCGATCTGGTTTTAATGAGAAGTGTCCTAAATCAATGTCACTGTTTTGTTGATAATGGCTTCACGCAACGATATACCTTTCATCGAAGGTTAAATCTTTGATTTTTATTTTAATTGAGGTTATATGACAGTTTGAACAAAAAGTGCTAAGCATAACCAAAAATAAGAAATAGAACTAATTACTCTAAAAAAGTATATGTAGGAACTCAAAATAAATTGAAAGATACATTGTTTGTGTTGATGATCGAGGGTTCTTCTCCACAACAATTCAACATGGCTCATATAGCCTATCAAAAAAGTAATCATTTTTTAGTGGTTTGCATGTTCATCTTATCAACAAGCGGTTACGACTCTTCAGTTATCATCGAACTCAACTGCATATTTCCTTTACAAGCTCCATGGTTGCTCTCGACGATTGCACATCAATCTTCTCAACGAACCAGTTATAATGCCTCAATTGGCATCTTTATCATTTTCAGTTGTGCCTTCAACACTTTAGATAAATCTATCCTAAGTGCTAGTCATTGACCAGTCGTCACCATACGTTAATAATAGCACTTGGTCATCGATATTCATAATTATTGACAAGCTCCTCCGCTATTTATATACTATCGATAGTCTAATAGCTCGACACCGACCTTTTATATAAGTGCCATATCCATTATTAGTATCCGTGTTCTTGTATTCAACATCAAGCTCTATATTGGTGTCACATCAATTAAAAAATTTTGATCATTTTTCGGTGTCAATAAACACAATTCTAACATTTTGCGAGGCCAATAGACACCAACATCTAGAAAAGAAATAATAAACTCATAAAATTGGCTTATTGATGAAGAGATACATATGTATTAATCGATTAGACTCACCATGCACGGTCAATTTTCATGTTATTAAGCGCTAGAAAATGCATGTTTGAACTACTCAATCGAGCTTCGACTTACATCATACATAATAGAGTTAACAACATAAAGTCAACTTCCTGGTCATAGTTTCTTTGAAAAAAAAAATGGGGAGTTGACGAAGTAAATGACAAGATTATAATGGGTGATGTCCCTTTCTATTGAAGTCACCAACTCCGGCCTTGCTCCTCGAATCATGCCTCCAGATCAGTGTATCCCGTTTCTGATACGCAACACGTACCGCGCCTTTCACGGAAAAGCCTGCCCGATTGTTCATTCTTGGTCAAAGGCTTGGGTCGGGGTGGCTGCAGATGTTGGCACGTCATCTTGATGAAGGGTAGTCGGCAGAGGTTTGAATCGCAAGTAAAACAACACATAATCACATCAATTTCATGCCAACGAATAATGAAAAAGGGAAAGATGGGATTGCCAATTGGGGGTGTACTTGACTTTAATCATAGCAAGCATAGTTTATAGAAGCAGTAGCTAATTTAACAACTTTCGCACGCACTGATTGGATTAAATATCAGAAACCTAACTCAAAGAGGGTAGGATAAGAAAAAAAATTGCAATACTTAGCTCACCGAGGGTGTTAAATATAGAAATTTTATATGATATTTGATAGATTATGGCACATATTGCATCAGAATTGCATCAAAACACCAATTAGCTAGATGGGTGATGAGCCTCGCAGGGCCCCATTCAATCCATCGCTATGAGAGTCGTGCTATAATCATTGGATCAATGCTATTTAAGGTATTAGCTAAGGCAAGTTTTGTTTCCTTTTTATTTTTTTATGGATAAGGTACATACCGTTGAAAGTAATAAAAGTTCCATCAAATGACGGCTTTGATGTTAATCTTGATTTATTACTTAAATAACAATGTTAAAATTAGTGGGGTTTTGCTGTTTTTGAACACACTAATGTTGTTGGTCATCAAACCATTAGAGCTGTATAGATCGAAGTTTCATTGAGGGGTTTAACTAGATGAGGCGCTTGAGTTAGGAGTTTCCTCCTTTGGAATACAAAAAGGGTCTGCATGACAAGCATACCCTCGGTTTAGGTTTATCTGGTGAAGACAAAGCTAAATCTAAAAGTAGAAAATGGGAATATAAAAATAAAAATAAAACGAAAAAACTAGGGTAAAGGGTCCCCGGTGGCAGCAGGGCACAGGTAATACCGTTGAATTGAAAGACACAAAATAAGTGCTTGTGTTATGGGCTACCAGTTTCAAAGACCCCCACCTTGCAAGCATTGACTTTTGGGTGGTTAAAATAAAGGGTCACCGTCCCACACCTTACCCCTGATCCAACGGCTGCCTTTTGACAGAGAACTTTCTTACTTATAGAATAAAAAAGAATAAACAAATATTGTGTAGAGTTGACAATTCAGATCAATCCAAGACGGCAGGAGCGCAATATAAATAGAGGCGTGCACATCTCTGTTTGCTGCATCAGAAACAAGTTAAGTTTCAACATAAAGAAGCAAGTAGCTTGAGTGATCCTCTCAGAGTTCTCTGTTACTTATTTTCATCCACATATAAACTTCAAGAAGTATTTACACGTCAAATGGCGATTCCGGTGATCGATTTCTCGAAGCTCAGCGGCGAGGAGAGGGCCAAGACGATGGCTCAGATTGCCAATGGCTGTGAGGAATGGGGTTTCTTCCAGGTACAACATTCTATCCTGTATTTATATTCTCTTGAGACTTTAGTTGAGGGAGAGAGAGTCTTGAGTTTGATCTTCTTTCCGAGTGCATGTAGGCGCGCGGCTAATCATCTTTTTGGGTTAAGCTTAGTAGTGTTCACCCAGATCTTGGTAACTTAGGAATATTTAAGTGGGTCTCTGAATAATGAAAATGCCCTGATTTGAATGGTTATTGATGGAAATGTTTTTTTTTTGGTAAAGTTTATTGATGGAAATGTTTTTTTCTCACTTTTTCAAAAATTTTCTACATTTTTATCATTATTTTCTTGTCCCATTCCAAAAAAGGAGAATTATCCAATAGAGTAATCCCTCTATATTCATGAAATTTCAACATATCTAGACTAATGGTTCTCTGTCAACTGTTCAAAAACGACGCGATTATGACATGACACGTTAGGTAAATACAAATCCCAGTGCAACAATATTATTAGAGGATACTAGGTGGGTCCATTAGAGAAAAAAACTATAAGATTCATCGTCTGAGTACATGTGCTCAATGCATATCATCACAAAGATGTAATGGGGTAACTTCATGCACAACCCACACGATCAAGTGGCTCCCGTAAAAGATACATGCATCACTTTACGCTAAAAACTATCTAGAGCTAAGTATTCTGATCACCTGAATTGATGAATATGTGATGATGAATGCAGCTGGTGAACCATGGGATACCAGAGGAGCTGCTGGAGAGAGTGAAGAGAGTGTGTAATGAGTTCTACAAGTTGGAGAGGGAAGAGAACTTCAAAAAGTCAACCCCTGTGAAGCTGTTGAACGAGAGTGACGGTGGAAAAATAGAGAACGTGGACTGGGAGGATGTTATCACTCTTCTTGATGACAATGAATGGCCTTCCAACACTCCCGATTTCAAGTAATTTTCCATCTCTCTCTCTCTCTCTCTCTCTCTCTCTCTCTCTGAAGTTTGAGTGATTTTCATCATATATTGCTGAGTAAAACAGTATAGTTTTTTTGCATAAAACAGAAAAAATAACACCCATATTCATAAGGAGTAATCTCTCCTGTTTTATTGCAAAACTTCAGCAATGAATACATTTGTGATGTCCAAAAGAGAAATGCGAGATGTGACTAATAGCTTTTGCTAAATACACACCATATGCATTTGCTAAATACACACCATATGCATTTCTTTTTTTATATTACTACTTTTTCTTTTTGCCATGTATAACATTATATGCATGCGCTCTATGGCAGGCCAGTTTAATTCAAACATATTGATGATTTTCGTTTTGCGGATATTTAAACTCGGTCATATGCGCATCCATTAGAAGTTTGGTTTTGATAAATTTGTCATTTTTCTATGTTCTCATTAATCTAATTAAGTGCAACCACATACAAATACTTCTCTAATGAAGTACCCAATTTTGATAAAAGGATTTGTTAACAATTTGCACGCTTGACGCAACAGGGAAACCATGGCTGAATACCGCGCAGAAGTGAAGAAGCTCACGGAGAAGGTCATGGAAGTCATGGATGAGAACTTGGGCTTGCCAAAGGGCTATATCAAAAGCGCCTTCAACAGCAGCAACAACGGCAACAACAACAAGGCCTTCTTCGGGACTAAAGTGAGCCACTACCCACCCTGCCCGCAACCCGAGCGGGTCAATGGCCTCCGGGCCCACACCGATGCAGGCGGCGTGGTCCTACTCTTCCAGGACGATGTCGTCGGGGGCCTCCAGATACTCAAGGGCAGTGAGTGGGTCGATGTGCAACCGCTCCCCAACACCATCGTTATCAACACGGGGGACCAGATCGAGGTCCTTAGCAACGGCAAGTACAAGAGCGTTTGGCACCGCGTCCTCGCCGCCCCAGATGGCAACCGGCGCTCCATCGCCTCGTTCTACAACCCATCCCTCGCTGCCACCATTGCCCCCGCACCGCAGCTGGTGGAGCAAGCTGGTGCTTACCCCAAGTTTGTGTTTGGGGACTACATGTCGGTCTACGCGGAGCAGAAGTTCCGCCCCAAAGAGCCCAGGTTCCAAGCTGTGAAGTCCGTGTAATAATGCATGAAAAGAAATTTCTGATGTGAATTACTACAAGAGATTAGCATAATTATCTCTCTTCTTTAAACAACTGTGTCTTTGTCATCTCTCAACTGCTGCTTGTGTGGACGAGATGGGAGTGCAAGTTGTTTTTGAACTCTGGATTGTGTGAACTTTAGGTTCGTGATGATTTGTGACTGACCACGAGATGCTATGAAATGCACCCTGGTCTTTGTTTTATGTTGTAATAGTGTTTGCACTTGTATACAGTCTTTCATTTTTGTTTTTTTCTTCTTATTCTCCTTGGATGTAACCGCTCATTTCCCGCTCACAGATGTGGAACTTACCTAGTTTTACTAATAAGAGAAAACTTCGAGCTTCCATCTAGGTCGAATGTTGAGGTTTTGTTTGTAGTACTACAATCTCTAAAGGGAGGTTGGGTGACATGGAAACACCGGACTTCCTCCAAGGGTAGATAGTTGGTAAGTTTTCCTCCGTTTTAGGAAACAATTGGAACGTGCAATACGGGTGGTGGCATCAGATTTCATGTGGGTTTGATCGATGCTTGACTATCAACCTCAAGCCGATTCACATTTGTCTAGCCCAACGACTACTTCGTGGATCGCAATCCAGATTGGAATCTTAACTTTTTCCTTTCTAGGAGGACAAAAGGGAAGAAACATGTTTCGTCATTTAGTGAGTTCGACTGTCTTTGGAGTTTTTCTTGTAGAGGAGCTTAAACTTTGATTTACAATTTGAGGTGTTTGGACCTAACAGGAGATGGCTAGCATCACCGTCTAGCGTGCTTAGAAAAATCCTTGAGTTTTCCAAGTGGTTGTGACAGAATGCAAGGGCCTTTCTTGTGAGCGATAAAAATTGTGTGATAGAAAACCCATTTTTCCGAACATAACTCCTGGTCACCGTTCGACAATCACAAAAATATAATTTAAAGACAGGTCATCAATCAATGTAATTTTACTTTGTTAAAGAGTCATGTTGGAGTGCGCTCTAAAGATATTTCTTAGCTGGATTAGATGGATAGACAAGGCTTCGATTTCTAGAGAATAAGAACGCGTTTCACAAAATGTCTGGTGAATTAAGCAATGAAATCTAATTGGAATGACGACCCCAACAGCTGTCCAAGGACTCCTGAAGTTAGGAGAGTCTGAGAAAATGAAATGACAAATATCCGATATCCCGGCTAGAAGAAGCCAACGGGTTAGACCTTCATTCCCTCAAAAATAATTTTTCTATACACCAAATCAATTCCCTTAAAAAAAATTGAAAAGGGAAATGAGGAAAAGAGAATGGAGAATGGCACCCCAGTTCCATGGGCAGCCCATATGGTGTGAATTAATAATAGTATGCAGCTTTGGTAAGTGGGATTTTGTATTACCTGTTGGACTTATATACTGTACAGATATGTACATTAACCAGATTTTTTTTTTTTTTTTGGTCTGAGTACATTAACCAGACTCGATGGGTCTTGAATGTAGCAACTTTCTCCTGGCTTTCGAAAGCTTCATAGTGCTTTCTGATCAAGCCTCTCATTCCAATTCAAGCATCTTATTAAGCTACGGAACCAGTCGCCGGTCTGGTCACACTTGTTGACTGTCGGTAGCGGATGCTGGCTCATAGATATTCGAACGGAGTCTCCTCTCGAGAGTTGCTGCCTTCTCTTCCCATCAAAAGAAACCCATGCATTGCTTCGCGCATCTTCAGGAATCTGTTTGTTCACCAGAATGTTTTAAATACTTGAGAAAAAGCTCTATTTCGTAATACAGCTATGCATGTAAAGAGCTACCTAGAAAATGCTCCACGTTGTAATATGATTATGCACGTAAAGAGCAACTTCTATGATGGACAAATCCTCAAGATGACACCATGACATGACATGCCCTATTGTTTTCTTGTTGACTCCTCAGAGTCATACATGAGTCCAGTCAGGTGAAAGAGACGGTTCGATGTGGAAAGAAACTTCAAATTCTTCTTGAACATACAGCCCCAAATATACCAAATTTAACAAATTAATCATCCTTTCAGGGCTCCAGTTTTTACCAGGCATTTTCCCACTTCGTCACACACAAGCACTTCATTTTGCAGGAACTTAAGAACTGAAGTAAGCCCCTACAAGCTGAAGAGCGCAGTCACACTGATGCAGTAGACACAGAACATGGCAGCATGAGAGACACTTATATTGAACAGAGTTTTTTCACTCTCCATTATGCACCAAAAAATGCACCATATACCACGTCAATCAACATATATCTAAATCTGCAAAGGCAACGCTAGTAAAGCAATTGAAGCAAAAGTTGCACCTAGATTTTAGCCACAAGGCTCGTAAAATGAGGAATAATATTGTTAAAATTTCAACAGCTATAGTGAATTTCACCTTTAACTCAAGCCTAGCAGAGTCAGGAAGTATGACAGGCCTGAAAGAAAGAGAGTGTGGGCAGATTGGAGTAAACAACATGCAAGGAACACTTGGATGCACCTGCAGTTAGGAGATGTCACAATTAGAAAACCAGTAAAAGTAGAAAGGTAACAACGTCTGATTCTTTTGGCGGACTCTTTTTTTTTTTTTTTAGGTTAAAATTTTTGCAGACTTCTCTTGGCATTTTTCTAATTAAAATACCATATTTATACAAAACCTGGGTTAACATGCGCATGCATGCGTGCATGTTTGTGCCCGCACGCGTGAAGGGCGCGGGGGAGAGAGAGAGAGAGAGAGAGAGAGAGTAAAACAAGTGCAGATCTCCACCAGCTTCTGTGTCTGAAGCAAATATGATATCATTTTGGTCCAGTGAGTGTATGGGTGGTTTTATTTCCAGGGGGCAAACAAAGAAACAAGTAAATGTATATGCCTGCAAATGCATGTATTTCTGGCAACATCAAATCTGCAAATGAGGACCAATTATAGAGTTTTAAGCTTTATTCCTTATGCATAGTACATCCACAATTGACAAGGAAAATGTACCACACAAGCTCGAAACAAAAATTACCATAGAACCTCCCGCAGCAGTTGAATAAGCTGTACTTCCTGTGGGTGTGGCTACAATGACACCATCTCCTTGCACCTATATGACAAGGTTTTACTTGTAATTTGATGCAACAAAGAAATCAGTTCACTGCATAACAAGTTCGGAGTTTCATTTTTTTCCTGCTGAGAAGCACAAAATAGTGTTCCATTTTGATATGAAGACTGCTTCATGTATGACATGTATTAGTGCTCAAAAAGCTTTGACTAAGAAAAATAGACTCTTGTCAGAAGGAGGAAAATATGACTAGATACGTTGCCCCATTTAAGAGCAAAATTTTAATATCTTTTCTCCAACCTTTGTTTCTTTGGGAGAATCAGTTCACTGACTCACCTTTGTAATAAGCCGATCATGTTCATAACATTCTATCTTTGAAAGGTATGGATTAGAACCCCGATCAACAACAACCTCATTTAGAACATCAAATACTTTGCCAGGCATGGCTTTCCCGTTTCGGAAGATTTCACAGCGCAGACGCATTCTAAGAGTTATATAAACACCATCAACTGTATTATTCCCATGTATGAGCTGCCTCATATCCTGTCTATAATCATCAAACTGCACCAAAAGAGAAGTAATGAGTTAAAATCAAAAGAGAAATCCTACTGAAACAATGAGAGGAAAATTGAATTGCAGAGCCTACCTTGTGGGATGTGAGAAATCCAAGAGACCCAAGATTGAAGGATACGACAGGGGGGACAGCATCCCTGAATAAGTTTGATGCGTGTAATATTACTCCATCTCCTCCCAAGCAAGCCACAAAATCAACCCTCTCATGCAGATCACTTGATAAAAACACCACAGGGTGATCAAATTGCAGTCAAATTACAGTGGAATTTATTGAAATTCTGCTTGAAAGTTCTTTCAATGCAACTGCGACTACCTGGTATCTTGACTATAAAATGTCTGAACAAACCCAAAACCCGGGATTCTAGCAAATACGTCGTGCACATCAGGTTCAACGAGGACATTCATCTTCTCTTGGTAATACAAGAAGGATGCGACCTGTATATGAGGTAACAAATCCTGAGAACTTGACTATGCACGGTACTATAACAATACAGCAGCTATTATGACAATTGCATATTCCCTAGATTACACCAGTACCCTAACATAGCAAAAATGGCATTACGCAGAAAAACAGAAGCAACTAATGAGTTGCCTCCGATCAAATGATACAGATTCCATTAAAGCTCTTAAGAGAGAAGTAGCAGTCACATAGTTGCTCAATATCCTTCTTTGGTGTCAATGGACTTGGAATCCTTCATATAATGGTTCACATCAAGCCATTGTGTTTGCATCAGCAATTTGCGTCTCAAGTTGCAGGCACTTTCAAGATCTTGCTTTTTCACTTCATGAAAAAGTGCAGGTGGGAAAATTAAAGGCGCACTAAATAGCTAGTTCCAACTGATACTAGATTTCTAAATAAAAAATATAAATCTACTTCCACACAGTTATGTGCATGTGAACGAAGACGATGCCCATGCTGAGGCTAAGAGAGATGTTAATTAACATGCCCTTTCCTTGGTACTAGCCCAACAGAGTTGAATCAATGCTGACAGATGTGACATATAATTTCTCAAATAGCAAAGCTCTATAATTATGTGTAGGAAATATCTACCTCTTTAGCTTCTTCCATGAGCTCTGGACCCAGCTTTTTCAGTAACAGAACAGTTTTTGGGTTAGTTTTCCACATGAGCATCTGTTGCTGCGTACTAGGGTGAGTAAATGCCAACGAAGATTCAGTAACTTTCTCTCTGGCACAAGAGAAACCATCTGTACGAACTAAAAACATCTCCGCTTTCTTTCTTGACTGCACCCGTACAACACCAGTGGCCGAAGCACACATATTTCCCTCAACTTCCGTGCCATTATCGCCATTAACTGAGGATGATTCAGCATTTCTTTTGCGATCCTTCACAATAGTTTCAGTCATAAGATTCTCGTCTACATTATTTTTCACACCAACAGTGGTATACACAAAAGACGGACCAGTAGAATCTAAATCATCATCTATGGCACTCATCCTGTCATAAGCCGGTGCTTTCTGAGGCTTTTGGGAGGGGCTCTTGCCATTAAGGGAACCATTGGGACTTCCTGAATTTGCAAAACTCGACACTGGACTTCCCCTGGCATATTGGTCTTTCTGGGCTCTCTGATCAAGTGCTTCACTCAAAGCTGGGGTTGTTATCAACTTCTTCGGCCGATTAATGAAATAAGTAGGAGGTGAGATCCTTTTGCTATTAAGGAACCTCGACATCTCTGGTTTAGAGAATATGTTGGAAGGAGGGAATTGAGACTTAAGAGGATCGATTTTAATGAATGAGTTGTTAGAAGATTCTGCCCGTTTAATGTCCGTGTCTAATGATTTCACAGTGTCGCTAGAACAGAGGGGACCATATGTCCTATTGATGTCCTCTTTGCTACTATCCTCATTTGGAGGGAGTTTCCCATGAGAAGCTCCATTGGAACTGTATGCCATTTCCAAGCTTTTCCTCAATGATTTATCTTCATTTCCAACGAATATTCCCTCTTCACCCACGAGAGATTCATGATAATCTGCAATGCCGTTCGTTGCTTCGGAAGCCACATCCTTAGCAGAGGCGGAATTAGCGTCAAATCGGCTCATGTACTGTCTCCATCTAGAAATCATAGCAGAAGTTCTCCGAACCCCTTCTTTACTGTGGAGATAAATAGGCCTTTTGCTGCAATCTGATAGCACCGATGCAAATTTTTCCACCTGATCCATCGTAGGTGCAGTCCCTACTTCAACTGGAATTTTGATCAGTTCGATGTTCCCAGACGAAATAGCCTCATCCAAGGCCGATCGATAAAGGTTATCCTTTATCGTCTCTGCCCTTAGATCAACAATAGTTTTAAATCCATTCTCAATCAACCATTTTAGACCCTCATCAGTCACCTGACCGCCCTTCCAAAATGCAACCTCAGAATCTAGGTCCTCTCTGGAAGGGGACAGATAAACAGAATTCCAGTTAGCAAACAGCAGATGAGAAGGATCACCATCCCCACGAGGAAAGCCCGAGTCGTAACAGACATTTTTCAGCCTTTGTAATTTCCTCCAGACATCCAGGCTTCTGTCATCATCCGGCGTCACGAAATTTTTAAGAGCAACATGGAGACTCTCGCAACATCGCTTCATCTCACTTCTGAACATGGCGAGGGGAGGAAGCTGATCATCCCCCATCGTGCTTACATCCTGAAACGAGTTCATGATCGAAGACCTTCCGGAAAGAACATCCTCTCTCCCCTTGTTCAAGAGAGATAACACACAACCTAGGACAGAGACAATTTTATCTTCCAAAAGCGGTTTTTCCTCCACCGCGAAATCATAAGGAACGACACATTCTCCGGTCAACGGATTGCACAGCGTGTCCATCAGCGCAGCATGGAGGCCCTCAGCAGCTCTGAAGATTCTGCAGTACGCTTCGATTTCTGCAATATCCCCAGGAACAGGACCTACCCATGCCAACTGCGACGCGTCCGGAGAGTAGCCAATCTTCTGCCAAAGAAACAAAATATCAGTCTATTGTGCACCCAGACACCGACTCAGCATCATCGATTTAGTACTACTTCCAATCACGTTCAAAAAAGGCGGCACTTTGCTAGCGGCCGAGCACAAGCAAACCTTTCTATTCTCCAACACAAAGGTGATAACAACTGCGATTTCTCATGCCATGAAATGCGAATTGAAACCTCCAAAAAGAAAAGAAAGAAAAGAATCGCAACTTTCTCGGACACATCGACTAGCCCCGAACTCGTCTTTCCCCGAGGAATCGCCACTCACCTGCGAGTCGAACCCCGCACCGGGCGAGAAGGCGCTCCGAATCTCGGCGCAGACGCAGAACCCGAAACGCCGCCGGAGCCCGGCCTTCCCCCGCGGCGGCGGCGGCGGCGGCGAGAACCCGCCCCCCAACATCCCGGAGCTCCGATTGCCCAGCGCCGCCCGGCAGGGGCTCAGCTTCAGCTGCAGGGGCCAGAGGTGGAGCAGCTGGAGGGGCAAGGGGGAGCTCCGGCGGCTGCGGCGGCCGCCAGGTGGGACGCGTGGGGGCAACGCGCCATGGAGGGGGCGGAGGAGGGAGGTCCAGGGCGGGAGGCTCCGGGCGGATCGCGGGGGGATGAGGAGACGAGATCGGTGGCGTGGTGGTGGCGATGTCGGTTGTGGATAAATATCGTTGGCGGGTGGCAGAGGCAAATTTTGGGTGGCTTCCGTTGCTCCTCCTCGTTAGTTGTTGCTTCTTGTTTTTTGGCTCTTGCCGTGGAACAGTAGACAGTTCGATGCGGACAGGCAGTTCTTGTTTGATCTTCCGATGTTATGTCTTCTTTTTTTTGGGATGGGTCGCGTGACATGTTTTTCACCCCCCCGCCATCGCTTTTTATTTATGTATTTTCCCCTCTCTTTTTTTTCCATTATTTTCCTTTTTGTATTTTTGTAACGGAAAGTGCTGGAAAAGCACTCGCCTCAGGCTTGATTCACTTTGGACTCGAGTCGCGGTGGGTCCCACGTGGGGGCCGCCGTGGGACCCACGCTACGAACGTCTAGCGAAACGACAATTTCGAGCTAGAGGCAGGCAACGCATTAAATCCATTTTCCGATGGTTTCGCAGCTAGTTAGTGAACTTTACGACACTCATCAATTAATAAATTGTTGAACATAATATGTATATAGACTTCTCATACAAAGCATCTGTCTCCTCCTTCCAAGGGTTCTCTACTTGCCCTTTCCTAACTTTCTTCTTCAACATCGACGAAGAAGGCCTCTCTTTTTCTCTTTCTCTCTCTCTTTTGGATTTATGTGTTCTTTATTTTCCTTCTTTTTTAATTTTTTTTCCATTTTGAGGAATTTTTCTTTCTGATTTAATTTAAATGTAGAAATTTCTATCTCTCGTTTCAGGGAGATTTCTATCCCAATCTAGTCTAGATTTAGGATTTTTTGCATATATAATTTGGGGGTTTCACTTTTCCTGAGTTTCGTTAGTATACAAATTCAGTTTCAAATAAGTTAAGAGGAGTTTCATGAAAATTTTGCTTTTGCATATATTGGATATTTACGCGCTCAATCTTGTTACTATGAACGCCAATTTAGGGATGTATTGCCAAGAGGCGAAACTGTAGCAACAAATATAAATCTCAATGTGCGCTTAAATGACATTGAATTCGATAATTGACCACTAATTTTGGTTTGAAGAGGTGACGGATTTGCTCTTTGAGTATATAATGCCTAATATTATTCTAATTTTTCATTTTCTTATCTCGAGCTTTTATTATTGCGTTTCTCTATTGTATAATGAAATGTTTCTTTTACAAAAAAAACAAAAAACGCCTTTTATCATTTTTTATATAAAAAGTCACCGATTTTTTTATGCTTATAAAAGTACTCTTCACTATGAATAACTACTAAACCCCTGGTCGAGTCGCTTTCTTTTGAATTTACAAAGTTACCAACCTCCTTTCTATTCGGAGGTAATCGAGAGGGACAAATTTTTCCAACAAAATTATGTTGTTTAGTATGAGTAATGAAGATAAGAAAATATTTAGCTTAAAATTCATGTTGGCAAAACAAAAAATACAGAGACAACAACAAGAAATTAAAAAAGAGTACGTAAACGAACCATTCATGTCTTTATCGAAGAGACTGCCATATCTTGTTTTTCTTAAATCCCCTCGAACTCGCGCTAATTCTCAAGAAGTTGGAGGGGTTCGAATTTATTATGACAGCTGCAAAAACATCATCTTTCTCTTGTTGATGCCCCTTAGTTTGCCTATAAAATAAGAATTAGATTCCTCTTCATTATTTTCTCTTCCCTGACCAAACTTGAAAGAACCAAAATCCCTTCTTTTCCTTTTTTATCTTCTCTTTATGTCATTCATCAGAATCCCTATCATTCCCCTACAGTAAATTGATGAAAACGCACTTGTGAATGTCACGATTGGCTGTACATTTCATCCACAGAATGACTAAGCCTTGGCCTGAAAATCATTATTTTAGTAACACAATATCTTACTGAGGATGACCTTTCGAAAATAAGGTTACAAGATCCAGGGAACACAACTTTGAACGACCCACAACACCTAATTTGCCGGCCTGGCAAGATTGTAGCAAAGGTATTCCACAGAAAACACACAAGTTTCTCGCAAATCAGACAGGCTTTCGATGGTTGTACCGAAATGCTGAGCTTTATCTACGCCATAGCCTAGAATGGTCACATGATGTGGCGTAATATACAGTTGATCTCTATTAGAAAAAAAAGGCTTCCGCGTCTAGTGCATACAGATCATCTATTTTACAAATATATTAGGCACTAATAGATTATTGCAAAAGCATCTATGTGTGAAAGTTAGATGTCTTATTTTTCTATATAGGGGCAGCCCACCATCCACATCTCATGATCTGCTCATCTCTCCAGGACGATCACCATGTATCGCCTCGGTTTAGTATAGCCTTGTCCTTTCACCATATCAACTATCACCTCTTAAATTGATCTATTACACAAATTCAGCCAGGCTTAGCTCATGCTGCTTTGTGTTCGAACTCGATCTATAATCATTTGCCGACCTGACAAATCTTCCTCATAACCAACTACCTGCATTTCATGCATCAAGCTCGAATATAATCACCATAAAGCTAATGATGCTGAAATAGATTTGGCAATGATGACTAATGGCTTTCAATAAAAAGTAAATAAAACGTTGCTAAAGAGAAATAACTGCATCAGAATGAGTTGAGAGGAAACCTGAGAATCAGTTTGTGTCTCACTAAAACCATCAAGAACGTTTGCATTAACAGAAGGGTTGCAGATGGTCTCATTCTTCTGGCTCCTGAAAAGATCACAAGCTCACAGCTAAAACGAAGACAAGAAACAAGATGCCCATGTACGTTTTCTCTCATTCTGGAACTCTCTCTCCATTTATAAACGAAAATAAAATTGGCCTTTTAATGGCCTCTGCACAATCTAGTAGGCTTGAAACATTCCAGGATAAAGGAAAAATAATTATGGCTTTAGTTAATGATGATCCAAGACAATCCTTTTGTGACTACCAAAATGTTGCTGTTCTCATGGTAATGTGAAAACACATGAAGATGAACTGAAAACTGGACCGCATCACCTTTCTATTCATGCATAAGCAACTTCCAATTAGAAAAGAAAAAGAAAGGGTCATACTAAGGCCCTGTTTGGCAATTTATGTTTCTGTTCTCCGGAACACAAATTTTTGTTCTTTTGTTTCGGGGAACAAAAACAGCATAGAAACGCGTTTGTTTACACTTTTGTTCCCGAGAACAGATTTGGAACAGAAACAAGAAGTAGAAAAAACTTGTTTCTTATTCTCAGGAACACTTCCGAGAAACACTTTTTTTCTTCTCATTTTTCTTCTTCTTTTTTCTCTTTCTTTTCTTCTTCTTTTCTTCTTCTTCTTCTTCCTTTTGCCGGTCACTGGCCTTGGCCATGGCCGGCATCAGCGACCGGCCAGACGAGGGCCGGCGACCTCACCGAAGCGTTGCCGGCCCCCGGAGAGGCCGAGCCATGGCGAGGCTTGGCCTCGCCTAGGCTGGACGAGGCTGAGCTCGCCCAACCACCCGCCGAGCCACCTCTAGGACGGCGTCGCCTGGCAGTGGCCCGGCGAGGCCAGGGCGAGGCCGACCTCGCGTCACCTAGGTGAGGCCGAGCCTCGCCGTGGCTAGGCAAGGCCGCTGGCCAAAAGGAAGAAAGAAAAGAAAAAAGAAAAAATGAAAAATAAAATAAAAATATTAAAAAATTAAAATAAACAAAAAAATTATACAAGTTTACCAAACGTGTTTCTGTTCTTTTTCTATTTCAAGAACATAAATTTTGTGCATTTACCAAACGTGTTCTTCTGTTCAAAAATTATTCTCCGGAACAAAAATAGAAAAGAAATAGTTTTTTCTATTTCTGTTCCCGGGAACAATTTTTGAACAACCTAATAGTCATTATTTGAGCATCAAAACCAAGAGTGACGAGTTTAACATAAGGCCCTTGCGTCATGTTCATTTACCTGTCACTAGCCAACCTTAAATTCATTAAACTCCATTTTTAATGTTTATCTGCCGATCTACAATTTGCGGAATTCAGTCTTGAAATTAGAGGATGCAATGAAAAATTGAAGCCCATAAACCAAGTGAGAAACGCACTGTCTAACCAATAGACTGCATTTATACCCTAAACTTCCTTCTCGACTCGACTCAAATAGAGAAGAGAAAACTACTTTTCTTCAAAACATTAATAATAATATTAACTCAAAAATAATATGGATATACAATTTGAGCATTCGATTCAGTCATTCTTGCAGGCGTATATCCCAACAAAATAATATATATAATGAAAAATGCAGGAAAAACAAAATCTCAGTCAGATGCATTACAAAGTTCACCTGTTTATCCAATGCTTGGACAATCCAACTACTGTAGGAGGCCCTGAATGCTCTTGGCCTAGCAATGGACAATGAGATAAGAAAAGTTGTTCCATAGTCAAGGATCCATACTAACAGAAAAGTTTCCTATGTAGAGCTAAAGAAAGACCTGATAGAAAGGAGACACTTCTATCACATGCAATCCTCACTGGAGACTTCAGATCATGAATCTTGCAAAAAAAGGTGATTAGTTCAACAAATGAACAGTCATGTGCAAATGATCTTAAGAATGAATATAATCTCTTACCTTGCTTGTCTGCTCCAGCAAATCCTCAATAGCTGCAGCAACATCAGGAACAGCATCTGCAGCTTCCCCAGAATTATTCAATTTCTCTCCTTTACTGCAATCACTATTGCTGGTAGGGTAACTAAGATGTTCTCTAAATGAGCACAAATCTTTGGGGGCATTGTCTGGAGTGACTCTTGCCTTTTTACTAGAACTTGAGTTGTCAATTTCTTCCCGAGAGAACTTGTGTATGTTCTGATTCCGGGTAATTCTCATGTCTTGAGATTGACTTGGAAACTGTGATGGATGATCTCCAGATATTGTTTGGACAATCTGTGAAGGAAACTGGGTCATAGCACATAATCCTGCTTCTTGTTCAGAAACTTCTTTTGGGCAAAATTGCTCAGAAGGTACAAGCTTGTTCTGCTAAGAAACAGATTTTATTAGGACCTTTCATAATTTATCATAGTTTGCATTTACACAAGCATGAGACAGTACCAGACGTACCTGCCTGACACACTCATATATCCAATCACATGTAACTGACTTTGTACCCCATTTACATGCTGCCTCATACTTTGGCCCATTTCTGAACTTGCACAATAGATGCGTGACTTTTCTAGTCAGCTTTAACACAAACTTAGCTCCCAAAGTAAAACACAAATTTCTTAGTAAAAGTCGATCCTTCTCTTCATACTGGGAAACACAAAAGCGGAGACTCTCGAACCCCGGAAGAGGAACCCGACAGGGAAGTGGAGAATAGAGGACATGACTATCAACATCCAGCAAACATCCATCCTTCAAAGACAAGATTCACTTGCATTAGCATTCAGTGCGAAAGGCATCATAACAAGTATATCTATGTAAAATTGGCTGATTCTAGACAAAGCGCTGAAAATGAAAGAAATTAAGAGACAACCAAATATTCAATCAACTGCAGGTCAACAACTAATATAAAATTCTCCAAAGAACAATACTGAATCTGACAAGAACATGATACTTGTTATAATTAGGAAATTTCCTTAATGGGTAAAGATCTGTTCTAGATTGTGAATATATGATACCATATAAACAAAATCAAAGGAGGAATAATGAACTTCATTGGGTTTTAATTCCTTCCCTCTTCCTTTCCGTTTCCCGTATGAGGAAGCTATGCTATGAGAAAAGAATTGAGCTCAATCCATGAACTTGTGTCCTCGGTTGGGGTGGAGAGAGAGAGAGAGAGAGAGAGAGAGAGAGAGAAAGAGAGAGAGGAATAATATTGCATGGCCTCAGCGCGGAATAGCTAGTGCTGCATTCAAGTGCATCACCAGTTAAAAATTACTGCCGTGAACCATATTCACCTAATTTTACGATCATCTTTCGACCAATTAGGGTGCTCAATATCTGTTGTCTTTCCATGTCTGCTTGAGCCATGGTTATATGTCACAAACCTGATGGCCTAGATAACATTGCTCCAAGTTAAACTTTTATACTTCTCATCCATCCCCAAAACAAAACAGACAAAATAGTGAAACACACACTGTGTTTCATAGTTAACTGTTCAATGGATGCACGATAGATTTGAAGATGCTCACAAGAAAGCCCTCTTCTTTCCTCTGTTTGACGAACTAACAAAGAGAGAATTTAAAGAACTCTTAATTCAACTGTCTCAACATCAAATAACCCTCATGAAGAATGATAGGGGCTATACCATTACGGGTTCAAAAATTTGAATTCATGAATATAAGCCAGTAAAGTATATAACTTCTTTCATTGCAAATATATGATAATGACACAAGAGATAAGAAAAAAAGAAGAAACTCCATGCTGAAAATTAACAGAAGAAAAGCTACACAAACCAAATTGTCAAGCATACCTCTAAACAACACCGAATCCAGTGGCTGGACACACAAATAGTTCCGGTGATATGGTCTTTGGGCTTTACGCCATGACACTCAATGATGAAATGAACATTCTGTGTTTCGGGATCACCCACCACCACACCTCCTCCTTGATTTAGCCATTCAATAATTTCATCACGCTGAATACGGAAAGCATTCCAAGATTTACAACAGTAGGAAAAATGTAGACATAAAATCAGAATACACAATCAGTGTCAAATTGATGGGAAAAATTAAACAGGCGACTTGAAAAGAGAATGCTCAATCGAAGGAAAAAAAATATAATACTGCTAAATAGACGTGGAGGAAGATAATCCAAGGAATTAATAGTTAGATCAAGGTGACTAATCCAAAAGAAGCGGTTGTAAATTGATCTTATTACGCGTGATACAAGATTAATGACAGTGGTGGGGTCATCTCTGTAACAGGCAAGACCAAATATAGATAATAATCTAGATTAGTAACTAATTGAAAAGCAACCCGATGGCACGAAATGGGCATGTACCATACAGTTAGAGAAATTTGTAAACTATATATGATAGAAATTGATGCTTCAGTAAGCATTGAATATAAACTTAGACATTAAGAAGTAGGACTGCTCAACTTAGGGGTATGCATCAAGGCCCATGCACCACAAAGAATATATCTAACCATGCAGCCTTTCATGGTTCCTTCATATAGAAAATTCAAAACTCAAAACCAAATGCTTATGAATTCACACGTAAACCAACAATGTTAAAGGCTCCCGGCAGAGAAAGTTGGACCAACTGGCACTTCGAAGAAACTATGTTGGATATTCATATGCTCCAACTGGCACTTCGGAGAAAGTTGGACTACTTTAATTTTATGCTTAATAATTTAAGAAAAGTCCAGCTCTGTAACATACCCTATCTTCAGGAAAGGTGTTGGAGAAATGAAAAGTTCTCCCCTTAAACACACCAGATGCCTTCCCATCCTGAGTAATACAGTTACTCCACGTCTTCTTAAGGACTTTATCCTCATTACTTACGGGAAGAGAAACGTTTAGTTCTGATGGTTTTGCTACTCCTTCAAGACTGGTTCTGCCATTGGTAATTCGCTCCTGCTCGCGTTTATCAAGTGATCCTCTAACTTCCCCATTAGAATTACTCAACAGCTGATCAGCAGGAATTTTAGGCGGAGCACAGTTACTGCTTCCCTGGTTCATGCTAATTGCATTGATGGCAGGTCCCTTGCTGAAGCACATGGATCCTGTGAATTGAGGTGTGTTGGAAATAAGTTATCGAGTGCAAATCAACACTCCTTTACAGTTCTCAGAACTAGCAGAAAATATAACCCCAACGAATAATTAAAAATAATTAGCAAACCTTTTGGGACGAGTAAATCAAGGGCAATGTGCTTCTGCAGGACAGGGACTTCCTTCTTTTCACAGTCACAATCTTCAAGCCAGCCTCTTCGCACCACATTTATAAGACCCATTGAGGCAATGCTTCTTACCTCCTTTTTCTCGCTAGAGAAATCATATGAGCAAAATACACAAGCTTTAGTACAATAAGCAATTAAGAAATCACAAGTAAGAGGCCCAGCAAAGGTGCATCAAGTACTAGTGACCTCAAGCTGACATAGCCGGACATTTTGTGCTGTTAACGTGCAAAGCACATTAAAAGGCCAACTCAAACTGAGTGTCAAAAAATCCAGAGTTTGTTTTCTCAATGGATACTACAAAATTCCAAAACTCACCTTTCTGAAGGTAATCCCACTACAATGTGCGTCAATCTTTCGTTTAGAGTTGTATACCGAGAGGCTCCTCCTCTCCGCACCATATTGACTAGATTACGCAATTCAGAAGACTCAAAACCAACTAGTGTTAACCTACATTCTGACAAATACAGGTCATTGTCTTCATTTTCAGAGTCTTCAGCAACACAACCATTATGATTCACTTCACCATTGGATTGCACAGCTGGGACTTCACCACTATCCTCTTTTCCAAGTACATGGGGATCCACAAACATTGAAGACACATTCTGTGAGAGAGTAGTTTCTAAATCTGGATCGGCATGGTCAGTAGCTGAAATGGAATGGAAGTCCCGATCTCCAACTGTTGAAGAGGGGAGAGACTGTGAATTTCCAATAACTCTGTCCTGATTTTGCTGACTACTTGCAGTTTTCACTGAAGACATGGAACTACCCTGAACAGGATAGGACTCCTCATTAAGACATGCTAGTCAGCAAAAGCAGACAAAATTAGAGTCAGACAGCTAGATGGCTCAAAAAGAACATAATGTTCCTATAGTTGACAGCAACAAGGTATTTTAGTAACTGAAATATCACCTTTCCTGGAAGTTGATTGATCAAACCATTTGCGATTCACAATATGAATGTGACCCCATCTTTTAGCAACCTTGTACTTATCACCTTCTGGAGCTTACAGCCAGTCAAGGGCACAACGCAATCTAAAGAATTTAGAAGCACCATAGTGGGACTCATGGTACTCAAGGCATCATATATGAGGCCAATAGAATCATTTGATGGTAATAACATTGCTGAGCAATGTGCTTTGAGCAGCCAACGGGCAGTCCTAACTCACACTGGAAAAGCAAGAACTTGTAACAGAAACCGAAGAAATTGATGATCTTTTAACAATTGGCGGTTCAAATTGTATGTTGTTTAAAACCTTGGATCCTTGAAACACAGAACACAACTCTTTAGGAATGACTTAGAAGTCAAAGTCCATGATAGTCTCATGCCAGGGAGTTTCAATGTTTCTCATCTGAGTAATCAAATTCCCAAGTTAAAGGATATTACCAAACCAGGATAAAAAATCAAGTATAGCTATTTCCCATTTCAAACTTCGATAGTCACTAAACCTTGAAATGATACAGATTTTCTTTTCAAAATCTTAAATAGCATTTTCATAAGCGAAGACAAGATAAAGATATGTGCATTTCACATGCCAATCAGATATCAAAGGGAAAATATGCAAGGAAATCACTGGACCTTAATCTTGAAGAAGAAAAGGATATTTCTGCAATTAAATGAGTGCACTTCCTGGTCAATTCTGCAGAATATTTCCCACCATTTTGTGTGATAGACTTCTGAATCTCCTTCCGCGCATCTGAGATAATGAAGGACATAAAAATTGAAGAACTGGTTGACAACCAACAGAAGCAACTTTATCAAATAATCAGTACCTGCAGGAATCCCAGTGACGGATATTGTCAATCCAGAAAATGGAAGAACTCTGTAAGACTCCTGAGGTACCACACGGTGCTCATTACGGCATTGGTATAACCAATTAATGGTGACGACAGGTTTCTTCAGAACATTTAAAGCCCACTGCACAATGACAACATTAATTGATAAATACAATTCATCTCTCGAGGATGGGATTCTTAAAAGAAAATTTTCACAGAGGATATTCAAAAAATATGGAGGAAACCCTTGCTCAATTCAGCCAACTTAAGCAGAGTACTACCCAGGATGCTTCCCATACTTAATGAAAAAACATAATGAATCTCATTTAAAGTGATTTAACCTTATGTGACAAATTCGATACTCTTAAACTAAATTTAAAAAAGAAGAAAAAAAAGGACTAAATTCAAAGTAATAACTCCAAGACTTAAACCTTGTATTTTGCAGCCAAAACATTCTTCGCAATTACGAAGCTAACATCGGCCGAAGTTTTAGTCTGTAGAACTCCCCCCATTGAAGTTACCAATTTCTCAATCTCAGCCTGCAGATTCACGGAAATGGTGAAGCAATTAGAGAGATGACAGGCTGCCGCCATATTTGTTCAGACAAAAGCATGTCTGAAGCCAAAAGAATCAAAGAGTCACCTAGAAGGATACATGGATAAGGATAACCGATGCACCGCACTGAATTTGAGAGACGAGCAACAACAAAGATTACACCCTAAAGGATCATACAAGGCCAGGCTTATCTACGAACAGCTATACCTTCTCATCCACCTCAAAACCAGAAGCAAGGACTTTGACACCATCCATCGCAAGACAGCAAGTATAGCCCTTTTGAGGTAGAGGTCTCCGTTCTTTCGCACACGAAACCACACACTGCGGACCTGCCAAGAAACCGAAACATCCTCCATAAAAATCGGACATTTTTCCCCAAAGCCAGAAGAACTCCGACTCTCAACTTGCTTGTCCATCACATTGACCCCCAATGCTCCCGTTCTCATTTCTCGACCACAAGTCGCCGCTTAGCATTGAGCAGCTAAACCAGAAACTCAATAAAAACAAGGACGAGAACGAGAACTTTACCGACTAGCTTACACCCCTTCGCCCGAAGATCCTCGAACTTCTCCTGCGAAAAAAAAAAAAAACAACAAAACAACCTTCAGACACCCCGATTCCTCGAAACGAAAAACGAACAGCCGTAGCGCCCGACCCCGATGCCCGAACTCACGTGATCGGGGGAGGAGATGACGTGGAAATCGGAGGGCCCGTTCCTGGACGGATCGCAGCAGAGGAAGACCTCGGCTCCGTTGAGCTTGAGCGCGTCGTGGAGGGTGTCGAACAGCTCGGGCGGCACCAGGTTCCTCGACATGAACACGCTCGCCCCCTGGAACGGCTTCGTCTTCATCATTTTTCCTCCTCTTCTTCTTTTGCCTTCCTTCCTTCCTTCTCGGACAGCGACGGCGGATTTCCTTCAGCGGACGATCGGGCTCATCGCTGAGGATTCTGCGGAACCCGAATGCGTGCGCAAAGACGAATCGGAACTTGGAAGAGGATGGAGGATGGAGGAGGGAGGATGGAATTGGGGAGTGAGCGAGCTTGTTCTGAATTGTTCCCCCAAATTGGGATGAATTAGGGCGTGAGAAAGCGCGGGAAGGGCTCTTCTTGGGTCCTTTTTTCGGATTTTCCCTTTTTTTGATTCCCCTCTTTCGCAATTGATTTTGTGGATAATGTGTCTCAAAAAACCCCCCGACTTTCACACCGTTACATGCTTGCTCTCGAACTTGGAAAAAAATGTATACTGTACCGCCGTGAAAAAGAAAATAAAATAAAAAATAAAAGGAAAAATTCGGAATGATCTTTTAAAGAATTATGTAATTCGTCTATGTAAGCACCAATTAAGACTAACGTCAGACATTTATGTCAGCGATTTCTAATCAAAATTAGTCAGAATGATTATATTGGCAATTTATTAAAAGATTTATAATTGAATTTGCCAAATTAAAAAATTTATGATTAAATTGACATCTGTATAATAAATTTAGGATTGTTTAATTAATTTTTTTCCTAAGAAGACAATTAAATGTCTTGATTGAATGTTCACATTAAGTTTTTACCGTGGACCCATGATGTAGAAAAATTACTTGGATCGTGGATAACACTTTGGATCATGTTTCCAGAGCAACCAAATATTAGGGCTTCTTAGCGATAAATCTTTTTATAGAGTTCATCAGTAGACTATATGACCAACCAAAAAATCTTTACAGATATCTACAAAGCAAGTCCTAATGTTAATCATGCTAATAAACGTGAGTCAAAACATTAATTTCATGCATTTAAATCTCAAAAATTATAACTCTGACATATTTGAGTCATTTTGTTAATTTCATCAATCGATGGACACTACCAACCACTTGGTGTTTTCCGTCCACTAAAACCTAACGGAACTAATGAAAAGACTAAGGTGGACAAATACAATAAATTGAGAGCTTAGATACACCAAATGAAAGTTTTAAGACCCAAAGGTATCATCACAACAATTTTTAAGTTGACTTACAAATTCATCAATGGAGAAACACATATTCCACACCAGCAAAACATAGGATCGATCCCTATGAACTCAACTTCGGAAATACACTTGCTATATTTGCACATATAATCTTGGGACAAATGCAACGACTGTGAAAATCAAATAAATCAGTACATGGCATCTCGGATCGCACATGAGTGTCGCGAAACAGTAAGGGTAGTGGTAAAAGTAGACATACAATAAGGTCCGATATATACTTTGGGACTTCGAAACCTATAAAGGAGTACTTGGAACACCTAAATAAAGACAATTACGAATTTTCTAAATGTAATTGAATTCCCATACTTTACATTAATAGTAGGGAAAAGTCCTCTTTACCTCGCTATTCAATTCCAGTCTTTACATCACATCCCTAAGGGTTAAAAAAAAAAACACCATAAACTAATACATTTATGATAAATTACCTCAAATTATTTTTTATCATAAAAATTCCAAACTGATATATTTGTAACCAATTTACTCCCCAATAATTTCCATTAAATTGGATTAATATCATGAAAAGTCACAAATCTGTACACTTGTGACAAACTGAGGGTAAAACTCTAGATCGATACATCTCATCAACTATCGATATGTTTTTCTTCTTTCTTTTCCATACATAATAATTATAAAATCTTCAACATTGCGATGATGGGATGATAGGAACCATATTCAAAATTGCTAGTTGTGCTTATTCTAAACATGCCGCGTCGAACCCACCTAAATTTCTTCTTGTCTAAACCAACTCCATAAAGTGGAACTCCCAAACACTTATTATACAGGATGTAGAATTGTAGATTAATATGTCATATGACCCGTGTATATTGATGCAAGCAAAATTACAAAATAATCGAATTGCTTTAAGGCGATGGCATGTCAATAAGAAAACTGAATTTAACAATTAATATAGAGCATTCATGGTATAAAATTGTCAATGTAGTAAGAAATCTTCCAGAAGCGACTTTTTTCATCCTTGATTTGATGGTTGGCGAGAGAGTAAGAAGTTAAACCCTTCAAACCAATAATAGATAAAAAGTACTTGTGTTTTAGTTAGAAGTTAGACAAAAGGAAGCAAATCTACCTTAAGAAAAAAAAAATAGATGTACGATAGATCAATCGACGAGAAGAAGCAATATCTTTCTGTTTGGTAATAGACAAAGAGCAATCGGTGCTTGATACATCAAGTCCAAAAGCAAAGGTACTCTCTCGTGTTCACTTGGGGCTGGATCAAAGGTATTCTCTCACTTACAGTGGACCTCTACAACATTTCATTTCTCATCCCTTTTGTAGGATTGCCTTCGGTATTTTGTGGAATGCTGTTGTATCATCTCCTCTTGGGATTTTCTAATATTACAAATGTCAGGTTGCATTTCACACTCAGAGATCCTAATGGTGATTTTAGTTTTGACCCATCAACGAAGAATCACATGCACGGAATGAACATGATTCACATTTACAAGAACAGACAGTTGATAGTGGGCAACTACGAGTCTCTCCAGGATCGTACGTGGTTGTAGAAAACTACGGAGGAATTTCCCACTTTATGTGATACAATGTCTCGCGGGAGTAATGTAAAATCTTAAACAAAGACCTGGTAGTCCATGAATAATCTCTCAAATTTCAAGGGGGCGCTTCAACAACGGAAATTTATGCATCTATATAAGCCAACTCTGCCAAATGTTGATATATCATCCAGCTAATGCACTTCGCTCTTTAAATATAAAAATGGAACGCTTGGTAGGATCCTGTCTGAGTATCCTATTTATGTTCTCATTCCTCATTGGAATACGAGCCCTCAACTCATCTTTTTTCTCTCCTTCCTCTCCAAGGGCAGCAGTGCCCTGTCGTCCTGATCAGAAGTCTGACCTGCATCAGTTCATGAACGCAATGATGCCAAATAATTCGACATCCTTCTTTTGTCAAATGGACGGCATTTGGCTCAGTGAAACAAAGATGCTTTCCTAGAACGCTGACACGAATTATTGCTAGTGGGACGGAGTCATGTGCAATCACATGACAGGTCAGTCGGGTGTGTCACAAATCATTTTAGGAACATTGACTCATCTTCAGAAGATTTTTCATGCAAGTCGAGTTTTTCGGCAAATTAATCAAAGTATTGTTAATTTGGCTCGAGAAATTGGTAGGCCCATTTTTGGTTGTGCTTTTGGGATCTAAGATGGTACTATAGTCAGTAAAGATGTGAATTGAAGTGTGATGACATTGGATTAATTTTATGGACTTCAATTTGGTTCAATTAGAAGAGAATTGAATGAAATTGCAAGATTTGAATTTCATGCCTCGGCGGAAAATGAAATTGAACATATTGGAAGATATTGTGGAGGATTTGGGTTAGTGGATTGTGATCTCACCTTATGTCATGATGGTTGGGGCCAAAGGTAAGGAGATTGTGACAAGTGGAGGGTTGGGATTGACTCTCAAAAAGTGGGGATGTCACTTCCACCTATCTCCATCATCTTCTTCATTTGAATTTTTTCTTCTTGGAATTGGGAGGAAGGAGAAGCACCGTACGACAGCCAAGAGCCCGACCGCCCCTTGCCCACTCGACGCCGCCGCTCACTACCGCCGCACGTCGCCGTTCGTCGCCGTGCTACAGTCCTCGCGCGCGCTGCCCCGCGCGTCTCCGCCTCCAGCCACGTCGTCCCTGGCTTGGCCGATGTCCAGAGCTGCGTTCAGCGTCGCCGGCTGCGGTTCACCGTTGCCAAGGCCGCGTAGTCACCGCCGTGCGCCGGCTGGGACCCGATTCTTGCCGCCGCCGCGGTTCTCCTTCGCCTCAACCAGCCACCGTTTCCCCTCCTTCGGCCTCAACCAGTAGAAAGCAAAAATGGGTATTGCATTCCTATTTTGGCCCGTTTTGGCAGGCTTCCTGACCCCGGATGCTTGGCCCGCCTTGAGGAAAGTCAATCCCCACGACGACCCCGTCGTTTTGGTCCGATCGGTTCGTTAATCAGGTGAGTTTAGCTCACTAAACCTCAATTAGATTGTTAATTATGCTTAGGGAGGTTTAGTTTATGTTAAGTGTTATTAGGTGGTTATTTTAATTTATTTAAGTGTAAATTAGATTAAGATGTTTAATTAACTTAAAGTGTGTTTAATTTAGGGTTAAGTGAAGGTTTAAATTAATATAGGCCTTGATGTGACTTAAAAGAATTTATTTTTGATTTATTTAAATATTTCGAAATTATTAAATAATTTAATAATATATTATTATTCGAAATTATTAAAATGTTATTATTTAATTATTTCGGAATAAATTTAATTATTTATTAAATTCTGAAAATTTTGTCGGGACCCTAAATTCTCGAAATTTCGCGCTGGTCACTGTTGTGTATTTGGATTTTGAAATTGATGGTTGGATATAATAAATTGAGTGTGGATTGTGAAAAATATGGATATTATTATTTAATTATTTTTTCGGAATAAATTTAATTATTTAATAAATTCCAAAAATTATTTCGAGACCCTAAATTCTTAGAATTTCACGTTGATCGATGTTGTGTAGTCAGATTATTGATTTGATGGTTGGATTTTGCAAATTGAATGTTGATTGTGAAAATTATGGAGTTATTCAGAAAAATCCCGGGTGTCGGGTTTGGCACCGAAATTAGATTTTTAAGGATTACTATTGTAATGAGAGCATTTGAGTGAAATGCAAAGTGTCCATGGGTCAGTATTGAATTGTCGTGTACTGGTTGAAAGACTCGGTCGCAGTAGTGGCTATGCCAATTGGACCTATTTTTCCTTTAGAAACGCCGTCAACATAGTGACGAGGCTCGGGTCGCAGTAGAGGCTAGGCCAACTGGACCTATGCTCATTCGGGAACGCCGTCGACGTAGTGACGAAGCCGCGCTCCAAGGTGGGGAGGCGATGCCTGGCATTAATGTCAGTAGATAGCCGAACATCGAGTAAGTTATGCCCTTGTGTGGCAGTGAATAACAATTGGGTCGCATGCTGAGTGTTATTGACGGGTCGGATTATGGGACGGAATCATGTGGCATGGTATGAGACGTGTCATAACGGTTTGGTCTTATAATCCGGACTCCTGTGGTCATTTGAAATGAAATTGTTGGCATTCAAGTTGTTTAAGTTCTTATTACTATCTGTGATTGAGTGGTATGAACATGATTAAGTAATTTGAATTGTGCTAACCTGCAGGAAGGAACTGAGGCGAGGTAAGTCCTCTATGTGGTAGCCACCCTTGGGCGTATTTTCTTTCTAATATGGGTTTAGGGGGTTGAACTTGCTGAGACAATGTCTCACCCCGTTGTGGGCCAAAATTTCAGGATTGTAGATGACGGAACCCCGGAGGCTAATCAGTCAGAAGTGGGATCAAAGAACGAGTTCGACTAGTAGGTTTCTTTTTAAGAGCCGGTCTTTTGTAGACTTTTCGCTATAGACCTCTGTTTGTAAACTCCGTTGGTTTATGAAAGTGTATTGTGGTGAAATTGATTCCTACTTTTCTATCCCGTATTTTATTGTTAGGGGTTTTAAAACACGCTTCCGCATGTGCATTAAAGAACTGATTAGGTCGGCGACTTAACCTGGGAACGTCGCATTTGAATGACTATGGTGGGATGTTGGCGCGCCCGAAGTTCGGGGCGTGACAGGCATTTCATGAACCTAATCCTACATGACATGCGCATGATTTTTTTTTTGTATTTTTTATGCAAATTCGTAATTAAAATTACTAAAAATAAAAATCTCACTAAAGTGAAAACTAAAGTGAAATGCTATCTATTCTAAATGCTTTCTAAACATGCATTTTAAAAAAATAATAATAATGCAATCAATCCTAATTTACACGGGATGCAAATGCAAGTTTTTTGTATTTTCGAGATAAACAAAACAATTAAAAGATAAACACCAAATCATCCATGGTCATCCAAAATGTTATCCATCATTCAAATTTAAATTCAAACTTGATTATTTCGCTAATAAAATCGATAAATTGATCTTAAGCCTTAAAGATCAAGATATCAATTTTACTCCCGCATGATGAATTATTCCATCTAAAGCCTTATAGATGGAATAAAAATTGGCGTGCGGTTGCGGATTGAGCAATAAATCATAATTGAGGATACACCGATAGTTCAAATAGGCACGTAAGATATTGAAAAGCATGTATTAAGCAATAAAATATCTAAATCAAATTTAGATAAGATAATTACCTAATTTCGCAAATAATATTATCAAATTTGAACTGAATGGGATCGACTCAAGGATGAGCAGTAATGGTTGGTGGGCGAGATTTGGCGCAATGGTGCTTCTCGATAAAGGATTGCCGCGATGGGGGTGTTCGTATAAGCAAACGGGAATGGATGTTCACCAACAATGGACTCCCGCGTGAGGAATTATTATTCTTCTCAGCAAGACCAAGGAAGCAGCGAAGCTCACGATGTGGTAACTCTCACTCGTGAAATCCACGCCTCGAGAAAATTCGCACGCATGATGAAAGTCGACAAATATGCCAGAAAGAAGAATCGTGGATTGGAGTAGCACTAGATTTGCTGGGCTTGGTGGTGACCAAAAGCCCACTAAGACTTCGCTGCGGAGGCACTTGTTAATTTGCTGGATGTTGCTGAAGGTCACACCAAGTCACGATCTTCGCAGGTCAACTTGCAAATAATTCACCGAAGAGTTCAAAGAATTAAAGCCAGGTTTGGTGACATGTCAACCGGAGCCATGCACGATGAAACATAGCGCTGCAAACGCTGCAAGAGGTGAAAGACAAAAGGTTGGTTGGAGTGGGTGACGCTCGATGGCTTCGGGGCACAACAAAATTATCGACGTTGGCTCGAGCTGTCACGGAATGAGGCAGCGGGCTCGATCGTTGTCGCAGATAGTAGCAAGGATGTCGCAGGACGGCGTCACGAGGATCTCCTGGGTTTGTCGTGGGGCAGCGAGCGCGGGCAGCAACAACTCGTCGGGACGGTGTCAAGTGGTAACAGGCTCTTCGGGACGGCGAGCAGCGGTTAGTGGACTTGCGGGTTAACCCTGCGATGGCGAGCTATGATAGTCCACGAGGTGGCTCCGGATCTCGTCAACACTGGACTGGATTCTCGATGTGGGATGATTGGCGGTGCTGTCTCAAGAAAAGAAAGAACCCGCTGGAACTTCGTAGGACACGCTACGAGAGACTAAGACTAAGGAAGTTAACGTGGTAAAATTCCCCGAGCCTTTTCTTTTCCCTCTCCACGTGATCAGAAAGTGGCCATCTTCTTTGTGGCAAAGCACATGTGTTCTCCCTGTTTTGGCCGTGAGTATTATTCAAGCTCTGCACTCACGATTTCTCTTGATCCATGTACAGGACCTCTCTGCTTTGTTTCTCCGAGCCTTTTCTTTTCCCTCTCCACGTGATCAGAAAGTGGCCATCTTCTTTGTGGCAGAGCACATGTGTTCTCCCTGTTTTGGCCGTGAGTATTATTCAAGCTCTGCACTCACGATTTCTCTTGATCCATGTACAGGACCTCTTTGCTTTGTTTCTCCTCACGTGTATCTCTACGTACTCGAATTTTAATTGCCGACTCTCACCGTGGAGAACGTGAGTTCTCTTTTTTTGTGGCCGTGTATTCTCAATTGTGTGGCCCGAAATTCTAAGTTGCTGACTCTTCCAGTGGAGAACGTGGGTTCTCTCTTCTTCTTTTTTTTTTTGTGGCCGTGTGTTTCTATTGTGTGGCCCCCAAAACCCTACGCGAACAAACTTATTTATAGGCCACCGATTAGGGTTTCAATTTTTCCAAATCGATATTCCAGAAAATTTCAAATTCCTATTTTTCACGAAATAATCTTCGATCATTAAAAAAAAAAAACAGGCTTGGGTCAATTTGTTCATTTCATGGGCTTTGTCCAGCCTGCCAAGTTAAAGCTCAGAACCACTAATTCGAACCCATCCGTCACTAGTCCAATGAATAAATACAAAAAATACAAATTAAAAATAAAGGCACCTAAAATTATATGCTATGCAATTAATCATTTTTTCGTGGATAAAATAACATCCTATTTTTTTTTACCAAAAAAAAATAACCTCCTAATTTTTTAATATAATAAATAAATGACCAGATCGCCAAAATTTAGGTGTCAACAACAAAGTAATCATCACTCGCGGAGGTCAACATAGGATTAGTTGTATTTTTGACCCAGTCATGTTTGGTTAATCGTCACCAGGAGCCGCATCCTCGTGAAACACCTACTTTACATGCAACGGAGGGTCTTTGGATGTCTTTGTCATGCCAGTAACACCTCACCGTCTAAACATTAGTTTTTCGTCCATTACTCGTCAATGTATCTTCACTTGTCATCCTTCAGGGCGTGGGGCTCTTATCGTTTGGATCATCTTCATACTCGCCAAGCGTTCACTTTCCTAATCAAGAAACTGCGTCGACATCTTCATCTTCCATTCTACCTTTACCAATCGATGAACATGTTCCCGATTCCACACCGATTTCAAAGAATGCCGTTCCGGACCCCTCATCTTCTTGATGATGCTCACATCCCTCCTAATGGCGCTTCTTGTGATGAATCCTCCAATTTCCACCTCCTGAAGTATATCCATTTGATCCTCAGCCACGACATTCTCGACGTCCCCTTACATCCAAGATTATCATTGCTCCCAAGTGCAGTCTTCTACTTCCAATGCGTCTGCTTCTACCGCGTCAATGGAATTAACTCGTTTTCCATCGTCCAATTTTACTTCTTACGAAATTCTTTCTTCGTATCCTGTACACTCTGTGTCCAAGATCCCTTCTGTAGGAGAGCCAAGTTCCTTTTCCCGGGCGGTGCAGGATCTTCTTTGGCGTGCTGCCATGGCTGCCAAAGTTCAAGATACAGAATCGTGACATTCAAATTTGCTCTTGCATCTTAAAGGTTCTGAGTATTCAATTAAAAGGATATGTTAACTTTGAAAGTGCTGGACAAATTGTAGCAGAAATAAGTTCCTGGTCAGCGGCTAAATATAGAGATCTTTCAAGATTGTAAATGGGGAAAATAGCATGTTACATTGTAGCCAACTAAAAAAAAAAAAAACTCAACACAATGATCCAAGCATAGCAGAGCAATTGAGTTCCGAGCTTGTTATATTCTTGTTTGTTTTACCATGGAATACCCAAAAAATCTTGAACTTATTACACTTATATCGATTCAGTCTTAAAATCTTTTAATTGGGCCAATTTAATTCTAAACATTTTGATAGCTGGCCAATTCGGCACTAAACCTATTGTACTTGTGAATTGCTTTTTAGATTGTGCCGATTTAATCCTTAACATTTTCACGTTTTGCTAATTGGGTCAATCCAACCAATTTAGGTTGGAAATTATTGATGTGAACATCGGTCATCCTAGGTGTCATGGTGGCACCGACGTGGACATTTTTTATTTATAATTTCTAATATATTTTATTTTTTTATGATTTTTAATTTGTTTCTTTTATTCTCTTTATCATTTTTTTTTATTAAGGACTAGCTAGGGTCGCTGGCAGACCCTCATCGGCCATAGGGGAGCACAAGTACACCCTCCTTGGCATTGGGTGAGGGACCGTGCACCCTCGCTTTGGCCGACAAAGGCATCAAGGCCCTCACCCACGTCCTCACCAACCATAGCAAGGGTGTTGTGGCCCTTGCCCAATCTAGGCGAGGGCATTAATTTCTCCATAATTTATGACCAAAACCCATTATCTAGTAATTTTGAGATAGGAAAATTCTATATTTTATGAGTTAAAACGAAAGGGTTTTGTATTAAGTGCGCATCATTAATGCTAAAAAACCCTCCTTTAAGGAAAATATTTTTGATAACATTGAGACTATTTGAAAAATGGAATATCTATCTTCTGGGCCATTGGGCGAGCAATGCTCTTTGATCCCCCAGCGTGACGCAACTTTTGTTTGGCACGGCTGCTCCTATTAATCAGGCTCCGTCTGTATCATTGAAAGAAGAGCCTTCAAAGTCATACCGATCATATAAGGAATGAGATTCTCGATAAGATGAGGATCATGCCCTTGCTTTTTCCCAAGTTCCAATAGGAGACAAGAGTAGTCCATCCGTCCCTAAAAATGTGCTCGGGTCGATTCCATAACACCTCTTCTATACTTCTAGATCACTTGAAATAGCCAAACCTTAAGTGGTTTCTCTGATCTCTACTCTTAGTTCCGAGTGATCTTAGCATCCATTTTAGTTCCTATATTCCCCAGATTCTGTAAGGAAAAGAAAACATATCAACAATTGTGCGAGGGGCAACCCAACTAAAATTCTTTCAATTAGGTCTCATACCTTCCTCGCTTCATCAGATTCTACGACGACAAGTACTTTTTCCCATGCAAACGTGTTATTTTGGTGTAGATGACACATATGTAGAAAAATAACAGGGGCAAATAAACAAGAAGAGTTGAAAACAACATCAACCTTCAGGGAAGGTTCATGTAATCATGCAAACAAGAGAATCAAGAACGAGATAGAGAAAGAGAAAAGTGGTGAAGGGCGATATTGTGTTATGAGATACCTCAAGCTTAACTTTGGCCAATTAAACTATGTGAAACTTTACTACAATTGTAGAAATCTTTCACCATGGAGAGTAATGAGAAGATGGGTCTGTTGAATATCAAATCCTAGTTGGTCTATGGAAAATGTCTCAGGATGCTCGTCATTGCCACGGCATACCTATGAATGGTATCTTCTGACAGGTAGGTTTGCAGTTTGGTTTGAATTAATAATTCTAGGTGGTCTAAGTTTTTTAATGGGTGCTTCTGAAATTCGGCAACATTCCGACAAAAAAGAACAAAAAAACTTCGGCAACAAATTAATTGGCGCAGTCTTTTTGATGCAATAGTTTCTCTCTCGATCTCATGTTAAAATAATAATGCAGCCGCCGCCACAGAATTGTAAAGGCTGTAGAAGAAAAGAAGAAAAGAAGAGGGGAAAAGTACCAAAAAAGTTCTAAACCTATTGCATTGGTACCAATTCAGTCATAAACTTTTCAATTGGACAAATTTAGTCTTAAACCTTTAAATATTAGTACCAATTCAGTTCATCCGGCCAATTTTGGCAGGCCGGCGCTAACGTGGACGTCGGCCGGTGGTCAAATGTTGACGTGGCAATTTTTATGATTTTTTCGATTTTTTTATGATTTTTTTTTATTGATTTTTTTCTTCTTTTTTTCCCTTTTTCCTTTTCTTTTCCTGCAGTGGCCGGCGAGCCTCCGGTGAGGCTCGCCGGCCACTGGGCGAGGGCTGCGAAGTCCTCGCCTACCGCTAGCGAGGGTTGCGGCCCACGCCCAACCTCTCCTAGGGCCGCCGGCGAGGGTCGCGGACCTTGCTCCGCCTCGCCCAGGGCCGCGGACAAGGCCAAGCAAGGGCCGCGACCCTCGCCGGCGGCCGGCGAGGGCTTCACGGTCCTCGCCTCCGCCTCGGCGATGGCCGCCATGGCCTTGCCAACCGCCGGCGAGGCGGCTTCGCTTGGATCTGGGCTAGGCTAGCCTCGCCAACTGCTGGCGAAGCGGCTTTGCCTGGATTTGAGCGAGGCCAGCCTCACCCCGGCCTTGTCACGGGCGAAGCGCGGCCTCGCCCGCCGTTGGCGAGGCCATGGCGGCCATCGCCGGGGGAGGCGAGGGCCGGAAGCCCCGGCGAGGCCGAGCGAGGGCCGCGACCCTTGCCCGCGGTTGGCAAGGGCTTCGTGGCCCTCGCCTCCACCCCGGCGATGGCCGCCATGGCCTCGCCGGTTCCGGCGAGGTGGCTTCGCCGGATCCGGGGCAAGGCCAGCCTCGCCCGGCCTTGCCACGGCGAAGGCGGCCGCCCGCACCTTGCCACGGCGAAGCGGCCTCGCCGCGGCCCGGCGAGGCCATGGCGACCATCGGCCGGGGTGGAGGCGAGGGCTGCGACCCTCGTCGGCGGCCGCCGAGGGCTTCGCGACCCTTGCCTCCACCCCGGCAATGGCCGCCATGGCCTCGTCGGCGGCCCTGGGAGAGGCGGGGCGAGGGCCGCGACCCTCGCCGGCGGCAGGCGAGGGCTTCGCGGGCCTCGCCCGGGGCCGGCGAGCCTCACCGGAGGCTCGCCGCCGATCGCCGAAAAAGAAAAGGAAAAAGGGAAAAAATCATAAAAAATTCAAAAAATCATAAAAATTGCCACGTCCGCGTCCGACCGACGTCTACGTCAGCGCCGGCCGGCCAAAATTGGCCGGATGGACTGAATTGGTACCAATATTAAAAGGTTTAGGACTAAATTGGTCCAATTGAAAAGTTTAAGACTGAATTAGTACCAATGTAATAGGTTTAGGACTTTTTTGGTACTTTTACCAAAGAACAAGATACGCACGCGGTGGTGTTTTTAACTTTTAAGGGCTTAGGCACTGCTTTATAAATTAGATTAATTAAGGATTAGTTGGTTATGCTGAAAAAGGTAACATTTGACTGATCTGGGACGACTCTTGATTTATGCGGCCGCATGAATTTGTTTATTACTTCATTTTGTTCCCATGTCATTCACTCGATGTCATCACACACTTTCTGTTTTCACCATAAACGCCTGATGATGCTCCAACAACGCGAGAGACCACTGGACGGCATCACTTGTTGGTGATCATGATGATTATTGATGAGCATGATATATAGTTGCCGACGTAGACTGGCAATTGTTGACGACTATTACTAAGTGTTGGACACGAAATGAAAGGAGACAAGTGAGGAGGTCAATTGAAGAAGAATACGTGATTGGTAGTTAATTCTAGTGATATTTAAGGAGTTGTAATCGCTTGTGAATATAGTAACGTGCGATCATGGGACATAAAGTTTAATGATTGCAATTGTAACTGTTTTTATCCACATAAAAAATATTAGCTGCTTATTAGCAGTTACGCTGCTTAGACTATAAAAGTTAGTGCGTGTGCATTGTAGAGCATTCACTATCGTCAACAAATATTTATGTATTTCTCAGTTTCAGTTATCAATTTATCCTAGTTTTTAGTATTTGCATTTCTTTTCCTTTATTATTCTTGATTATCGTTACGCAATTCAATTCGTGTTAGAATTATCACTGAACTCACTTCACAAAAAAACTAAAAATCAACTTGTGGTGAAAGGTATTTTATTAATTTCTACAGAAAATGTTGGTAATAAAAAAGTTCGAACTCCATGAAAAAGAAGTTTCAACCCCATGAATTATTGAAAAATGAAAAATAAATTTCAATGCCCATGAATTATTGGAGCTGGGTGCCTTTGAAACCAAAACCCAGATCTTGAGCTTGGGCTTGACTTGCCGGCGGAGCTCAAGGTCGTCCAACGTGGCCTACATCTCAGGGTCACCGGGTTCCACGGCAAATAGAGGATAGTGGAGCGAATGTGCGACGGCAAAGAAGAAGAGCAGTCAATGGAGCACTACAGTTCATCACTAGGAGATTATAAAAAGTTTTTAAAAAAAAAAGAAGAAAAGAAATGCATCATATTATCGGCCGTGTCACGTAGGACCGGCAATGCTAACCAATCCTCAACGTAAAAAAATTTTGCCAGATAAATTACGTTTGAAAATCGTCAAAATAGGGCTACATTAACTAAATCAGAAAGTTAAAATTGAATAGTGATCCGTGTAATATGTTTAGAACTTTAGGTAATTTTTTCTATAAAATATCATAGTTAAATTTATCTATTGGCTATGACCATCGAATTAAGAAAACACGCAGAATTTTTTTAATGGCCACCGAATTACCAAGACCCTTTTTTCCTGGTTGAATTTATTAATGGACCCTGATTTACCGCATGGGAGTTGGCTAAAAGAAAGCATTAAGCAAAGACCTTTTTTGGTCCAATACGTCTTGGAAATAGCTAAAAAAAAATCATTAAACAAAGACTTCAAATTGTCAAGTCGTTGGAGCCGGTCATTCCCAACTTTAGTACCAATTCTGCAATATGCTTTTCTTCTTTCTTTCCGATGATAGGAAGATAAGAACCATGCTCAAAATTGGTCAAGTCGTTGGAGCCGGTCAAGTCTTCAGCATTGCAGGATGCTAAGAACCATGTTATAAATTTCTAGTTGTGTTCATACTGAATGTACTGCGTCAAACCTACCTAATTTTCTCCTTGTCTGGACCAACTCCAAAGATTCATTTCCTTCTTTTCCAACTATATTAAAATTTATTTACTTAGAAAGTAGAACTCCCAATGACTTGTGATACATGCTGTGGAATTGTAGATTATTATGTTATATGTGTTGTCCTTTCTTAGTCTATGATTTTTCTAAAGCAAGCACGTCATAGCAGAAGAACTAGAGGGACTACTTAAGGACGCTGATCTAACATTTCGTGATTAAAATATTGAACAGTAATTTTGGCATATAAATTGACCCGTGTATATGGGTGCAAGCAAAACTGCAACCTAATCGAACTGCTTTAAGATGATGGCGTGTCATGCAGTGAAAAAACTGAGTTTTACAATTAAAATAGAGTATTTATAGCAGGCCTAATGCCCTAACAACCCCCCTCCCATTTTTAGCTTAGTTACAATATACCCTAAACTTTTTTTTTTTGGTAAAATACCCTAAACTTTTTTTTCATTTCATAAAAAATCTTAAACTTTTGATATCATCCCAATTCTACTATAATTTTTTTTCTTGATCTTATAAAAAAACCAAAAGTTTTAGATCAAGTCTCAATTCTACTTTCAACTTTTTTTTTTCTAACTTTTGCTTGAGTTCCATATTAGTCCCCGTTAACATCGCATTCAAAATCGCTTTTAGTTATGTGGCATTTTCATATCATTACTCTAGGTTTTCCCCTAAACTTCAAACCAAGCAAGTGTCTGTTGGAGATGAATTTCTATGTAAGCCCAAATGACATCTTATTGGATAAAAAATTTGAGTTAAAATAAGAGCAATTAGGGTTTGCTTTATTCAAAAGTTCTTACTTTTAAGAGAGTCTTCCTTTTATCTTGCTTAGGGATTTTTTATTTTGCACTCAATTTTCAATCTCTTGTGGTTGAAGAGCTTGCGCTCGAGACACTCAGCTTGAGATGCTCCAATAGCTTGCTTGGGAGTTTTCCATCTCTCGATTGTCAAGAGAAATTTTGAACGGAGAGTCAACGGGGGTAGCTATGGGATTTAAGTAAAAATTTGTGGTTTTTATGAGACAAAAAAAAATTGGGCTAGAATTGAGACAAAACCTAAAGTTTGTGATTTTTTTTTGACAAAAAGTAATTTAGGGTAGAATTGAGACTACCCCTAAAGTTGGAGTTTTTTTATGAGATTAAGAAAAAAGCTTAGAATTTAAATTGGACCTAAAGTTGAAGGTTTTATGGGGTATTAGGCCATTTATAGCATAAATGGTCAATGTAGTAAAAAATCTTCTTAAACAACTTTCTTACCCTTGATTTGATTGTTGGTAAGAGATTAAGAAGTTAAACCCTTTGAACTAATAATAGATAAGATTGCTAGTGTAATTTTTTTTTCACTAACTACGTATGCTCTAATTTTCTTTCAAATGTTATTAGGATAGTCAATATTACCAGAAAAGAAAAATATATGGGATCTAATAATGGATGACGGACCATTAAAGAACCTTATATTAGGGTTCCATCAAAACGCCATTAGCAATTCATATAGGTTTGCGCTTTTTCCATCAATTTTTTGGCTTTTGACATCCATACCACCTTGAATTAATCTAATTATCCATTGTGGGTTCCACTATTCATTTAAGATTATTTACCTTTTTTTCTTTCATTTCTTTTCTTTCAAATTTACTAAGAGACAAATCTGCTATGTTCAACTCAAACGATAAAGATTAAGGTTGAATGTAGGGTTTACTTTTGATTTAAGATTATTTTTTACCTTTTTTCCTTTTTTTTTTGGTCTTCTCTTTTTTCTTTTGCTCCCATACGGGACAAAATTAGTGTCCCTCTTTTCCAAAAAAAAAATAGTTCATTTGGCATATAACTAGCAAGTTATTGTGTTAATGAGCTGTATAGTTCTTTTCTTTTGCTTGGAAACCATTAGTTTAAAGGGCTAATACAATGAAAAATCCCAAGTTGATCCACCTATGATCAATTTATCCTAAATTAATTTTTAGACCATCAAAAATCTCAAATTGATACACTTGTGACAAATTTACCCTCTAATATTTTTTGTTAAATTTTACTATCAAATTGCTAAGTTGGATGACACATGACAATTGACTAGTGTACTAGTTTTGGATCATAATCTTCATTTGTCACAGTTATATAAGTTTTGTGGTTTTTTATGGTATTAATCAAATTTAACTAATGGTATATCTATCACAAATATACCAGTTTGGGGTTTTTGCAGTAAAAATAATTAGCTTTGGATAAATTTATCACAAGTATATCGGTTTGGAGTTGTTGTGGTCATTTGGAATAAATTTATCACTGATGTACCTGTTTGGGACTTTTCGTGATCAAAAAATTAGTTTAGGGTAAATTTGTTACAAATATAGCACTTTATGATTTTTCATAATATTAACCCAAGTTCACAAATAAACAAAAAGTACAAGTAAAAGTGAAAAGAATCATCCACTAGTTTAATTAATGCATTCAGTTTAATTATAACTTTAACATGTACGATTATGTTATAATTTGTGTTTTTTAAGTACTCGAATTTTGTTTTATTCGGTGAATCTAATATTTCAACTTTTATTTATTTTTCATGCCATCACTGCACGGATTTTTCTAAAGATTTTCAAACAAATTTAAGAATATGACAAAATTAACTACACTCAAAATTCTAAACATCCCTTTTTATCATGCAAATTTAAAAGTTAATGCTCCTTAAAAACTTATATGGAATATTATTTTTGCTTCGATTAAATGGAATAATTAGCTGTTGACAAGACAACTATGATAATTGTAATTGCATTGTAAGACGCTCCATTCAAACCATTTACAGATACATAGTCCTTGTCGATCCTAAATGCATCAAAATTTCCAAAGAAAGAGAAGAGAAAAATGATAAGAAGTAATCTTAAATATGGAGCCTACAAGGTATATTATGGTCGATTTAAGGCGATAGAGGGTGTCAAAAGTCACAAAAGAAGTGGAAAAAACGAGTCATATATAACCCGTCTCATATTCTGAACCCAAAGTCTAAGTGGCGTGCTGGTGAAGTAGCTGCGCGGTGTTTTGGAAGTCATATTTGTTTTGAAAGTCTTCCCAAGTCAGATTTATTATTATTTCATTTCTTTATCAAAAACAAAAAAAGAAGACAAAGACTATTTGATTTAATATGCCATGCCTTCATGTCTTACATCATACACAGGGATAATTATTTAAAAAAGTCTTAAATTTATTATATGGATGCTAATTCAGTCATGAACATTTTAATTTGATTAATTTAATCTTAAATTTTCAATATGTCAATATAGTCATTCTAGCTAATTTTGACCAGAAATTCCTAACATGAATGCCTGCGGTCTCGCGTGGTATGTTTAGTATACCAACATTGACACGGACAATATATATACAATTTATATATATATATATATATATATATATTTTAATAACTTTTCTGATTATTTTTCTTTTTTGTTTTCTCACCCTTTTTTTTTATTGTGGACGCACAACTCTCGTGGGTCCTCGCTGTTGCCGATGAGGACCATGATACCCTAGCTAAATCTACGTCAGGTGAGGGCACTGCAGCCTTTGCTTGTGACCAGTGACCTCTGCTGGCCACCGCTAAGGCTACGAACAGGCATAAGGAAATAAGATAAAAGGAAAACAGAAAAGAAAAGGGAAAAAATCTCAACTATTTTAAGTACACCTTCAAAATACATAACATGATGTGCATCCTGTTTAATAAATCTTACTAGTTCGGCCTTTCAACATTTGGAACGAGCGAGATGCTCAAGAGATTCACTTTAAAGATTCCATATCCTTACATTGAAAAAAATTCGATGTCGATATGCTGGTTACAGGTATAATTAGGTGCACCTAAAGTTAGCAAAATATAGATTAGAATAAAAACAGGACTAGTAACCTAGCACGATTATACTCTAATTTTATTGGGGAATTTTGTGGCAAATGGTACGACATATATATGCGTGCGCGCCTGTAACCGGACATTCAGTGATCAAGGTCTTGATACTCCTATGAATTAATATTATAGTAGATATTACGCCATTGGTTTTATGTGAGGACCATACATAAACATCCTACATTAACATTTTATTAATTTTTTGTCAATTGTAAATATTGAAAGAAGACATTGGCACCGTCCGCGAAATTTCAAGAAGTATCGTACTGTAGAGAACAAGCTCTCTATGTCACCATCATGCTATAGTGAAACCGACAATTCTTGTGCTCTTCTAAATTTTCAAAATCATCTTGGTAATACTTATATCCACAAACGATAAACATATTTCAAGTAATCCGTTCACAACATGTTAAGTTGCATCTTGTTGGGCTATATAAACATTTCCGCCAATGCGGTGGGCTACCTAATTACGTTCTTTATTTTAACGTGTCCGTATCTGCATGCCTTATCCCGTCATTGGCACAGCATCTTTTTTTAGTCCCATACCAGACTACCTTCTAGTTGCTTTGCATCCGGAGAATCCTGAGGTCCGAATGAAACCATGGATGTAGCCTCTTAACATGCTAAGGACGACGTTCAATTTACTTCAATATCTAGCTGGCAACGAATTAAATTGGCTCGTCATTCACGTTTAATCAACTCAAGTGGGGCAGGTTGATTTCTAGGAACAGAGTAGGTCCGAGTAGGTCCTTTCAGTGTGAATGGTTGGGTTGATTTTCGGGAACCGAACGGGTCCTTTCAATGTGAATCTGTCTAGTCAAGTCGAGTGGCGTCGGGTTTACTTTCAGGAACAGAGCAGGTCGTTTGACTGTGAATTCGTCACCTTCAATCTTTAATTAAAGTTGCACGAAATATCTTGTGATTTTCTAGGTTTTTACCGATGTCTTTTTTTTTTTTTTTTTTTTTTTTGATGACCCAAGAAAGCCCCGTACGCCGCGGACGGCTAATTTTTTTTTATCGATATCTTTCTTCTTTGAAAAATGAGAAATTTTTGTTCCAAATGAGTAGTCTAGTCAAGATAAAAATATTGAAAATTAAGGATCCGATTATTTTCCAAAATTAAATGATTTAAACAATATTTTTCTAAAAACAGTCCTTTGATCACTTGCAAAGATTAATGAGTTGAAAATATATTCATTGTCCACGAAGATGTTTAGATATAAATTGCATTGGTGATAAACGTAGTTTTTTATTGATTAATTATTTTAAATGATACAAACGATTGTTTTTAGAAAAATAATTTTTAAATTATTTATTTTTTGCGAAATAATTAAAACCTAAGTTGTCTGATGTTTTCCTTTCAAGTACCATTCTTTTGATTTGACCCCTTTGCTGTAATGCACCATTGGTTTGTTGTTGCATATTCATCTCCTATCGTAACTGCTATTGTCGTTTTCTTTCCCCATTTCAAAAATTATCTAATCGCCAAGAAAAAATGGCAGGAGGTAACACCCACGTATATGAGGATTTTGTAAACCAGCCATTAGTATATTTGTTAAGTAACTAACTTGAAAATTGTAGGATCTGTATGTTTAGGATTAAGTAGAAACAAAAAGTTTTTTTCTTTTTGCTTTTCCCGAATACGTCCTTATCTAGTATTTTGACACTCCTTAATATAACACAAATTGTGATAATGCCATATTTATTATAATTGAGATTTACAATATGAAAATACTCAGTAATGTGATATATTTTTATTAGTATTGTATATAACTCACACAGTTTACTTCTCTTGCTATTTATCACGCCTCTAAACTTTCTAAGGGTCAATATGGATAGAGTATTGCTTCTTACTCTCTTTTTTTCAGAGAATTGCTTAATAGATCACACGCTTTAATTGTTTTTTTTGTATGATTCCGAGACACTCAAAACTTTCACATAATAAAAATATTGATGCCTACATCCACATATAATTTTCTACAATTTTTTAAAATTTGAATATTATTGTAAATGTTAAATGGAATATGAAATTTACCTCCAATTAACGTAAAACAAACAGTTCCTAAGTCAACGCAGATCAAGCAAAAGAATCTTCTCTCTTTTTGTTTTTTTTGAGCAAAATCTTCTCTCTTTTTGTTGGACGTAAAAAGAATATTCTCTCTGGGAGGAAAGAACGTGGATGCTTCTGCAAGACGTCAAATGCACGGTTTTTATAAGGGGGAAGCATTAAGGTTTATGAGTATTTATCCCGTGTCTAAACTTTTTAAGGGTCAATATGGATAGATTACTTTTTTTAAGAAAAACTTAGCAATTCTCACACTTTATTTATTTATTATGAGTTCAAAATACTCGAAACTTTCACAAAATGAAAATATTGATGCTTAAATTCACATATAAATTTCTACAATTTTTTTTTAAAATTCAATGTTATTGTAACCGTCAAATGGAAATTAAATTATTTTTTTTATCTTTAATTAAGCTAAAACAAATAGGTCCTAAGTCAACGCTAATTGACCGAAAGAATCTTCTCTTTAGGAGGGAAAGAACGTAGATTCCTCTGCAAGACATCCAATCCGCAATCCATGATTTTATAAGAGTTTCTAGGAAAAGCTCCAAACGACCTTGTGAAAAATGAATTATTTAAAAATAATAATCATTTATACAGCTTGAAATAATTAGTTAATGAAAAATATTTTCATTATTAACAACAATTTATATTCAAACACTTTCTTGAATAATGAAAAAAAAATTTCGTTCATTCATTTTTGTAAAAGATATAAGTGACCGTTTTTTTAAAAAAAAAAAAAATCAAACCATTCATTTTCTGCGAAACAAAAAAACTCCTTAATTGATAAACAAACGTCAATGTCAAAAAAAAATTGGTTGGGTTAATTTGTCACGGCATCATAAAACAAATAACTGCATCTAACAAAAGCAACAGAAGTAATTTGGTCTATGCGTGCTCACGGACCTTTAGTCGACGCACCTCACGGCATTGAAAATTTGTAAATGTGGGATCATGAATGGAAAAAGTGCACCGAGTGGACTATGATAAACTTTGAGCGGGCAACGAGTTCAAGCATTCTCTCATCAAGCATATGGCAGTGTCGGAGAAAATCGATCTGCCAGCATGCAGAAGAGATTGACGAAAATGGACGTAAGCCGAGGCGATATGAAATTCAGATGATTAAAGAGCGCAATGGTTCCTACTTAAGCATGAAATGCGGAATGGAGTTTACAGAGAGTGCGAATCCTATGGATCTAAGTGCAACACAAAATAAAGTCTGCTGGGAATAAATTACAAGGAATTGAGTGCAAGGAATTAAAAGATCCAAGGAAATGAAAGGTACAAGTATCATATACTTGCTAGCCATGAAGATTTGAGGATCTGCTTTGTGATGTGAATAATTACCAAAAAAGTCTTAACTTCAATTTGGTCAATTGAGCCCTAAATATTTTGACGATTTGTCGATAGAGTTAATTTAGGGCATTAGGACAGGCAATTGCTAAGGACAACGCTCGCCTTGACCAGCTATATACTACAAATGCTCTTCTAGCTCAAATGCAAGGAAGCAGCGGAGAACCACCAGACGTCCTTCGGGTGGAGGCCCATTTAGACTAATCATCGTCAACATCATTTTGTTGACTCATACTTTAATGACCCATCTCCCTATTGGCTGAAATTTGGGGGCTCTGCTCCTTAAAAGGCCCGAGAAAGAAGAAATAAGGGGAGAAAGCCCCACTCTCATTTAAAATCCTCCTCATGGTCAATGTCATTTTGTTGACGCATACATTTTTTTCTCATCCCGTTTGTAGAATTACCTTCGGTATTCTATGGACTGTTGGATCATCTCCTCTTGCGATTTTCTGATATTATGGACAAATGCCAAGTCGCATTTCACACTCGAAAATCTCGATGGTGATATAATTTTGACTCATCGACAAAGAATCACATGTTCGGAATGAGCACGTTCCGTGTGTAAAAGAGTAAACAGCTGATGGAGGATAGACGTCGGTCTCTCCAAGATCGTAGGTGGTTGTAGAAAATTTTGGAGGAATTTCCTAGTTTATGGGGTCCAGTGCCTCAAGATATAATGTAAAATCTTAAACAAAGACCTGGTAGTCCATGAATAATCCCTAAAATTTTGTTGATGCGTGCTTTCCTTTTTTGTCATAGTTGACGCATATTTTAACCACCCAAAAGTTGAATTTATGTGCTGAGTCTGTGGTCTAGTCAGGCGTCATTTCGCATGCGTTCGAGTGGCTCTGATGATGTCAGGACAACAACGTAAGCATTTGTGGAACCCCAAGTCATTAAATAAAGCCTAGTTCTGGCCAAAATAAAAAATAAATAAATTAATAAAGCCCTTGTTGCTAGCAACTCGCAAGAACTTAAATAAAAATGCACCTCTCTCTCTCTCTTCGACCCTCGTCCAAAACAAGAAGCAAATCTACCTCACAAGAAAATAAATGTTCCTTGGAATCACCAAAGACTTAAATCTTTTCGAACGAGATCTCCATCAACGAGAAGAAAGCATTCTCTTCCCGTTTGGTAATTCACAAAAAAGCAGGGTAGGAGAACTAACCTATTGGTTTAGTAACAGTGCCAAAAGGCATACTAGCCTCGCAGTGGGCTTTTCAGGCACGGAATATTACTATATCTGCCTATCTGGCGATAGTCAGGACTTTCGTCCTGATGTGTATCTTCGTCATCATGAGACTGCAAATTTCATGTTTATCTTTATCTTCCTAACATAGGGGGAATATAGGGATGACATTACGGGATCTCTCACCCCAAAACAAATTTCCCGCCTACTTCTTCCCCTTGAACCTTTTAAGGACCTGGTCCAATCTTTTCTTGTTTGGTAACACACAAAAAAGCAGTCTATATCTATTCTCGAGGTTAACTCCCAAAGCAAAGCACCGTCCACTGTTCGTTTGGGGTTGGAGCAAAGTTTTTCTTTTACTTACGAGTGACCTCTTAAAAATTTCATTTGTCAACCCTTTTGTAGGATTTACCTTCGGTATTCTGTGGACCGTCAGATCATCTCCTCTTGCGATTTTCTGATATTATGGACAGATGCCAGGTCGCATTTCACGCTTGAAGATCCCGATGGTGGTATAATTTTGGCTTATTGACGAAAAATCACATGCTCGGAATGAGCACATTTCACGTGTACAAGAGTAAACAGCTGATAGAGGGCAAATGTCAGTCTCTCCAAGATCGTAGGTGGTTGTGGAAAATTGCGGAGAAATTTCCTAGTTTATGGGGTCCAATGCCTCAAGGAATAATGTGAAATCTTACACAATGACCTGGTATTTCATGAATAATCTTTAAAATTTTAATGGGGCGCTTTCCACAATAGTAACCAACACAGTTATATAAGCCAACTCTGCCAAATGTTGATATCACGGCCAACTATTGCAGTTACTCTCTACATAAAAAATGGATCGCTCGGTAGGATCTTGTCCGATTATCCTGTTTCTGTTCTCATTCCTCATTGGAATACAAGCCCTTAGCTCATCATTTTTCTCTCCTCCCTCTCTAGGGGCAGCAGCGCCCTGTCGTCCTGATCAGAAGTCTGACCTGCTTCAGTTCATAAAAGCGATGATGCCCAATTCAACATCCTCCTTCTGTCAAACGGACGGCTTTTGGTCCACGACACCAAAGATGCTTTCCTGGAATGCCGATAAGGATTGTTGCTCATGGGACGGAGTCATGTGCGATCGGATGACAGGTCATGTGATTCGCCTTGAACTTGGCTGCTACCCCCCAAGCCCGACCTGCTACTCTTCTGTAGCGTCTTCAAACAGCACTAAACTATCTTCATTGGGTTCCCTCAATCTTTCTTCTCCTCACAAAGCAGAAAGGCCATCAGGGTCAAATTCTGATATGCTGCTTCAAAACCTGACCATGTTAAGAATCCTCATTCTCGATGGGTTAAACATGTCTGGTTTTGACGTGAGTCGCTTAATGAATCTCCCTCCATCTCTGGAAGTCCTCAGCCTCAGTTCCTGTCAATTGCGCGGCACGTTAGCAGCAAACATTTTCCTTTTGCCAAAGCTGACATGTCTCAATTTATCAGGCAACAAGGAGCTTTCGGGTTACTTACCTGAATCAACTTGGAACAGCTCTTTGAAGGTTTTGGACTTGTCCTCCACAGGCTTCTCTGGAGTATTACCAGAGTCCATCGGTGACCAGCATTCTCTGGAGACACTCTTGCTACAGCAGTGTAATTTCTTTGGCTCTATTCCGTTGTCACTTGGTAACCTAACACGACTCACCAGATTGGAATTCTCATTGAATAAGCTTAGTGGTCAGGTTCCTCCAACTCTGTCAAACCTTGATAGGCTCACTCTGCTCGATCTTTCCTCCAACAATTTCATAGGTCCAATACCCAATATCTTCGACAACAAGACACGACTTCAAAACCTGCTTTTCTCACATAACGACTTCGCGGGCCCTATTCCTCCGAGCATAAAAAATCTTTCCAATCTAGCCCGACTTGAGATTTCAAATAACCGCATTTGGGGGTCTATACCATCATCACTGTTCTCTCTTCCATCCTTGACGGGGCTAGACCTCAGTAACAATAGGCTCAGTGGTCACGTCGACGAGTTCCTTGCTGCACCCTCATTAGATCATGTTGACCTGAGTGGTAATCAGTTGCGTGGCTCAATCCCAAACTCGATTTTTCATCTTGGGAACCTCACCTACTTGAGTATCTCAGGAAATAACCTGACCAGTGTTTTAGACCTACGATTGCTCTCGAGACTCAAAAATCTAAAAGATCTCGATCTTTCGGACAACATTTTGTCACTGAGCAATAGCATAACTATCGATCATGTCTTGCCGAAACTTTCAAAAGTCAGTCTTTCTGGGTGCAACATTACTGTAATGCCTGCATTCTTGAGAAATTCAACCAGCGTGGAGTATATAGACTTGTCGCGCAACAAAATCCACGGTGATATCCCGCCATGGATGTGGGATGTTGGGACTTGGTCATTGTCTTATCTCAATATATCTCACAACTTCCTCACTAGCTTTGAACAAGTTCCATGGGAAAATCTTATAGTCCTTGACCTGTATTTGAACTTGATCCAAGGGCCGTTTCTACCTCTATCACTCCCGAATTCGGTTCGCGTCTTCTCACTGGCTAGAAATCAAGTGACGGGCTATATCCCTGGCTCTATTTGTGAAATGAAGGGCCTACTAATTCTTGACCTCTCTCGTAACAATTTCACTGGAACAATCCCTCACTGTCTAGGGAACATCAGCGACAGCCTTTTTGTGTTGGATCTGCAAGAAAATGGACTTTCCGGCACTATCTCACTCACATTCGGCAAAAATGCTGTCCTGAGAAGTCTTCACCTCAATGGAAACAAATTTGAAGGCCTGTTGCCACGCTCTGTAATCAATTGCAAGCAACTTGAAGCGCTGGATCTCAGTGGTAACAAGTTGAACGATAGTTTTCCAAGATGGTTGGAAATACTTCCTAGCCTGCGAGTCTTGTTCTTGCGATCAAACAGACTTCGCGGCTCCATAGCCAACCCCAGAACTGAATTTCCCTTTCCGCAGTTGCGCATTCTCGACCTTTCCTCCAATGAGTTCACCGGTCCTTTGCCCAGCACCTACTTTGCAAAACTGAAAGCGATGATGTTGACTGATCAGGATGGATCCGAGTTGCGATACATGGACCAAGGTTACTACCAGGATTCCGTGACTGAGACGATTAAAGGAATTGAAATGCATCTCCCTAAAATCCTAGTGACCCGGACGACCGTTGATCTATCAAGCAACAAGTTCCAAGGAATGATTCCGGATGTAATAGGAGAGCTAGGATCACTCAAGGGGCTCAACCTTTCTCATAATAATCTCGATGGCCATATACCATCATCTTTGGGGGACCTATCCGAGCTTGAGTGGTTGGATCTTTCTTCAAATGAGCTTAGCGGGATGTTACCAACCGAATTGACAAATCTCACGTTTCTGGAGGTCCTAAATGTCTCTTCCAATCAACTAACAGGACCAATTCCTCGAGGGAACCAATTCAACACATTTCAAGCTGAATCCTATCGTGGGAACCCAGGATTGTGCGGGTTTCCATTGTCCAAATCTTGTGCTGATTCCAAGGCGCCGGGGAAGCTTCCTGTCCTGCCTGAAGGCGGGGTTCACTCGGTCTTTGCAGATTTTGTCGAACCAGAGGCCGTGGAAATAGGATTATTATGTGGCATAGTGCTCGGACTAGTCATGAGTAACTTGCGATATCTTAGATCCTTTTGGCGAGCAAAGAGAGAAGTTAGAAAGATTGCTAGGAAACATATTTCTCCAATGGGGCCTTGAAACTGATAAGGTTAATAATATTATTGGTGAACCATCGGAAGATTAGATTAGAATAGAAGATATGATTTGATTTTGCCATCAGAAGATTAGATTAAATTAAGAGATATGATTACATTTTGATTATTCTAATTGCAGATTAATTCATCCTGTCAATCCATAAGATTAGATATTTGGAATATAGAATAGGAAATCTAGTTGTCTTTTTAATATAAATAGTAGTATGTACTATAGAAGCAAAGTGTGAATTATGGCTTTCAGTGAAGAACATTTTTCTCCTGGGAAATTTACCTTTGAACCATTACTTTCTTAATTTATCTGGTATTCTTCAGAAACTGCACGGGATAATAGCCACGGTAGCTGATTAGTGTTGTTGAAAAAAAAAAGATGATGAGTGCAAAACAGCGTTGCTCAATCGTGTGAATCGTTCACGCGAATCGTGAATCTTAGGACTTTGTAAAAAGTTGTGGAATAACTCCAAAAAATAATATTCCATGCAGGAAAAGTTCGTTAAATGTTGCAAAAACACACAAAAAATATGATAATTGTAAACCCCATCCAAGCTGTGACTAAGAGCCTTCATCGTCGTCATTCACTGGAAAAATCGACACCGGCGACTCGGTCGCAAGCCAAAGAGCAATGTAGGAGATGTTGATAGGTGTCGTCGCAAACATAATTCGTGGGGCTGTTTCACAAATCACAAGTTAAAGAGACTCAAAAGTTACCGTGGACGGTAGAAGTACCACCGAAAAAGGGACGTTACCATATTCAATTGGTGAATAGATCAATAATTTTAATTTTTGATCTTGAAGGTGCTTCTAATGGATATATATGATAATAGGTTCTAGGTTTAACTTGGACTTTTGATTATTTTTCTTAAATTAAGGTATTAAAATATATGATTATATAACCCAATTAAATGGACAACCGAAGGGAAGATAATATTACTGGACCGAATAAGATTAAAGAGGAATGGTTATGCTAAAAACTTTTGACTTGTACCTCAGTCTCAGAGTCACATGATCATTTGCAACTTAAAGAAAGTCAAATTAATTTTAGTCTAGAGGATTCAAATTTAAACCAAATTGAGCTAAATCGAAAAACTTGTCATTATGCATTTGACTCCGCTACTTATGAGCATGCTTGTGGTGATAAATATGATCAAGTATCGAGGACGCATGTTGCTATTTTATGGCATAAACTATCCACTTTCGGTTCATAGTCACATTTGTGGTATGTTAAAAAGCTGATGTACATGCATGCAAGTTGGCCAAAATGTCACGATCCATTCGGGCCGATTAAATGGATCCTACTGCTGCTTTCAGTAAGTGACTTATCAACTCCTTTTTTAATATAATGCGGACACCTCTAATATGTAACCGTGAGGAATTTGATCTCCAGAAAAGATACTTTTTTTCTGCAATTTATTTTGTATACCCTCTGTCCAACTGATCTGTTTTTCCTAGTCAAAATCTGTTTATGATTAAGCAAGTTACAACCCACTGACCAAGATATCTTTATTCGTAGATTAAGAAGGCGCTTGCCCCCGCCTCCGCCCCCAGAGCTCCATCAGCAGCATTGAACATGGATTTTATCAAGATTATTGCTGTACTCTCTGTTTTAAAGGCATCAGTCAATTAATTCGCATGTGTAAGATTATATGATAGTTGAATAAGTGGAAATCTTGAACTCATATTATGTTAAAGATATTTGCGCTCTCAAGAAATGGACGAGATGTTAGTTTGCTTGTAAGAATCCTGCGTCAAATACTTTTTGTTCTTTGCTTGTAGGATGAAATTGCTCATCTAGTACATGCAACCTGTGATTTGAAAAAAATGACTTTGAGTTTATAGTAAGAATGTTTTGTGCAAACGAAGTAAAAGTATATCATAAATATGTGGCCTATGCAATAGGCAAAAGATTTGAAGTGAAAAAGGCTAAGATTAGAAAGGAAAAAAAAAAAGGCAAATGAGAAGTAACTCGATAGACTTTTTTGTGTAATTATGAAAAGTATTTTGTCAACTCATCTAATCATTAAAAAAAAAATGAAAGATTTGAAGTTAGATGTGATTGTCTTGCTTATATCAAATTTAAGGTTGAGAATAGCGTTAATGATGTCATAAATTAAAAAAAGTCATTATCTATTTAGGGGGTCTGGGTTGGGCCGATCCAACACCTAACCTAGGGATCAACCCACACAGTATTGGTTCCCAATTTTTGAAATCAAGAACCAATCTTATTGAGCCTCGAACCGAAGATTAGACCGACCCTATGGGTCCGGTTCTAGTTCCAGGGTCAAACCGATTATTTTATTGTTTTATTTTTTCCATTCACTAAAATGACAAACATACTATTTCAAATTACATATCAATCAACAATATGATATTGAGTAACTAAACTATGAACACAATACATATCAAACATAAATATAAGATAAGATAACAACAACAAAACTATACACTTTCTAAAAACAATAAACCATAAAAACAAACACGCGAAATGATGGAACAAAGGCAATAAACCATAAAAACAAACACGCAAAATGATGGAACAAAGGCAGGTAGCAAGGCGAGTGAATAGAGACAAGCAGCGAGGTGAGCGGTGAATAAGGTGAGCAAGGCTGAGGTGAGTGAAGATTTTTTTTTTTTTTGGGTCGAATTAGGGCTAGATTGCTTTTTACTATCTAATTTACATGGAGGAGGTGCTAAATTTAGAGTAAACAAAAGTATTAAATATATAATACATGGTTGGTCCGAGTTTGACTTAGTGCAGGATCCAGAGGTCCCAGGACTAAGGACCAACCTAGTCCTCCTAGGAATCGAACCAAGATGAGCAAGGTTAGGTTGGTCTAAGGTCGATCCAAGGTGGACCCTGGATTGATGCTCACCCCTAACTCTATTCAATCCATTGCTTCATTCATGACATTTTCATGCAAATGAATGTTGGAAACATTCAACACAAGAGAGAGAGACAGGGGGGAGTAGCTGAGCCGACTTTGGTTGGTGGCAAGGCGATGAAGAGAATGAATGGAAATCAAGAGAAAGATTAGTCCATAGAGGCTGGAATTTTTTCAAGTGTTGAAGCCTATTCAAGGGTCTTGCATGTTGGACTTGCTATCCCCCTTTGGATGCATTATCAGTCTTCGTGAGCTTGATGAATATGAGAGAACAATTGATGTTTAGGTCAACTTGATTTGGTCTTTAATTCTCCATGTGAACCATGAGATTGCTTAAAACTCGAGCCAAAAGTTGAGCCAATCCACACTTGTGCATGGCTGGCTAGTGAGGATCACGCATGAAGGTTACTTTGAGAGGTTGGTTTGATGTGTTTAGTTATTCATTCTCCGAGATGTTTGTCACATTTTAAGTTTCACGTTACCACTTGCATTCGAATCCAATGGATTTTCCCATATATCTTACATGTGATAAGTGTCGAGGCTTGAATCTTAATATGCAACCTATTTGCTTGACCTGGGTTCAAATCCAATTATACAGAAACATATCGACCCGTAACTTTGAGGCTAATATCATTATTATTCGGATGATATTTCTTGTCAATTTTTTTTTTTTTTTGCATATGCTGGTATAACCTTGATGCTTTATTTTTGCTTAAGATCGTCTATAGTTTAAGATTGAAAGCCATGAACATGGCCCGAGGTAACTGGTGTTGGTGGTGTGGTGTGCATCAATTATTTGACGAAATGTCCAAACCGAGTTTCAATCTTGATGGTTGATTCGAGCTTGGTTATTGCGATATTCATGTTCGGGTCCATGTTCATGTAAATCAAGCATAGATCGGGTTGATGAATTAATTTTTTTATAAAGATAAAAATAAAAATAAAAATAAAAAATGAAAAATCAGGAAATTTTCCAAAAAAATAAAATAAAAAAAGGGTTAATATCCTGAAAAACTCAAAACCGATATACATGTGACAAATTTACCCCAAACTAATTTTTTAACCACTAAAAACTCCAAACAAGTACACCTTTGACAGATTTACGCCAAACTAGTATAGTTGTAACAAATTTACCCTCTACTAATTTTCGTTAAATTTTACTATTAAATTACTAAGTTGAATGACACGTGACAGTTGACCGGTATACAAGCTTGGGATTTTATTCTCCGCTTGTTATAATTATACAATTTTTCTGATTTTTCATGTTATTAATTTAGTTTAACGAATAGTATATTTGTCACAAATGTACTAGTTTAGATTTTTTTGCGGTTGAATAAATTAGTTTTGGGTAAATATTTCAGGTGTACTAATTTAGGGTTTTTTATGATTAGTCGGGGTAAATTTGTCACAGGTGTACCAGTTTAGGGTTTTTTATGGTAAAAAAATTAGTTTGAGATAAATTTGTCACGGGTATATCAGTTTGAGGTTTTTAAGGGTATTAACCCTAAAAAAAAGTATAGATTAATGCTAAATTAGGGCAGAAATGAATTTTTTTGAATTTTCCTAATTTTCCAAAGCTTGCTTCGATTCTCAGTTAATCTGTGTCTATGAACTGCAGACCTACTTAACCAGACCTGTAATGGTGCTTTGTTCGGATCAGCAACATTCACGATTAACATATAACTCAAAGGAACGTGAAGGAATGCTTTGAGAGATGTAAGAGCCATGAAGGAATTCATTCACATGAGAAGGAAAATTTTTAATGAGTAACTTGATGATGAGAGAGTTTTTGAATGAATTCAATGTATGATTTGTTCTTTTGTGGGTCGATCAAGCACCTTTGCCCACGGAGATGTGCACGATTAGTCATTGACCTGAATTACACTTATTTATTTCTCCATAATCTATTACCAAACCCATTATCTAGTAATTTGGAGATAGGGAAATCCTATGTTTAATGAGCTAAAACAAAAGGGTTATTAATCTGGCGCGCATAATTAATGCTCAAAAACCCTCTTTAAAAGAAAATATTTATGATAACAAGGAGACTATATATCTATATTTTTGGCTATTTGGCGAGCAATGCTCTTTGATCCCCCAGCGTGAAGCATCTTTTGTTCGGCAGATTGCTCCTATCAATCAAGCTCCCTCTCTATCTTGAAAGAAGAACCTTTAAAGTCATAACAATCATAAAAGGATGAGAATCTCGACAAGAAGAGTATCACGCCCTTGCTCTTTTCCGAGTTCCAATAGGAGACGAGAGTAGGCCATCCGTCCTTAAGGATGTGCTGGGCTCGATTCCTAAACACCTCTTCTATTCTTCTAGATCACTCTAAATAGTCAAACCTTAGTCTCTGTGGTTCCTCTCTTAGTTACAAGTGATCTTAGCACCCACTTAAGTTCCTATCTTCCTCAGCTTCTATAAGGAAAAGAAAACATATCAACAATTTCCTATCTTCCTCAGCTTCTATAAGGAAAAGAAAACATATCAACAATTGTGTGAGGGGCCATCCAATTAAAATTCTTTGAATTTGGTCTCGTACATTCCTTGCTTCATCAGATTCTATGAGGAAAAGTACCTCTTCCCATGCACAAGTGTTATTTTGGTGCAAATGACACATATGAAGAAAAATAAAAGAGAAAACTAAACAAGAAGACTTGAAAACAGCATCAGCCTTCACGGAAGATGCATGTAAATCATGCAAACAAGAGAAATCAAGAACGTGATAGAGAGAGAAAAGTGTTGAAGGGCGAGATTGTGTTATGAGATACCTTAAGCTTAACTTTGGCCAATTAAGCTATGTGAAACTTTCTTACAATTGTAGAATTCTTTCATCTTGGAGAGGAATGAGATGGGTTTGTTGTATATCAAGTCCTAGTTGGATTATGGAAAATGTCCCAGAATGCTCGTCATTGCCAATTTGCCACGGCATGCTTATGAATAGTATCTTCTGATTGGTAGGTTTGCAGTTTGGTTTGGGTTAGTAGTTCCCGGCTGTCTAAGTTTTTAAGGGGGTGCTTGTGAACTTCGGCAACATATTAAATGGCGCAGTCTTTTTGATGCAATAGTCTCTCTCTCGATCTCATGTCAAAATAATAATGCAGCCGCCACAGAATTGTAAAGGCTGTAGAAGAAAAGGACAACATACGCACGCGGTGGTGTTTTAACTTCTAAGGGCTTAGGCACTGCTTTATAAATTAGATTAATTTAGGATTAGTTGGTTATTGTATACATATGGTAAAACCTCTTAATGCTCCAATTTTTATGGACTTGTACGGTGCCCCTCAAGAGCCTCAAGTAGCCTTTCTCATAGCATAGGCTCAAGTGGATTCTGGGCTATAAAACTCAACATCACTCTCCATTGCCATCGAGGAAAAGGCTGAACCAAATGAGGATATTTTATTTCTTATCCCTATTCCAAATCTATTCTCTAACCACTGATTAAACGGATTTCTAATCTTTTTATTTTTATTCTGGGAAACAAACATAAAAATAGAATAATGTGATGATTACTAAACAGGCTCTAATGGGCTCGGTTTACATGAGCTCATTACCCTCAATTCAAGCAATGATCCCACATAGCTCGAGCTCGAGCTCCACACACAAAAAGAAGGAGATAAACACACCAACCGAGGGGGAAATAGGCTCGTGGAGAAACCAAAAATGTGAAAGTCTGCATTCAAGATTTCAGATTGGGAATCTAGTTGTTCTTTTTTGTACATGTTTTTTGGCAACAGATACATTCAGCTGCTGGCCTAAAGAAATTAAAGAAATGGGTGGCAATTGCACCAGATTTTCAACATTTCCAGCTAACTGAATGAGTCAACTGTAAATGAATCAGGACCAAATAATCATTGTCAAATGCCGTCATTGTCAAATGCCGTCCGACCTTTATATCTTCATTGGAGTTTCTCCGCAATATCACCGAGTCTTCCTCTGCTCCGTGGGAAAATTGAGTCGGGCTCTTAGAGGGGGCCAATGGCACTGTGTTGCCTGCACATTTACAGAAGGACGGCTAACAGAGCTTGGAAGATTGATTTAGGGCCTCTCCACTTAGATAATTACCAGAGGCATCTCCTTGGATAAAATGTGGTATCTGAAATCAGCAGCAAGGTCTAGCAAGGGATTTGGACCACTAACAAAGCAATGAATGTGCAGACACATCTCCTTGTTGACCGACTTCCACTCAGCAACACATCGTCCTTTTCATACCATCCTCTTAACCGGCATCAAGGCAAGCCAAATCGAGCTCATAGAAATGCAATTCAGTAAACAACTAAAGTTTTTAACAGACATTGAAAATGTCTTATTCTATGTGTCACATTCAACTAAACTTCTGATGATAATCCTCTACATTATGTTTATTCTGTTGCTGAAACTGGAAAGGAAAGAATATATTTGCAAAGGGAAAGCATTGCTGACTGTGGAGGTAACGATAAGAAAATTCCAGCACAGTTAGCAATGCGTTTCTGTACTTATGGAAATAGCAACTAAAGCCTCAAGAGAAAGCGATGAGTGTGACATTAATGCCTCAACAAAAGTTCAGTTCGAGAACATGCCCGACGAGGATGGCTCAAGCATCACATGTCTCGAGCAGAGCAAAGCATCTCCCCGGGAAGAAAGATATCCAGACGCAGAACAGGCATTTACTCAAAACTGAAGTGTTAGAAACATACTTCCATAACAGCATGTGACGAGTGTTGGGTGTGTACACGTACACGCGCACACACGAATCAATGTACTTCCAAGTTTAAAAGCGAAGAACAATGCGATGAATCATTCCAAGTAGCTTCTTCACTGATTGCAGGACTAAGCAATGACCAAGATGATTACACTAAGCGTCCAAAATGCAGGAGGCATTTCACCTTCAAAAACCATTCTCTTGACTCTCCAAAATTACTCAACCGATTACGCTAATCACCTACTCAACCAAACCACAGTGCAAGCATCCCAAGCATCAAAAAACAACTACGCCGGGGACATCCACACACTCAATCCTCCAAAAACATAGTAATGATGGCAATGCCAATCTCGTAGAGCGAAGTAGCGTTTCCTTACACGACAATGCGGGCATACCTCGGAGACGAGCCCGACCCGCCTGACCTGCCCCTATCTGTATAAATTATTAAATACACGACAAATTCCTCTTCAAGAATTGTTTACAAGGGTCGCCGCTTAGAAACTCTAATTATTGTTAAGGTGTTAATCATTCTCCCTTTTTTTCTTGTCTAAAATCATTCTCCTTTCTTCTCTTTTCTTTTTCTTGATCGAAAGAAAGATTCCATTCATTTCTCAAAATGACGATCGAGAGTTACATACAAGGTTTTTGAACTTACTAAATCCTTTTAATAAGTGCCTTTTTTTATGCTCTATATTCATTTTGCCTCATTCGATACCGTGAGTTTTTGCTAAATAACAGAAAACACAAGTTTTAATGTGCTCTATCGCTGCAAATTAACAATTATAAAAAATTCCTGCAGATTTTGTAACTCTTCTTATCGAAACATTTATTAAGAATACTTTCATCATTTTTATTAGTGTTATAGTAATGCTGTTGATCACAAATAAAGTTTCTCAATGTTGAATAATCCGAGGCACCCTCATACAAAGAAGATTTTGAATAAGCTATCAAGACGCATATAAGCAATTTCCATAGAGGTACAATGGGTTATATGATATGCATTCATTTAATTAACCCTGCAGTTAAATCCACGTTGAGTTTATGACACCATTCTTCTGGAAGTACCTTATGATAAGTTTACTGTTTATCAGAAAAATGTCTCGAGCTCAGTTGCTAAACAAGTTCCTATTGAGGATTCTTGAGCAAGACCGCTAGACTAATTCATCAGTATTGCCCACGGTCAATTTAGTGGCCCACATCCGCTTATGCACCGCACTTGGAAATTATTCAAATACAGCGGTATTGACACTTAAATTTTACCATTTTATTTAGGATTTAATCATGTACAAAATTATGAATTAGTCGCTAAAAAAAAAAAAAAAGAAAAAAAGTAAAGCGTAAAATAAATAATTTTCATTAAAATGCATCGCGTGTGTTTTCATTAAAATCCGTTACAGTAGCGCACCTCATGTGTTTGACAAAATGCCCCAGAGAGAACTGAGAAGCAAAGCTCGGTTTGGTTCATGCTTGCTCTTATATGCGTCGGACCGTGCCTGTCTTTTATGTTTCCATTGCGATTTCGATTTTCGTGGAGCAATCGTGTATTCTTGAGCCGGGGATTTTTGTGCCCGAAAATGGTTTGGCCGCCGGAGTTCGTGGCCGACGGTGGTCGTCGCCGGTCGGAGTGGAGAACCGGTGGACAGTGATGGTTCGACGGTGGAAGGGTCGCTGGTTGCTATGCCGGTATTGCTGTCTGGGTGAAGTTTCGGGGAAGACGTGCAAAGAGGCGTCGGGGAGAAGAAGATGCACGGAGAGAAAAATTACGTGGGGAAGAAGACCATAGGGAAGAGACAAATGAAAAATACAGAAAAAGTTAAAAAGTAAAACAAAATATGGAAAAAGAAAGTAAAAGTTTGTTTCGGGACGGAGGAGTGCAGAGAAATGATGCAGTGGAAAAGACAAAATGGTGGATAATAAAAGAAATTACGAAAATCATTGAAAAAATTTAGAAAATGTTAATTTAATTTTTTTTTAAAAAAGTTTTCCTTTTTTTAATCCAATTGGGTTGGGTCCAGCTCGTCGTTGGGTCAACGGGCCGGACTGGGTTTACCCGGTCGGGACCCTTTTTCCGAATATAATATTAAATATTAAATATTAAATATATATTAAAAAATTTCAAAAATTAAAGATTTTCAAAAACAAAATTCAAAAAGATTTCCGAAAATTCAAGAACTTTCAGAGAAAATAAAAAAATTCAAAAACTTTCAGAAAATATTGAAAATTCGAGTTTTATAATAATTAAAAATTAGAAAATTAAAAAAAATGTCAAAAAATTCAAAATTTCATTTGAAATTTTTTTAAAAACAAACTTTCCAAGCTATTTTTTTTAAAATGTGCTAAAAATATTAAGTAAACTTTTAGGGCTCCACTTTAGGATTTCAATTGTCTTCAAGACAATTACCCTTGTTTGCATGCTTTTGCTATTTTGATCCATTTAATCTAGTTAAGATTAGTATTTATCTTTTCCTTAATATTAAATATTTGTTCTCCCATGTAATTTATTTAAACGCGCATTTTTTTGTTTGTGGCAAGAATTGTGTTCTAATCGCGCATTTGGATTCGGTGATTGCGAGCGGAATGAGAAATGTAGTTTCCGGTTTTATGGTGAATTCAAGGTAGGATCAAGATACTTGGATTCGAGATTCTCATATTGAAGGCATTTTCAGAGTTTCGGTAAATCCTGAGGGCCAAGTTGAATGTTAATGGCAATAATTCCTTTAGTTTGAGGCATAAATGCTGAATGAACTACTAAATTTCCTATTCCAACACTTTTTTACTAAACTCGATTTGAAGCTCCGCGTCCCTCACAACACTAATGGCAGGGACCTCCTTGGAGTTCAAGTTTTGAGCCATCCATCTCCTTTCTCAATCCGAAGGTAGAGTTTCTTTGCGGCTTCTTCCATCTAATATCTGTGATATATATAGTATGACCACATCTACTTCATGAAACTCTCTCTCTCTCACATGCAATTTATTTAAACGCTTTCCTTGGCTACCAACTATTATTTTAATTATTGCCTACCCGCATGATCACCTCGTGAATTAGTGGATTGGTCACCGCTTGACAAAATTTCTTTCTAAAATGAACAAATTTAGGTATCGAAATGATACTAATTAGTTAATTAATATAATCAAGTTCCCGCTCCTGAATTCTATAATTGCTTAGGAAATGAGGTACACTCTTATACCTTCCTTGATTTCTAGCCGACCCTAATAAGCTAGCTTAGCTAGCTAGTAGCGACTCCTTATTACAAAATTCTTATGAACATCCCAATATCATGCAAGGTATATGTTTCAGAATGAACATCCCAATATCATGCAAGGTATATGTTTCAGAGAGCTCATGTCTGATCATAAGCCGGAGATCCGCCTTTTAGGAAATATCCCTAAACCTATTCCCTTCCGAGGGGATAGATCGCAATACGCAGCAAAGAAGAAAGATGCTCCTCTAAATTCTTATGAAAAGGGCAAAGAAGAAAGATGCTCCTCTAAATTCTCATGAAAAGAGAAATTGCATATACTTCAACCACTATGGTCACCAAATTCATCAATCGACGAGATCGCGATACAAAGAGGTCAAAATAATTACAAGAGCAAAATTGAAAACGTTCTTATATACTAAAATTGAAATTGCTCCTCAGAAATCTCCCCTATAAAAATCCCTTTATGAAATTACAAAAGTTAACCGACCAAAAAAAAAAAAAAATTACAATAGTTCACTTCGGTGGTGAACTCACCGTGATCTTCATAATTGCACCATCGAAGCAACTGGTGCCTGCTGGAGGAGGATAATAAGAACTAGGTGCAGTGGTGTCGTCTAGGCAAGAGGGTACGCCGACCCCCATCTTGCATGCCACGGGCAATCCTGACTCTTCCAATATGGTCGAAGATGGACATTTGTTGAGGGGAATAATACAGGAAATGGGGGTGCACTTACAATCACACTGGAAAACTCCATGGAGGCCAAAGTTGTAGCCAAGCGCCGTGCTGGTGGTCAAATTGCCGTCCTTATAATAAATCATGGTGGCAGCATCTGGGGGATGCTTTGCAGTGCAAACACTCTCTGGGCAATTTCCGCTGTGACAATCGTTTAGATGACCATCCTTGTCCTCGGAGCAGCCACTGGCAAAAAATAGAGCATAATCCTTGCCTTGTTCAAAGAAAATGTTCTTGATGCCGTTCGGTTGGACTGCATAGTCAATGCTTCCAGAGCTGGAACTTTTCTCAACCACCCTTGCGTAAATCTTTTTTTTTGTGGAGTTATAGACTACGACAGTTCCATTGCCAGACAAAGCAGCGGCAGTTCCAACATCTACGTCACAAGCAGCACTTTAATTACTTCAGGTAAAAGTTCAAATTCTAATGACAAAAAGCTTATAATTCTTGACAGGTGCAAAAATATATTTCCTTTTTTTTCTAGAAGAGGTCTCCATCTAAAAAAAGATTCGGGTTGAACTGGACTGGCTGCTCAACCCAAATGGCCATCTTAGGTACCCTTCCCCTTTTACTAACACTAAAGTTGAGTTCAAAGCCAGTTAATTGTGCAGTAAAGCCAACGCGCAACAACCAGCAGCATAATTCGAAGAACTTTTTCAGTAATTTCAACTGACAATCTGAGTCGTAGGCAGCTTGGGGTGTGCAGAAGAACCAAAAACCACCCAGACCTCCCTGCCCAAAACTAGGACCGATTGGGTTACCCATTCCATGCCCACCCCAACCAGACCGGCATACACGAAGTTCTAACTTCTCAGATCGAAACCCAAGTTTCCCCTTCATCTCTCCTCGCTCATCTCGCAGCCTTGCCTCCGTCTCTCACCTTCGCTCCTGCTCCCTCTCACTTTGGCGGTTCCCAGCTCCAAATTTTTCAGAACCGTTCCTTCCCAGTTCCCAGGCAAGACCGATCCGATCACTCTTATCTAATTGACGACAGAAAAGAAGAATTAATAAGTATAACAAAATGGACTTACACCATATTGTGACAACGCCTAGTAAGAGCCACGCACGTCCCTTCGTCATCTTTGGTCGGCGTTAGCTGCCTTGTGATCTGCCTGAAAGGGTGTACACTGTACAGGGAGCGCCAATGATTGAAGATCGCAGAGAGCCTGGACAATGACAGAGATAAGAACTGAGAATGGAAAGAGCAGGGAAAGTATCGGGGAGAGAGAAGACCAAAAGAGCGACATTCCCCAAATCAAATACGCCAAGCAAACAAGCCAAGCAATGCTCTACACTTTTGATGTGGCAACAACACGAACAATCATATCCGGTATCCATGAACACCACACCAAAGCAGACAAGGAAGAAAATATAAAGAAAAAAATAAAATAATATCACCAAATCAACACACGAAGAAGATCATTCTCGTTCGCGAGTTTCACCCAAACGAAAAAAGCAGCAGCAAAAAGAAACTGCAGGTTATAAAGAGAAGAAGCAATTCTGTCATAAAGTCTCCCGCCTAAGACATCTGCAACATCATGCCCCATTAAATCCAACATATATTCCACAAAAGAGCCACCCATTTTCTTCTAAGCGCACAGTCTCTATCCTCACCTCACCCCCTCCTTTGAGTTCTCTCAACAACATTCCCCAAATCAAATACGCCAAGCAAACAACCCAATCAATGCTCTACATTTTTGGTGTGGCAACAACAAGAACAATCACATCCGGTATCCACAAAATCCACACCGAAGCAGACGAGACAGAAAATAAAAAGCAAAAAAAAAAAAATACAAAATCACCAAATCAACACACGAAGAAGGTCATTCACGTTCGCGAGTTTCACCCAAACGAAAAAATAAGAAGCATAAAGAAAGCCAAGCAGTTCGGAAATAGACGAGACTATCGGGAACTCACGTACGAGCGACGCGTTTGCAGCTCTGAAGATCGGAGAACTTGCAGCAACAGCTCTGAAGATCGGAGAACTTGCGGGCGTTCGGGAACGACTCTCCGGGCTTCTCGAGAACCGCGACGTACACCTTGATGACGTCCTTCGTGATCTGATCTCTGCCATCGAAAACGACGCCGATAAACATCCCAAACGAGAAGGGGCCCAAGATACCGAATCGATCGATCAATCTCCCGTGCGAAGAACAGAGAGATTGAAGCGTTACCGGAGATGTAGGTCTTGCCGGAGAGGAACTTTGAGGCCCAACTCCGGAGATCCGAGAAGGTGATCACCCAACTCGTCGAGGGCGAGTAGCGTCGGCGATGGGAGAGAGCTTTTTTTCTAACCCTAATCGCCGTCCAAACTGTACAACTTCTTCCAAAGCATACGATTTTTGGACGTAAATATGATATTTATACAGAATCTTGTATTCCATGGATACATTAGGAATCCAAATCTGCCGATGGGCCGTGAGACAATCTCCAAACTGTTTGGAGGCCTCCAATTGGGCATCCATAGAACCATTACTTGTTTGGAGGAGGCCTCCAACGGGACAAGCCTCCAATTGGGCCTCCATAGAACCATTACTTGTTTGGAGGCCTCCAACGGGACAAGCCTCCAATTGGGCCTTTGGAAGAGCAAAGTTGGGTGTGGGCTCGAGCCCACAAAGACAGAACATGGCCGTACTTCAAGCTCCAATGCCTGTGGTATTCTCCCAAAAAAAAAATTTTTTTTTGGGGTCTGAACGTAAATTCTATGAAGTTAAAAGAGAGGATTCATGGAAAAATGGAGTTACGGCGTTATAGTTCCTCAAAACGTCCATCATAGAGCCGGAGTTGAAGCGTGGATGTTCCCAGCTATGCCGTTGGCCTTTCTTGTTTGGCTCTCTAACCTGTAAGAGAAAACGCAAAGATCGATGAATCTACCGTGCAACCAGGAACATAAAAAATAGCCTTTGTCCGTAGGAGATATAACTGATGCCCTCTTGAGATCCTTTTCAAGTTTGAGTTTTGTTCTTTTGAAAACTCGGCAAAATAGTCCCGTAATCTCGGAAGAAAGGATGCCTCCTCACAAAGGTGGCTCACAGTGACAATTTTGGTCGGGATCTCAATGACCGCTCTTATACACCTCATTTAAACCAAAAACAAATAAAACAAATAAAAGTACCGCCGATGATCCGAAATCGATCTACCGCGCCATATTAATCCTATGTTAATTTTGGCGATATTCACCGAAGGAAAGAAAAAAAAAAAAAAAAAAAAAAAACACGGTGAGATGCAAGCACGCAAGACACTCAGCTGTTTAAACTTGAAACGAATTACACGGTCCAGTTCTCTCTCTCTTTTTTCTTGTTTCTCTAATATGCTCCTTTCCTCTTACCTTCACCTGCAGGATTTGTATGGATGGCGAGTGGTGGCGCTGGGTCGTCCCGTTGCCCGTTTTCGGTCGTCGGAGGGTCGCCCATCTGGCGTTTCTGGAATCCTCCGCCGCCGCCGCCGCCGCCGCCGCTTGCTCTTCCCTCCTCCGACGGTATTCCTCCCATCCCTAACTCGAACCTCCGCTGGGGTTTGCTGCTCTTTCGCACGGAGCGGAGACGCTAGAAACGACGATACAGAAGGAAGAGGAGAAGAACAACCCCCGATGCTTCCTCCTTTCCTGGGGAGGAAAATGAGCACTTTGGGAGCGAATTACGCAATTGGAAAGAGCAAGCAACCACCGTGGTCCCCACCAATTGGAAAAGCAATAATAAAACGGAGAATACTATGCGGGAAGACATTATTGAAAGGAACGTTGGGAACGTTTTAGCAAAAGGAGAGGTCCCCCCTGCATCGTGAGATGTACCAGATTAAGACTTTGGCTTCTTTTTTTTTCTTTTTTTCTCTTTTTTTCTTTTTGCTTTTTTAAAGTCGGAACCCATTTCAAAATTTCAAGACGCGTTAATTTACGGGCGTCAAGCACAAGTAACTTTCCTCACGTTTGAGGACATGATAATCATTTTATTTATATTTTAGAATTACTTTTTATTACAAACTTATTTTTGGAATAGAAATTCATTTAATAAAATTATTTCATTTTTTATTTCTGAAATAGATTTTTATTTTAGAAATAAGTTTGAAACGGAAATAAGAAATAAAAATTCTTCTTAATATTTGTCCTCTCTATTAGTCGATTGCTCATCCGTCATCACCAACCATCGTTCGCCGTTCGTTGTCGCACTCCCAGCCGCTAGCCATCCCCCCGGGTCACCATTGCCGCGGCGGGCCGTCTATCATCGCCACTGCCAATCAGCGGTTACCACCGTCAGAAAGAGAGAAATTTTATATCCTTATCAAACGAGTTTCTATTCTGAAAATAAAAATAAAAAAATTGTCGTTATCAAACACGTATTTTTACTTAAAAACTCATTTAGGAATAAATATATATATTTCTCTTCTAAAAATCGAATTTCTATAATGATTATCATTTACACCCTAATTCATTTACTTTTTAGAAAGTGGGAACTCGCTCATGACTCGTGATTACCCCTGTCGCTTTTTTCTTTTTTTGGCCTTTTTCCCTCCTAAGCATTTTAACACTTTGCCATAGAAAGCTCGCCCACTGTGTAGAACCAGGGATGCTGGTTAGATATATCAATTCTAAATACTGTATGAAGCACATATCTAACTAGCACGAAGCAAACTTTCAATGGAGTCTTTTAGTATTAGTCCGATAATTCATCGTCAATCTGGATACGTTACTTATTTGAACGTATTGGTATCCGTGCGCCCTATCTTTTTTATTGGAGGAAAGGTTTGTATTTTCTCATTCATGAGAATATCTCGAATTTCACGTCTCAGACATAAAAAGAAGCAATTTTAGGACATATTTGGGGCTTATGTCATGGTGAGAAAAAGAACGGGAAAAACTAGACCGGGTGCCCAATTTCGATTACTTATCAGATTAAAAAAGTAGTTCTGGCATATTATGTATTGACGCGTGTATCTTGGTGGAGCCAACTGACGAAACTGCGAGACAGTCTGAATTGATTTATGCTGCTGGCCTGCCGTGCAATAGAAGGCAAAACTCGAATTGATTTAAGGGTGGACGAGGTGAGTCGCGTGGAAGTCCCTTTTAAATCGATGGCGTATGACTCTTGACCTTTCTCCCAATATATTCCCCGGGAAAAAACGTTGACGGGACTGCCAGATTGCCTTTCTATTTAGATGTTGCTTTCTCTTCCACAAGGAATACCTCCGTATGCTTTACATCCTTAAAATTCCGACGTTCGGACAAAATCAGGACGATAACTTTTTAAGGACTTGTTTAACAGCCAGGGGGATTTTTTTTTTTTTTGGGTGGGAACAGGCAAGGGGATTGAATGAAAATAAACATAAAGATGCCCTCTCTAGAAAAATTATAGTGCGGTAGGGACGGCGGAGCATTTAAGGAACCTGATGCAGTTGTCCCAAACAGCGACGCCCCATGCCTCGTGTCCGCTTTTACAGGTGAGGTGTTTCCTCTTTTTGCTCGTGACTTGCGAGGGTGAGAGAGCCAAGTCAAATGTCGAGCGTCTTTTTTTTCTTTTTTATTCCCTTACTTTATTCATGTCCAATAAGTGATCGAAACGTGTTTACGGAGTTCGATTTCAAAAAAGAAATTGAAAATCTGATTTTTTTTTTTTTTTTTCTATCCTTCTTCCTCCTCCTCCACCCACTTTTTTTTTTCTCTCTCTCTCCCTCTCCAGACCTAGCGGTCGACCATGGCCATCAGCGCCGCGTTCTGGCTGTCCATGGCCGCCGGCGTCGAGCTGGCAAAGAACAGAGAAAAGGAAAAGGTTCGGCCATGAGTTCCAATCGTGGAGCTTCTATCTGTTTTCTCCGAGCACGGGGAGAGGAAACTTCCCTTCAGATTTGGCCATGCCGGTGCGTCCCATGGCTGCGAGCGACGGCGGTCGACTTTCAGATCTGCTACTCCGGCTCCCATCCCCGTGAGCGCCGACCACAAGTACGACGGAGAGGGTTGGACGCCCCGCGGTGGTCTCTTTGGACGCCGCGCCGGCGATGGAAGAGTAGGAAGCGCCGGCTGGAAACCCTAGTAGATGACGGAGGGAGGAAAAGTGAAGATGGATATTTTCTTTCAATTTTTCTCTTCTGTTTTGTTAGTTTAAAATTTAAATTACATCGGTGGTCAGTAACTTGACCCCCAGAAAGAAAAAACAAAAAAAAAAGGACTAGTAAATTATTTTCCTAATGTAATAATAAATCAAAAGATCTTTGCGCTAACTACTACTGAACGAACCTTCGTCGATTGTCCCCACGTGTCGAAATCTTAAAGCGATAAATTGACTCAAACGCGAGAGGTTCCCAACTAAATTCAAAACGACGTCCCGTTTCTTTAATCGAAATTAGTCAAAAGAGCCGTTCACAATTATTTGAAAAGCCACCTACCGATGGCGACGTCCCACCAACCCAAATTCAAAACGACGTCTCGGACGTCCCGTTTCTTTGGCCAACAAAAAAAAAAAAAAAAAAAAAACGTATGAGTGGACCAAGACTTAAATTTGGTCTAAGTCGTTGCGCCGGTCTTTACTTATTAGAAAGTGGAATACGCAAACGTTCGTCACACGCGATGCAAAATTGTAGATTATTATTTGTTTGGATTAATATCATAAAAAATTTTAAATTAATATACTTATGATGAATTCATTTTAAACTAGAATTTGTTATCATCAAAAATCTCAAATTAATATACATTTGACAAATTTACCCTAAATTAGTACACTTTTGACAAATTTATCATTTGTTAGTTTTTATTAAATTTTATTATCAAATTATTAAATTTGATGACACGATAGTTAACTAATATGGCAGTTTGAGTTTTACTCATCATTTGTCATAATTGTACCAATTTTATGATTTTTTGTAGCATTAATCCAATTTATTTGTGGTTATTCGAGGTAAATTTGTCATGAGTGCGAGATCTTGTATCATCCTGAAAAAGCCAACAAGGTCGCCGATGCACTAAGTTGAAAGTCATCGATTGTACAGATGATGATTCAAGAGTGGATTCTACTCAAAGGAGTTCAAGATTCAGATTTCAAAAGTCTTATGACAACCCTCATAATTGAACCAGAAGTGCAAGCGAAGATTAAGACGTTGTAGTCGACAGACCATCCAGAAAGTTCTGCAAGAGGATGCGGAAAAGAGGAAAGCTGATTTTCAAGTTATGGAGGATGGATTATTGAAATTTCGTGAACGATTGTATGTGCCCAACGATGTGGAGCTTAATGAATAAATTTTGTCATAAACCCATTGTAGTAGTTCTATCATTCATCAATGTAGCAAAAAGATATCGCTAAGCATATTGCCAAGTGTTTGACATGCCAACAAGTGAAGGCACGACATTGCAGTCCACCAACCTAGATTCCCGAGTGGAAACGGGAACATATCACAATGAATTTTGTGATGGGATTGCCAATGAGTCAGTGAGGTAACAATTCTAATCGGGTCATGGTCGACAAGTTAACGAAGTCTGCGCTCTTCATCACCGTACGAAATGACTTTGCATTAGACAGATATGCTGAATTGTATGTGCGATAGATAATTTGTCTCCATGGAGTGCCAGTGACGATCCCGTCAGATCGAGACCCAAAGTTTACGGCAGCTTTTTGAAAAAATTTACAAATTGCCTTGGGAACAAAGTTGTAGTATACGGCTTACCATCCATGGATGGATAACCAATCTGAAAGGACTATTTATACGATTGAGGATATACTGCGAGCTTGTGTAATAGACTTCAAAGGAAGCTGGGAGGAAGAACTTCATCTAGTTGAATTTGCCTACAACAACAGCTATCAGCAGAGCATCAAGACGACACCATTTGAAGAGAGCATAAGATTACGGGCCGTTAGTTGGTTCAGCAGTCAATGGACGCCGTCAAAGTCATTCGAGAAAAGCTCAAGACCACCCAAAGTCGTCAGAAGAGCTATGCAGATAAACGATGTAAGCCCTTAGAGTTTCAAGTAGGTGACACGTATTCTTCAAAGTGTCATCGATAAGAGGTACTTCGCATTTTGACAAGAAAGGAAAATTGAGCCCGAGGTTCTTGGCCCCTTTGAGATTTTGGAGCGGATTGGGACTTTGGCATATCATATTGCGTTGCCACCAAGACTTGCTCAAGTGCATGACGTCTTTCACATGTCGATGCTAAGGAAATACTAACCTGATCCGACCCATGTGTTGAATTTCGAGGAAACAGACGTGGATGAGAGGGTGTTGTACGTGGAGAGACCGATTCGGATAGTGGACCGAAAGGAGCAAGTATTACGTAACAAAACGATTCCCTTAGTCAAAGTGGCCTGGCAATGCCATGGAACGGAGGGAGCCACGTGGGAAAGTGAAGAGTCGATGAGATGTTAATACTCTCGCCTTTTTATTGAAGAGTTGTAATGGTTCAAATTTCGAGAATGAAAGTTTTTTAGAATGGAAGAGTTGTGATATCTTGAAATTTGACTCTATTTTGAAATGTATGAAATTGTTATTTTATCAACGCATTTATGGTTATTTTACTCTGAACTGTCACGAGTTAACTAATCCATTGAGTAGAGCCGTAAAAGGTTAAAACGCGAAAGACCAGAGAATTCGATCAGAAATTGATCGCTCAACCATAAGGATCAACAAGGGTTAGCAAACGAATATAAATCGATTTGATGAGAGTACGTAGTCGGTTCGTGGGTGATTCCGCACGATTACGATATTCACGTCAAGTGACGATAAACCAATTTTCTATTGACCTTATATTCATGGTACGTAATTGAACGCTCACGATTACATGATAATCGAGGGTTGTCCATGATTCAAAGAGGCACAAACGTGAATCGAAAATTATCGACGACAAGTCAACCACGCGAAAACCCCTAAAACCCACATGATATATTAGGTCGTACTAAAATCGCGTTCAATCGATTTTTTATTGTGAAATTTAATTTGATTTCAGGTATCAAATTTTTGAGAATTTTGAGATTAAATTATTGGATGTCGCCTCATCATCCGTCGAATTATCGGCGAGTCCGAAATTTTCAAAAGAAATTATCAAATGAAAAATCAAAAACCAAAAAAAAAATATTTTTTTTTTCTCTCTTCTTTTCTCTCTCTCCCTCATCATTCTCCTCCCCCTCACGTCAACCCCTCATTCTACCGAAATTTCCCCCTTTTTCTCCTCTTTCTTCTCTCTCTCTCTCCCACTTTTCCTCCCCTTTTTCTCCTCTTTCTTCTCTCTCTCTCTCCCACCTTCTGCCACCCCCCTTTTCTTTTTTCACTTTCCTTTTCTTTTTCCCTCTTTCTTCTCCCTCCTCCCTTTCTCTCTTCTTCTCTCCCCCACGCCATTCCCTTTCCCTTATTGCTGCAGCCGATGGTTCCTCCCTCCATCTCCTCTCTTTTCTCTTCCACTCTTCCTCCTCCTTCATTTCTTCTTCATCCCACCTCATTTTCTTTTCACCCCTCCCATCAACGCCATCTCCACCACCACCGTACACCACCATACACCACCGCCATTCACCACCACACATCACTGCCATCTCCACCACCGCTAATCCCCGCCGTCAAGTTCCCGATTGAGTCGTGAGCCTCGTGTTTTCGTCGCCATCGCCGGGAGCTCGCTGTCGCCAAAAACCTATGAGTTACTTCCAAATTGTGGATTAAGGTGTTAATTACGGATAGGGGTGGTTAGTTTAATATTAATGACGGTTAGTATTTGTTAATTTTAGTTTATCCTTAATTGTGATTAAGGATGGTTTAAATTTAATTTAAGTATGATTATTTTAAATAATTATGATTAGATTAATTAATCATGGTTATATTAATTAATTGAGTTTAGTTTAATTAATCCTGATTTATTTAAGGGTGTGCCAAGGCAAGGTAAGATTGTATGCCGTTACATGATTAGGCTACCTCTGAGAAGAATTTGCGTTCTAATCGAAACTTAGGAAGTTGACTCGCTGAAATTTTATCTCACCTCGTTGTTGTTAACCATTTTCAGGGCCGTAACGTGGAGAATTGCCAGGTGCGGTTATGGTGGGTGCGAGATGCGACACCTTTTTGTTAGTGAAGTTTATGTAAACTCTAATCCCTAAAGGTTTTTTAGAGAGTCGATAGGAAGTGGTCGTGGAAAGCCTTGTAATTATTCCTAGGGGTAACAGTAGATAAATAAATATGTTTTCGGCAATATATGCTAATTTTACTATCCCTATTGTTTTTTTATTGACTGGGTATTTATTTTAACTGCTTCCGCATACGTTTAATCGAAAAATAAAAAGAATGGGTCGACGATGCATCCTAGGACATCGCAATTTATTCGACCGTCGAGGGATGTTCGCCCGCTCGGGGTTCGGGGCATGACTTATAAACTCAAAAATTGAAGTACACTTTCCAAATATATAACATGGGGCACCTGCCGTTCATTAAATTTTGCTTGGTGGTAATATATAGCGGTTGAGGTATTGATTCTCTTAGGCCGCGTTTGGTAATCATGATAAAATTTGGGATATGATATCATATCATATCCTATGTTTGGTGTTTCCTCAAGATAGGATAAAGTCGCATATAATGGGATATAGGTCGGATAAAATTATCCTATGGGGGAGATGAGATAAAAGTGGATAGGATTTCTAATGTCCATAACGTAAAAGTTATTTTTCTCAAATAAAAAACTTATTAAATTAACAAAATTAAAATTATATTTCAATATAAATAATATTTGAATTATAATTTAAGAAATTAAAATTTAAAAATTTAAAATTATTTTTTAATTTAATATTATTTTAGTTTATTTATTCAAGTTTAATTCTATCTTATAACAAACATTCAATCTACAAATTATATATTTATATTTATTATATATATTTTAGGTATTTTTGTATTTTAGGTATGTTGGTACAGTTTATTATTTGATAAAATTTTATTAACGAATGATGAAAGGCAAAAAAAGAAATAATAAAGAAAATAATTTAAAAAAGAAGAAAATAAAAATAAAATAAAAAAAAATAAATTAAGGAATAATGCCACGAGAGATTTCACTATCTTCGTTTATAAATTTTTAGGTTTATTTACAATGATATGCCGTTTATATTAAAAAAATGTACATGATATGATATGAATATATTCGACTTTAATGATGCGATTCACCAAACAGTGGATAAGATATAGAAAAATCCCAGGATTTTTTATCATACCCTATCCAGTCCTATCCTTGTTAGAAATCCAGACGACCAAACGTAGCATTATATCATATGTTGAATATTACTCCGCTGTATTTGTCTGTCTTTCTCAAACTACACTTCGGACTTACCTGAGGACCATACATAAAAATCCCATATAAGCTCTCTCTCTCTCTCTCTCTCTCTCTCTCCACACACACACCATATTCACCTCCTTGTTTTTTTAAGTATTGAATTTTACCCTAGGGCCATAGTGAAACTGATGATACTTGTGCTCTTATTCTATATGTTTACTTTACAAAAAATAAATGATTTGAAAAATATTTTCATAAAAATAATTGCATATATCACTCACCAAAATGAAGGAACGAAAAATTATTTCAATGTGAATGAAAATATTTAAACTTAAATTGATGGCATTAATAAACATTTTCCATTGACTAATTATTTCAACCAATACATATGATCACGTTTAGAAAAAGATTTTACATATAATTTATTTTTCACTTAACAAACAGAACATAAATGTTTCAAAATCAATTGGGCAATGCTTATTTGAACAAATGAGATGCATACTCCACTTTTCAGTTTGCAGCATGGTGAGTTGCATCCAGTGCGATTTACTTGAATATCAAGCCAACAACCTCCTCAATACAGTGAGTGGGGCAGGCTTTGGTGATTACTTAATATTTGGATTTTATTAGGTGTCGGTTGCTTCGGTTTTAAATTGAATTGGTCGATGTCATCAACGTTCGATCAGCTCAAGTCGGTTCAGGTTGATTTTCAGGGACAAAGCGGTTTCTTTGGTTTTAGGTTTGCCGCCTCTGATCTTAAAATAGAATTACACACCACATCATGTGACTTACTTGGCTCTTGCAATGTCTTTTCTCTTTGATAGGATTATCAATTGTAAATTATTTTTTAATGAGAAAATTTTGTTTCAAGCAAGTTAGTTGAGTCAAAGAGGAAACATTGAGAATTAAGTTATCGATTTTTTTTTTGGTCGAAATTTCTTTTCATCTTCCTTATGAATTGACTCATTTCCTGTTACTCCTTTTAACGATAGAGGGGATAAGATGACTTACGCATAAAAGTAAAGATATATTCGAAAAGAATATGCATAACATCTAATCGCAATAAATATATTTCATTTCCTTTTTTCTTTAATTATAATTAATACTGTCATTTTGCAATAATAATAGAAGAAAGATTTCAACAAATTTTTAAAGATCATGCGGCACACTGCAAAAAATATGAAACATCAAGGGAGAATTTGTTACATATGGAAAATTTAAGGGGCCTACTTATTGAAATTTTGGTAATTTCCTTTACCTTGTCCAGGTGCAACTTTTCCTAATTGAGGTGCACTTTTATTCGAGAAAATATTCGCTACATCTAGTGCTTTAACGTGTCAAATAAGAAGGCATCCCAAATTGCGCCACGTGGGCCCACATTGTTAAGCCAATTTCCCCCCACTTTTCTCTCTCCTCTTTCCTCTCTCCCAACACACTTTCTCTTCGCCGGTGCAGACAAACAGCCGGCCACCTCAGCCTCCGCGGCGACCACCTCCTTCAGTATATCCGGGAAGGTGCACAAGTGCTCGTTCTGCCACAAGAGCTTCCCCACTGGCCAAGCTATCGATGGGTACAAGAGGTGCCACCATGAGGCCCCCACTCCTGCCTCCTTAGCCGCCGTCATTACCAATGTCACCGCCTCGACTGCCAACAAGGCGAGTGTTTCGGAGGGCGTAGGGTCAACTCACACGCAAAGCCAGGGGCACCGCGAGTTCGATTTTAATACCGCAACACTCCCGAAGTTCTCTTCCCGATTCGCAGTCTTCGGCAACGTGGACGACCAGGTGGAAAACCCACATCCCTCCAAGAAGCTCTAATTCATGGCGTCGGTGAAGATAGAAGCGGCCTAAAATGGGTCGGATTGGAAACGCACAAAAATCCACATAAAAAAAATAATGATTTTTTTTTTGTCGGTTATACTTTATTCCTATTCTAACTTTCACTCTCAAACTTTTGACTTGTCTTTTTGTAAAGCGTGGGAGTCGAAACCCATTCCTGCAACTAAATCATCCTCACCCAATTCTCCAAGAAGGTGGGATTCGAACCCCCCCCCCACCTCCTCATTTCATGTTGGAAAAGTGGCTACTGGGTTGCCCAATGGTTAAAAGAAAAAAACAATGATTGGAGAGAGAGAGTTCGGCAAGAGAGCGTGCAAAGGAGGGAGAGAGGAGAGAGAAACGTGGGGGAAAATTGGCCCGACAGCGTGAGCCTTCGTTGGACATGTGGAGCAGACGTAACTAATATTTTCTCAATAGACAGCTAGCAACTAGGCATACGTGTCTTCCATTTTGTTTGAAGAATTTTCCCTCTTTTGATCAACAGTGGGTCCTGAATTTTTTGTATCACTTTACTTAGCCGAAATATTGCCATGCCTTTACTTATTTCACCATTTTTTCTGGAAAAAAAAAAAACTCTTTTTGTGAAACTGTTCCCGTTGTTTGTGTATACACGTGCTTAAAATGAAAAGCATATAAGCATTTGATCAATTACTTTAGGCCCACCAGTATTCGTATTAATTGGAACTTCTCGATAAGAATTTTACTTTTTCATGAACATGCCAATCATGATCATTTATGCATGTTTTTCTGCTGTCATGGTGCTTATAGTCATTTCATATCTTTCCTTTGCAAAAGACAGGCAAATTTTGCAGCTGACTGGGCCGCTAGGGCCCATAGTAAGGGCTATCTTTTACCTAATTGGGCCGACTTTCCCCCCCTCCCCTTTCGGATCTTCTTGTATCAGATGCTGTAGCTGCAGGTTGTAATATTGTTTCCATCTACTAATATTTCTTTCTGATAAAAAAAAAATCATAGCTCTCAGTCATCGCTTCTTCTTCTTATTTTTTTATTTTTTTTATTACACAAAGACACAAAAAGCAATCAGAAATGCGAGGAGCGCATGCGTGAGGACCAGTGGCTAATGAAGTTAAAAAACATAGATGATTCAAGGTTGACGAAGTTCAGAAAATTTAGTAAGAGATACGTTGGTCAAGAAACAGTAATTAATCCATTTTAATGTGAAGCTTAATGACGATACATACCAAAATGCTAAGGGAAAATTATCCAAAAATCCTAAATTTATTGCCCCTTTACCAATTTGATTTTAAACTTTTTAATTTTATCAATTTAGTTCTAAATATTTTCATATTTTGCCAATTGAGTCAATCCCATCAATTTTGGTCGAAATTTACTGACGTGGACACCGGTCATTCTACATGACACGGTTGGCACTAACGTTAACAATTTTTAATAATATTTTAATATTTTTTAAATTTATTTATTTATTTTATTTCTTCCTCTTTTTTATTGGTGGCTTACCACTAACCAAGCGAGGGTAAGCCCGAGCAATGGGAGCCCACCCAAGTCAGAGCGACCTCACCAAATGTAAGGAGGGAAGTTGTTGTCAGGGCTCACCTTAACCTAAGTGAGACCCAGCAACAACCTTAACCTAAGTGAGACCCAGCAACAGTCGACTTCACCCAGTGTTGGCTTGGCCCAACTAACGCTTGGCTAGGTTGCCCTAGCTTGGGCGAGGGCAACCTTGTCGGGTCTCACTTGGGTGAGGGCAACCCCAGCAAGGGCCACTAGCCATGCCCAGGCAAGCGGCTTAGCCTCACCGACCACAAGCAAGGTCCAACTCACCTTACCAACTCTCACTTGGGTGAGGGCGACCTCGACCCAACTACCAGCCATTGTCGGATGGGTGGGCTGGCCTTGCCTACCACAAGTGAGGACAAGCCCTAGCGAGGGTAGCCCTCACCTAGGCTAGGGTGACCTAGCCAGATTCGGTAGGGGAACCCTCACTAGGGCTTACCCTAGCCTAGGTGAGACCTAGTGAGGGTTAGCCTCACCTTGGCCTAGCCGACGCTCGGCTAGGCTACCTTGACCTGGGCAAGGTCGACCCTCTCCAAGTCTCCCCAAGGCAAGGGCAAACCTGGCTCAGCCATGGCTGGCTATCGGTAAAGAGAAGAAGAAAGAAAAAATAATAATTCAAAAAATACAAAAATATTATTAAAAATTATCCACTTCAAAGCTGGCTATCTTACGTGGCACTATCAATATATACGTTAGCAAATTTCGGTCAAAATTGACCAAATAGACTTAATTAGTAAAAAGTGAAAATATTTAAGATTGAATTGGCAAAATTGAAAAATTTATGATTAAATTGGCAAAAGTGTAATAGGTTTAGGATAGTTTTCCCAAAATGCTAGAGACCAAGAAAAATCAAAGTTCAGTGGGGTAATTTGTAACTTTTCAATTTTGAGGGTTGCTGCGAAATGATATCAAAGTTGAGGGGGTGATTTACAACTTTTCAAAATTTGGGGGCAATTGTTCAACAATGTCAAAGCTCACAAGGAATTCCAGCAATTAAACCTATTATTTCTCCAAAATAATTTGTAAAAACAGTTTTGAAGTCGGCCCTTTCTACTTTGTAAATTTTAATGTTTGCTTCATTTGTATTTTTGAACTTAGAAAATCTTAGCGTGCCGTGCCATCATAACGAGCCTGAATCAGTCGGATCAATTTGTGTGCTAAATCACGTTGAGGTTATGACACTTCTCTTCTTGAAGTACCTCATAATAAGTTTAGTATTCATCAGAAATATGTCTTGATCTCAGTTACTAAACAAGTTTGTATTAAGGATTCTTGAGTGGGGCTGCTTGACTAATTCATCGGTATGCCCGCGGTCAGGCTTGATGCAGGAGTTGGACCAAACTCAATCTCTAATGCAGGAGGCGGTGATAACCAGTCAGTCAAATGAATTCAAATAGCTATTGAAAATATCAGCAAAAGGAAATGAACTTATGTTGCAAGGGACATCTGTATGCTTTCTAATTCTCGCTATGTAGCGTTAACTCGACTGTTCATTACTCGACGCTACAGTTGGTTGAAGGTTTATTTTAGGGGACGAGAGGGATTGGGTTTGGAAGATACGAGTCTTTCCTTTTTCTTAGGCAATATGACCTCTCCCGGTCTCGCATCTTTCGAGAAGTTGCTTGAAGTCAACTTGGTTTTCTCTTGCTTAATTCTATCTGAGGAGACATTTGCTAAAGGACTGGGAATCCTAGCGCTTGCTGCTGTTGGGCCGTGAATAGGCTTGCTAGCAGAAGTTGAACCATGAATGCCTAAATCAGTAGACAATGGGGTGTTATGGCTGAGCAACTAAGGGCGTGCATGACAAAATTTGTATTTCTCGATTTCTCTGTTTCTCTATTCCCCGGAACAGGTTTGGAACATAAATCCGTTTGGTAACGCAATTTGATTTCTCTATTTCTCGAAACAGATTTCTATTCCACAAATAGAGAAATCGAAAAAATCGAAAACTGAAATTTTTAACTTCTCGTTTAAAATAGAAATCGTGTTCTAAATCAAACAATATAAAAGAATCTTGCACTTTCTTGCTAACTTAATTCACTCATAACCACAACTTCACAAATTATTGCTAATTTTCTTTTCTTATTTTGCTCGTGTTTTTTTTTTCAATTTTTTTTCGATAACTTCCTCATTAAGATGAAAGGCAATCGAATGGGTCCCCAATTTTAAAAAACGACCAAAGTTCTTAAATGCTTACTTAACAACAATGGGGCTCTTTCCTCTTAGAAAGGGCACGCGCATGGCTAGTTGAAGAAAAAGTTCTTACGCAATAGATGAATAAAAAACGTGCCCAGAAATTTAACATTGTTTCTTTATGGATTCAAAATTCTTGCAAAATCAAAATAATTAGATTGTTACACAATCTTGAATTTTAATTCGAAGGCAAGAGATTCAAGAGAATCTCTCTCTTTGCTATGCAAGGGCCATTAAAGGTTCATTGAGCAACAATAAAGAAATTAGGGATGAGCAACTGGATTGATTCAATTCGAGAATCAAAATAAACCGACCTTCCCCCGATTGGTTCCTAACAATAAATGTTACTTCAAGGTAGAATTCTCATATATTCCTTTATACCATCAATTTTAGTTTGTTGATAATCTTGTATAATACTAGTCTTTGATAAAATGACAGGGCTATATAGGCGCCATTGGCACCCATATTTATGCTTCCACAGTACTTGTCTGAACCTACGTAGGATGAACTTGCAAACGATACATTGACCGAGGAGGGAAACCAAATAAATACGCTTAGGAAAACCATTGCTAATAAAATGGCAATGGATAATAATATGCCGAAAATTCCATGAAATTGTATTTTCAACTTTTGTAATGTATTAGTATTATTTCGACTATTATTTTGTATTTGAGGATTTCCTATGTTGTTATCTAATCAATTTCTATTCCTAGAAATAGAAATTTTATTCTGTTATCAAACGGATTTTTGTTCCAGAAATAGAAATTTTGAGTAATTATCAAACGGGTTTCTTTGCTCAGAAACTTGTCCAGGGAATAGAAATTAAGAAATCAATTTCTGGCCAGAAATCAATTTCTGAAATAAAAATTTTGTCATGCGCGCCCCTAAAAGACCCTCAACTCGAACCGACTCCTCTGTTTTAGGCGCCAACATCTTTTTCCGCCTCATTTTCTCCTGATCCTCCTATAAACAGATCATAAGAACGGCATAAGCTGACATTTAGTGGTATATATCTGCTTACACGTCGCACTTGGAAAAAGAAATTCACATACAAGAATAAAGAAGAAAGATGCTACTCTACATTTTCATGAAAAGCGAAACTGCCAATACTTCTATTATTATGAGGACTCCAAATTCATAAATTACACCTCTCAAGCCACATGCATTAATTATTACTATCAACGTCTAATCTATTCTACAAAGCAGACAATCAATTTAATTTACTTTGGGACTCGGGAATCACTGTCCTTCCATCCACGTGAAGAAACATAAAAGCCATATTACGTACAATTGCCCATAAAACATGTCAAAGCAATCGGGGGAATAAGCAAGGACAATATAATAATCATTTGAAGGAAAACCATGTTAAGTCAGAACACAAAAAATTGGCGTTCTCCCTTTTCACCAAGCACTACATATTCTCTTTCAGTCCATGGAAAAGAAAGTCGGTGGAAGAATGTAGAAATAATCATACCTTGTGTCTGCTGTAAAGCACCCTTCGCCTCTCTTTGGCCCTACAAATTGCACGCTTAATACCATGGTTGTCCAAAAAACCATTTGGCCACAACTCTGCAAGCCGTAACCAGTCTCTAAAAAGTCAAGACATTACTCTGACAAAAGCATCAGAACCAGTGGATGCAGGTAAAAATCAACTGAGGTGACAAATAAACAAAGACCACATAAAATGACAAGTCAAGCCAACCAATTTAGTGGGTCCCCATTTTTCATTACGCATGCAATCACGATTATCATAAAAATGTTTACTTGAAACGACTTCACAGATCCCCAAAGTTGGGAACTGCAGCCATTTCAAAAAGCGGGTTGCGCCATCCACTTTTTGCATTAGCTATTAATTCAGAACAAGGGCAAAGGCAGGTTTGGTGCTTGCATAATTTCATATAAATACATAAATAATGAGTCATGGACGTCTAGAGTGTCAAAACTTGACACAATGAGACACTTAAGTGTCAAAAGTGAGGAAAGTGACACTTAAGTACCAAAATCAGAGCAAAATAGATCAGTTAAATGCCAACGGCAAGAAAATTCGACCAAAACGCTAAAGTAACGATTTTCCAGTGAGCCAAGTGCAAAACGACGTCGTTTTGCACGTTGACGTGGATAGACAAGTGCAAAAACGATATCGTTTTACTACTGACGTTGGTAAATAATTAATGTGAAAATTAATTATATTAATTATAAAACCAAATTTATATATATAAAAAAAAGGGGGAAGGAGGAAGATGAATGGTAGCCGGCGGTAGGGCCAGCGACCCTAGCTGACCCTCCTCCCACCTTCCCGACAATGGCAAGGTGGCAGCGGCGATTAAGGGCTGCCGTTCATCTTCCTCCTTCACTTTTTTTATATACAAAATTGGTTTTAAATTTAATTTAATTAATTTTATATTAAAATTCGAATTGTGCCAAAACGACGTCATTTTTATATTTCTTTGCCGAGTTAGCCTTCCGGCAAGTCACGTAAGCAAGCAAAATTAGTAAAAAATTGCTATGTAAGACTTTCTGTGTAGTTCGTCGAATGTAATACTCAAGTGTCCTATTTTCCAAAAAAAGTGGCACTTAAATGTCACTTTCCTAATTTTTAGCATTTAAGGCTGCGCATGACAACGCTTCTTGGTTGGGGAAGAGTTTTTTTTTTTTTTTTTTTTTTTTTTTTTTTTTTTTTTTTTTTTTTTTTTTTTTTCAGAAATAGTTCTTTTCTATTTCTATTCCGGGAAACAATTTCCGAGTAAAAGAACGCGTTTGGTAATTACACAAAATTTATACTCTTGGAATAGAATAATAATAGAAATGTGTTTGGTAACGCAACGGTTTCTTTTTTGTATTTATTCGTTTTTTATTCTTACTCACGGATCGCCGACCGCCAACTGCCGCCCACCGTCGCCGTTGCACGACTGCCGGCCGCCGACTGTCACCGGCAGAGGGCGGCGGCGGTCGGCGGAGGGCGGCAATGACGACGTGTGGCGGCGGTGGCTCCAGGCGGTTGGAGGTGGCCGCGGCAAGAGAGAGGAATAAAAGAAAAATAAAAAATAAAATTGGCTTATTTCTAGAAATTGTTCCCGGTAACAAGAAACAACTTTTTTTTGTTTTTCGTTTCGCTCCAAATCTATCATCGGGCTAACTTTCTATTTCGGGGAATAAAAAACAACTTGGCGTTACTAAATGGATTTATGTTCTTTTTTTGTTCTGGGGAACAAAAGATCATAAATTTTGAGAAACAGAAATGTTAACAAATCATTCAATTTTGCCTAGTCACGTGCACCGGTAGTGAAAGCTATGAAAAGAAGAGGGCGGTGAAATAACTATGAGCTTCCTAGCTGCTAAGATGCAAAGAAATCATATGATACAATGTCGCTCTCCTCCCATCAACCGAACCCAATGAAAAAAAAAAAGAAGACAATAAAAATGGAAGAAAATGGAGAGAAAAGAAGCAAGAAAACAAAGGGAAGTGCTCAAATTAATGCTTCATAAGAGAGCCTAGCAACAAGGTAGAATACAACATATCATGTTGAAACAAACTATATGTGAAATTCAAATCCAAGATCTAAATGTGACTTTTAGAAAATATGATTGTTGAAATAGCTGTGTGTTAAGGAAAAGTTTAAGATGCTATACGACCGATGAGGCCATTTAAATATGCCAAGTTACGAAGTAAATTACGTGACACGACCGATGAGGCCCTTCAATTGTCGAAGGCTAAAATATGTTAAGTTCCATTTTCTTTCGCGTGGCACATGTGTCTGATTATATGGTGGTGGAGTGGGTGGGCGTGCATTGGGGGTTTAGTGGAGGAAACATGAAGCAAAAAGGTTCAAAACAATATGAACCGAGAAGACATTGGCTGCACTTGTGATTGACAAGTCAGCAAAATAATAGTCCATTTATTGATTGACATGTGTCCTGTGGCCCCCCACTCTGTCAAATTTGTCATAAATCTCTCACTTGCCTTCCTCACTCTCTCTCCCTCTCCCTCTCTCTCTCTCTCTCTATGTTCACGGTCTCTCTCACTCTCCCAAGCAAATGTGGCAAAATGGGTCAAAGACCCACTTTTTAACTCATACTTAGCTGGCTGGGTATTATCTGTGTTGGTTCGAATTTAAAGAACATATTGTTATGGTTTTAGAGCAGCAAAGCCCAACCAGATATGGGTTTTAACGGGTCTAACAAACCCATTTTCAACCCACACTCCACACTTGGGTGGTTGCTCCGCGTCAAACGAGCTATCCACGCTCTTCATCATGGCCCAATCTCCTGCTTCCTCGTGATGACTGATGAGAGAGACATATAATTGTTGACAAGTTTTTCATTCCTTGCTAAAATTTATTGATCCGTTTTGCGTTCATTAATTGGGTTTTAATATGGTCCTGTGATCCTTACTAAATATGCTTGAAAAGTAATTAACTCAATATATAAAATTCCCCCTCGCTACTTCATTAATCCTTGTTTGAAAAAATTGCGAACACATTGGGATTATTATCACGTCTTAATAAAAATAGGACAAGCCCCCGCCCCAGCAATTTGGGCCAATACTATATGCAACTAATGGAACATCCTTCCCTCGTGATTCTCAAGAGTTCGTAATTGACGAGTTCCATCATTTCCACGATTGTAGTTCTTTTTTTACAGACTATTGCACAATCATTCCTCAATTAGAAAGTTTTCTTTTTCTATATAATTGATTTAAGGTATGTTTAGATTTTCCAAAATACAAATCTTTAAAATACCCGCATTAATATAAAAGATTAAAAAAAGTGTTAGTTTCAAACTTCTAGCACCAGGAAAAATAAAAAGAGTTGTGTTTTAGCATCTTGATTTTTCAATTAATTCAGTAATTTCTCATTTGTTTATTCTTTTCACATGTAATTTGTTTTTAATTGGTTAGTTTCTTTTGGTATGCTCTTTTCCATGTTTGAGGGGGGGAATTTGCTAAAATTGGAGCCAGGATTGGGTTGTGAGTGGACGGAGTCCAGTGATTTCAGGTACAAGTTGCTAAAATTATATTTCATAGAATATTCAGTATGGATTGGACCCACTAAAACCCATCAAACTGATGTGTATGACATGGTCTAATCACAGGAGAATCACAACTCTTTAAAGGTAAAACCCCCAAAAAGTTTTTTTTTTTTTTTCAGATACCACTTGAACTCAAAGTTCATTTACAAAGGGTTTTTTCCAAACATGATATGCGTTCTTTAAAGGGTGTTGGCTTTCAGTATTTGCATTACATTCAAAGTCCATTTGTAAAGCTGAACCAAACCCATCCTAAGATAATGAACACCATTAATAGGAAATGAGCCAACAAAATCTTCACGGGCCTATACCGCCCGATGCTAGCGACCCACATGAACATGCCTGGTGATCATGGACTGCCAAGCTAATGGCTATACAAGTTGGAGGCGCAGAAATGATTGGGGACCTACTCAGTGATGGAGCCGGTCTAGGTTGAGGAAGGGCGAAATTCATCAATGGAACATGAAGTCAAAAATATATTTGCACCAAAAATTTGAATAAGCTCACGCATGATCAAGTGTATTGTAGCCCTTAGTGAGTTAAAAAACTACAATATCTCAAATTTTGTTGTTACTTTTCTCTGAGAACTTAACTGACTATTTGAGCAAGGATTTTTTTTGTCTTGATGACTACAGATCATAGTTACGTGTAAGTTTTTTTTTTTTTGAACTACTAGTTACGTGTAACTTTGATATTCAACTAATGATGGCTTTATCAGTATACAAAAAATCCTTTTTCAAGAACGGAAAAGTTCACCTGAAAGAAATAAGGTCTCTGTGTGTCCAAAGGCGTACACCTAACGAGGAGACAGCAACGTAAGGTACTGGACAAAATATTCTGATCACATCAAACAATGGTTTTTTAGGCCAATATAGACAGTTGAGAAAGAGAAAAACATAGTAGTTTTGCTCATTTTTCATGGCCCCCTATCTCTGAGTCCCTTCGAAACAATAACCATCGAATTCTTAGAAAAGTAGGATTCGTTTCGTGATGTTATTCTATTGATATTATCAACTTCATGAAATCTAAGATTTTGTTAAATCGCTGCCAATTATTTAACAAATAGTATCGGTCTTGAGTTCAAATATTTCCAGACCTCTATTTGCCTCCCCAGTTAATTATTAACAAAAAAGGACTAGATTAAATGTAAAGGGGTGATGGAGTATTTAAATGTTAAACCGTGCATTTATTTAATAGCTTAAATTTTTTAAAACAATTGGTAGTAGTCTTACAAAATCCCACATGAGGAAGTATATATTTAGAAGAACATACATTGTGTTACCAATCATATTATTTAAGATTTCTTTTTTAAAAAGAATAGTAAGGAATGAATTGGTTTTACCGTATTGGCAATAGAGTCTTTGTATATTAAGATGTTTTCTCACAATTTATGAATCCGTATTTCCTTGTTGCTACATTGACAAATATTCTTGGAGGGCTATGATTATACACATTATATGTGAGTTCCAAACTTTCAAAGTATTTATAAGATTGACTCATAATCTACATTAATCACTTTCCTTTAACGCTTAAAATATTGGACACATCAATTGTACAAGACTAGTCATTATTAATGTAGGACTAATTCCTATGGCAACGGACAGGTTTATTTGTCACAAGTTAAACTTGTCCTTGAAAATTTGGGAAGTTGGCGAAAAACTCATGCGGACTTGGGCAGTAGATACTGTAGTAAGAAGTAAAAATCTCCAGCTTCGTCAGTGGTTAAAGCAAGATCGCCTAGACGCCAAAAAAAAAAAAAAAAAAAAAGAGCAAGATCGCCTTGACTTGAGTGTTGTACTTGTGGCAATTGATGATCTTTATATCTTTTTTCATCTTCATCTAGTCATAGAGGCTATTCATTATCTCGAAATTATAAAAAAAGCTTATTTTTGTAATGGAGTTAATTTATATATTCGCAAATAACACCATGTGATGTTGTCTTCTATGCATCATATCGATTACTATCTTTCTCCTTTTTTAAGCGAAAAAGGAATTCCCAACAAATGCATTGAGATTCATTGTTACTCGTTAGTTTATACCTGAACGAGGCTATCTTATATGTAAATGAATGAAAGCGATGATTTCTAGATCGAGAACATTGATTGGAAATTAATTAGACATCTAATCGATTGACAGTACAAAATAAACTATAAATGAAAAAAATCATTTAAAGAACACACGGATTGATGCATTAGCATATGGTCCACGAGTAATAGGAGTGCATTTGCTAATCATGGGGTGTTCTTTTTGTTTTTTTTTTTGTTTTTTTTCTCCTTTCACGTGCATGCGTACAATTAAGAGACCGAATTGATTATAGTTACAATTAGTAGGTATGCATCTTCTTCATGAATAATAGCGGATATGAATGAGACGTCTCCTCATAAAAGGAATGAAATGATAGATTAAAATAGATCTAACAACACTTAGCTCCAAACACTTCTATTAGTTCGCCATTGTTTAACCCAAGATCAAAGTAAAGACAACGGTAAAAAAGGAGAGGATGATTTGTCCCTAATTGACATCTCTTTGATGTTCGCACAAAATGGAAAATCCACCTCCTTGTATAAGTATGCATGATTCCATTAATAGGAACCCTTTTAGCTTCAAATTTTGATCACATGATACTCGTATTACAAAAGCGTAACTATTCCCTATATATTATTCCATATGTATTTGTCAAAACAAAGGACATATGGGCTAAGAACAGTTTACAATCATTTCCATACTTATTGAATTATTGTCTTCAAGGTTACGTTACGGCTAAAGCCTATAGTCTTCCGTGCATTCACACGGCCTTAAAGAATTACCAAGAGAGTTTGGCGGAGCAAGCTCACGTGAGTTATTTGCAAGCGGTTAGAAATTTATCCATTTTCAAGAATTTGATGGTAAGAAAAAGGTAACGTGTAGAATTGACCAGCACTCATCACACGAAGAAGGAAAAATCTCCAGTTTCGTCAGCAGTCAAAGCAACATCGCCACGACTATTGTACATTTGTACTCGTGGCAATTGACCTTTATGTCTATTTTCATCTTTATGGGATAGCACAGGCCATTAATCGTCTGGCAATTATAACAAACTTATCCTTGCTGTGGAGTTCAATTTATATATGCACAAATCTACCGCGTGATATTGACTTTTTACGCTTTAGTTCATTCACTTTCTTTTTCCCATTTTAAGGTGAAAAAGTTTCTTATAAAAGCAATGAGATTCATTTTAACTTGTTAGTATCACAAGTAGGATGCCCAGCAGACGTGCGTCATATTCCTCCATACGCCGTGCAAACCACATAAAAAAGGCCAACCCGAATTGATTAATTTGAGAATGCAAGTGTCTACAAATTCAGCATAGGCAAGGAATGGAATGAAAAAAGCTAACATCAATTTCAAAGATCCACTTAGCATTAGAAGAACATACCAACATAACCACCATCTACAGCTATGTAGCTCTTCAATTGTTCTATATTGAAACAGAGTATGCATAACGTGCAACAATTCCTGATTAATTTGAGAATGCAAGCGTCTACAAATTCAGCATCGGCAAGGAACAGAATGAAAAAAGCTAGCATCAATTCCAAGATCCACTTAGCATTAGAAGAACATACCGATAACCACCATCTACAGCTATATACCTCTTCAATTGTTCTATATTGAAACAGAGTATGCATGACATGAAACAAGACCCCCAACTAATTTGAGAATGCAAGCGTCTACAAATTCAGCATCGGCAAGGAATGGAATGAAAAAAGCCAGCATCAATTTCAAAGATCCACCTAGCATTAGAAGAACATACCAACATAACCACCATCTACAGCTATGTACCTCTTGAATTGTTCTATATTGAAACAGAGTATGCATAACATGAGACAAGACCCCTGATTAATTTGAGAATGCAAGTGTTACAAATTCAGCATCGGCAAGGAATGGAATGAAAAAAACTAGCATCAATTTCAAAGATCCACTTAGCATTAGAAGAATATACCAACATAACCACCATCTACAGCTATGTACCTCCTCTTCAATTGTTATATATTGAAACAGAGTATGCATAACATGAAACGAGACTCCTGATTAATTTGAGAATGCAAGTGTCTACAAATTCAGGATCGGCAAGGAATGGAATCATAAAAGCTAGCATCAATTTCAAAAATCCACCTAGCATTAGAAGAATGTACCAATATAACCACCATCTACAGCTATGTACCTCTTCAATTGTTCTATGTTGAAACAGAGTATGCTTAACATGAAACAAGACTCCTGATTAATTTGTGCCGGGTGCACTCCCCCTCCCTAGGTGGATAGCAAGTTGTACTGCCATTGATAAACTGTACTGTATTTACAAGCATGAATTGTAGATGACCCAACAGAATGAGTAACTAGCATTACAAACTGTACACAACGCACATGTAGTTCAACTTTCTATCAGGAGTCTTCCTGTAGATCTCTTTTTTTTCTGTTTCTTTTTTCTCCCTATATATCAACAGAGCACTTTTGACCCAGCCCAAATCCGAGACAACCCATCCTCAACAAGAACAGACAGAAAAAAGTGAATGACAAAGCGTGGAGTTCAGATCTCCAAAGAAGAAACAGGGTACAAACAAAGCATAAGAAATGGAAGATGATACAAAAACAAGACACAAGCAAAACATAAAACCTTTACCCCCTTCTTATGTACACTATTCACTCCCCTCTCATGAACTAAACTGTCACCATCGCAACTAAGTTTTCCAACAGTGGTAACTAAGTTTTCCAACAGTGGTCAACTGACTGTCACTTGCCAGATCCCATTGTTGAATTCGCAACGGGTCCCTGCTGTTGGAGGATAATCATAAGAGCCAGGCATGGTGCAATCTTGGCCAGGCGGAAGCGAAAGGCCAGTCACATTCTTGCACGCCATGAGCATTCGCTGCTGTCCCCTCTCTTCAGGTCCTCGCCAAATCTTATGAGGCTCCAGACATTTGTCCAGGGGTAAAACGCAACTGATGGAGGAGCAATTGCATCCGGAACCCTGGAAAACCAATTTTACGCCAGCATTATAGCCATGAAGCGCACTAATGGCCAGAGTGCCTTTGTTATATTCAATCGCAGTGATGTCTACCGGACGTTCCTTCACACAATCATCTCGAGGACAGTCTCCACTGATGCACTTAACTTGACCATTGATCTGGGAACACCCGGTGCGAAAAAACAGAACCAAATGACTGTCTTGTTCCAAGGAAATGTCGATTGTGCCGTTCGATGGAACCGTTGGATAATCAATTCTTCGAAGGCCAGAACTCCCAACAACCACCACCCTCGGGATAATCTCATCGCTTCTGGAGTTTTTGACAGCAAAAGTGACGTTCTCAGCTGAAGCCAGGCCTAGATTTGCAAAAATAAAGCTTTGATTACTTTTGTCAAAAGAAAGATACCATTCATATATCAGAACAATGCTTGAGAGGTGCATAGAAGGCTTCCAAGCCTAGCAAATCCCAAAAAACTGCAGAACAAAGTAAAAGCCAGAAAGTATATAACAAAGCACAATCTGCAACTAGACTCACATCCCTAAAAAACACAGTGATAAGCACACACCAAGATCTCTCGCTCCGCTCCATTTGCAACAGTTTGCAGTGCACGTATAGGTTAAACGTCCTCATCGGCGTGCAAAAACACCAACAGATTAAATATCTGTAAGGAGTTCCCAAATCTATACCTAGATCTAGTTGGAGAGGGTAAAACCCCAAAACTTTACCTAAATCTAAATCGGGAGAAAACAGCGGCCTAATCTCGGAGAGATTGCAGAGCCACGTTATGAACATCCTCTTCGGTGGCTGTCGATTGGCGAATGGCCAAACTGATCTCCTCGTTCACTCAAGACCAGCCGTAGAAACTTAATCACACACAACTCCCAGAACAGATGAGGAGAGAAAGGAAACACAGAACATCTCTTCTTCAGTAATTTCATTTTCGTGATGCCCCGCCCAGGCGAAAATCCGTCGCCGGGCGGCGGCGGCGACACTCGATCAAATCGACGACGGGGAAGAAAAGAGTTAAGGAGCATAAGTAAAGTAGACTAACAGCTGCAGAGGGCCAGCACTGGCAGCAACAGAAACATCGCCTTCTCCGGTGGCGCCATGTCCCCGCTCAAGATTGGGGCTTTAGGTTTTGGACGAAGGGAAGGGAATTATAAACAGATAGAAAATGGTGATGAATGGAGTCTCTCGTCGATGAGATTTTCCGATACCGAGGAAGACGAAGAGGAGGAGGAGGGTACGGAGAAGCACCTATGCTCGTGGGATTCTAAAATATGTTAAAAAAAAAAAAAACAGAGAGAGGATCATGCGAAAATGGCGTTACCTAATTATACGTCCGTCAAAGAGCCAGAGTTGAAGTGTAGAGATGTTCCCAAGTGATGCCGATGGCCTTCTATAAATCCCATTCCCAAAACTTATAAAGTTGTGTTTGGTAACCAAGATAAAATTCAGAATAGGATAAAATTTATCTTATCCTAAGTTTGGTGCTTTCTTAATAAAGTCGAATATAATAATAATAATAGAGACGGATAAAATTATCCAGGGAAAATTCTAAAAAGGAGCCCGAAGTGCTCTTATTTTCTTAAATAAGGACCCGAAATGGACCTTATTTCAAATAAGGGCCTAAAGTGGATATTGTTTTAAATGATGACCTGAAGTGTATAGAGGGCTGGGCGAGGGCCGCCCACATCGGCCATAGGCGAGGGACAGCCTCGCCTGGGTGAGGCAACCCTCATCCAGTGGCCATCCACGAGGTCGGCCCTCGCCAAACTGGCTGCTGGTAAGGGTTGGCGAGGGTGGTCAAGCCCTCACCTGAGGTCGACCCTCGCCGGATCTGGGGAGGGTGGCCTCGTCTACAGTCGACGAGAGCTGGGCAACCTCGCCAGCCGTTGGCGAGGGTAGTGAAGCCCTCGTTTAGGGCAGGTGAGGCCACCCTCACTAGGTCTGGCAAGGGTTGACCTCGTGGATGGCCGTGGGCGCTCGCCTATGGCTGACGTGGGTGGCCCTCGCCCAGCCCTCTATAAGCATCGCCAATGGCCAATCGGCCACCCGCGAAGAGGAAGAAGAAGAACCAGAACAAGAAAAAAAAAAAAGGAAAGAAAATAAGGGAAAATGACAAATAACGAAAATACCTTTGACCGGTCGGCGACCAGCAACGTGGGGTTCTTATTTGAAACAACCAAAGCCACTTCAAGCCCTTTTTTAAAAAACAACCAAAGCCACTTCATGCCATTATCTGAAACAATCAAGGCCACTTGAGGTTTTTATTTGAAACAAAGTCCACTCCGAATCCTTATTTGAGAAAATAAGAGCACTTCGGGTCATTTTTTGAAATTTTCCCAATTATTCATAGAGAGGTCGGATAAAGGTAAATATGATTTCTAGCATCTATAATAGAAAAATTATTTTTCTCGAATAACAAATTTCTTAAATTAACAAAATTAAAATTATATTTTAATATAAATAATATTTGAATTCTAATATAATAAATTGAAAATAACAAGCAACAATATGATAATTTTAATTTAATCTTATTTTATTTATATATTCGAATCTAATTATATTTTATAATATGAATTCAATACATAAATATATTTATATTTATTACATATTTTAGGTATTTTCATGTGTATTTGTACAGTTTACTACTTGATAAAATTTTATTAGAGAATGATCGAAGGAGAAGAATGAAATAAAAAAGAGATTAATTAAAAAAGGGGAAAATATAAAGTAGGTAAGAGTGTCACGATAAATTTTTACCATCTGCGTTTGTAAAATTTTTTATTCATTTATACTAATATGCCGTTTATATCAAATAATGTATATAATATGATGTGAATATATTCGACTTTATTATTATAATAACAAAATAGTAGATAAAATATAGCAAAATCGCGAATTTTATATCATATCCTATCCATCCTATCCAAACCTATATTAATTAGAAATCCAAATAATCGAAGGCAGTTTAAGAGAAAACGCGACTATCTCTGAATCCACTACCATCCAACCTAGGAACGTAAAATAGCCTTTGTCCGAAGGACACAAGCAATGCCGTCTTCTATTAATATGACCGAATATATAGCTATATACAAAATGACTAGTGTAGAAATTAGGATGTTTTATAATGTCACGAATAAAGTCATATATAATTATGGAACTTTAAATAATGATAATGATGTTCGGCAATTACTGCAGTGCTAATTATTATTTTGCAGACCTTTTATTTAAACAAAAACACAAGGGCCAATACCACTAATAATCCCAAACCGATAAGCACATACCCAAAATTAATTTCCATATCATAAAAAATCACAAACCGATATGCCTGTAATTTTCTTATCACAAATTCCAAATTAGTACACTCTTAACATATTTACAATTCGTTAGTTTCCGTCTAATATTCCTAATGGATTGACAATGTAGAAACACATGAAGCAAACTGCTAGAATGACCAACATACAACGTGCATCCGACTTGAAAATTCAACATAAATGGATTTCCTAGACCGCATTGTTTTGAAGAAGTCAAGTCTAGAAAAAAAAGAAAGAATTGAAATTGGAATATATCCTAATTTTGCCCTAAGGGGGCCCTTGCATTTCCAAAATCTGTAAAATTTTGCCTCAATTTTGTACTAAGATTTTGGTAGATTTATCATGATGTAACCGATTAAATATTTTGGTATACGAAAATTAATTAAGTATAAATGCGACATAGATACATAGTGGTGTTAACCTCGAATCCGAAATAAAATGAATTAAGATTGGAAAGTTTGCTAATATCGGCTTTGGAGAAAATTGGCTTTGGTGATATTAACCAAAAGATACAAGGTGAGACGCACCTATGGAGAATTGAACCCATGACCTCTAGGATTCCAAACTTATCTAAAATTCGTTAGTTTCCGTCTAGGGGCAAAAAATAAGAAAAAAGAGGATTGATATTGGAAAATCTTCTTATTTTGCCCTAAAAGGGCCCTCAAGTTTCAAAAATCTGTCAAAATCCCTAATTTTGCCTCAATTTTGCACTAAAATTTTGGTAGATTTGTCACAAACGTAACCATTCAGATTTTTGATGACACAAAAATTAATTGAGGATAAGTGCCACACAAATACATAGTGGTATTAACCTTGGATCCGAAGAAAATGAACTGAGATCAGAAAATTAGCTAAAATCAGCTTTGGAGAAAATTGGCTTTGACGATATTTACCCAAAAATACACTCTGAGGCGCGCGTATGGAGAATTGAACCCACGATCTCTAACATAAAGCGAGGACGCGGGACGCTCGGGAGACAAGAACCTGGATAGCTGGGCAGGACCATGCGCCCGAGGCTCTCCATGCACTTTGTCCTCTGAACGATCTCTTGAAGGCACCAATTCGCTCGAACCGTGTATTCCGAGATAGAACCAGGATTGAGATCTTGCTGTTCCTAATGGCCCGGAGAAGGTCGGTGCCGATCTTCTCACCGTCGTCTCTGAACACATGGATTCCAGCATCGTGGAGACGATCCGTCACGGATTTTTGCTAGCATCCTTGCTGCCGAAACTCAAGAACACACACCATAGTTGTTGATCGTATGCTTTTCCAACGATTGATCCTTCTGTTGTTCTGGACAAACTTGGATGAACGAGTCTCTCGTTATTACGAATTGCGTTGCCTTAGGAAGATGACCGCGCAGAGGGGGAGCCCTCGGCAATTCCCTTCAGGATGTACATCGCGTGTGAAACGGACGTCTGAACAAAAATTGACTCGCGGCCCTGCGAACCAACCGGGCCCTCTCTTTTGTAAAGAGGACAAATGATTCTTCTTTTCTTTAACTGAACGCAAGCTTCCGAACACCATGCGCCGAGCGGCGTGCTGGTGAAGCGGGTGAGCGGTGATTCTTAGCTATCTTCTGATGCACGATTCCAAAAGATAACTCGAAAGATGCTCCGATGCCTCTAGCTCCTGGACGAACCATGGAAACGATATTGTATCCGGAGCAGTTGCTTTGTGAGGACTTCAGGACGTCTAGGAAACTTTGAGCGATTAGAGTGGCTCGAATGTAATTGGAGGGAAACTTTTTTTCTTTTTTGGGTGGAGTTGATCAAAAGGACGTAACTAGACCAAGACTTTTGTAATGCACAGAGTCAAGATAATCGTTTTCCACGGGCTCCCAATACATTTATGTGATAACCCGCAACGACGAAATTTCTTTAGCCCAAAGTCATTGGGCGTTGCGTTGGAAAAGTGGAACGCCCGATGACTTGTGCGGGGTAGTTTCCCGTTTGTTGCGCTATGAGTGAATAATCTAAGAAATTTTTCCCTAAAAGTGATTTGTTAACCAACGAGTAGCGTTCTCGTTTTCTATAATAATCTATGTCTAAACATTTCGGTGGGTAATGAAAATATATTTGGTTTAGAGTTAAGGGCCACAAACTTATGCTAAAGAGACAACTTCGTAAAATTTTGGCTCCTTTTGGGTTAGATTAACCAATCCGATTTCCGATTCCCTCCGCAAAACCAAGCTGGACCGAAATATTATTTTGTTTATAGAAGGAGACGGAGGGGGGATAGAGAGAGAGAGACATTGGCCGCGAAGAGAGCCATGGCTGTGGAGATAGAGAAAATGAGCGTGGTGCAGCTCGAGGCGACCAAGGGGCATATAGCTTCCTCTAGGGCAGCCTCCCCGACGCCGGCACCGGCCGTTTCCCCTCCGTGGCTGCAGAGATGGAGAAGGAGAGCGTGATCAGCACAGACGAATCAAGAGAACGAGGAGCAACGGGTTGACTTCTTTTGAGATAAGCGTGATCAAGGGATGGAAGGCGACTAGATAAGGAAATCAAAAACCCTCCCCGCACACTTGCCAGGAGAAATGTTATTTTTATGTTACTAATAGATGAAGATTTAAAAGAAAGTAGGGTGTGTCAGTTCCCAGCTTTTCTTAATAAATTAATAGAACGTTTAAAGAAGAAACGGAAAAGGTTCCCCCGGTTTTAGGCCGAGGACCGGTTCACTCGGACATCGATTATCCTGATTCTTGGAATTCCCAAATCGTTTAATTTTCTTATATTGTATTCATTTAGATGTTATTAATACTTAAGAAAGTTTAGGGTATAAGTTGAGAGCCACAACCTCATTTTATTCTAATTAGAATAATTAGTCAGTGAATAATATTCTTGTTATTGATAATAATTTATGCTTAAATATTTCTGTGGATGATAAAAATATTTTTCATTCATTCATTTTTATAAGCGATCCAAGCGACCATTTTGGTGAAAGTATTTTTTTCGAATTATTTATTTTCATGAAACAATGGAGCCTTAAAATATTTGTGAATTGTGAATGGTGCTGAAAAAATAAACCATATCAAAAAATAATTTTTTTCAATGACTATCTCGCGACAGTAACTATCTCGACGTGATAATATATCAAAGATAACCCCTATTGTTGAGATAATGACTTTTATTAACTTAATAGTATGGAAGGCCGGCCATTAAAATTGCGAGGTCAATTTAACCTCAACGTCATCCTAGTAATTTATTTCATTTTTTAGATTCAAATTAGTCTATTTTCCTGTAAGAATTAAATTCATTCTCTAAAATATCGATATAATAAAATTTGACGTGGCCCTTTACACAATTCGAGATAAAAATACGAATTGCCCAGAGAAAATAAGTTGGCTGGAATTTCAAACAAGTTAGTTGAGTCAAAGAGGAAACATAATTAACTCATCGATTTTCTTGGTCGAAATTTCTTTTCATCTTCCTTCTGAGTTGACCCATTTCCTATTACTCCTTTTGAAAATAGTGGGGATGAGATGAGTTTCATATACAAGTAAAGATATAATCGCAAAGGATTTGCATGACCTTTGATCGCAATAAAACTATATTTCATTCCTTTTCTTTTTCCTTAACTTTAATTAGTACTTTCATTTTACAAAATTACAGGGGAAAGATTTTAACAAAATTTAAAAAATCAGGCGGCAGATTGCAAAAAATTTGACACATCAGGGGACAGTTTGTTACATATGGAAAAACTAGGGGCATAGTTATGGAAATTTTGGCAATTTCCTTTCCCTTTTCCAGGTGCAAGTTTTCCTAATTAAGGTGCACTTTTATCTTGCCAATAGACGGTTTCCAGGCAAATCATATGTGTCTTCCATTTTGATTGAAGAATTTTCCCTCTTTTTGATCAACAGTGCCAGTAGGCCCTTTTGTTTCACTCTACTTAGTCGAAATATTGTCCATGCCTTTACTCATTTCACTATTTTTCTGAAAAAAAAAAAAAAAAAAAAAAAAAAAAAAAAAAAAAAAAAGCCTTTCATTGTGGAACGCTTTCCCATTGTGGGCGCGCCCGCGCATATATGTGCTTAAAAAGAAAAGCAAATGAGCATTTGATCTCTTACTTTTGGTTCACCAGGATTCTTATTAATTGGAACTTCTCGGTAAGAAATTTACCCGTTCATGAATTTTAACTTCATGCTAATCATAATCATTTATGCATGTTTTTCTACTGTAGTGGTGCTTATAGTCATTTCAAATCTTTCATTGCGCTATTATGTCTATTCAATCATAGCTCAGTCATCATATTTTTTTAATCGCACAAAGACACAAAAAGCAATAAAAAACTCGAGCAGCGCATGCGTGAGGACCAGTAGTTAATGAAGTTAAAAAAGAGAGGATGCAAGGTGGACGAAGTTCAAAAAATTCAGTAAGAAAAACTTTGGTCAAGAAACAGTAGTTAATCCATTTTCAAGTAAAGCTTAATGATGATACATACCGAAATGCTAGGAGAAAATTGTCCAAAAAAGTTTTAAATCTATTGTACTTTTGTCGATTCAATCCTAAACTTTTATATTATACCAATTTCGATTTTTCCTTTTTTTAATTCCCTATTTTGCTATTGATTTTGTGGATAATTTCTCAAAAGTTAAAAACCCTAACTTTCAACCCGTTACATGCTTGCTCTCAAACTTTGAAAAGTCATATACTATGCCGGCCACACCGTGAAAAACAAAATAAAAGAGAAAATAAAAGAAAAAAATTCATAATAATTTTTAAAATTTGTCTATATCAAGACTGGTCGTACCATGTAGGACGACGGATATTCACGACTATGATTTTCGACTATAATTCACTAAAAAGACTATATTGACAAATCGTCAAAAAGTTTTAGATTAAATTGACCAGATAAAAAAGTTATAACTAAATTAACATCCGTTTAAGATTATTTTGTTAATTTTCCCTAAGAAGTCAACCATGTCTAGATCGAATCTTCACATGAAGTTTTCCGTTTGGACCAATGCCTTAAAAATTACATTGGATCATAGATTACACTTTGGATCGTGTTTCAAGAGCAACCGAGGCTTAGAAATTCTTGGCAATAAATCTTTTAATAGAGTTCAACAATAGATTATATGACCAACCAAAATTTTTTTAGAGACAATTACAGAGCAAACCTTAATATTAATTATGATAATATCACATGAGTCAAAACTTTCATTTCATACGTAAAGTTGTAACTCCGATGTATTTAAGTCCTTTTGTTAATTTCATCAATGGATGAATAATATCAAGTGGCTTTTTTCTAGCCACATAACATTTTCCATCTAACGGAACTAATGGAAAGACTAACAAGGACGAATACGATAAATTTCAAGACCCAAATGCATTACCGCAACATCTTTTAGGTCGACTTACGGATTCATCATTGGATATACACGTCAGACACTGACAAAGTTTATGATTTATCACTCCATAAACTCAACTTTGGAAATACACTTGCTATGTTTGCACATATAATTTTGGGACAAATACGTTAACTGCGAAAATCCAATGAATCGGTACATGGCATCTCGGGTCGCACATGAGTATCACAAAATTGGACAGCATTCAGAGCCCCGTGAAATTTGCACTATCACAAAACAAAATAATAAGTCTAGTAGTAAGAGTAAAGGTATAATCGGTCATATGATATGCATTTACTTAACTAACCCTGCAGCTAAATCCATGTCAAGTTTATGACAATACTCTTCTTGAAGAAACTTATGATAAGTTTACTATAAATCAGAAATAAGTCTTGACCTCAGTTACTCAACAAGCTTGCATTAAGGATTCTCGAGCAAGACTGCTAGACTAATTCATCGGTACGCCTACGGTCAGCCTTAATATAAGAGCTGGACCAAACTCATCTCTAATCCAATGCAATCAACAGGACTCCGCACGATCAGACAATGAAACACCAAAAAGTCCTAGGAAATCTCGATTTGTTTGCCTTGTCACTCCCAACTTATTTACCTAGTAAGGTACTTCTTTACAGAAAGACCAAGAGTACCTCGTCCATCAAGAGAAGAACTAATTGTTTAACTGCCGCTCTATATTGATGACAAAGAAGACGATCTCCGAAATGAACTCAAAAAAAGGCAACTAATTTTAAGGCAAATAGGAATTTACAGCTCTTGCCCCGGAGAAATCACTGGTAGAGATATGAGGCATCCCACAATGCCAGTTAACTACAAAGGCGGTGACAACCAGTCAGTCAAATGAATTCAAATAGCTATTGAAAAGATCAGCAAAAGGAAATGAACTTATGTTGCAAGGGACATCTCAAAGGTGTATGCTTTCTAATTCTCACTATGTAGCGTTAACTCGACTGTTCAAAACTCGGTGCTGCAGTTGGTTGAAGGTTTATTTTAGGGGGAAGAGAGGGATTGGGTTTGGAAGATACGAGTCTTTCCTCTCCGAACTTCTCTGAATGGAAAGGCATTTCATTCAAATCCACCTCCGGTTTTCTCTTAACCTTTTTCTTAGGCACTATGGCCTCTCCCTGTCTCGCATCTTCCGAGAAGTTGCTTGAAGTTACCTTGGTTTTCTCTTGCTTAATTCTATCTGAGGAGACATTTGCTGAAGGACTGGGAATCCTAGCGGTTGCTGCTGTTGGGCTGTGAGTAGGCCTGCTAGCAGAAGTTGAACCATGAATGCCTGAATCAATAGACAATCTCTCAGGCGGGGGTTGTGGCTGAGCAACTGAAAGACCCTCAACTCGAACCGACTCCTCAATTTTAGGCGCCAACATCTTTTTCCGCCTCATTTTCTCCTGATCCTCCTATAAACAGATCATAAGAATGGCATAAGCTAGCATTTAGTGGCAATCTGCTTATGCGTCGCACATGGAAGAGATTCACATACAGGAGTAAAGAAGAAAGATGCTACTCTACGTTCTTGTGGAAAGCGAAACTGCAGATACTTCTGCCACTATGACGTCTCCAAATTCATAAATTACACCGCTCAAGGCACAAATATTAATTATACTATCAATGTCTAATCTATTCTATAAAGCAGACAACCAATTTAATTTCTTTGGGACTCGGGAATCACTGTTTCTTCCATCCACATGAAGAAACATAAAAGCCATATTATGTACAATTACCCATAAAACATGTCAAAGCAATCGGGGGAATAAGTGAGGACAATATAATAATCACTTTGAAGGAAAACTATGTTAAGTCATGCAGCGGGCAGGAAAAGCACAAAAAATTGGCGTTCTCCCTTTTCACCAAGCACTACATATTCTCTTTCAGTCCATGGAAAAGAAAGTCGGTGGAAGAATGTAGAAATAATCATACCTTGTGTCTGCTGTAAAGTGCCCTTCGCCTCTCTTTGGCCTTACAAATTGCACGCTTAATACCATGGTTGTCCATGAAACCATTTGGCCACAACTCTGCAAGCTGTACCCAGTCTCCAAAAAGTCAAGACATTACTCTGACAAAAGCCTCAGAACCAGTGGATGTAGGTAAAAACCAACCAAGGTGATAAATAAACAGAGACCATATAAAATAACAAGTCAAGCCAGTCAATTTAGTGGGTTCCTCATGTTTCATTATGCATGCTATCACAATTATCATAAAAATGTTTACTTGAAACGACTTCACAGATGCCCAAAATTAAGAACTGCAGCCATTTCAAAAAGCAGGTAGCACTGTCCTCTCTTTGCATTAGTTATTAATTCAGAACAAGGGCAAAGGCAGGTTTGGTGCTTGCATAATTTCATATAAACACAAATAAATCATAAACCAACACTATATGTGAAACCCACTTCAGGAAAATCATCACCATGGTTGACAACTATATGAACATGCTTGCAACTGTGACCATATTATATCTTAAATATCAGCACTGTAAATGCAGTGGATCCCGCATCCAGCTATTATTTCCTGCAAACTATGGCAATATACACAATCATGATGGTTTTGTGAACACTTCACAAAGATGAACTGTCAAAACAAGATTGCAACAAGTCTGTAACAGCTAGACAGCAATACAAATAGTAATTTTTAGTTTTTTGGGGCTAGTGGTACCTCAGCATATAATTTTCTGACTTGTGGACCGGTGTCCTCATCAAGACCCTGAAAGCATGAAATCAAATAGACAACCACGTTTAAAAGTAGCTTTCTAAAGCATGTTTCAACTCAAAAAATGCAGTATAAAAGATGCAGACGAATTATGTACATCAACAAAAAGGTCATAGAGATCACAAATCTTGTCCTCCATTGCAGCATCCATATCATATTGTTTTTTAGGGATTGTTTTTTCTTCTGATTCCTGAAAATCATCCGATGCTCCCGATTGATGCTGTAGAGCCTGAATATTTGGCGGAGAATGATAACCTTGGTAAGCAATGCAATAACATAAATTAAAGGAACCAACAAAAAGCAAATTCTTCTGAACCCTTGGCATCACAGTCACGTTGCGCAAAGAAACCGTTAAAGATGACAAATCATTCTATTTTGCCTAGTCATGTGCACCAGCAGTGAAAGCCATGAAAGAGAGGGCAGTGAAATACTCTAAGCTTCATAGCTGATAAGATTCAAAGAAATCATATGATACACTGTCACTCTCCTCCCATCAATGAATCCAACGAAAAAAAAAAAAAAAAAAAAAAAAAAAAGACAATAAAACGGAAGGAATTGGAGAGAAAAGAAGCAAGAAAACGAAGGGAAGTGCTCAGATTAATGCGTCATAAGACACCTTGGCAACAAGATAGAATACAGCATATCATGTTGAAACAAAGTATATGTGAAATTCAAATCCAAGATCTAAATGTGACTTTTAGAAAATACGATTGCTGAAATAGTTATGTGTTAGGGAAAAGTCTAAGATGCGACACGAACGATGAGGCCCTTCAAATATGCCAAGTTATGAAGAAAATTATGTGACAACCAATGGGGCCCTTCAATTGTCGAAGGCTAAAACACGTTAAGTTCCATTTTCTTTTGTCTGGCGCATGTGTCTGATTATATGGTGGAGGAGTGGGTGGGCGTGCATGGGGGGTTTAGTGGAGGAAACATGAAGCAAAAAGGTTCAAAACAATGTGAACCTCAAAAGCCTAGCCCCTATAACCCAGTGGTATCAGCAAGAAAAATTCTGCAACCTTAACCCCCCCTGAGTCTATCCCAAGCAAAGGTGGCATAATGGGTCAAAGTCCCGCTTTTTAATTCATACTTAGCTGGCTGGGTATTATCTGTGTTGGTTCGAATTTAAGAACAGGTTGTTATGGCTTTAGAGTAGCAAAGCCCAACCAGATATGGGTTTTAATGGGTCTGACAAACCCATTTTCAACCCATACTCCACACTTGGGCGGTTGCTCCTCGTCAAACGAGCCATCCACGCTCTTCATTATGGCCCAATCTCCTGCTTCCTCGTAATGACTGATGAGAGAGACATATAATTGTTGACAAGTTTTTCATTCCATGTTAAAATTTATTGATCCATTTTGCATTCATTAATTGGGTTTTAATATGGTCCTTTGATCCTTACTAGAAATGCTTGAAAAGTTATTAACTCAATATATAAAATGCCCCCACACTACTTTATTAATCCTTGTTTGAAAAAATTACGAACACATTGGGATTATTATCAAGTCTTAATAAAAATAGGACTTTCGATGAACATAAAAAGCCCCCATCCCAGCAATTTGGTCCAATTCTATATGCAAATGATGGAACATCTGTTCCTTGTGATGCTCAAGAGTTCGTAATTGACGAGTTTCATCATTTCCACGATTGTAATTCTTTTTTTACAGACATTCCACAATCATTCCTCAATTAGAAAGTTTTCTTTTTCTATATAAGTGATGCACATTGATTTCAGCTATGTTTAGATTTTCCAAAATACAAATCTTCAAAATACTCACATTAATATAAAAGATAAAAAAAAGGTTAGTTTCAAACTTCTAGCACCAGGAGAAATAAAAAGAGATGAGTTTTAGCAGCTTGATCTTTCAATTAATTCAGTAATTTCTCGTTTGTTAATTCTTTTCATACGTAATTTGTTTTTAATTGGTTAGTTTCTTTTAGTATGCTCTTTTCCATATTTGAGGGGGGATATTTGCTAAGAATTGGAGCCAGGATTGAATGAAAGATGTTTACATGTTCAACCTTTGCATTCACTGAAGCATTCAAAGTCAGTGGCACTCCTCTAAGGTATGCACCTTGTGCATGCAAGCACATCAGAGAGAGAGAGAGAGACTCGACCAAAACATACCTTAGTTTCCAAAGAGGGAATACGCATGCGAACCATATCAGCAACTTCCTTCTTAATCTGCTGGAACCTGTTCTCTTTATCCTGCTTTGCTGACAAACCCATAGTGACCATGACTTTCAAGTTTCTCTGAACCAACAAAATGCATCAGCAGCAGAGAACATAATATACATATATCTAGGAAACAGTAAATGCGCCAAAAAAATCAAAATATTGAAGCAATGAGATGACAATTTAAGCGTTCACTGACAGCTGGCAACAAAATATACGATAGAATATGAAGCCAATCACCTCCTTTTGAAGCAAATTCCAGCAGAATATTATCAAATTAATGAACATAATATTAATAATGGCAACAGCAGTATAATGTTCCTTAGATGAAAGAGATGATACTCAATATAGAGACATACGATGTCAGAAGTGGTGAACAAACCAGTCAAGGGACGGTTGGCAATTTAAGCAGCTCAACCAATTTAATTGCCAAATCTTCCATGGTTGGTAAATGAAAATGATCTTGACCTGAGCGGTGACTGATAATTATCTTCTTTAACCGGTGGTTTTCAGCTTGGACTTATGTGGTTCTAAATAACATGTACAACCAAAACAAGTTTCCCTTTCCCACGAAATTATCACACAAGTTTCCCTTTCCCTTTCTCTCTGATCAAAGCTTCAAAGTCCCAGGAATCCTCTCTGTGAGTGTGTGCCATGCGTGCTCGCGGGAATATCTCCCTTTTCTCTTCTTTTCTTTCCTTCTCAACCATCTCTCTCCTCTTTCCTTTCCTTCTCTACTGTCTCTCTAGCGAAAATCATACAGACAAAACCAACTGCCTCTCAATTTTTTATCTTTCATTCAATTAACTAATTTTGAAGGTTTGGTATTGGATTTGATTAATTCTAGTCACTGATGAACCGAAGATGGAGATGAAGAATGCAACTAGGGATGCTCACATTGCAAGATTATTTTGGGTTGTCCCAGGATAGGCCATTTAGAGTGGTTGAGAAAAGGTGCGGGATACTTCCCATCCGGTTGTTGATCAGCTAGGTTATGACAGATACGGTGCAGACATCAAAAACATCCATTTGAACCAACCGATATTGGATTTCCAAAAATGGTAGAGACCCATACATGCTCAAGGCTATAACACCAAAAAATTTGCATCTTGAATTGAAATTGTCCCCATATCAAGAATCAGGGCCAATTAAACAATAAGATTCATTGAGTAGAAGAAATGAAATATTGTGAATCAAACTACTGGACAGCAAAAGGTTCGTCCTAAAAGGAACTCAAGAGAGTTTCATGTGATTATATAAATGACATAGTATTTAATATGATATTCTCTTTGAACTATGACTACAATTAAAGAGCTAAACCCATAACTTATTGCCCCGTGACATATAATAGCACTGTGAAACAGACAACCATACAATGGTATACTTCCTGATAATTCATGCATTGAGGATTGACAAATTGATTTTTGGATTATAATTACTACTATGATTTCTATTTTGTCCTGCAATGGTGCTGTTATGTGATGCAAGGGTCTCATTCCAAAGACTGGACAATATTACAGAATCAATAAAGCTTCTTCGAAGGGTAAGAGTCAAGAATTTCAACTAATAATTGCAAAGAATAGGAGAAAGCACCCATGTCAATAATTCAAATGTTACATGATACAGAGACCAGTTTCTCTCAAAAGGTTCAAACTTTGTAGCAAACAGATGTCCGAATTACCAAGAAGGAGCGAAAAATGGAGAAACGTGAGATTATCTACCTTTAGTGTTCTAAGCTGTACCAAATGACCAAGAATGCTCATTAGGCGATTTATTAGCTCCTTGGATATTTTTCCATGACTTGACTGCTGCGATAATGAAAATTGATGGCATCTTTTCATAGTCAAATAAAAAAGTCAACAAGAAGTCTATGCAACTTCGCTTGTCAGCGGGGTGCACAAAGGAAATAGAAAAGGATCCATGTCATGAAGGTTTTTGTTTGTACCGCCAGCCTTGCAACTTTAGCAAGTTTCAGCTTTACGTCAGATGGTAATCTCCTCTTCACAGCCTGGGATGAATTATCAGCATCCTGATTCTCTGCAGCAGGTGGCCTAGCTGTATTGTTAAAACAAAGGAGGTGCTTAATTGAGTGAAATCTTCAAAATAGAGAAATCAATTCAAGTTTTCAATGCTTACATTCTGCAACTATCTTCTCCAAATCCCTAATGGCTTTCTCAAGCATTGTGCTTTTTGGCCTAAAACTGGAACCATCCTTCCTGTGTGAGTGTGAAGGCTTCTGCCGAATAGGACATACAGAATCAGGCAACTTAAAAATAGTATATCGAGCACCTTGACTGTGTTTAAGAAATGCAAAAGCCGTTTGGTAAATTGCACTTTGAGAAGCAACTTTGAGAAAAATACCGTTTGATAGAAAACACATTTAAAAAGCCCTTTGGGTGATTAATATTAGTTTTTTTTAAATTTTTATTTGTTTAAAATTGAAAAAAATCAAATATATACTTTTAAAAAAAAAAAAAAAAAGACCAAACCCTACGCCGGTCTGGCGAAGGGCTATGGCCGCTAGCAAGCCAGATTTGGTGCTGGCGGCCATCAGGCGACCTCCGGCGAGGGTTGGGCGACCCAGGCGACCATCGCCTAGGTCTCGCGGCCTCAGGCAGCCCTTGCTTGGGTCTTGCGATTTCACGCAACCAACAGTCGCCTGGGTCTCACGACCAACGGCAAACCATCGCGCGACCCTCATGAGACCCGGGCGAGGATTGCCTAAGGCTGTGAGACCCAAGCGACGGCTGCCTGGGTCGCGTGCCACCTTGCAACCTCCGACGGCCCTCGCCAGAGTCACACGACCCTTGCCGGAGGTTGCCCAACCTTGAGCGACCTCAATCGACAGCCACTGGCGCCAGATCTGGCTCGCCGGTAGCCGTGCCCTTTGCCGGACCGGCAAAGGTTTGGTCCTTTTTTAATTAAAAATAATAACGATAGACAAATTTGAAAATTTGAGGAATTGGTAAGGATAGTTTTAGAAGGAAAAAAATGAGTTTTAGCATTTGGCTAAATGCTGAAGCTTAATGCTAGTCCCTACTAGCATTGGGACTTCCACGTTCCCAATGCTGGCTTTCACTTGAAAGCTCCTTCAAAAATTGTTGCCAAATGGTCAAGCATTTCCTGAAGGGACTTTGAAGGCCGAAAACCCCTTGGAAATGCTGAACCAAACGCACCCTAAGATATATTAACGTATCTATTTTGAATAAAATTTAATCCACAATTTTAGTACTTTGAACACTCAAAGAAAACAACGAAAAGAGTAAAGAACTTACTGATATTTCAATAGCATGTCTGCCATCAGGCATATTTAAGTCGGGCACTTCACGAACATTGCTCTTTTCCTTAGGCCTATTTGATGCTTCTGGGTCATCGACATTTTTCAATTGTCTTCCAGATTGCTGCAAAAATCCACTTTTGTCATGGTGTCTATGATGCAAAACATTTGATGGTCCGCTGGGATCTTTCAACTTGCCACTATGGTTCTTAGACTGGAGGTTTACCATATTGTGCTTGTCAATATCCTTGGTCTCTGTTAGAGATGCTAAGGCATCACCATTCACAACTTTTGCAGATGGAGCCGGATCTACTATCACCTTAGAGTCAACCGATTTCTTCCTTGAACCGCTTCCAGATAAATACTGGTTTTGTGATTTGAGATTCTCATTAGGCTCAGTGGCCAAACTTTGGGAAGGATTGGAAGAATGCTTCCCAGCCAATGTAGCAGCTTTTGCAGGACCAGGCTTGTCCACTTTAACATGTTTATTTGGTACAAAACCATCACCTTTCTCTCCATTAATCTTTGCAAAATCTCTTCTTCGCCTTTTCTTTGGTTGCTGATTAGGTGGTACGGTGGGTTTGTTTCTGGTAAAACAGAAGGCCAGAAGAAAGTGAAGCAAGTTTTTTCAAGCACTTTATGTGGTGTCAGCAATAGCATAGGTACATTTGATATTCAATCCCACAATAAAATCTAAATGACATCATAAATAACGGCTGAATGTGTAAAAGCAGAACCTTAATTCCTCATGCAAGAAACCAAAAACTAATGATTCCAAACTTCAGAGAAACAAAACACATTGTCCTCTAAATTCAGAAATTTAACATATACAGGACTGCCGCATCAATTTGAAGTAATTAGAAAGGAAAATTTTGGCAAACAGGTATTAGAATAAAGTGATTCCAAACGAGCACAGTGATTCCTAAGGCAAGAGTCAGGGACATGTACACATTCCACCTTCTCAGTGTCTGATATGCTATGTTCGGAAAATAAACATGTTCAAAATTGAATTTTTTTTTTCAGAATGTCGGCATATTTCGTTGTTGACCGTCAAAACTAGAACTATTCTTCTATCTCAAGTTCTTGATTGACAGTTTTCATCAGAAGGCATATCAAATGTGAAGAGTTATGACCATTGACCAAAAACGAATTCAATTTTAATTATTAAATAACATCTCAACAAAAAACGGACAAAATAAAAAGTGAAAGGCAAGCTTAAGCTAAAGGGAAAAAAGCATATCAATACCGGGGGAACAAGAAAACTCACATGCATTCCAACTTCCCTCTATTGACGAAAAAACCATCGTACTTTATATCTGCATTTTCTACTTCAAAATATTCATCCTGAAGAGACAAAAGTTATTTGCTTATGCTGTTAACAAGAAGATTTCAAGAAAAAGAAAGCAACATGCAAGGTAAACTATTCAAAACCAACCAATTCAGCATCATCAATAAAAGAATCCTCTGTGTCATATTGGTCCTCATCAGGAATATCATTTAAATCTTCATCATCACTGCTGTCTTTACCCTGAAATGAACCAATCTAGTATCAGCATGTACATCGATTTGGCAGGACAAAGTCCCCTTCAAGCAATTTGATTAAATGCAATGGAAAGTGCCCATTCCAGTATTAGCATGGTTTGCCCTATTATTTACAAGAGAGGGCAAGAACACTACATACCATGTAAAGCCGCTCTATCTTTTCAATTACAGCACTGAAACTATTTAATGGGGCAGCTTCTTTTGTTTCGCGTTCCACTGGCTGTCCCTGTAGACATTAAAAATCCAATTTGTACCGGACAACATGCTAATAGTGCTATTTCATGTAAAGTGCATGCTAACAATAGATTCATAAGCCAATCGATCAAGACAAAGTTGTGGCGCTACAAGTTGGAATCGGAACATAGAACTTAACTCAAATCACCTTATTTAGATTAAACATATATACCAGGTGAAAGCATTTCCCACTTAACCAAGCCAAAAATTCTAGGGTTACTTGTTGCAAAGCACTGTCAAAAAACTAACTGTATAAATTTTGTCAAAAAGTAATCATCCACCAAAAAGTCATTCAGGTTAGCAGATCTCCTGATAAAGAAGCAAGCAACAACTTGTGTTAACCACATATGCTCCATATGCAGATGCTATAGCTATTCACAAAAACATAGCTATTGGAGCTCGGACAACTATCACCCATGAGAATCTTAGTCGATTCAGCCAATAAGTCACTGGAATGACTTAGTATTTATCTGTGTTGCCATTTGCCGTGTCAGGCCATTGACCTCATATATATAGATAACTTCCGGGCTAAGTTAACATATCCACGAGGGTCAATCTACACGACCCATCGCAGAATGCAGACAATGCAGCACTAGAAGACCTATAAAGCAGTGAGTAGGCAACAAGCGAGTGCTCCGAGTAGCAGGACTTTTCCCTTAAGCTCATGGACCAGCACAAGCCATGCATTCTGCCAGGGCAACTTGTCGAAGCCAATCCACGGCTATCCATCGACAAAATCCGCACCTAATTCTTACTCCAAATTCAGTACCAGTTTCTACCTGCTAAAAAAACCAGTTAACTGTACACTGCGACGAAAAGACTTCTGCTTACCCAGAGCATCTAAACCTCAAACTTTCGGTCTATGTACGCGCTGCAAATATAGAAGTATGTCATTCCAGTTGGACGCTGCCAAATTGGAGCAAAAGCAAAATGAGCTCCATTCTACAAACAAAACAACTCCGACTCGAACGCAGGCTCAATTGAGACAATCCCACGCACCCCTACTCAGAATACACTCGCAGCACCTAAAGACAGGAACCCCAAACACGTCCTCCCCCAAGCCACCCCAATCGAATTGCACCCGAAACGTAAGGGACACAGAAGGTAAGAACGTTACCGGGACGGCGCGAGGCTCGAGAGCCGCGTGGGGAGCCGCGGAGGAAGGAGCCGCGACGGTGGCGACGGCGGCCTCGGCCGCGGCGGCGGCCGAGGAGGATCCGCCGTCGGGCTTATTGGAGTCCTTGACGAGCTTCTTCCAGGACACAATCGTGGTCTCGCCGGGCCGGAGCTCCACCGAGAACACCTGCCGGTCGCCGGACTTGACGAACGACGACAGAACCCTAGGATTGGAATCGCCGCCTCCGCCTCCGCCTCCGCCGCCGCCGCCGCCGCCGCCGTGGCCGCCGCCGGCGGAGGCAGCATCGGCCTTCTGATGGACCTCCATGGAAACTTCCGCGATGGAGGTCCGATACGGAATTGAGGGGAGGGGGGGGGCGAGGGTTCGGCCGAGAATCAAAGGCGTATCGAGGGAGGGACGGAGGAGTGGGTTGCGCGGGATGCAACCGGTGACCGGTGATTTTGGGTTTATTCGGGCCCGAAGAATTTAGGGAAAACCAAAAAACCTGCCACAACTTCGGGGGGCAGCTTCGAGCCGGTACGGTTCGGCTCCGCTCGGCCCGGCGTGCCCGACCCGATGGGCTCCGACCCGGCTCGAGAAATTGAAAATCGCAAGAAACAAAAGCGACCGTGAAATGCGTAAAAGATGACTTCGCTTGTCCCCAGATTTAACCGTTGGTGTCTGAATTCTTTATGGCTAATAATGCATGCAGCATTCGTTTTGTGTATCTGTATGTGTGCGTGTCCTCGATTCCACTTCGACATTTAATAATTGACAGAAACTGAACAGTTAAATTGCTCCCTATCCAACTCCAACTACGACTTTGTAGACATCAATCTAAATATGTTAAGTGGATGCACTTGCGACGTGTTATGGCAGCCCATTAAAATCAATGCAAGACACAAAATTTCAAAAATGGGTAACTCTTGAGTCGTCTCGCCTATATGTGCCATCTAAACCTAATTAATGGGTGAACCAATGGACGGGCTTTGATAGAAGCCCAAAGGTCTTCCCTTAGGTTTGACCTACATTATATCGTCTATGTCAAATGATTAGGGTTCTCGGAGCTTGATAAGCATAAGAGGTGAACTCAACCATGGGAGGGAGTGTAATTACAAAGACCCGCCAAAACTTTGCTTTAAGCTTAAATAGTATTGAGGATTGTCAAGTCCATGATCAAATCTAATGCTTAGACCTAATCACGGGCCCCCATGATCGCGAGCATTGCCTAGACCTTGCTCGAGCCACAACAGCATCAAAGGTATGATTCTTTCTTCTTCTTTTTTTCTCTGGACTTGGATAAGCGCAAAATGTGAAAGTTCAGCCTAATGTAGGTGGGCTTGAGCCATATAAATCTTGCGAAAAGATTTACACATCATAAAGTATTATGAGGGAGCTAGGATAAAAGTTTAGGCTCCACCCATGTTGCCTTCACTATTTTCACACAACTTACAATGGCCCATGAAAGATGAAATTGTAAAGGACAAGCACGCTAAAAATAAAAATAAAAAATTTTCGTGAAAGTAAAATCGAATATTAAAATTTTCAAAAATATAATTATGTCATTTCGTTAACTCCATCCAATTTAGCTAATGAAAAATACTGACATAGCCTTTTTTAAAAATAATTTTCTCCATTATATGTGATGCTAATGTGGCTAAAACGACGCCATTCTTTTTTTTTTTATCAAAATCTATGTTTTACGCAAATTTTTTTAAGTTATATTAAAAAATAAACAAACTTAAAAACTACGAAAAATGGAAAAGGCAGATCGCTAGAAAGGCCCGGCCACCATCGCAAGCCTACGCATGAGTTTTCCCTTTTTTACAATTTTTTTAAGTTTGTTTATTTTTTTTATAATATTTAACTAAATTTTTTATTAAAAATATCATATTTTAACCAAAGTAATGTCACTTGAGTCTTGTATTTCATATTTCAACCATGTCATCATCACATAAGAGAGAGACAATAACAAGAATAGCCATGCTGACATTTTTCATTAGTCAAGTCGGATGGAATTTACATAATGACATTCTACCAATTTGACAAATTTTATGATTTAATTACATTTTTTTAAAGTTTTAGAACTTAGTTATGTTTTAGTAAAAAAATTTAAAACTTCTAATGAACTTATCATGAGTAATAATGTACCAGTCTTACTTCATCTTGTAATTATCCTTCATCGTCATGATATAATAATCACCCAAAAAGCATTATATATGTTCCACACCTAGTACAATTTGCTTCTTTCGGAAAGTTTTGGGGCACTCCTAAAATTGTTTATGCATGGCACTATAAAGATCACATGTAATCTTTCATTTATCAACTTTTGTCAATTGCAATCACATTGAATTGATTATGGGTCCGTTTGATTCAGTTTTGGACAAATGTCATTGGGAAAATACAAATACCTTTGAGCTAAAGGGGTCTGTGCAAATGCAAGTTGTGTTTGGTAAATTGTAGTTTTAAAGTGCATTGTGAAAGGACTTTAGCTTAAACACTGTTTGGTAAAAACTACATTTTGTAAAGGATTTTTGTTAAATTTTATATTTAAAAAAAGTTTTTTTTTTTTAATGTAACCACCGGTGGCTAGATCTAGCCACCGGCAGCCAAATTTGGCCGTCGGACAGCCTCGCCTAAGGTCCGGCGACCTCAAGCGGGGGTTGTCTGTTGCCGCCGCACCTTAAGCGATGCTAGGGGTTCGCGACCCAAGCGACGGCCGCTTGGGTCGCAAACCCTAGGTGCCGTCGCTTGGGTCGCGACCCAAGCGTTGCTCGAGGTCCGGCGACCTTAGGCGGCCGTCGCTTGGGTTGCGCACCAAGGAGTGGCCCGCACCGGCGATCGTTGCTCGAGGCGTCACCCAACCACGGCGACCGCCACACAGGGGTTGCGGTCGTCGGCCTCCGTTCAAATAAGATGAACAGTACCGGACTTACATTCAAAAGATGCAACTTTCCAAAATACCTCCAGAGCTGCATTGTGCTAAAGGCCCTTAGAGCCATTTGAAAATACAATTGCATCTTACCAAAGTTGTCCAAAAAATCAAAATAAACACGTTTGCATTTGGCCAAGAGACTTTAGAGTCCCAAAGCCCATTCCCAAAGCCGAACCAAACGGGGCCTATATTATCTCTTAATTATCCCATTATTGATTTAAGATAATTTCATACCTTTTTTTTTTCCTTATTTCTCGTTTGTTTCAATTTTATTATAGAGGAAATTACCCATGCTCATCTCAAATAATATTTGTTATCATCTCAAACAATATTTAAAAAGGTTAAATATGGAGATCACTGTTGATTTAATATTGTTTCTCACGTTTTTTCTTCTTTTTTCTTTTTATTTTTCCCTTTACTTTCTCCATTTGGAACGTAATTTGTGTCCCTCTTTTCCGAAAAATAATTTAGTTGGTAGATAGCTAAATAAATATTGTTTTTTTTGGTTAGGAACTAAATATTGTGATAATGAGTTTACTAGAAAACCATTATCGAAAAAATAACTTAAGCGCGAGTAAAGTGAAAAGACTCAGTCTTCCAATTTCAATATACGTTTTGTTTAATTATAACTCTGATATATGTCATCACATTATAGCCTGTACTTTTAATTGCCCAACTTTCATTTTCTTCGGTGAATCTAATAATCCACTTTTTTTATTGTATTTCAGGCGATCATTGTATGATGTTTTAAATATACTTTCGAAAAAATTAAAAACATGACAAATTTCAATACGTAAAAAAATTCCAAACATCCATCATCATCATGCAAATGCAAAAGAAAATGCTCCCTAAAACATTATTATATAGAATACTATTATTATCTTTATTTATAATTAGCCATTGACAAGAAAGTATGGCAATGGTAATGGTATTATAAGACAGCTCATTCAAACCATTTGCAAATGCATTTTTTTTTTATCAATTCTAAATGCATCGCAATTTAAAAAAAAATGATTAATGAAAACAAAATTATCCACCGCAATAATGAAAAGTTGCATATGCAACTTAACAAAAGATATTGTTTTGCTTGGCTCTCTTTAAAAAGGTTACTCTCTTGAAAAAAATATTTTACTTGAAACAGATAATAAAAGTTTTAAATTACATCAATAAAAGAGTCATTATTCACTTATAATGCATATATTAGATATAAATATATATCAAGGAGTAAGCATCAATGCTTAGCGTGAGAGGCTCTAAATGAACTTGCTGACATGATTGATTAATGTTCCCCATTCACAATTGCATCTTCAATAGACACATTCAAGTAGTTTGCGTCCTATTTAATATTGTGTTCCATAATGATTGCAATAAAAAAAAAAATACAATGAAAGATGAGTAAATTGTGTATAATGCATTCATCAGCTACAATTTTTAATCTTTTAGTACATTCTCATAAATTCATTCTTAAAATCGAAGTCAACAAATTCATGATTACGAAAATTATGTAGAGAAGTAAAGTTAATAATTGACGAAATAAGTTTAGAATAAGAGATATATGGAAGGAAATGTTGAACTAAAATGGGCATGGAAGATGTGGCTAGAGTGAACAAAAATTGTTTGAAATGGATATAAGATTGAAATAAGAAAAAAAGAAAAAATGTAAAAAATCGTAAATCTAATGTGGGACCTGTAAAAATAATGTAGTTAATTCAATGTGATAAGAGGATGTTATAGACTAATAAATGAGTGGAAAGCCAAAAAAAAAAAAAATCCTCCTATTAATTCTTCTGTCGTCTAAGACTCAACCACGACCTTGCTTTTAATGCTTGCCAAATACCAATTTTATGATTTGGTGAACCGAGAAATTCTCCAGGGAGTTGTTTTGACATATACAATGTGTATCACTTAAAAATAAGATAGAATTAAGTGACAATTGTGGTCTAATCACTACATGTTTTTAAGAGTCTCGACAAGGTATGCATATAGTTTTGAGGTTAAATAGGATTTTGGGCCATATAGTTTTAGCGAGTACGTGTTTTGGTCAACAAATTTTTATTTTGTTCACTCAAATTTTTTAACTTTCTTGGTTTGTCCTATTCAATTCCTTATGCACTTATGCTAGTTTTGATAATTAGGATAAAATTTATCCTATCATATGTTTGATATGATGAGGATATACCTTGGATAAAAAAATCCAATGAGGGGTAGGATAAAAAATGAATATGATTTGTTATATTCGTAATATAAAAATTATCTTTTTTGAACGACAAACTTCTTAATTTAATAAAATTAAAATAATATTTAAATCTATGAAAAAGAAAATTTAAAACTAGCAATACTTTTCATTTTTATTTATATATTTGCATTTTTCTACTCTATAATAAATATAGCGTGTGCTTGTGTCCCCGAGCATATAAATCGGTATCTATATTTATTACATATCTTAGGTATATTATTATAGTTTACTTCTTAGAAAAAATATTAAGGATCGATGGAAGTGAATAAAAAGGAAATAAAAAATGAGATAAAAAAATAACTAATAAATTCGAAGTGGGAAAATCAGATTTTAAATGAATAAATTCAAAATTGAAAAGGAATTTTCTAAATTTGATGAATGAAGAGCAATGAAGGGTTTGTTTGTTTATTTTTGTTTCTGTTCCCTAGAAAAAAATTTCCGTTCTTTTGTTCCGAGAAACAAAAAAATAACGGAAATGCGTTTGGTAAAGCTTTTATTCCGGGATTGTTACCAAGAACAGAAATAAGAAGTATAAAAAAGTTATTTTTTGTTCCCGGAAACAATTTTTCTCTCTCCTCTTTTTTTCTTCTTCTTCTTCTCTTCTTCTTCTTCTTATTCCTTTTGTTGGTCACCGACCTTGGCCATGGCCGGCACCGGCAATCGGCCACAAAAGAGAAAGAAGGAAAAAAAGAAAAAAGAAAGAAGAAAAAAAAGGAAAAATATAATAAAAAATATTGAAAAACTAAAAGAAACAACATAATTATACAATTTACTAAATGCATTTCTATTCTTGGAGTAGAATTTTTTTGTAATTACCAAGCGCGTTCTTATACTCAAAAATTGTTATTGGGAATGGAAAAAAAAATTATTTATGTTCAAAAATTGTTCCCTGGAACAGAAATATTACCAAACACTCCTGAAATTTCTAAAAAAATACCTACCATCTTCGTTTCCTTTTATTCCATATTATTCCGTATTTCTAGTTCATGTTAACTCTTCACGACTCCTCCATGGTTCTTTAGTCACGTCAAAGCTCGACCAAAATGGCAAGAGAGTTGAATTCGAACTCATGGCTCTAAATGCGTTAATGTGCTCCCGTGTTGTTTGAAATTTAGATATCGCAACAGTCATAAATTGATCGGTGAAGATCATCACCGTTTATACATTTGTAGATTCTTTGGAGGTGAACCACAAGAGATTTTTACAATATTTATTTGTATATTTTCAAATTTATTTGTACTGATATGCTATTTATACTAAATAAAGAATAAGATATGATATGAAAATATCTGACTTCATTATCACAATTCATTAAATAATAGATAAGATATAATATATTCTCTTTAGTCTTATCCCGACTAGAAATTCAATTCATCCGTGAGCGGCCAACCGGCGGGTCAACCCTCCGGCTTTTACTATCGGCCCAGTGAAAGCCCATGGGCTTTTTACTGGGCCCGAGTTCAAAAGCCCAGGCCACACGAGACCGGCGGCATCGCCGCTTCCCACGTTTCCTCCTTCCTCGTTCTATTGAATCGTATTCTCGTGCTCTATTCTGCCAAAGAGGAAGGAAGGAAAGGAAGGAGGGAAGGAAGCAAGGACAGGAAAAGGAAAAAAATAAAAAATAAAAAATAAAAAATTCCCCCCCTCGCGGTCTAGGGTTTGCAGACGCGCACGCACGACTTTCTTCTCCCTCTCGTTTGATGGCCATTGAAGATTCCGGGCGCATTTCGGAGTTCGCGACGAGCATAGCCGTGCCGCGATTGACCTCCGGTTTTCCCCCCTTTCGCTCTCCGTTTACGCCGGTGGGCCCGGACGCTTGAGCTCGCGTTCCGGATCGCCGGCGACCCCGCCGATCTGGAACCTCCGGTCTCCGGCGGCGCGGCGCGGGGGCGGGGGCGGGCGCGGTCCGGTATCGGTGACGCGGCGAGGCCTCCGCGGATGACTCCGGGCGAGGTACACGTGGGCGGTCCGGGTGGCGGCATGGCGGATGAGGCGAGGGGCGATTGTACGGATTCGGTCAATTGCGTCGTTGCGGGGAAGGACGCGGACGCGGGCTTTGCGGAGGACGGTTTGACCGGCGCGGATGCCGATTCGGGCGGCGGTTTGTCGGTTTCGCAGGGCGGCGGAGGCGGCGTCGGTTCGTTTCGTGAAGCTATGGCGACCGGTTGTTCTTACGTGGAGCACGGAGAGGTGGATGGTGATAATGTGGCCGGTCTTCGGGATGATAGGGTCAACGGCTTGAGGGAAGTGAAGCGGAGTACGGACGACAGCATGGATCCGTCGACGCTGGGAGGAGAAGATGGGAGTTGCGACGTAAACGTATCGTCGATGGGTTGTAAAACGGCGTCGGAAGGGGTCGCTGGAACCGTGGATAATTCCACGATGCCGGACGAGAGCCGTGCCTTCCCTCTATCGGAGAAGTGGACGGTCTCCATGGTCGACGAAGATGGCAATTCAGTTATCGCGGAGGATTATACGCTTGGCAGAATCTCGTTATGCTCGGAAGCTGGTGTGATGCCGTCTGCCAACGAGGCCGGTTCATTGGATGATTTGGACCTGAAGGATGGCCAAGGCGTGAACGGTAATGCTGCTGTTCTCTCGAGTGAAATAAGGGATGCTGCTGCCCCTGCCTGCACCCAGCTATTGCCTTCAAAAAGTTTCCATGAAACGTTGGAACCCTCGTGTTCTGATGATTTTCCGAGCAGTCTTCTTGCGGAGCATTGGGAGAAGGATGATAACAATGCCTGCGGGCCTTCCTTGGAGGTGGTTTCGGGGTATAGGGAAGACAGAGTTGATTTTTTGGGTCAGATGGATGTGAAGATAGGCAATCAGATCTACCCTTCAACTGGTTATGCGATGTCTGGGAAAGAAAAACCTGCAGACACTTTGTGGCCTTGTCAGGGAAGGAGTGAGGATAGGGATATGGACGTTATTGGTGATCCTGAACCATTTTATTCTTCAAGCATGGAAATACCTGATCTAGGCATCGCTTTTGCTGCAGATGATGCAGAGCTCACAGAAGAGAAACTTGTGGTGTCACGTGAATGTGATGGACAATTGGACGAAAGTGCTGGCAGCAGTTCAGGGAAAGGGGCATCGGAATTTGCTTCTCAGCTCACTGTTGCGGATTCGTATCTCCTGCAGTCATATCTGCCATCTTCGACATTCACAAACTGCTCTTTGAAGCTGAAAAATGTGCCAGAGGTTTCAAATGGTGTCATCATTCCAGACTCTAAGGTTGACAATTTTAAGGATGGCACAGATGATGGAAAATGTTCTACTCAGTCTGATCACAGCTCTGAGACCGCAGGCCCCAAAATTGTATCATCCTCCTCCCAGAAGAGTGGCCGGATAAGTAAATCAGGCAGGAAGACTCAGGTAAAAAGGGCTGCGAGGAACTCGAGGAATGCAAGCAAAGTAGTATGCCTTCTCGAAACTCGAGAATTTGTCAGTGAGGCTTCCAAAAAGAAGAGGACCTCACTCTCCAAAACAGCCCGTTCTTCCCCCTGGGGTGCACTTCAAAATGTTTCTCAACTGTTTGAGCAGGTGAATGGGCTGGGATTCACGCAAGTGAAAAGCCAAAGACGAAGTAAAGCTAGGACTGGCAGAGGAAGTGATAAAAAGAAAAAAGATCAGCAAGTAAGTAACCCAAACTTGTCCAATGGAACAAGTTGTGGTTCATCCACACGTATCAGATTGAAGGTAAAACTGGGCAAAGGACCCATTCTGGGTAGTTCAAATGTCATAGAGGTTGTTGAATCTGCCCGATCTGTAAGCATTGTTGCCAATACTGGTGCAACGACATCGTTCAAGGGAACCTGTGCCGAGGTTCCCCAAATGGACGACCGTGAATACAAATCACGGGTAGAGGGATGTCTAGACAATATCAGTTCAAAGGAAAAACTTGTTTCTGCTGATCCTCGCCTAAGTTCAGGTTTGGAAACTGGAAACTCAGACACTGGTATCATTTTAGAAAAGTCCACTGGAAATGCTAGAGAAGATTGTCTTGGCATTCCTGATTGTGCAGAGATTGGAACAGCAGGAGGAACTGCTGATGGCAGTTATTTGGATCCTGAAACTTCTCCTGATTCAGAAGTAATTAATTTAGTTCCAGAAGCCCAAGATGGTGAAGGGTTTAGGGAAGACATTGATGAAGCTGTTTTACGCCGTGCCCAAGAATTAGCCACTTGCGAAAATGTTGATGGCTCCAAAAGAGGAAAAAAGAAAATTAAGGTGCCTCGTCGAGGTAATCATGCTATGAAAGATGGTTTGTCTGGTTCAACACGCCCACTCAAGGATAAATCTTCAAAGAAACGTGGTGGCAGACAAAATCCGAGTGACTGCCATTTATCTAAAGAGGACTTTACTGTATCAACCATGACTAATGCTTCCATTGATTGCTTGAGCCATAGTGAATTGTTAGCTTCACCAGTGGAGGCTGGGTGTGCAGTGGCTAGAGCTTTTCAGGAAGTGGATAATGCTGATAGGACATTCCCTGAGGAAGATGGAAGTCTTGGACTATCTGAATCTGAAAATACCAGTATATTAAATTGCTCCACCAAGAGTTCGGGACGTAAACTTTCTCAAAATGCAAAATCTAGCAGAGTGTATAAGCGGGGCTCTAAAAGCTCCAATACTACAAAGAGCAGGAAGGAAAACGGGCTAAGCCCCTTGGGAAAGAACAAGGTAAAGGCTGAAGACATTGATAATCAGGCCCCATCTCAAGTGAAAAGTCCCATGAAAGCAGGTATTTAGCTTTTAATAGTTGTAGCTTTCGTCCTACTATTGTCTTGATTAGAGGAAAATCTAGCATTTTTGTAATGTTGAATGTAAATCTTTTGGTAGCCTTGGTAGATGAAGTAGGCCACTCGAGATTTGAATTTCTGATTCTTTAAAATTGGCATTGTAGACTGTGATATAGCCGGTGACCAGGGTAACAAAATTGACTCTAATGCTGATGCTGGATTAGTCCCTATAAGTACCCCTGGATCAGGGACAATTTTGGGAGATTCAGGGAACCAACATTCACTGTTGCGTAATGCTTGGGTTCGTTGTGATGATTGCTACAAATGGAGAAGGATACCGGCTGCACTTGCAGATTCTATTGAAGATACAAATAGCAATTGGTACACTACAGTTCTTTCTTTTGTTCATCATATTTACAATGGTCTGGCTTTAGAATTGTTATAGCTTCAGATTTTGCAAAATATTCTAGCATTGCATAATCTGATTTTAGGGAGAAACAATCAGCCTATATGTATGCTTCGCCTCTAGAAATGCCTCCAGTGAAAAGGATAAAGTTTTATCCATATTGGCTCTGCTTTTGTTCGTCATATTTGCGGCAGCTGTACAGGCCTCACTAATATATATTTTACTTTTGAAGCTGAAGATAAACTCAATAGAAATATTGTTACAGCCATTAGTTGCTTTTTGTAGGACATGACGGTAACACCGCCATCGTTTAGTGTTTGTGAGATTGCTTTGGTGATAAATTGATGCCTTTGAAGAACTTGATGTTTGCTTCAGTTTTTGGCCTTTTGAGGTCTAATTTCATAATGATTTGTGAGTTGAAACTACCATAGAATTAATTTTTTGCCTCTTGCATGGAACATATGTTTCTAAATGTCTACTTTGGCCAGATTTTTCTTAACTCAGGGAAGCAGCCAAATGTTTTGCCTGATTGGTCTCCGTAGACTACTATGGTTTCTATGTCATTGCTTAGTAGCTCACTGATTCTTTTTGTAGGACCTGTAAAGACAACACGGATGTAGCTTTCGCCGACTGTTCAATCCCTCAAGAGAAGTCTAATGCAGATATAAACACTGAGTTGGACATTTCAGATGCTTCTTGCGAAGAAGACGAGGGCACTGCTCGTCCCAATTATAAAGAATTGGGTTTGAGCCGCTTAACAGGTTTTCTTAATGTCGTTACTAGATATATAAGATAATTTTACTGGATAGGTCTGCATTTTCTCTTTTAGCTTCTTGCTGATCATCCCTTCATTTTAGTGGAATCCCTAAGTCATTAAATCAGGCTTGCAAAGCCTTGTCTTTTCCCCCTGATGGCAGTAATTTATAAAATTACAAAGGTGAGATTAGAAAGGCCGCTTGTTGAAGAGTCGACATAAACACGATACTGACAATCTGACAAATCAGAGTTTGTGAGAGAGAATAAACTTGCAAGCTAATCAATCTGCGTGGTTTATTGCTTTCAAGTTATGTACGTGGTCCACGGTACATCATCAACCAAAAAAAAAAAAGTGTTTGATGCATATGAAATTTGCTGAGGAGGTGAGGCTTTTCTTAGGGTGGGGGGCAGTCCAAGTTTGAGTTGATTATAGTTTTGTCTGTGTAGGGCATGTGGTTGCATTTTCACTTTAAATCGAGGGTGGATTTTTGCTTTCTGATTCTCTGTACTTGACTCTACGTATCTACATTGCAGTCCCTCAGAAATCATCTTTTGTTCGGATAGAATCAAATAAGTTTCTCCACCGGAGCAGGAGAACTCAAACAATTGACGAGGTCGACATCTGATTCTTGGCATTTGAGTGTGAACTTTGGTTGCTTGAGTTGATATATTATTTGCCTGGTTTTGGCGTTGAGCTAGCTGCGCCTTCATGACAGCGCCTTCATGATTGATGTCTTGTATCCTGAACCTTTTTGAATACCTTACATGTCTGGGCTGTGAAATTATTTACCAGTGGTTCTGACTTGCCAATGCTTGGCTACTGCTTCTGATCAATTCTGCCTTTCACCTTTATCATGTGTAGCATTTGTTTCTCTTCAAACTTGATTAAATACTCTGAATTCAGTCCTGGAGGGAATATGTGGCTGATTAAATCTCTCCCTTGGCCAGTTGCCTGGTTTTGATTGTTTCTTTTTTGATTTATAGTGCTCAGCTTTATATACTTTCTGCTTTGAGGCACATGAAGTTTGTGGTCGTTCATGTCATCTTGATTTGTCATCGTCATTGTGCTTGTTTCCAGATAATGGTTTGCCATTGCAAACCACCTTCAAATGGTAAGTCGGGATGTGGAGATGAATGCCTGAATCGAATGCTGAACATTGAATGTGTTCAAGGTACCTGCCCTTGTGGGGACCTCTGTTCAAATCAACAGGTATTGTACTTTGCTGAGGAAGGGACACTGCATCTTGCTATTATTTTATTTTCAGAGTTATATCTGAAATTATGGATTTATCCACAGTTCCAGAAACGCAAGTATGCCAAAATGCAATGGCTTCGATGTGGAAAGAAGGGTTATGGGCTGCAGGTGCTAGATGATGTATCCAAGGGGGGATTTATAATTGAATACGTAGGAGAGGTAATGTTGGAGTTTGTAATGCACATGAGTTTTATGTTTGTTCTGCTGCCTGATTTTATTAGGCTTGTACTCGCGAGACTTTATTTTTGACTGTCTGCCAGTAAGATTTTTTTTAATAAATTGAATTTGCCTACTTATGCATTCTATTGGGGGAAAGTATCTTTGGGAGTTTAACTCACGCTGGTAACTGAGGTGATCCTGTTGACTTTATTTTGCAAAATCTGATAGGAAGAACTTTTTCTGCCTTATGTAGTCATGTCCTCCTTGAAAAGGGCATGGTGTTTGGCCAATGTTGTTTCTTCTTTTGGCCGAATGAAGTTTTTACACAGTTTCCTCTACTTATTGATTTCCCCCCCGAAATTCAATGGACTCAAGTTTAAGATCAGGATTGGAATCTTGGATCTATTCTATGGAAAATTTGGCCTTTCATTTCCACCAACTGTTGTTGTTGATTGTTTGAGAAAAGTGTTTGTTGTTTGCCACAGAGAGAATTTTGTTGAAATGGCACTTTTATTAATAAGTTTTATGTTTTTGAAGTGCCAATTTAGTTTGATGTTTTACATGCCTTGATCTTTTCTATTCTGCCTTTTTGTTTTGGCATACTTGTAACGATGTTTCAGCTTTATACTCACAAGAATAAAAAGTTCTTGCTTAATGTTTAATTTCTTTCAGAACAAGCAAAATGTTTTAGGTTCTTTTGTTAGTTCTCTTGCACCTGCTATCCATCTGTTGCTGACTTTTCTATTTGTGATACATCCAGGTGCTTGATATGCCTGCATATAAGGCACGGCAAAGGGAGTATGCTTCCCAGGGTCATAAGCATTTCTATTTTATGACACTGAACGGCAGCGAGGTATGCATCTATCCCATTTTGACTGTATATTAGTAGTACACATTGCACAATAGCACTGGGTTGTTCTTAGTAATACGAATTTTGAAGCCTGATTGATTTTATCTATAATTTGAGTAGATTGTGCATTGTGGGGTTGCTCTCCTTTCAGGTGGCATAAATTGATTGAATAGGATTATGGCTCTCAAGTTGGTTATTACTTTTGAAAAGTGAAATCTAATATTTTCCCTATTTTGGTGGATGTTTCTCAAATCTTCAGTCTAGATAGGCTTTTCAAAGAAAACTACTTCAATGAAAATGCTGCAAACGTTTCTCCGAAAATGTGACAGAAGTATCTTCGATGATATTTAACTGTTTTGAGAATTGAGTATATGTGCTTGTTTGCTTTAATAGAAACAGAAACCGTTCGCTCACTTCTTAAGTTTCTCCCTGCACTGAGGAGGCTTCCCCTTGTGCCTTATTTATTAGACCTTTTTCTGCTGGTCCGCTCACCCAAAAAAAGTTTCGAGTGCATTCCCACTGGGATGAGATGGATCAATATAATGAAAAAATTTAATTTCCAAGATATTTTGTTGGATTTTTGGAGTTATGCATTGTTCTTGGAAGTATTTTATCCTCTGGATACATCAAGTTGATCTTTTCATCTTGTCATTCCTCACTTGTACTTCAAAATCACAAAGTTGAGCATGAGTTGTCTTTGGTTCCCACCGCTCTTTGAGACTTTAAAATGAGAATCTCATTTAGAATTAAAAATGGTTCCTGCTTCATAGGTGTACTACCATGCTTCTGCATTTGGCTTCTCCATGATGGAACCCTTGCCATTTTTTTTTAACTAGATGAATTTTTCATTGACTTTGAAGTTCTGTTTCTTTAAGCACTTGCGAAGATTGGTGTTTGTGTTTCTTTCTCCGTAATCATTCCCGTGATTTTTTACTTCAAAGCAAGATGTCTTCAGTAATAATTGCTCTATCTTTTGTTACAGTTACGTCTTTAAGGTTACTTAATGCTTTGCCTTTCTGTTTACCTTTCCTGACGTTCTCTTTTGATCCATGACTCCTTTCCACCCTTTAGGTTATTGATGCGTGTGCCAAAGGGAATTTGGGGCGGTTCATCAACCACAGCTGTGATCCCAATTGCCGAACAGAGAAGGTGACCTATCAATCCACCTCAAGTGCCTTTTCTGTACTTGTTAATTTGTAAACATTGTCTTGGCCCTGCATACTTTTTTATTGGTGTCACAAATTATTTAAATGATCTGCCTTCTTTATCCCCCCCCAAAAAAAAAAGACCCCCCCACGGGGGGCCGGTTCATACAAATTATCAGTTTCAGCTTCAGTGTTGTATCCGTGAGTAGTTTTCTCTTATATAAGTAACATGGAGTTGTTAAAATATTGATCTGCACATTTATGTAGGCCTTTCTATTTACTGGGACTTTGGCCTCTTTTAGAGGTTTTCATGACCAGAGTACTTTCTTATGTAGGCCATTAAGCAAAGGAAAAAATTCTCTTTGATGTCTCACCTTTCTGAGATGAGATATTGATGAGATAGGTTTAGTTTCTTTGTCAGAATTTTTTTTTTTTTTTTTTGTAATAACGATGACTACTCTGATATGTTGACCTCATTTAGATGACTTGAAATTTAATCAAAGTGTTGTTGTCATAGCTTATAGCTATTCGACCTGTTCATATTGTGCATCTTCTATCTTTTGGGTAGCTAAACTTTTTTTCTTTCTGGATTCTCACAAACAGCTTGTTGGCTTCTTTTTCTGGTTGTGATTCACTTGTTGAACTTTCTTTTCTTTCTGTTCTCAACATTGGGAACTGATTTCTGAGTAATGGCTTGTGATTCTGGAGGTGGTCCCGCCAATGGTGCTGCTAACATGAGTTCACTATAAAGTTAGCCCAAAAGTGTACTTTTTGGGTGTTCATGCCTCGTGCATATATCTGCGGTAGATGCTTGGCTGAAAAGTTTAAGAAATTTTCAGAAAGATACTAGGCTATAAGTAATTAATTATTGTTTGGGTGATGCTGAGCAATATCTGCTTTCTGTCCCGAAAAGGGCCAGAATCAATTTGCTGAGTTGGCCTCATGCTCCTGGATTGCTCTGTTTCTTTCTGTTAAAGGTTGCTTTTTGGCAACTTCTCCATCATGTCTTGTTCTTTTCTGCTGAGAGTTACTTTGATAGTTGGTTTTTGCATTCTTTATTTGCAGAATAGTCTCGTATTCACTGGACAGCTCTGTCCATGAACTGTTCTTATGAATCTAGTGTTTGACTTGTAAATCTTTTGAAACAGTGGATGGTGAATGGAGAAATTTGCATTGGATTGTTTGCAATAAGGGATATTAAGAAGGTAAGAAGTGCTGTTGATATTGTTGCTTGCACTGCTAAAAATTTCATGAGAGCACAATTATTGTGTTTGACTTGCTAGTATTTATGGATGTCCACCTCTGTTCTTTGCAATTGGCGGACATTTTGAATGCTGATGAGTTCCCACTGGGGATAATTTCTTATACGTTGATGTATTAATGCTTTTATTCTTTAGAAATTTTTGAAAAAATCAGTTTAATCAAGACAGTTTTTATATTCTCATTAACATGCTGAAGCTTAAAATTCATATGCTTAAAGTACTACAGTGCCTTTGACAACCACTCTACACATAGAACTTTGTCAACCAACTTCAGCTGTTAAGTCACTATTAATTTCATTACTATGGATCCCATTTTTCTAAAGTTGGCTAGGAAGCAAAAAAATGCAAATAAATGAGAGGCTATTGAAGAAAAACTCTCAAAGAACGGTCAAAGAGGATAGAAAAGAGGATAGAAATGAAGTGTTGCTTTTTTTTTTTACCAAGGAGGAAGAAAAGGTGTTGCTTATCTATGTCACCTGTGTCTGCTGGCTGGATGTTGTCACTTCTGCAACTACAATTCCCTACCTATCGATACATTGTTTTTTCCGTTTTGCAGGGTGAAGAGGTCACATTTGATTACAACTATGTAAGGGTGTTTGGTGCTGCAGCTAAAAAATGCGTTTGTGGTTCACCACAATGTCGAGGTTACATAGGTGGCGATCCACTTAATACTGATGTAATTGTTCAAGGTGATTCGGATGATGAATATCCAGAACCCATTATGCTTTTCGAGGATGGTAGCACAGTTCATCCATTGAATCAATTGGGTGGGAAAATCACCTCAGGGTATGAGAATTCAATGGATCAGTCTGCTGCTGATATTGGGAAGTCACGAACATCAGAAGATAATGGGGATCCAAATACTAAACTCCTTTCTTCCGATCTGCCTGTTGATATTATTCTACAAACAAATAATGATGCAAGTATATCTGTGTCTGCAACTCCGCAAGAAATTGTTGCCAAGGAGGTTCTGAATGCTAGTGAGAAATCTGAAATCTCTTCTACCAGTAAGCCGCATAGCAAATTACATCATGCTGACGCAAGCAGGGCCAGGACAAAGAAGTCCAATACAATTGATAAACGGTTACATCCTCTTGTGAAACAATCCATATCATCAGGCTCTATCAAGAAAAGTAAAGACAGTGGTGGTTCAATTAACATGGACAAAGTTCAGGGGACTGCCCACAAGTCCCAGATGGTTTTCAGCAAACCCAGAAAAGCAGTTGAGGGATCTTCTGGTGGCCGGTTTGAGGCAGGTCGGAGGATTTCTAATTTGCCACTCATGTCAAAGCTTATTCTTGGGTGGAGGTATCTAACATTGTCTGCTTTTGTTGCTCGCAGTTGAAGAGAAACTTAATGAGTTGTTGGATTCTGATGGTGGGATTAGCAAAAGGAAAGTAAGTACCAAGTAGCTTTAGAGCCTATTTGCCTGAACTTTTTCAAAGTATTCATTAATTTTCTGCCAAAGAAAAAATTTTAAAATTAGAAAAATTCCATGGGACTTCAAACGAAGATATTAGCTTTAAATTTTTGATCTTTTTTTTCTTTTTTAGTTTTAATAATTTCGATATGTATAAGTTTAAAATGATATATACTTGCTGCAAATGCCACACTCCATAGCCTACTGAATTAGTACTTAATGCCATTTCCGAATGTTGTGATTAATGTCCATCCTTGAACCTTCCACCATTGTCGGTCCTGATGGTCACCTGCTGGCACTTTATGCCTTGTAGATGTCTTATTGTCATTTCTGTTCATCTGGAGTTATGTATGTGATTTTTTGTGTCGGGATGCTGTTTTGATTTCAGCTGTTGATATTTTTCTTTTCTCATCATATATACTGCTGCTAAGAACAATTTTGGATCTGGCTTCTGTTTTCTTGTTATGACAGGATGCTCCTAAGGGTTACTTGAAGCTCCTATTTCTCACTGCAGCTTCAGGTGATAGAGGCAACGAAGCAATCCAGAGGTGTGCTTTTCTTGATGTGATTGTTTTTATTGGTATTTCTTGTATTCTTTTATCATTTTTTTGAGGAGTTATTGGCTATAATTTCTCCTTTTTTTTTCAGCAACCGAGATCTTTCAATGATCCTTGATGCACTTCTGAAAACAAGATCCCGAGTTGTACTAGTTGATATTATAAGCAAAAATGGTACTTATTCCCTTTCTTTTTATCGCATATTTTTAAGTATTTATAGATCTCATTGGGGAATGAGGACTCTCTGCGAATGGATGCTCACATGTCAGGCAGGTTTCTTTATAGTGAGTGCAGTTTGTCTGTATGTGCATGGTGCATCATGTCCTAATCAAGTCTTAGAATTAGCTTTAGACTGCATCAGCCTTACTTTAGTCTTTAAAAAAAATCCTTATTTGTTATTTCAGGTTTGCAGATGCTTCACAACATTATGAAACAATACAGGAGGGATTTTAAGAAGATCCCTATACTTCGAAAGCTTCTCAAGGTGCTCACATCACTGAGCTTTGTATTTTTGGGTTATTTTATTGTTTGATTGATCTGATCGCTGCTGAATTCGCGGGAGCGTCCAAAAGTCATTGTTTCACCTGTCTAAACCATTTTGTTGTTAATTTGTCCTCAATTAGTCCCATATGAACTTTTCCTCAGGTATGTCCATTTCAAGTCCTATCTTTCCTGGTGTTCAAGACACCTAGAAAATTCGTTCTTAGAAGAACTTAAGTTGAAGTGTAAATTTTGCAACTGCAAAGATGGAATCCCTGGTTTAGTGAAGAGTATGAAGTTTAAAATTTAATTAGACGAAAATCATTAGACAATATGTTTCTATTTGCATTTTATCTTCCCTTTTTCCATTGAAAGAAGACAGATAAGGATGCTGAGCAAGCTTTCAAATGATCTTTGCAGGTTCTGGAGTATTTAGCAGTGAGGGAAGTCCTTACATTGGAGCACATTGCTAGTGGCCCTCCTTGTCCTGGAATGGAGAGGTTAGACGCTTCTAACATTATTCTTGTGTTCCCCTCTAGTTTTGCTTGATCAGGCGAGACAAGAATCTTGTCCCCCCTCTTCTTATCATATGATGTATCTTTTGCTGTCATGTGAACTTTAATGATATGAACATTTGCTAATTGACCTTTTGGCTGGAAATTGAAATCAATCTTTTGGTGATATGGAAGCTAAGTTTCTGCTGACTCATTTTTTTGATAAGTACTAAGATTCTGCTGCTAGCTATGGAGAAAAGGAACAAAGAGAAATTAATGAGGAGAAGGAGAGCTTTAGTTAGGCTGTTACCAATGTTATGACTATGAGTATGGTTATTTGTCGAACACATAGTCCATACCTCATCCAAACATGGACCCCTTTTTTTTCTTTATCCTAATTAAATGCTCTGCATATAAAGTTCTATGGACCTGTCAACTGATTGGCTTGCAATTCTAGTGTTTCAATTATCCATTTTAATTTATTTCTGTAATTTTTGCCATTTTGAGGCAGAAGTTTACCTCTTGGTTAATGGTGAGTGACATGATTTGGCTGCTCTAGCATATTGGTTCTAGCCTCCAGATTTTACTTTTGTCTGCACAGAAGCTGTTTGATGATTTTTCCCCCAAGTAAAGTACCCTGCAATTTTTCTGTTTCTGGAGTTCAACTGGGGATTGAACCTAACACCTAGGACAAAACAACTCCACCCCCTTCACAGAAGAAAAGGGAATCCTTTGCCACCAGGCTGAGCACCAGATGGTGTAACAGTGCCCTTGCATTTAGTAATTTTGACTTTGGCAAATGAAAAATAGTAGTCGACTTGCTTGTCATCAGAAAAATGAGAGTTGGGAAAGTTAACCATAATAACAAGAGGAGAGTGCAAGTTATTAAAGGGGGAGAGCTGCTGAATTTATCAGATCAAGATTTTGCTAGCACCCGTTGAGTAAATATCAAATACCTTTTTTATCAAGAAAGGAGGAAAGGAATCATGAACGCGATTTCATCAAGTGGTGGAATGGCATTTCAATGTGGACCAACCAAATCCAGCATTAATGTACAAACAAATGTGTGGGGATGATGTTGAAGTGTCATTCATATTTCTGCTGCTTCAGCTTTTAACTTCTACCTGAACTTGTAAGTGAAGAGTTTGAGGAGACATTCAGCTGCCTAAGTTAACAACTGCATTGGTATTTCATAATTTGTTTTCAAGTTGTTTACCTTGACGATCCATAAAGTTTTCGGAGGTTTTAACAATTTGGAACTATATTTTTAATACATGATATCAGCAGTTAGTTTTCAGTTTGTTTGTGAAGAGATGAACGTATGGAGCCTTTTTGTGAAAGCGGTGCATCTTTAATTGGTTTAACATAAATTGATATTACAAGTTCCTCTGTGTGGGTTATGATGTTATTGAATGCCCTGAGGACACTGGTTTGCCTCCATTGTGTTTGGGATAAAAAGGCTTTCACGTTTCATTGTATTGTGATGCTTAGAATTTCTGCAGTTTTCTCATCTTTTTTGTCTCGACAACATAAAAATCTAAATTAATAGAGCTCAACAAATGCCTTGAGACTCCTCAGTTTGCCAAGCCCCTCATGAGATTGTTTTGAAGCCGGTTGTCTTCTTTCTGGCTGTTTTATATGCTCATACATTCTTGGAAAGACCAGGATGGTTGTTGTTTATACTCTGTAAGGCATTTTTTTTATTATATTTGTTTGCTTGTATTTTCCTTCTCTTGTATGATACTGAAAGTATGTGTGCTTGTCTTTTGCTGCAGCTTTAGGGAGTCTATTTTATCACTGACGGAACATGAGGACAAGCAGGTATACTTTATATGTTTCCTTTCCATGAACTACGAATGAATAAAATTAGTTAACATGTGTAGTTCCTTATCCTTGTTCTCGTAAGGAGCTCTTATTAGATCTCTTACTGTTCGCTTCCTGCTATTTTAAAATGCTGCACTGAATTTCTACATGGGAAAGTTGTTTTAATTTTTCTGCTCTTTATGTAGGTTCATCAGATTGCAAGGAATTTTAGGGATAAATGGATTCCCAAACCTATCAGGAAGTTTGGCTTTGCTGACAGGGCTTCGGCATCACATAATGACTGGCGCGATCAGGGCGGGAGACCTACAGAAGCAATTGATTCCTTTAGGCAACCAATGCTTGCAACAGCTACGGTTGTCACTGTTAGTCAGGATAGTGGCAGAGCATCATGTGCTGAAGACAGCTCGGTTAATGGTAAAAGGATCCGCAAGCGCAAGAGCCGCTGGGATCAGGATGCGGAGCCAATTACACATCCAAGGATCTCACAGCATGAGGAACAAGTCTCTGAAGAAAAAAGAGATTGTACTGGGTCTGTCAGCCTTGAGTCTTCTCTCAGGGAAACTGTTGTGGCTGATGGAAGTCATCAGAACAGCTGTGAAGATGTTCCTCCAGGATTTTCGTCTCCCCCTGACACATCTAGATTTTCTTCTAATGCTTCATCAATGACGATGGATGTCTCTCACGAGAATGTTTCCCACTTGCACTGCCCTTTCAATGCGGTCCCAGGGAATCCACAGGGGAAGTTTGTTTCCCGTTTGCCTGTCTCATATGGAATTCCCTTATATTTTCTGCAGCATTTGGGTAAACCCCAGGCTGAAGGTATGGAGAGTTGGATTGTTGCTCCTGGCATTCCCTTCCATCCTTTTCCTCCATTGCCCCAACTTCCTCGGGAGCGGAAGCGTCAGTCACCTGCACAAAATGTTGATTCTCAGAACGCTGGCCACTCTGCTGACACAGCACTGGTGGATGAGTGCAGTCAAGCTAGTTTCATTGATGAAAGCAGCACTGGGACAAGAGACTCTAACCTAGTAGATTCAGAGATTACATGTGCCAATAGCCAGCAAATGTCTAAGCGAGTGAAGATTTCCTCTCAGGATTTGGGTAGGAGGTACTTCAGGCAACAGAAATGGAACAATACAAAAGTTCCCCCTTGGCTTCGGAAAAGAAACTGCTGGGGATACTCTGTAAACAACTCAAAAGCTGGAATGTGCAGCATAGGTTTAGGAAATGGTGTGAACGGGCAGAAGAATTGGGACTTTTCGGATGATGTAAATTGTAAAGTGCGGAGGGATGACGGGAATTACCGCTAGCATCTGTGGCACCAAAATCACTATCGATTTATTGGAAATATCTTAAGCTCTTATTTTTCTTTTTTTCTTTTTTCTTTTTGTATACTTTTATGTATCTCAATTCTTTTACTTGTGGATTTCACTAAGTGAAAATCTGATTCAGTTTTTAGAGCTTACAGCCCCTTCATCAGTTGAGTCTCACGATTTCTTCTTGGATATGTGGCTTATTCTGCAGCAAAGAAGGTAAGCTTATTACAATTCTTTTACAGTGAAAATCAGGAGCCTCGTGAATGGCTTACACTTATTCACGTTGTGATTTTCGTGTGTTTGCCGTAAGCCTCTTTGACCTATCAATGATTTTGGGAAAGTTATTACTTATATCACGTCTCTTGAGCATTTCACTTTCCTGATCGGTTTCTTAAGTTATGATTTCTAACTGGGGTATACTTTTATGGAAGGTGTAAGGAAACCCGCGGAATTGACATGTCATGGTAGGTTCATAGAGTACTAGAGAGAGCAAGGTTCCAGGTCCAACTTTCGATTGGAATGATAGGGTAGGTAGGTCCTATAGTGTGAAATCATTCCTAGCTTGTTGTACCAACTCGGTACCCTTTAACTTGATTAATATACATGGTCGCCTGTGGGAACAATTACTGATACATAAAATAGAAAAAAAAAAAAAAAAAAAAAAAAACGATCTATGCACTTATGGGAAATCTGATAGTTAAATTAGATATTTTCTTTTGATCTTATGTCCCATGGAAGTTATCTTCTGGTGAAATGTGTTTGCTTTAATGACTTTGTATCCTTTTTATCGATTTTTTTTTTTTAATAATTTAGTTTGCTTTTTCTTTCTCTTGGACATCACACATGTTAGAAGCCGGTCTCTGCAGTACAACATTTTATCCCCTGATAGATGAAAAGAAATGGGGAAAAGGTTGTGGTGCCATCCCACTTGTGACCGACCCACTACAGAGTTTGCAATCCCCTGCATAACATATTGCGTACGGAAGCAATGTCTTGTTGTGAAGTTTCTGAAAGACTCATGATCCGAAAGATTCGTTATTATTTGCTTAAAGAAGAATAACGTAGTTGAGTCCACTTTTTGCCAGCCGCATTTTCCTTTAATCTTGCAAGTGTACGGTTGCGTAATCTTGCTGCAACTCTGCAACCACCCTTTGTTGTGGAATACCCTTGCGAATAATTTCTGGCGGTGACAATAATGAAAGGTTGATCAATCTTAAGGGTTCTTCCTGAAGAGCAATGTTTGATCTATGCATTAATTTGGAAGGTCTGGGGTCTTGAATTCGATCCATGCCTCGTATCTCCGAAGCCACCTTTATAGGGTGAGACCCACCGCAGAATTGCAGTGTGGGGGACATTGGTGACCTTGAGATTAGTTTGAATGCTCAAGAGTTTGAATTGCCCTTGTCATGAAGATGGATTAATCTAGTAATTCTGGAAAACGTAATGTTTTTAGAAGATAATCACATATTTTAGCTCTAATTGCTATCCAATTTGGAGGTAGTAAATGCATTCCTATGTGTATTTGCAGTTTCTTTTTTATTTAGAATGATTTGTAGGAGGTATTATGACACTGGAGGGCATTACAGTCACGGCAAACCGTAACTCTAGTCCTCTTTGCATAAGGCTACACTAGGATCATAGCCGCACTTGTGTTGCTGATAGTATCTCCTAATTGGTTGGTCTTCTTCTTCTTCTTCTTCTTTTTTTTTTTTTTTTTTTTTAAGTGACAATATGTTCGTCAGACATGCTTCTGCTTTTTGAATATATAATGAGCACGCCACCTCAGTTTGTAAAACTGGAATTTGAAACATATTTTTTTGGTGCTCTTCGTATATTTTTTTGGGGGAGGGGGAAGTGTCTGTGCGGGTTTGTAGGCTTGCCTTTGTTTATTTGTTTTTTTTGTGGTGGGGGTGTTAATGATTTGCTGAGGCTCTTTGCTTTTGACTATTCCTCGATTGTGCAATGCATGAGTGAGGATATTCTTTTGCATGGACTCAGTGTCTCGGACTAATTTCGCACAAGAGAAGCTTTCCCCTCGGTGCACATTTGCCGAATTTTTTCTCTTACACTCCTAGTACTTGGTTATTTGCATAGGGTTGGAGCTTAGTCTGAAAGTCATGCTTGCTGAGTAGGTCGTTTCTGGGACCAAAGTAATGATTTGAAAGCTCGGTAAGATGCCATCTTGGATATCTATAGAATGAAATTTACGACGCCATGTCAAGGCTGGCAATAAGACAACATAAAGCCCCCCGTGAAATTACCTTATCTTATCGTCGAGTGGACTTGATCCGGCTTTGTAGCGGGTAAATGGGGATTGTTGATAGGAATATAGCTGGAGTTTCTGGACGACTAAAGGTTGTGCAGCGTTCCATCTGCACCATAAGGTAGTATCTTATGCTAATCCTCCATTTGTTGTTATTCTGAGAGGAAGATGAAATTCCGGTTGCAGTCCCTACTTCCTTTGGTTGAAGAGGAAATGTAGATTTTGCTTAGAAATGAAGGAACAAGGTGCGACTGATCTGAAAGCTTTTGCTCTCACAAGTGACTGAACGTAGAGAACTTGATTTCCATGTTCAGATGTCCTGTTGGAATGCGAATCGGTGTATTGTATCGTGTATTAATTTAAGAGACCAAATGACATGCGGATTTGGACGTGTTGATCCATTATGACTCCGTTCAAATGGGAAAAGAACAGAGCAATCTGCTTACTTTGATCTTACCATATTTTAGTGGTGTTCATATAATACTGTGGCGAGTGGAAGGAGGATCATCTTGGAGTATCCGATGATCACCATCTTCACCTGAAGTCAAGATAAAAACGGCATTCTTTTTTGTGCTGTGTATGAAAGAGGTTTTAATTTCTGCAATTCTTCGTGTTGACTGTGCCTTCAGTTTTAAGAGTCTAGGAATCTGCAATTAAATTTTTGTTCGGTTGTTATTGCGTTTTTGTTGTTTAATATGTCGGTCATTCGTTGAATTCATTAAAGTGATTATTATTAGCTGAAAGCCGCGATAATGAGGTTACGCAGCTAAGAAGCTTTGTAGCGGTGAGCTAGTGGATGTTATCTGCTGTTGGTAATTCGCTCATATCGATTTCTGTGGATCCAGTAATTTTTCCACTGCTTGTAAATTGAAGAGAACTACCGCGAACACTAGGAGATTACCACGTTATTTACCGACCGCGACCACCGCTCATTGTCTGAATCATGGAATTTCGTTCATGGCAAACGTTTGACTTGGAAATAGAACTTGTGATGATTCGAGGAGAGCTGCTTCTGAAGTATGTTTTTGATGCTAAATCAATGGTGCAGAGAATGAAAAGAAGTTCAAGTTCCCGGCGTATGCATTTCTACAACAGATGATTGATTTTAGTTCAATTTTATTTCGAACTATGTTCTCCGGTCGCAGACATCAAAAGGGCATTTCACTGCAAGACCGTGGTCTCCCAAGTGTTCCCTTTTTCTTTTATTTTCTTTAATAAGAAAATCGTTTTTTTTTTTTTTTTTTTTTTTTTTTGTTTTTCCCCTCTGAAATTGTCTTAACCACAAACCGGGCATGCACATCCCCGCCATTTGCGAGAAACCTTATCCACAAGATTAATGGCTCACCAATTCTCATTGAGCCTTGCCAGTGCAATGCGTCCAAACACTCCCACAATCCTACTTTTCATGCAAAATACAGTAAAACTTGTTGCCAAAAGAAAGGGAAAAAAAAAGAAACTCAAGTACCCAGAAATACTGTTCCTTGAAGAGCAACAATTCAAAGAATGGCAGCATCATCCTCTTACATGGCATCCACCAAGTTCTCCATGTTAGGCTGGCTCGGAAAAGGCAATAAATTCAGCAAAAGCAACAGCAACAGCGGTCCATTCACCATTTCAGCTCAGCAGCAAGCACACGTCCAAGAACAAGAAGACATGAAGGCACAAGAAGCAGCCGCCCCGGGGCAAGAGAAGGCGAAGCAGCCGGAAGGGACGAGACTGAGGCCGGTTGAGCCGCAGGTGAACGTTAAGAGCAAGAACATGAGCCGCGAGTACGGGGGGCAGTGGCTGAGCAGCGCAACGCGGCACGTGAGGATTTACGCCGCATACATCGACCCGGTCACCTGCGAGTTCGACCAGAGCCAGATGGACAAGCTCACCCTCATCCTAGACCCGACCAATGAGTTCGTGTGGACCTCGGAGACCTGCAACAAGGTCTACGCCTGCTTCCAGGAGCTCGTTGATCACTACGAGGTATCGTACCCCCTTTTCGATGAATGAACCGTTGCTTTTGCCTATGGGAGTGAGCAATCTTCAATTTTCAATGAGATGGTTTCTTGAATTTTCTCATCGTTATGCAAAGTCACATGAAATGGTATCGAGAAAGCATATATGGGGTCTTTCCTTGCGTGTGCATCGCTTTGCAGTTCGTAGTATCGCTTACACAACCGCTATGACCGGTCGTTTATAATCTCATTTTTTATGATTTTACGGGGAGAGTAAAGGATGGTCCTGTTCATGTTGTATAGCGGCACATACCAGACTACTGCTAGTACTCAATACATCATGCTACATTACAATCAGTAAGCACTTTTGACGAATTATAAACTGATGAAATTGCCGGGATTCCCGATGCTAGGGTGCGCCACTGACGGAGTACACTCTTCGGCTGATCGGGTCAGACGTAGAGCACTACATAAGGAAGCTGTTGTACGACGGAGAGATCAAGTACAACATGAATGCCAGAGTGCTCAATTTCAGTATGGGAAAGCCCAGGATTATGTTCAACAATAACAACCTCGACGGCCAAGTTCCTGATGCACAATGAGAAGCACGCATGAGCGCACACACGCTTACCTAAATTGCCTTTCCTCAATCTTCCACGAAATTAAGATCTTTGTATAAATAGGCATTTCATTGTAGCAAATGATAAGGTTGTCTCTGGAGTTTTCGCATTTTCTCTGCACCAAAACCTTTGTGAATGATCATTGAATAGAGGAGAACAGACATAAAATAATTTCCTCAGGAATTTTTCGAGCAATGAATCAACTATTAGAAGCTATGGAAGACGAGTAATGCGACTGCGAATCTCTAAACTATATATTGTTGGGATTTCAAATCGATCCCTGAATTGTAATCGCTTTGGATCAACTAGCCCTTGAACTTTTCGAATAATATCGTCCTTCTGGTAAACTAATATATCTTTCGGTCGGCTTTTGCTGATGAGGACAACCAGAATGGACAGTTGAACATCAGGGTTTTAATTGGTGTAGCTGAGTCGCATGGATGATATCATGAGAAAAAAGGAAAGAATATTTGCTTGTTTCATGGAAGGAAGAAAAGACGAGAGACAACAAGAGCATATGAAAAGCCTTTGATTGTATTCGCTGTGCATCTTGAGAAGGTACAAAACTTTCCTGGAACAGACTACAAATTATATATTGGGCGATATGACAATCTATGATTAGATAATTTAGTAATCAGATCAAATCCAAACGTCCAAAAAGAATTGCTCTTAAATCGATTTAGAATATCAATCACTGTAATGTTAATGTTGTCCTTTTGCTAATTCGCTGTGCTTGAATCAATTTATGAAAATAAGAAAAGCAGATTATAGATAGCCTGTGTCTACGTGCATGGCATCTTCGAAGTTTCAAAAGGTCGTCGTCGTGCTGTTTCTTCAGCCTCTCCCTGTTCTCAACTTCCAGCAATCTCACGGACTCTCTCTCTCTCTCTCTCTCTGCTCTGGGCACAGACATTCAGTTTGGCTCCGCTAACCCTTTACTATTCTGCCATTTCACTCTCACATTCCAACAATCTTGGGTTGTTTGCTTCTTCTGTATCGGGTTCTCTCTCTCTCTCTTTCTCTCCCCCTCCCCCTCCCTAGCACTGGTGTGCACCACTTTTACTCTGCCTCATCATAGGGTCCTTCATGTGTTTATTCTTTTATTCAGCCCTGTTCTTTTTCCAGGAGCAGTTTCTTTGGACTTCGAATAGAAACAAGATAAACAATTGCTTCCATCACGTGTTTCCATTGCAGTACGATGATCTTGCCGTATGGTTTATGTCTCTCCTTAATGTGATATCTTGTCGATGATGCAGAAGAAAATGTCTGTTTTGCTCTTGCAGTTGTCTGAAGTGAGTAAAGAACGGATAAGATTTTTCTCGCCGGCTAATCTTTCTTTACACAAGCACCCTTTCATAAGGATGCGCATTGTGATCTCAGGCCTTGAGTACATTGCTTCAAGTTCTGCTTCTTTAGCCAGTGAAAGTCCACACTGATCAGATTTAATATTTTGCTCTCTGGTAAGATTGAGCAAGTGGTCGCCTAAATTTAAACCTTCCTCTGAGATCTGCAGATTTGATTCCGTGTCTTAGGAGAGAAATTTGGAATTGAAAAGGTAATTAGAAAGTGTCAAACTTCCCTGCTTCAGTTCTCTTTTGATTGAGCAATGCGGCAAAAGCATAATGATAAGTAGCTTTTGCTGGGATGGATTATTCTTGTATTGCCTATTTACTATTTAATTGCACAAAACTGTAAGCTACAGTGCGTTTGTGCTGTTATTAGAGGCTTGTCAGGGGGAAGCAGAATCTATTTGTCTCATGTTTCGGAAGTAATGGGGAGTCTAGATGACTGGGAAATGATTATGAAGCATCAACGGAAAAACAGGTCGCTGTCAAATTTGCCCCCGACCAGTCCTGCTGCTCTAACTTACCTTAAGAATGCTGGTTGCCTACGTTACCTCAAATTGGTACTAGAGAAATTTGGTGATGCAAGTTACTCCTTTGCTGAAGTCTTCAAATGATTGTGCACTATGGATACTTTATTTACATTAGTGTATCTACTTATGGTCAGCTCCAACGATCTATCCTTTGGGAATATATGCTTGTCTATGTAAGACAGAATTTGGAAAGATTGGGCATCAATTGTCATTTGAGAAAGGAAATAATTGACACATTGGATGACACGTGCGGGTATTGTTCTTTCCAAGTGAAAACCCACTTGGTATGGTTTATTTGCAAATAGTTCCCAGGATCGATTTCAGTCTTTGTATTTGATCTTTTTATCTGCCAACTAAACAAAGCATTAGCTTATGATCTTATTGTCATCAAACAGATGCTGGCTGCCAGGCGAAGGAGATATTTCTGGACATTGCCACCTCTGCAATGGCATTTAGGATACTGCGATCCCATTGATATGATGTCTCTTCAGGTATGATGCTATGCTGGCCTTTAGATAATTAGCTATGTTATGGATCTGTGAAATGCTAATTTTTCTTTTACATGTGTTGTAGATGCAATAAGTCAATTTGCTGAAGAGGATCAATTTTACAATACAGTTGAAGGACACGTGAAGGATCCTGGCTGTGTCTGGAACTGTACAGGGCTTCACAGCTGATCATCCATGATGATGAACTTATTCTGGATAAAATCAACTCTTGGACCAGTGATTTTCTTAGAGAGGGTTTATGCACTGGTGAAATGCATGCCAGTAGACTTGAGAGTTACATGCGTCGAGAGGCAGTTTCTCTCCTGAGGTTGCGCGATTAACTTGCAAATGAAAATGCGATGCCACTTTCTTCCTGCTGCTATTTTCATGGTTAGTTCCCTTTGGGTAATTGTTAGTAAACACTTTAGGTGGATGATGCTCTTAATTTTCTTTGCATGCAAACATGGAAAGGGTTGCGAAGAGGAGAAATATAGAGAACTACAACATAGACAGCACGAGAGTTCTAAAATGTGGTCTCCGGTAAAGCCCTCTTTAATAGGTTTTTACCTGTTTTAGTTTGTCAACGTTCAACTATCTTCTATACTTGATTGATATGATACTTTTCTCCTATGCTAGGTCCTATAATTTTTGCAACAAAGATTTCCTGAATCTGGCAGTGATTGACTTCAACAACTGTTAAGCAATATGGCGAGAAGAATTCAAATATCTAGAAAGGTGTACATCTCTGAAACCATTATGGTAGATAGATGTAGTTATGGCCTTTTAATGGTTTTCTGGTGTGATTTTGCGTGGCAAAACTTGTCTGGATCTGAGTTTCAAATACAATGTGAAAGTTAGCTATCTGTTCATGTTTGATAAGGCTTTCAACATCACCGTAACTGCTAACCGTATGCTGTTTAAATCATGTATAATCTAACATGATGTTGGTAAGGGTGGTTATAAGGAAAAGAAGAGATTTAAGTAATTATGCGGGAAAAGAAGAGAGGATTTGAAAGAATTGAGTTACTATATTATTCGGATGCTAGTTGTGGAAAAGAAAGGACAAGAACGCATCATGACATAAACATAAATTTGCCTCTGTATTTTATATATAGATGCAAAGTAACGATACAAGAAAGAAGAATGTTCACTGATATATGATAGTTCCTCCAGGTTTGAAGAGATTTGGAGGAATTTGAAATGTCCATAAAAGTGAACTGACCAATCCCTCCTAATTGTCCTAATCCTTTCCCTCTATTTTCTTCCATCTAAATACCATTATGTTTTTTTGCATCCTTCCTCTTCCCTCCCAACCCTCCTAACAAACATAGCGGAAATCTCCTAAGACATTTTTTCAGTATTTCGTAGTATTATAAGTTTCTTTTACTTTCTGACGGATGGGTTAAAGAGAAAAAGTTAGACTAACTGAAATTTGCCCGAGAGAAGCTGGCATATTGTTACTTCTCTGCTGCTGAAACCTTTTTGGCCCACCAACTATCGGATACCCGCATTTCTTGGGCCAAAAATGGTGTCGTCATAACAGTGGCTGATGACCTCTTTGATGTTAGTGACTCTGCAGAGGTGTATGAAAATCTTATACGATTGCTTAGAAAGTAAGTTTGGTTCTATCCATCTCTTTCCATGTGCGCATACGCAACTATTTCACTAGCTGTATGGAAATGGTTTAATTCAGGTGGAATGTAAACTTGAGTGCTGATGGCTGTTCTGAGCAAGTTCAAATCATATTTTCAGCACTTTACTATTTCCGAGACAGGAGACAAAGCAGTTACATGGCATGGAAGAAACTTGACGGTTCATGTGGCTCAAATTGTGAGCGGACTTCCTGATCATCTCTACTTTTATCATGTTTATACCACGATGTCTTGCATTTTTCCTGAAAATCTGCATGAGAAAGAGTTGATTTCAATTAACATCATGTGACATTATGAATGTCAACTTCATTATCCTTTTATGCTCTTTTTGTCTCCCATTAAGCACCATTTTCTAGATATGTTCACCCTAGTTTTGCTCTGCAGTGGTTAGAGACGCTTGAGTCTATGTTGACCAAGGCCGAGAGGGTGAGAAAGAAGACAGTGCCAACAATGGATGAATACATTGCTAACACATCTGTCTCATTTGGTTTGGGGCCTATAGTTCTCTGGCTCTCTACCTTGTTGGTCCTAAACTTACAGAGAAGCAGGTTGAAAGCCCTGAGTACCACAACAACTTATTCAGGCTGATGAGCACTTGCGGGCGCCTTCTGAATGATATTCAGAGTTATGAGGTCGTAGCTCTATTTCTTAGATGGAACTGAATAGAGGACTTACCAGCCTCTTTGATCGAATCGGTAGCTTTTGATATTCTTATAAACGCTGGTCCTCATTGCTTTGCAGAGAGAATCCAAGCAAGGGAAGTTGCATGCGGTGACATTGCAGATGCTTGACAGGAGTGGCACCAGTGAAAGGGAGGCAATCAAGAGGATCAGCAGTATCATCATCAGTATGAGGAGGGAGCTCTTGAAGTTGGTTTTGCAAGAAAAGGATAGCATAATTCCAAGAGCTTACAAGGACTTATTTTGGAAAATGAGCGCCGTGATGCATCTCTTCTACATGGATGCTGATGGCTTCACTTCAGAAGAAAAGACTAGTGCTGTTAAAGCTCTCCTTGATCAACCAATCACCCTCAATGAAATGTAATTAGCTTGAGAGAGAGAGAGAGAGAGAGAGAGAGAGAGAGAGTATTCTAAATATGAACTGTCATTGAAATTTTTAGACCGTAAAATTCAAATATCCTCCTCATCATATATTATGATTGTGTTTGTCTAAACTGATGTGTGATAAGAGAGTATTCTAAATATGCATGTGCTTGTCCTAAATTTTTATTTTCTGAGATTGAAGTAGGCTATCAGGCTTTTTTCTTAAAAAATATTCTGGTCAATTAACAGCATAGATCAGGGAAAGTCGTGGTTATGCCACGGGTGAATATCCAAAATTTTGTATGGAAAAACCTTCTCACAAGTTGTGTTTCTATTATGAGGGTTTAAAGATTCAGCTACCGTACTTTAAAGCCCCTGGTATGTCTGTTTTTCTTTTTCTTTTTTTGGGTCTGAAGGTATCTCTGGTTGAACTGCAGTTATTTTGGGCTGTAAAATGTACTAAGTTATATGTTTGGTAACATATGGTTTGAAACTGCAAAACGTCAAAGCTGGGTGAGAGACTAGAGTGACTGTGACTAATGTCAATTGAATGTTTATGAAATAGTATAGAATTCACTGCGTAAAAAAGAAGTTTTTAAAGAGTCTATCTGCCTGTTCTTCTTGAGCGCAGGCCCGCTCTGCTGCATTCAATATCTTCAAAATGCCAAATAAATAAAGCATGAGCTTCTCATATGCCAATGGACAACACAGATGCTGGCTGCAGGGGGAAGAGGAGATATTTCAGCACATCGCCACCCGGACTGCATGCATACATCCGTAAGTAACTTAGTGCAACATGGCAAATTTCATTGAGAGGAGGCCTTTTTTCTATTTCCTCTTTCGCGCTTTGAATTCTTCTGCCGCTTTTGGTCATGGCATTTCGGATACTATGCTCCCACGGATACAATGTCTCTTCAGATAACTTATTTAGCTGTGCTATTGATCAATGGAAAGTCATTATTATAAAAATTACCAACTTTTTTCCATTTGGATAGATGCATTAAGTCAATTGCTGATGCGGACATGTTCTTGCAATGCACTAGAAGGAGGTGTAAAGGATGCCGTCTCTGTCTTGGAGTTGTTCAGGGCTTCACTGCTGATCATGTGGTGAGATTATACTGGATAAGATCAATTCTTGGACCGGCGATTTTCCTAAAAAGGGATTACTTGATGGTGAAATGCATGCTGATAGAGTCAAGGATGATATGTGTCAAGAGGTAGATTTTCCGCTTGATATTCTTTTCCATATGTACCGTGAACAGTTGCCGATGTCGCTATCTTGTTCATCCTGCCATTTTTTTGTTGTTGTCGGTTCCCTGGGACAAATTTTATTAGCAATCATTTCAGGTGGATGATGCTCTCAGATTTCCTCTGGAAGCAAGCTTGACAGGGGCAGCAAACAGGAGAAATATGGAGCTCTACAACACCGACAGTACGAGGATTCTAAAATGTGAACTCTGGTATAGCCCCCTTATGTGCTGGTGTCTGGTTTAGATTATTGACGTTCACTGATATTTACTTGTGTCCTATGCTAGTTCCCATAACTTTTGCAACAAAGATTTTCTGAATCTGGCAATGTACGGCTTCAATATGTGTCGAGCAATATGCCAAGAAGAATTCAACTATATGGAAACGTATACATCTCTATATTCATCATGGTAGATGTGGAAACTGCCACTTTTATAGGATTTGATCCTTTGGGTTAAAGCAGGACCTGAATCTTTCAGATACAATCTGAGAATTAACTAGAGGCTCATGTCTGATATGGCTTTAAACATCACCCTGAGGTTAATTTTTATGTTATTCATGAGAGCTTTTTGTGCCAGATACAGATATTTAAGAGAGCTACAAGCCGAATCTCCCAGGGACATCCGTCTTCAAATATATTTTTGCAGCTGATAGTTACATTTTGCTTTCTGACAGATGGTTTAAAGAGAAAAAGTTGGACAAACTAAAATTTACCCGGCATAAGCTGGCATATTGTTACTTCTCTGCTGCAGCAACCATTTCCCCCCTTCAACTATTGGATGCATGTCTTTGCTGCTCTGCTCACATCGGGGGTCGATGAATACTTTAATATTGTTGGTTTAGCGGAGGAGCTTGAAAATCTTTTACAGTTGTTTAAAAACTAAGTCCAGCTTTCTTTGCGATTGAGCGAGCGAGCAGGCATGTCGACCTATTTGCTGTCTGGATATGTTTTGATGAAGGTGGAACGGAGACGTGAGTGCCGACTGCTGTTCTGAGGAAGTTCAAATAATATTTTCAGCACTTCACTCCACTGCTTCAGAGACTGGCTACAAATTGATCGAATGGCAAGGAAGAGACCTGATGGGTCGTGTGATTCAAATAATGAGATCACCTCTCTTGATCGTCTCTGCCTCATTATGGTTGTCCTAAGATGTCTTATATGCGCGTGATCCGAACGAATCTGCATTTAACCGGGTGAAATGCCTCTCGCTTCTCCTTCCTCGATATATCAAAAATCTCCAGCTTAATCTTCATTGCAGTGGTCAGATTTGCTCGAGTCAATGTGGACCAACGCGAAGTGGAGAAGAACCAAGGCAGTGCCCAAGATGGATAAGTAGATGGCGCATTCATCTCATTTGGTTCGGGCCCTATCCTTCTCCTGGCTTGCCTGTCCTAGACTTTCGGAGAAGCTGATCGAAAGCCTTGAGTTCCACTATTTTTTCAGGGCAGTGAGCACTTTCGAGCATCTTCGGAACAACCCGCGGGGTGCTGAGGTGAGACTGGAATTAGCAGCCTCTTTTGATTTAACTTAACTGGCTTTTCGATATGTTTCAAAAGTTCTCTTTTATGGGGGTTCCCATTTGCTTTGCGGAGGGAATCCAAGGAAGGGAAGCTGACTGCCGTGATGGTGCAGATTCTTGATGGGAGCATCACCAGTCAAGAAGAGGCCATCCAGAGGATCAACCAGATGGCCGTGGATGAGACGAGAAAGCTCTTAAAGTTGGTTTTGCAAGAGAAGGAGAGCATAATTCCAAGACCTTGCAAGGACTTGTTTTGGAACTTGATCGCTGTGTTGCAATTTTTTTTACCAGGAGGACGACGGTTTCAGCACCTTAGGATGTCCAACGGAGCTTGTTTTGTGTATTCCATTGCTGAGCTTTTAGAGATCCTAGGGAAAAATACTTAAAATGCAAAATAACTTGCTTTGTTACACAAAAAAGCGGAGTTACCGGTTACGTTTTCTGAGTAACTTGACTAACTTCTGATAGGTTTTAAGCTTACTTTCTGGAGATTGGACAAATTACCCAAGAACATGATGAATTGCTGACCAACTAAACATTGATTCCAGAAAACTCACTCTGTTACCGAAGAAAATACTTCTTTTCTCTTGGGTGTCGTTGGTTTTTCTTGACAATTTCAGATGCAGAGAGGGTGCATATGCATTCATGGGGTGCAATTCCATCTTTTCCTACTCCCTCCCAAGTCTCTCAATATTGAAGGAATCCGGTGCAGTTAAACGGAAGCAGACAAGAAGAGCACAAAATGAAAGCATGTGATATCACTGGATGAGCATCTTTGTAATGTATTATGCACAAAATGCTCCAGGCATCTGAGAAACAGATTCTCAGACATTTTCCTTGGATACACTCCAAAAGTGTTTCAGCCAATCAACGCAGTTGTCTGCTGCTGATATTTGTTTACTACACATTCCTTTTGGCGGGCGCATGTGCTTGGGCAATGGAAATGGCTGCGGAATTCAAAAATCGACCTATGAAGGTGAGTTCCAAATTGACATGATACCATAATGAATGGATATTGAAGAGACCGAGCTTCACCAAGACTAAATCCGTCGCTCTTGGAAAAGAAAGAGAAAGGATGCTTAAAGAAACCGTTGAACAGATTGTTTCGACATTAGCATCGTGAACATGTTCGATCGATCTTATTTGGTGCAGACAATCGCCGGTGAAAAAATGGTGAAAATTGATTTTTTCAGGGCAAAGTCCTTCAGTGTGTTTGATGACCTTTAAGTACACATAGAATAACTAATCTGGACCGTGATCGATGGTAGAGGTGACGGTAATGATGGTTTTTGAAATGTTGGTGTTGCAAATTAGGTGCTGATGTAAGTGAAATTGAGTGCGACGTATGGTCATCTTTTGAATCATTACCGTTTCGAACACCCAAAAAGTAACTTTCAACCAAAAAGTAACTTTCAACAATTGAATTGATATTTTTAGGATGGACAACATCGAAAGAAAATTTTTCTCTTCACAAGGTTGGGTTATGATCATGGGATGTTTTCACAAGGGAAAATGACATAAATACTTCATGAACTTTAGTTGAACATACAATGTCATCTTTGAACTGTAATATAATGTGTAACGTCATTCCTGAAATTTTAATTTATTCAATATGGATTTTGAATTTCGATTCAATAATATTGTAGGTTGAGCCAAAATTCAGAGATCACGCAACAGTGCACATTAAATGATAGTACATAAATCATTTTTGTTGTTTTTCTCTGTTTCGCAATCATAATAAGAAGGATGGATGAGGAGGTTTTGGGCAGGAACTTTGACTACTCACAATACAAAATACCTTTCTTTTGAGTGTCACCTAAAAATGCTGAAATTTAAAATTCTTTAAGATTTAAGTGGTATTTTAAATTTTAATGGAAAAACGACAAAAAGAAAATACTCTTTTCGCAGTCGCTTAAGGGTCCACATCTCTAGAACTTTTTTTTTTTTTGGTAAACGATTCTAGAACTTTTTTTATCACTTTAATTTCCAACATTTTGAAAGACTATAAAATTCACCGCGCGTGATGATAACTAATGATACTAATTAAAAATGCAAAAAAGATAGAACTTCGAAGTAAGCGTGATCGTCATATTGTTCCTCTCTCTGTTCTCACCTCGGCTCTCACAAATTCCAGCTGTCTCTCTGTCTCCCGTCTCGTGTGAACAATTTGTTTGTTGAAATGCTTCACCCACTTTTGATTCCCCCCTGCGACTGGTTCCTCGTGCAGAAATGATGTATATACATCGGACGGCCAAAAGGGTCTGCAAATTTTAACTGCCCCTGAAATATGGGATGCATTTTTCTGGGGATGGAAGAGCATAGGGCAGCTTCACTAGATGGAACTCAGCTGCAAAGGATGAAGATTCACATTGAACATCAAGGTTTGTCATCAAGCTCTTTGTCGCTTATGCCCAGATAGTAAAATACATATTTCTTTTGACTCTCTATTGTCTACCGCTATATAACTGCTGGGCTGGCCTAATGAGTTGATATTGCAGCATTCGAGTGGCATGGTTGATCGTCCGTCTTCTCCTCAGTCATCTGCTTTGGTATGTCCATTTGTTCGTTTTGTCTGGTGTTTAGTGGCTCGACATTGCGGTCCAAGTTATGAGTCACTGCTGTATGTGGCTCTAATACAAGGAGATTTAGGTCTTGTTCTTTTTGCTTCCTGATTGCAGATTGTCATTGTAAACTAACCTTTTCCCTGATTCTAATTGTTAGCATTGTCCTTGTTGTCCCTGTCCCTAGCAGAGATTAACTTGCATTCGAGTTGGATCTGAGGAGAAACTAGCAGATAAAGCTGGTGAGTTCTTCAATTGTTATGCCTACAGAGTTTTCTAGCTTCTTAAACCCAATTTTTTACGATGTGCATCTTGCAGTTGCTGCATTGTATCGAATTACAACTTCAAAAGGCATTTGGTGTCTCATTGTCTTTAATATTTGTTTGATAATCTCTCTCTCTCTCTCTCTCTCTCTCTCTCTCTCTGTGCGTGTGTCTAAAATACTTTTATGAACAAATTGATGTAGTCTCTATAATGGATGACAAACTACATCTTCATACAGGTGCTGCTGATTATTCTCATACTGTTCTACCATGACACACTCACATTTCTCTAGTCGTGGGTTGTCTGCTCCTATATCAGGTTCTCTCTCTCTCTCTCTGTCTCTCTCTCAGTCACACACACACACACACACACACACACACACACACGATGTTAAAGATTTCTGGCTGCTGCTAATCAGGCTTTTGAGTGTATCTGCTTTATCTGATCCTTACACATTCCACTGGATATGAGCAACATCAAAGTTTCTGGCACCTCTTCATTATGTGCTTATATGTGAGCATTTTTAATATTATGTTTTAGTTTTGACAAATACCATCATTCAGTGATCCTATAAATAAATTATGTCTCACCTAAAGTAAGCAAGCGTAAGGAATATGGAAGTCATAAAGATTGACCTAGTCCTTATTGCTTTTGTGGGAGACTGGAGGATTGGAAGCACCAATATGCAGGCGAACTTGCGGAGGATATCTTTATCTTGGAATCTTCAAATTTAACTCTTCTCTTCTTCTTACAGAGATTATTCTAGGTGCATACACACATTACTACCATCACATTCAAAGTGTCTACCCCACGAAGAGATGGGATACCCAGTGAAACCCTGACTCTTGTTTTCCAACGTATTTTAGAATAAACTATCTACCTAATGGAGCATATTCAGTAAGATGTTTTCATCAATGAGGAAATAAGTTTTGGAAGTGTGTTGCTAGGCAGGAAGCTACAAGCGAAAATAGTTCTTCTCAGAACTAAATAGTGAAAATGCAACTTTGTTGTCTGTGTAGGCCTCATGTTGATGAGGTTAGGGTAGTGACACTTCATTTGGTTCTGTGCATAATTGTTGTTTCGAGCCAGTACTTCATGGAGCGGTGGATGGCATGGTATTCTTGTTTAAGTATCTTGTCTCCATTACTCATTCCAGTACCTTTGGAATTTATTTCAGTGCATCTTCCATGATCTCTGATGCTTTGGTCCCTTATCAATTATTGCCGACCGTAACTATAAATCATTTAAGCTACCCTTTCTAGGGTCCTTCACGTTTACTCTTTCGTTGATTCATTCAATCTAAATTCTTTTCCAGGAGCATTTCCTTTGGACTTTGGATTAAAATCAGTTAAACAATCATCATCATGTGTTTCCATTGCGGTATGTTGTTTATAACGTATGATGATCTTACTATATGTTGTTTATAACGTATATTCTTCCTAAGTTCATATCTAGTCAATGGTTTGCATGAAAATGTCTGTTTGTCCTTGCAGTTGGCCGAAGGAAGTAAAGAACGATTAAGTGATATGTTTAACAAGGTTGAACTCTCTCTTTCTTCATATGACACTGCTTGGGTGGCTATGGTCCCTTCGCCTTGTTCTCCACAAAGCCCCCTTTTCCCTAGGTCTGTGAGTTGGTTGATGAATAATCAATTATGTGATGGTTCTTGGGGTCTCCCTGATCATCATCCATTATTAATCAAGGATGCTTTGTTATCTACTTTAGCATGTGTCCTTGCACTTAAGCAATGGGGTGTTGGTGAAAGGCAGATAAACAAAGGTAAACTAGATTTTTCTTGCCCGTTATCTTTTTCATATGTGTACCCATTAGTAAGGATGACACTATGATTGCAGGCCTTGAATATATTGCATCGAACTCTGCTTCTGTAATCGATGACAGGCAGCATACGCCAATTGGATTCAATATTTTGCTTTCTGGCATGATTGAGCAGGCTGATTGCCTAAATTTAAACCTACCCTTGAGACCTGCAGATGTAGATTCTGTGTCTTACAAGAGAAATTTGGAAGTGAAGAGGTAAAAGATATTGTTGATCTTCCCGTTTTAGTTTTCTTTCAATTAACCAATGTGCGAATCATGACCTAAGTTGTTCTTATAGTTGGTGATCGATGCTTGTTCTTGTATTGCCTGTGAAATATTTACTGCACAAAACTTATAAGCTATAGTGAAAGCAGTATATGAACTTCATTTATAGGCATCAATGAATTCTGTGGTGCTTTGTCTTCTTAGAGGCTTATCCGGGATCAGTGGAAGATACTTGTCTTATGTTGCGGAAGGAATGGGAAGTTCTGCAGACTGGGAAATGATTATGAAGTATCAACGGAAAAATGGGTCACTATTCAATTCACCATCAACCACAGCTGCTGCTCTAACTCACCTTCAAAATGCCAGTTGTCTACACTACCTTGAATCAGTACTAAGGAAGTTTGGTGATGCAGGTTACTCCTTTGCAGAAGTCTTCAAATGATTGTCTACTCTGGATAAACTATTGACATTTGTGTATCTACTTATGGTCAGTTCCAACAATCTATCCTTTGGAAATATATGCTCGTCTATGTATGATAGAGAATTTGGAGAGATTGGGCATTGATCATTATTTCAGAAAGGAAGTAATTCATGTATTGGATGACACGTACAGGTACTGTTCTTTTCAAGTGAAAACCCACTCGGTATGCTTTATTTGCAAGTAGTTCCCAGGATCAATTTCAGTATTAGTATTCTATCTTTTTGCTTGCCATATAAACAAAGCATTAGCTTTATTATCTTATGGCATTAGACAACAAACAGATGCTGGCTGCAGGGCGAAGAAGAGATTTTTCTGGACATTGCCACCACCGCAATGGCATTTAGGATGCTGCGATCCCATGGGTATGATGTCTCTTCAGGTATGATACAATGCTGGACTTTAGATGTATGTGTATTTTATGGATCGATTAAATGTTAATTTTTCTTTTGCATGTGGTGTAGATGCATTAAATCAATATGCTGAAGAGGATCAATTTTGCAATACACTTGAAGGATATGTGAAGGATGCTGGCTCTGTCTTGGAATTGTATAGGGCTTCACAGCTGATCATCAACGATGATGAAATTATTCTGGATAAAATCAACTCTTGGACCTATGATTTTCTTAGAAAAGGTTTACACACTGGTAAAATGCATGCCAATAGATTGGAGAGTTATATATGTGGAGAGGTAGTTTTTCTCCTCAGGTTGTCGCTATTATTTTACAAAGGAATTGCGACATTACTTTCGTCCTGCTGCTATTTTTATGGTTAGTACTGCAGGAGCAATTATTAGTAAACATTTCAGGTGGATGATGCACTTAAATTTCCTCTCCATGCAAACTTGGAAAGGGTAGCAAACAGGAGAAATATAGAGCTCTACAACATAGACAGTACAAGAGTTCTAAAATGTGGTCTCCGGTACAGCCCTCTTAATTGATTTTCTCTGTTTTAGTTTGTCAACATTCCATTACCTTTTATACTTGATTGATTTGATACTGTCTCTTGTGCTAGGTCCTGTAACTTTTGCAACAAAGATTTCCTGAATCTGGCAGTGAATGACTTCAACAACTGTCAAGCAATATACCAAGAAGAACTCAAATATCTGGAAAGGTGTACATCTCTGAAGCCATCATGGTAGATGGATGTGGAAACAGCCATTTTATTGGATTTCTGGCATGCTTTTGTGGTGACTGATTCTTGTGCCAAACTTGTCTGGATCAGAGTTTCGAATACAATGTGAAAATTAGCCAGGGATTTGTGTTTGATAAGGCTTTCGACATCACCATAACTGCTAATTGTGTGTTATTTAGAATTTGTATACTCTTAACATTTTGTTTGGTAGGTGTGATTAGAAAGGAAAGGAAGAGATTTAACTAATTAAGAGGAAAAAGAAGGAAAGGATTTGAAAGGGTTAAGTTATAATATTATTTAGATGCTAGCAAGGGAAAACAAAGGAAAAGAATGCAGTATAACATAATAGTCCTTATGTATAGGGTACAAGGGAGGAAGAAAAATAAGTGTGTTATTTAAATGTATGTACAAGTGAACAAACCGATTCCTCCTCATCCTTTGTCTCCATCTTTTCCCTTCATCCAAAAACAATTGTGTCCGTAGCATCCTTTCTCTTCCTAACAAACATAGTGGAAATCTACTAAGAAAGTTTTCAGTATTTTGCTGAATTATAGTTTCTTTTCCTTTCCGACAGATGGGTCAAAGAGAAAAGGTTAGACAAACTGAAATTTGCCCGACAGAAGCTGGCATATTGTTACTTTTCTGCTGCAGCAAGCTTCTCGCCACCTCAACTATCAGAGGCCCGCATTTCTTGGGCCAAAAATGGTGTCCTCACTACAGTGGTTGACGACTTCTTTGATGTTGGTGGCTCTGCGGAGGAGCTTGAAAATTTTATATGGTTGGTTAAAAGGTAAGTTTGGCTCTCTCCATCTCTTTCTGTGCGCGCATGCGCAATGACTTGACTAACTGCATGGAGTTGGTTTGATGCAGGTGGAATGTAAACTTGAGTGCTGACTGCTGTTCCGAGCAAGTTCAAATCATATTTTCAGCACTTCACTCTACTATTTCTGAGATTGGAGACAAAGCAGTGACATGGCAAGGAAGAAATGTGACAGGTCATGTGGCTCAAATTGTGAGTGGACTTCCTGATCATCTCTACTGAAACATGTTTATTCTAAGATGTTTTATGTTTTTCCTGGAAATCTGCATAAGAAAGAGTTGCATATGGAAAATGCAATTTCAATTTAATGTCACGTGATATTATGGATGGCAGCTTCATTATCCATTTATGTCCTTTCTGTTTCCCAGGAAGCACCCTTTTCTAGATATTTTCACCCTAGTTTTTTTTTTTCTGTTTCTGCAGTGGTTGGAATTGCTCGAGTCTATGCTGACTGAGGCCAAGTGGACTAGAAAGAAGGCAGTGCCGACGATGGATGAATACATGGCAAATGCATACGTCTCATTTGCTTTGGGACCTATTGTTCTCCCAGCTCTCTACCTTGTTGGTCCTAAACTTTCGGAGGAGCAAGTTGAAAGCCTCGAGTACCAAAAGTTATTCAAGCTGATGAGCACTTGTGGGCGCCTTCTGAATGACATGCAGGGTTTCAAGGTTGGAGCTCTATTTCTCAGACGAAACTAAAGAGAGGACTTACCAGCCTCTAAATTAAATCAGTAGTTTTCGATACTCTATTGAGTTTGGTCCCCATTGCTTTGCAGAGGGAATCCAGGGAAGGGAAGTTGAATGCGGTGACATTGCAGATGCTTGACAGGAGCGGCACCAGTGAAAGGGAGGCCATAGAGAGGATCAGTAGTATTGTCATCAGTAAGAGGAGGGAACTCTTGAAGTTGGTTTTGCAAGAAAGGGATAGCATAGTTCCAAGAGCGTGCAAGGACTTATTCTGGAAAATGAGCACTGTGCTGCACTTCTTCTACATGGATGATGATGGCTTCACTTCAGATGAAAAGACTAGTGCTGTTAAAGCTCTCCTTGATCAGCCAATCACTCTCAATGAACTGGAATTGCCTTGAGAGTGCGCGAGCGACTGAGCAGAACTCCTATAGCACTGCTGTCTATGTCTGTGGGAATGTCGATTGCACCTGTATATTGCATGACAATATGTACTAACATTTCTGTGCCTAATGACGGAGGCGTGATCATATCCTACCTATGATTCTTGCTTTTCAATTATTTGGTTTACGATGCTTTATAGTCTTCATGGACTACTTAGTTCTTACTCCATCGAGGTGAAGAAATAATTTTTCCTAAGAAATTCTACCTAAGTACAGGGACCCAAAATCCTAATCGCCCATTTCTCCCCGCCTTCTATGTAAATGTTAAATTAAGTTGGTACTATTATAAATGCATTAGTACGTGTCAGTCAAAATAATATGTTTATTTTTATTTTTTCAGAAAAAGTATTGATGTGATGATCATTGCGATTTAAATTGGTGAGGATAGACCAAGAAGAGTCGATAATATCTTCGAATTGACGCCACTAGGTCTCCATCACTAAAGTCACATAGCTTTTGTCCCACCAAATTGGTGGTTGCCGTTTTTATTAATCAAGTTGACATTGATAAATTCGAGGATTCTTTGAACTTATTAGCTGGTTATAACCAAGTAATCAATCATTGAGATGATATAATGAATGAAGGGCCTAATGTCATAAAAAATTACAAATCAATACACACGTACGATATTTATCTCAAATTAATTTTTGTGTAACAAAAATTCATAATCCAGTGCATTTATGTCACATTTATCATAAATTAATTTTTATGTCACAAAATTGGTGCCTCATTTGCCTCCAAACCAATATAATTGTGGTAAATCTAAAACTTTTGAAAGTAAATATAACACGAGTGTACTAATTTGGGATAAATGAGATACGAACGTGTTAATTTGAGAGTTATGACGAAATAAAAAGTAATTTGAGGATATATATGTTATGAATATATTTATTTTTGGTTTTTAACGATATTGACAAGTAGAGGCCCCAGCTCGTATAATTTTGCAGGCACTTTCTTAGTCCTTGTGGAATGGATCGAGGAGAACTTGCCACACGTCATCAATGTTAAAATCAAAACCAAAAGTTCAAAACCACCAATTTTGCGGCGCAATCTCCTATGCACTCCACGCTTTATGACCCATACGACCGTTGACATCGACCTTTTTACAGCAATCGGAGACCGCAGATGGTCAAATTGTTCGATTAAAGTCGGCTTTTCATGGCCTCAAAATTCAAAGTACTTACCCGAATCGAACAGCTCACAATGCTTTTTGCTCGAAGCTCGAAAGCGACCATGCTACACGAACACTCGAAAATGGGACGACCTTTCCGGATTGCTTTCATTTATCATTTAAGTTAAATGGCTCAAACACCTTTCCAAACATTCATAAATTATTTGGAATTTGATGGAGGAGCGAAAAAAGGAAAAAAAAAACACTAATCGTGTTTTATTAAGCAAAAACAAGGGAGACCTCTCTTTAGTTTCTTAAAAACGATAATTTGTATCGCTTAAAATAATTAGCAGATTATAAATATTTTTATTATTGACGATGATTTATGTTTAGAAGTTTCCATAGACGAAGAAAATATTTTTGGTTGATTCATTTTTGTTAGTGATAGAAGTGATCATTTTTAAGAAAATATTTTCCAAATCATTCATTTTCCTTGAAACAAATAATTAGCGCCGATGATATGTTTGTTTGAGTTAATAATTATAAAAATGGTTAATATCACAAAAAGCTCTAAACTATCTACAACAAATTTACTGTGAATTGCAATAAAAAATCTCAAATTAATATATTTGTGATAAATTTATTAGTTTTCTTTAAATTGGATTGATGTTATAAAAAAAAAACTCGAAAATAGTATACCTATCACATGTTTTTCAGTTTAATAATGTGACGGTAAAATTTAACGAAAATTAACGAATGGTAAATTTGTTAGAAATTTTTATTTGTTAAAAAATTAATTTAGAGTGAATTTATGATATATATATGTATATATAGAGAAAAGGGAGAGAAAAAGAAAAGGAAACTCCAGATTCGAGAGGCGATCGCGGTGGGGCCCGAACTAACGGCAACGCACGACGCACGTGAGCGTGATGAGTGGGGGAGCTCAGTCGCGTAAGCAAGCAGCGAACCTTTTTCGAAAAAACGGCATCTCTTCCTCTTTCCTGCAGATGCGAATGATTGTCAGCGACAGCGATTCCAGCTCAGCACTCACTCCAGATCGCTCACGTACCCTTTCATCTCCATCTTCATCACCTCCTCCTCTTCCCCCCCAACCCCAACCGCAACCCGAATCCTCCTCCTCCACCACATCGCGCCCCTCCGACGATGGCGTCCGTCGCCGAATCGCTCTCCAAGCTCGACATCGCAGGCGGCGATTGGGCCGCCTCCGCTCCCCCGGGCCTCCGGAGCAACCTCTTCGCCCTGTCGCCCGACCAGGTACGTCGCTCTGTTTGGGAGGAGTGGTGACGTGTGAGTGCACGGGGTGGTTCGGTGGGGATTTCCTCTCGTGACGGTTGGTTTCTCGGCTGGCGGTGGTTGCGTTTTGCCGTGTGTGTGGTCAGGTGGAGCTGGCGAAGATGCTGGTGGAGACGGGGCAGAGCCGCGTGTTCGAGCACTGGGCGGATCCCGGCGTCGACGACGATCGCAAGAAGGCCTTCTTCGAGCAGGTACGTGAGCCGGCGGTGGTTCGGCGGGTGATTTTAATGTTTTCCGGATCGAGTTTCGTGGAGAATTTTGGACGAATTCTCCTTCCTTTGACTTGCGGTTCGTTTGTGTTTGTCTTCGGTGAGGGAGAAATGCGTGGCGTAATCTACCATTTGCATAAATCCTGTGTATTTAGTTATTTTCTTTTTCAATTCTGATGATATTAAGCGGAACGAATTTATGTTTGAGTTTTTTTATTTTGCTAATGCGGGAAGTCGATTGTTTAGATGGCGATCTTTTGCCGCAACATTTGTCACGTCAACTTTCGCGATTTGTATTTTTTTATTTTATTTTACTATCTTTTCTAACAGTAGAGTGCGCGCGTAGGGATACACATCAGTATCCAATTTGTCCATTTAAATGGAGCTTGCTTCTGCTGATGCTTTCCTGCATTCCTGTTACTGATATATGTGTCCAGCTTGTTACCTTTCAGACCTGATTTATGGTTTTACAACTTGATTTTCGGAATCTGTAATTAGCGAAATCCTGTGTACATCGAATATGGAAATCTTGAACCTGAACTTGCTTGTCTTTACTAGGGATTGCTTTTTCTTATCCTCGAGTCTTTGTCGTGTGGTTGTATTCTCCAGGTAGCTAGGCTCGATACAAGTTATCCGGGAGGCTTGGCATCATACATAAAAACCGCGAGGGAACTCTTAGCAGATTCAAAAGCAGGAAAGAACCCATTTGATGGCTTCACACCTTCAGTATGTGTCGATAATTTGATATTTAGTACTGCTTAATTATATTTTCTGATGCAAAGACCTGCGAAGAATGGATTTTGTATGAATGAAGACTTTCCACTGGATAGGTTTTTTTTTTTTTTTTTTTTTTTTAATATGAATTTTTTGCTTACTGAACGGTTACTGTTTACTTGTTATTTACTGAAATGAAGACTGCTGCTTCATTTTCATTAGCTTCTTTAAGAGCTACAATGCATGAAGCACACATGTAACTGAATTCCTTGATGACGAAGCTTCCATCTCTACAATTTTGATTACATGAAGAGCTTCTGTGTTCTTGGTTTGGATTTAATGTAGCTACTGTGATCATAAGTGGCTAAGAGTTTTCTGGTCAAATGGTTTTCTCACGAATAGATGAAGTTTCCTTTTTTGAGAAAGATATGTATTCCAAGTAGCAGTTGCTTTTTGGGCTATAGAGGTTGAACCACTGTAGGGAAGTTGCTTTCTACTTTTCTACAAAACCTTCTTCTTTTGGGCAGTGAACTTGTATGACTCAAATTTCCCCATGTTCAAATGCACAGACACCTGTTCAAAAATACGACAGTTATATACCGGTGATATAATGCAGCAGAGGATTATAACCACATAGTATATCCATTTATGAGTTGTAATTGTGATAGATATGTGTATGTGAGAGGCCTGTAAGATGTCAAACTTTGGGGAAATTTGATAAATGTAGTTCTTAGTTAGGTTTCAATCTTAATAGGTGAAACTGATGCATTAACGAGTGAGAACGTTTTCGTTTGCAATTGTACTGGGCTGGTCTCACCTGATCCCCTGATAGACCAAGACTGTGGGCTTGGTCTAGAATTTTGATTGGTTTTATGTTACATTTTGCTTTCCACATGATCAGGTTGGAACTTACTTGCACCTTTGCGAAACTGTTTATGACTCTTGAGAGAAATTGCTTTGTAATCTAGTTGTGGTCTTTTGCAATATTTGTTTCGCCACACACAAGCTTCTTGGTTCTTACCACCCGTTTTGAGTTGTCAAATTCAAAGTTTCATGTAAGCTTAAGACAGAGTAGTGGCTATATTTTGTTGCAGTGCTTTCTTTATGATTTTTCAAAATCATGCTTTTCCAATCTATAGATGGACGTTTTCCTCAATTCATGGATAATCTTTCGCATGACTTTTCTCTTTCCTGCCTGCCAAGTGCTCAAACCGTTTGAAATGATCAACTGAACATGATAGCTGAACTTTATTGTCCTCTTCTAGGTTCCAAGTGGAGAGGTTTTAACTTTTGCCAATGACAACTTCATCAATTTCGAGGAGACAGGGGTGAAGGAAGCGCGAAAAGCTGCATTCGTCCTTGTTGCTGGTGGACTTGGGGAACGCCTTGGATACAATGGAATCAAGGTCTTCACACAGCTATGATCTTGCTAGATCAGCTGCTTCTGTATTCCTTCTTGTTGATTTTACATAATTGTCTATTTTATTCTTATTGTCTATATCTTGCAGGTGGCTCTTCCAGCAGAGACTACTTCAGGGACATGTTACCTACAGCATTACATTGAATCCATTCTTGCTTTACAAGAGGCTAGCTGTAGATTGGCTGAAGGTTTGATTTGTTATACTTCTCCTCCATGCATAAAGGATTTTATTTATAGAGAAAACTTCTAGTCCATCGCCAAATATACAATGACAAAGATGAAGAAAAACAAACAAGCAAAAGGAAGACATTATATAAGGAATTAACGAAGGACATCGGAGCTGAATAAAAAAGGACGGCACAGAAAAGCTACTGAAGATTCTAAACATTCAAACTTTTGTTTGTTGTGTACTCTCTAAATCTGCCCCTTGAGACAAAGTGGTGCAATGCCTTGGGAGTTCTTCAGAAATTGGGTGTCCTACGTAGGTATTCCAATAGCTAAAAAGCTGGATGGCATGTCTTGGCTAGAAACTGAGTGTCCTGCTAACTTTATTTAGTGTTCTCTGCAAAGTATGGACTGTAATGCCACTTTTAATTAGGCTAATCAGAAGATTAGTAACTGAACTACTACCTCATATGGAATTTTTTGGACATTTGTTTTAAGCTACTTATCTTTAATAAGGGAGAAAAAAATTCAATTTCGTTTTTTTTTTCCTTCGAGAAGTTAGAGAGATTTTATTGCACAAACCAAGCATGTGGACTAATTCTTTAAAAAAAAAAAAAAAAAAAAAAAAAAGTTTTGTCAAAAGCAACCAAATAGCCTCTTGTGGGTTCACTGAATCTATCCATAAACATGTTCTTCTTGTTATCTTCTATCGTAGAAGGAAACAAATGGCCTCTTCTGGGTTCATTGAATCTATCGATAAACATGTTCTTCTTGTTATCTTCTATCCTAGAAGGAAACTGAAGGTCTGTTGGATATGGTCTTTTAAAAGTGTGGTTCTAGAACTGGATAAATCCAAAAGTGTTGCATGGCAACTTTTCTTTCTGGTTAATTAAAGTTCACTATAGACACAGCCTGGCTAAGAGCATCTCTATCTAAAGAACTAACAATAGCTGTTCTAGTTTTCCCATCCCGATTGTACAGAAGCCCTCAAATTATTCTCCTTGTTAACTTATGTATCGTCATGAACCAAAATTGTTTTGATATCAACTTTTCCTTGCAAAGCTCCTCCAAATTTCTCTGTGAAATTGATGTGTCTTTGAAAAGGATTTGCTCCTATTTAGTAACATCATTATGCATGCGTATCTGTAGATGGTAGTGGCACCCAGATTCCCTTCGTTATCATGACATCTGACGATACTCATGCACGGACCTTACATCTGTTGGAATCAAATGGTTATTTTGGAATGCAACCTTCTCAAGTTAAACTTTTGAAACAGGTAATTTTTTGCTCTTTCACGACATCTGTCAGGATTTTTTAATATGCTTATGCATTGTAAAGGTTCTCAGTCCGATTGCACCTAATAATGCAGGAAAAAGTTGCATGCTTAGAGGATAATGATGCCAGGCTCGCACTGGATCCTAGCGATAAGTACAAAATCCAGGTAAGGCTGGGTCCTGATTTTGTTAGTGAAGATTTGTCATAATTTGAACTTGAAGAATCACTCTGTGGCTGATCCCTTTTTACTTATTCCCGTTTTAGACAAAACCTCATGGGCATGGTGATGTTCATGCACTTCTTTACTCCAGTGGCCTTCTGAATTTGTGGTACGTCATCAAACTATACCAGTTTACCCAGTTTTCTTTTCAGAACATTTGTTATCAATCAAACTATGCCAGTATACCTGCCTGCTGTCCTTCCACGAGCCTATCTTTGTACTAAGCTTTTAAAATGCCATTCCATACTTTTGTTATATGAAACCAGCAGTGGATGGTTTTTGCTGGGAAAAGAGAGAACTTGGCAGGAAAGAATGACGTGATCTTGCTTTTTACTTAAGTTGCTGCATTGACATCCTCAGTCATTGATACAAGCAAAAATATCTCACCTTGTATTTTACCTAGCTTAAATATGCTTAGAAGATACAGAATGATGGGCCAAGATGTCTTTAGAGAAGTTATTTGAGTTCACTCTTCCAAGACTTGTAACTGTTTTTGGCATTTTTCCCAGGCACGATGCTGGTATGAAATGGGTTCTCTTTTTCCAAGATACAAATGGACTTCTGTTTAAGGTAGAGTTTCTTTTAAGTGGATTAGTTTCAGGTATGTTTCTTCGAGTCAGGCTCAGGGTCAGAGATGTAATAGATGGCTGACGGACTGGTTTCTTTACACTCATGTGGCTGTGAATCCGACTAATTAATGCCTCCATCATGTGTAATGCAGGCAATTCCAGCAGCTTTGGGTGTCAGTGCCATCCGACAATTTCATGTCAACTCTCTTGCCGTCCCCCGGAAAGCTAAAGAAGCTATTGGAGGAATTGCCAAACTTACTCATGCAGATGGTACTTACTGTTGGAAGTAGTTATCTAACTGTTTATAAGAACCATCTAACTAAAAAAGTACAGTTTATAAGAATCCAGAAATATCCCAACACTCTCTCTTTGGCTTATAAAGAACTATTCTGGAGGACTCCTACTCCTTGTTGATTTTTTTGCTATCTAATAATCATTAATTTGTGTATAGGCTAAGATTTTCATACGACTCTGGTTGAGTTGTATCAGTGCCGTAGTGTTAGCTGATAATAATATGTGGAATTTAGTTAAAAGCAACCCAGGCGCAGTTGTTTTGCTCTGATGTCAACAGAAGAAATTATTCATTGCATATTTTAGGAATGGGATATCATGAGATACTGTCATAAAGAACTGTTCTGAAGGATTTTCACTCTTGTTGATTTTTCTTGCCGTCTAATCATCATCTATCTCTGTGTGTTGGCTAAAATTTTGGTTTGAGTGGTTGAATTTTATAGGTGCCACGGTGTTAGCTGAGGTGTATCTGGAAATTTAGTTATCAGCAACCTAGGCTCGAGCAGTTGTTTTGCTCGATGTCAAATGACAAAGTTGTTTATTGCAATTTAGTAAAGTGATGCTATCAGATACTGGCATATATCAATGTTTTACAATTGTCAGTGAACATTGAAAACAATTTGCTGGACTAATTATTATATTATTAGCCCATTCTCCATGACATGGTTGATTCATGTCTAATTTCCTTTCCTCAAAAATCTATTTTAGGGAGAACGATGGTGATAAATGTGGAGTACAATCAGCTGGATCCCCTGCTTAGAGCAACTGGTTATCCGAATGGAGATGAGAATGATGAGACTGGTTTTTCTCCTTTCCCAGGGAACATAAATCAAGTAATTTTCTTTCAAAAAGTTTGTAGTGTTATAACGTGCTTGTTAAATTAAACTATTTAGTTGATAAAAACGAAAGAGATCTTTATGCAGTTTCCATTATGAATAGGCTTTCTACACTTGGCCAGGGAAGTAATCCTGTGCGAGCTATTAGGATTCATTTTGCCATTTCATCATCAGTCCACTGTAAATCACAGTGTACATGCAGAATGGCATTAGTCCAACATGGCTATCAGACACTAACCATGGTTCTCCAAAATCAGACTAATTATAGAAGATACCTGATTCATCATCTTTCTGTTTGTTTAATATGTTTCAAGCTTGAGAGATGAAAAAGGAATTAGATTCTCTAGAATTCATAGCAGAGTTTCTGTGTTTGCCTCACTATGTTAATAGGTCTATCAGCTATCCGTTTGATATTTTTTCACGATCCTAGTCGAAAGAATGCTGTTTTGTTGTTCTGTAGAACTTTGTGCCTTGTTTTATTTACCGAGTCTAGGGTTGTATATTGTCAAGTGATTCTTAAGACTGCATTTTTCTCCTTTTGGCAGCTAATATTGGAACTTGGTCCATACATTGAAGAACTGAAAAAAACAGGAGGTGCCATAAAGGAGTTTGTTAATCCAAAGTAATCTCCTTTTTACCTTATGTTGTTACAGTCAATTTTTTTTTTTTTTTTTTTTTTATCTTGACTGTTGACATCTGGGATAGCTTTTCAGTTGATTGTTTGAAAGATGATACTATTTGGGGCAAGCAAAAGCAAAATTGAGTTATCTGTCTCTTAGAGTTGGATGTGGCAGCATCTCATTCCAATTGTATAGAGCGAGAGAAGTGTGTATCTTTTTTTTTTTTCCATTGAATGCGAGTGCGAAAGGTTGATATGCCTCAAGTATACGAATAGGGGTCTTGTTGTGTGTACTGTGTTTGCAGTGAGGCTGACAAGGCCCTTATATTTGCAGTATGATGATACCGATAATTGGTATGGCCTGCCATTTCTTTTTGCTTTTCATTTAATTTGCATTCTTATTGTTTTACGCAGGTACAAAGATTCCAGCAAAACTTCATTTAAGTCCTCTACCCGACTAGAATGTATGATGCAGGATTACCCAAAAACATTACCTCCAACTGCGCCAGTTGGATTCACGGTAAATTTAGGATGCGGAAAGCTTATTATACGAACTTATTGGCATTGTCTAAATCAGATATGTTGACACCCACTTACTGTTTAGGTGATGGATACATGGCTTGCCTACGCACCAGTCAAAAACAATCCTGAAGATGCTGCAAAGGTACAAACTGTTGTTTTAGTTCCCAATGTGTATTTTACACTGATTCTGGCCCAGTTGATTGCCTCTCTCTCTCTCTCTCTCTCTCCTCCTAAAGTAGATTTCTTTAATCATCGTTTCGAGTTTGATAAAATCCATGATTACTCATAATGATTAGGTTCCAAAAGGAAATCCATATCATAGCGCAACTTCTGGAGAAATGGCTATTTATCGGGCAAACAGCCTTATTCTTAGAAAGGTAACTACTTATCTTCCGTTGTTTTATTCTTCTTTGGTGGTTGAATACTTATCTTCCATTGAAATGTATGAAGATACTAGCATAAGTGTTCTCTTCCATGTAATTTGATTTGCAAACTTTAGCGTCATCTTCAGTCTCCAGTTTCCACCCCTGAGTTGATTTCTGCTCCAGTAACCAAATGATTTTGCTGGTCATTAAATCGTGACATGCTTCATGAAAGCAAAATTACACTTGTCAATACATATAGAAGTTTGAGACTTTGATGTGAAAGTAGAGCTCTCTTGAGAAGATGCATGCATGCTTGTTAATTCTTTGACACAAACACAAGAAAATCTTGTCCAAATGCACATTCATCATGGTCCTTTTTCCCATTGTCTTGCATCTCTGTTGGTGCTAATTTTGGTTATAATTTAGGCTGGTGCTCAAGTGGGTGATCCTGTTACGCAAGTTTTTAATGGGCAAGAGGTGGAGGTATGGCCTCGAATTGTATGGAAGCCAAAATGGGGGCTGACTTTCTCGGAGGTGAGAAGAAAAGTCAGTTCGAGCTGCTCTGTTTCTCAAAAGTCCACACTGCTCCTTAATGGGCGTGATATTTTCATTGAGGATCTCTCCTTGGACGGAGCTCTCGTCATCAATGCTGGAGAAGATGCGGAGGTATGTTGTGACAAACTATCTCAGGAAGAAGATGATTGCCAATGTGTATTTTACACTGATTTTGGACCAGTTGATTGCCTCTCGTTCTCTCTTTCTCTCTCCTCCTAAAGTAGATTTCTTTAATAATCATCATTTCGAGTTTGATAAGATCCATGATTACTCATAATGATTAGGTTCCAAAAGGAAATCCATATCATAGCGCAACTTCTGGAGAAATGGCTATTTATCGGGGAAACAGCCTTAATCTTAGAAAGGCAACTACTTATCTTCCATTGTTTTCTTTTTTTTTTCTTTGGTGGTTGAATACTTATCTTCCATTGAAATGTATGAAGATACTAGCATAAGTGTTCTCTTCCATGTAATTTGATTTATGTGCATTTATCTAAAACTCTCTCTTTGGCCCCAGTAGAACTTCTCTCTCTTTGTTGCGTTGAATATTGGGATGAGTATTTTCAAGTCTTATAACAGTCTGTCTCCTGTCCATTTAACATTTTCCTTTCTGTAAAATGATTGACATTATTAGAAGTTCAAATTCTTATTATGGCATCTCTCTGTTACGCATGAACCCCGCTTACGCCATGTATGTCAAAAGTCTTTGAAACTCTCTCTTTGTCTCATCATCCAAAGGTCCATTTCTCCTCCTCACAGGTTACAGTGAAAGGTAGGGTCGAGAACAAAGGGTGGATCCTTGAAAGTGTTGATTACAAAGATGCTTCGGTGCCGGAAGAAATCAGGATCAGGGGCTTCAGGATTAACAAAGTCGAGCATCTGGAGAAGACCTATGACGGGCCTGGCAAATTTCGCTTAGAGGCTTGAGAGGGTGGTTATAATCGTCAGGACAACTTTTTTCTTTCTCCAGACTTTTCCAACTGTAAACTTGACTGATTGTAAGAGTCTTCTTCTGTCCATCCGCCAGGGTCCTCGTTGTGGTAGTTAGAGATAGATTTTGTTTCCCTGTTTTGAGCCTGTAAGTGCATTCCGGTTAATAAAAATGAAGATAACTGTGCCTAGATTTTTGCAATGTTTCTTACCATTTGATGGGGAGTTAGTCCATGTACATTAGTAAGAGCTCGAGGTAGAGTTTTTTGATTGAGTTGCAACACTTTCACCGTCCCCTGTGAAAATGCAGTTGAGCGTGTTTGTGGAAACTATCTCCTCCAGCCTCGTTATTTAGAATAACAAGCCTATGTTAATGCTTCGTGTAAGAGATTTTCTTTAGTTGAGATGTAATTCTAGATAAGGCAAATGATGTCTTGAGTTATTTCTGGTCTGTCGAGAAAGAAACATATATGTGGTGCTACTTTTTTTCCATTTAATCTAACGATCATATAAGTATTTTTATTTTCTATCCTAATTTTCATGACATTTTTCATTTCATATTATAATATTGGAGATGGTTTTAGTGTTAAAGAAAATCCAGAAACTGATAAGTCGAACCAAATTGTTCTAAATCAATAAGTTAAGTTTATTGGTTTATCGGAATTATTGTTTCTTATCATCAATTTGTCTATACATTTTCAAATTTAATTGTTGAAAATTAAATCGAATCAAATTGATGATTACATTGCGTATTATTTTGTCCTATTGGATGCTCAAAAGCCGATTGAAGCGGGTATTTCTTCGAGGATCATGTATCTAGGATGAGGCTTTATATTTTATGTTTTTTTTTTTTAATTTATACAAAGAACGGAAAAATTATAAAATCATAACATATAGCAATTCAGTCTTTAAACTTTGGGTTAATAATACGAATTTATCTTAAATTAATTTTTTGATCACAAAAAATAATAAATTGGTACACCTGTGACAAATTTACTCAAAATGATAATAAAAAACCTAAAATTGGTAAACTTGTGACAAATTTACTCTAAATAAATTTTTTTGATCGCAAAAAACTCCAAATTTATACATTTGTGACAGATGTACTTTTCGTTACTTATATACTAGTCAGCACGTGTTATCCAACTTAGCAATTGAATAATAAAATTAAACAGAAATTAATAAATGATATATTTCATAAGTAAGTGTATCGGTTTGAAGAAAATTTGTCGTAAAATGTCTTGATTTATGATTTTTAGAGCGATAAAAAAATTAGTTCAAGATAAATTCATCACATATATATTGGTTTGGAATTTTTCATTATATTCGCCCTTTACCAATATAATTTTAAATTTTTTAACTAATTTTTATATGATATTTTTCGATCAGTTTTGACTAGTACCATCCTAAATGAAATTTTGCCTTTTTTTTCTTTAAAAAAGAAATTCTTCTTTTTTTTCTTTTCCCTTTTTTGATCAACTTTTTCCATCATCTTCAACCTCCGGTCTTCAACTTCGAACGCCGCGCTTCGACCTCTGAGATCAGCGCTCGGAGCCTCCGCGTTCTGCTCGAATCCGAGAAGCAACTGGGACGGACGCCGGCTCGGCCCTCCGCGGTGAGCAGGCGACGCAACATCTGGCCATGCTCGCGTCGACCAGCATAGAAGCTGGGTCTCCTCGGATGAACTTACAAGAAAGGAGCTTAACAGCTTCTCTCGAGTCTTGGAGAAACGCTTTGCCAAACCATCCCTCGAATTTCATATTTTCGACCGAGATCTCACGTTATTCGTCCTGTCCGGTGGAAGGAACCCGACCACGCGGCAAATGCAGGCTCGTCGCGACCCTCCTCCTCCGTCTCCAACCCCCGTAGCCTGCCTCGACGTCGAACAGCTCCACCAGGCCGAACCTCTTCTTCCAGGTAAAAAAAAAAAAAAAAGAAGAAGAAGAAGAAGAAAAGAAGTTCGATATTTCTGTCCGACCTTGTGACTCTTCATCTGCTTCTGGAAGAGCAAAGATACGAAATTTCGAGGACTTACAGATTTGAGAGCGTTCCGGGTCTCGAGGGATCGTCGTGCAAGATACAATTATCTAGCTTAAAATTTCTAGCAATCGTCTCTACATGCCGCGGGCGGAGATCGAGCCGCCGGCCGCCGCGACGGAGCTCGAGCCCTCCGGATCTGGGGCCTCGAGCTCGACGCGGCGGCGGAGCTGGAGGGTCGTCCAGAATGGCCCAGATCTCGAAGGCCTCCCAGCATCGTCGTCGGGTCAAGAATCGTCTTCTGGGTTTTGAAGTCTTGAAGGGGTCGAGGACTTCATCTGGATAAAGTTCGGTTGCTGGGAAAATGTGGGTTTTTGGGGAGACGCAGGGCTTGATGGCGCCGGCGGGTGAAGACGGCGGCAACGAGGGATGACCAGTAACATGGAACCGAGAAAGAAGATGAACAGCTACAAGAAAGAAAATAAAAGGAAAAAAATAGTGGAGAGATTCAGGTGATTTTGCCTACATTGAGCTAATGCCTTCATACTTTCTTTTTTTGGCAGATGTCAAGGAATGTTGTTATGGACTATTTTTTTTTTTTTTAATGGTTACGATCGAACGTTGGTTTTGAGTTACCGATGATTAAACCAAGTTATTGGTCAAGAGTTATATTTCACTTGGGTGTCGAGTTAGATTTTTAATGGTTTGAAACTAAATCTCGGAAAGTTCTTAAATCGATTTGAATTCCGATTTAGTTAATTTGTTTTGGAGTTGGGTCGAGATTTTCCCAAATTGATAAGTTCCGCTCGGGTTGGAGATGTCTCCGAGCGGAACCGAACCGAACAATGAGCACCCTTACAAGGTACACCCATCTTGTAAAAGAAACATCACGGAAGCCCCTGTTTTGTTTGCACGAACTAATTGAACACTGGAGCAAAAGCATATCAACATTACATCATTATTTATCAACATCACATCATTACGACAAGAATCGGCACTAGTGCTTCGACCACTTTAACATATCAATAGGCTCGACATATTTAAGCACGGACGCAAATTACATTGTATTTACATTTTTGAAATAACAACATCACCTAATTATACATAAACATTGGATCTACATCGTCACAAAAGAAAACTGACTATTGAGTCGAGCCTGAGCAGCCTCGCTGCTATTAGGATCTGCCACCGCCGCAAAGGATAATCTTCAATATTCCGCGCAGCACACCTCCCCTACGACCTTTGGCCATCTTGAGAGAGAGAGAGGATTAACTTCGAGAAGGGTAAAAGTTTTGGAGACGATGAATTTTGATGGAAGATGCAAATGTGATTTGGGTTGATGAAATGTCTTGAGATACACCTTATATAGGAGTTAAAAGTTGTATAGGCCTACATTTCCATTGCAATTCTCATTAACTTCCTACAAATTTATGGTGAAATTATAGGTAAGGGCGGATCTGTATCTTGGGTGCTAAGTTACTCTCTTCCCTCTGGCAGAATATGCTACGTGGTGAGTGTTATCAACTTTTTTGTGGGCAGCATTTCCTCTACATTTGCTAGGATCCGGAGTGATGAATCTTGCGGACCAATTTTTTGAGCGGCATTTCTTCAGCATTTCTCAATCGTCACGATGAGCATGTCCCCTCTCTCCTGGTTTGTCTTGGGTTCAACTTTCTCTTCGCGTCCTCATATGGAGGTGTTGACGTGTCCCATGCAACAACAGGATCATTCCCTAAATGGACAGGGACACTCTCAATTCCAAACAATTTCACCAACGTCACTTCAGATTACGTGAGCCACCTCGCATGGGATCCACATAATTTAAAATGCGATGCATTGGGCCCGCGTGAATCCAATATGTCCAATGGCAGGAGACAAGAAAAGTGGAGGAAATTTTGTCCAGAAATCTAATGTATTGCAGTTTTTCATCACATTCACACGGGGGAAAGGTAGTAGATTCCCATCATAATTGGCATGATGCAATATCAGAAAGATGGATTGAGGATCAAAAGCAGAGAAAAGAGGAACAATCTCTGTTTTTTCAATGTAAATCTCACGTGAGGTTGAGGAAAATCTAGAGAACTGCAATGGAAATGTTGACAGAAGCTCATAGCATTTTCTTTTTGCCTGGCTCAGCCAGCAACTGTCCTTATAAATAGAGCCAAGCCTTCCGCAAGATTTCATCGATCAGGAGCTCTTGCATCCTACTTTGGGTTACCATTCGAATCCATCTTATCATCTTCTTTCTCGGTTCGTCACCTCTCCACCAAAATGCCAAATAGCAACAGAGCATGCCGCCGTGGAGGCGTCTTGCAGGGGATACTGTGTTGCATCTGCTGCAGTAAACCCAAGACGACCGAGATCATCCAGCTTTTTTTTCCTTTGTCAGAGTCTAGGATTGAAGTGATGAATCAAAAAGAAAAAAAAATCAGCGTGGTTATAGTGCAGAAACTACTATATATCAGCTTGGACATAACAAATCAGCTTTGAAGATCTCTGCACTATAACTGTACTGATTTTTTTCTTTTTGATTTGTTACTTCAATATCTACGTGTAATATGATTAGTGATTATGTATTGTCGGCCAACCTGTTCATCATCTAATTTCGTTCACGTATTGTCGATCCTCGTTCGTGTATCGTCGGCCGACCTGTACATCATGTAATTTCGTTCATGTGTTGTCGATCCTCGTTCATGTATTGTCAATCCTTGTGGACTATCCTACATCGCAGTTGTAATTTTCTTTCTGAGTAATCATCCTTTTATTTTCAATTGCTTGAGTTCAGGGATCTATGATGTAGTTGATACAGACCTAAGCAGTGCAGCCACGGGATTGCGGTACATCTAATATTTGAATTCGCGTCTATGATACATGAAACACAGAATCAAACTCAAACGTTTGTGAGTCCTCAATCGTACAATGCAGAGTTTACAGAAGAATATCGATCCGGTAGGGTATTTTCCTTACAAGTAGACAAGTGAATAAACTAGATAGCAGAGAAGTCTGTTGCATGATCAATACAGCAGAAAAGGGAGTTTTTACTGAACTGATCAGAAGTGAAAAAGGAGGGCAGAAAGATATAAGAATCTTTGGCAGCCGACCATCTTTATCTTTTCATTTGACAAGGAGCATTAGGCTTGATGCAAAGACAGTTCCAACAGATTAAGCTGAAAAAGAGGACCCGTTTCGAGTCATTGTCTTCCCATCTTCCTCGGAAGACCCAAAAGTGATTTGGACCGTTGAACCGAAAGTAGATAGGCTTTCGAGAGGTTTCGGAAAAACAGTTTGAAGCTGGTAGCTTGAATATCTTAAACGAATGGTAACAGGCAAAGTGCTTTCCTCACAATATTAGTTCATTGTTTCTCCAGTTAAAATGAAACAGATGCTGCAGCTCGTCAGTTCTCTTAATAGAACTCATTAAGTTTCCCTCTTCTACTTCAGCCAGCTTGCCCCCGCTCTACTACTCTGCTTCTCTGCTCTGTCTCGGCTCATCACTCCACACAAATTTTCTTCAGCCAAAGGAAAACAAATCTATTTTTGTTGTCCATGATTTTGAGATCTTAATTAAATAGCTTTGATATGCGGTTGAAGTTTTCAGATAGATGATATTTTACTCATTCATATGAGTCTTGTGAAGCATATTAACTCCAATTCAATGAGTGCATTAACACAGCGAAGCATTTGGGACTGTGAACATGGAAATGGAGTAAAAGAATGGAAAAGGCACAATATATGAAAAGATGGGAGCTCAATAACATTAGTAACAGCTTTAGTTTAAACAGAGAGAGAAATGAGTTTCAGATCTGATGATGAGTCCAAAGCAAGTGCCAAACATAGCCTCTGGAAAAGAGAATGATGTCATAAGTATAGTATATTGCAATGCGATATTGTTTGTTCACTCTGTGCTTGTTCATAGGACATCGACGGTCTATATGCCAATGAAGTACCCCAAACAAAGCTTAAAGCTTCATAGAAACATGTCAAAAGAGAAACAAGAAAAAGAAAGATCTAGACATGATCAGCAGCATTGTCATCATAGAATGACAGGTGGAGGCTCTACACAGGTATTACGTTGGAGAACGAGAAATCTTTATACCCCTTGTATGCGCAATAAGCAATGCGAGTATAGTAGAATCCGGGAATGAACAAGATTGGCCATAAGATTATGAAGAACACCCCTGGAAGAACCATTTTAGTTAACAAGAATAAATCATTTGATTCTGATAAAGAAAATGAAAGAGAAATATAATTGCCAAAAAAAATAGTATCTGTGCATGTGTACCATGGGTTCGATCACCACCAACTTTGTAGGAAGCCATGATAATGCCCAAGACTATCCCAATGCTTCCAAAAACAAGAAGAAATACAGCGAGGGCAATCTCTTTGATTGGCAGCCTGTTATTCGCAGTATAAGTCATCTCCATCATCATGTCCTCATCTGAAATTGAGAATGCATGATCTACATAAGCCATTTCATGATTTGGTCCGAAGGCAGTCAAAGGTGAAAGATGCTGCTGCTGTTGTTCATGGATATCCGGACAAAGAGTTGGACAGACCAAATTTCCAATCCCAATACCACTGTCCAGCTAGCATCACTGTGCATAATTCAATACCACATTCTGATAGAACTCGATATAAATACTTCATTTGTGATAGTCTCTGGTAGACTATGCCCAAATTTTGCAGGCTCCAATCAGCAACAAAAGGAAAACTAAAAAATAAAAAAAACTAGCTTTTCAAATTGATGCCTTCATGTTGCACGCCTTGAGTATACCAAGAGAGAAATGTTCAATGGTCAAACAAATTCGAGTGAAGAATGAAAGTATAAAGAGCAAGCTTAAAACAAAGCAGTGGGCATATTTTGTTGCAGCGCTTTCTTTATGATTTTTCAAAATCATGCCTTTCCATCTATAAAATGACGTTTTCCTCTTTGAAATCCATGGATGATCTTTAGCATGACTTTTCTCTTTCCTAACATCCAACCAAATTGATAATCTACATTGCATATTATTCTGTCCTATTGGATGCTCAAAAGCCTACTAAAGTGGATACTTCTTTGAGGACCATGAATCTAGGACAAGGCTTCTTGTTTGATTTTCTTTTTTATTACACATTAAACAGAAAAATCACCAAATCAATACATATATCAATTCAGTCTTTAAACCTTTTAATTTACCAATATAATTTTAAAATTTTTAATTAATTTTTAATATGTTGTTTTCAATCAATTTTGGCTGGCCGGTATGTGACGTTACAATCCTGAATGAAATTTTGCTTTTAAAAAAAGAAAAAAAAAGATCTCTTTTTTCATTTTCTTGTCACACCCCAATCGACTAGAACAAGGGCATGACACGGCCGTCCTTTTACCAAAGGACGCAGCCTCAACATAACCAAAATTTAACCCGATATCAACATATATACATCCATATATATATATATACATGACAAAAAGGGTATTTGGTTACAATATCAGAGTATCTCTACAATCCACCAAACCAAAACATACACCTACTACAAAGACTAACTTATAAATTTATCAACTATGCACAAGTCATACCCAAAAATTTCCACCAAAAAGTCCTCCTCGAACGAACGCTCACGCCTATTCGCGACTCGCTGAAGAACCTGAAAAACAAGTAGATGAGAGGAGTGAGCTACCACGGCTCAGTGAGTAACACATTCCTTCTAAGCGGATCGAGAAATCACTATGCACATTTTAAAACACAAACATAACTCACTTTATCATAATACCAAATCATAACTCAAATCCATCAGTCAATCTCGTAAAACATGCATCAATGGTCTATTCCATTGATTAATCTCATCAAATCACATCGATGGTCCATTCCATCGACCAAACTCAAATCACACGTCAATGGTCCACTCCATTGACCAATTCATGCTCAAATGTCTAACCATGGTCACGCATAACGCCCGTGACAAGACGACCAAGATTCCCCCCTTGGCAAGGTCTCCACCTATTATTAGCTGGTGGCTCGGCCCACAAGGATATCCTAGACTAAGTATGCGCATACCCACAAACCTCAGGGTCCATAGAGACATTGAGCATCAACCACCAATCACAATATCCAGTAATCCAACATAAAAAAGGAAGTCATGTCACAACTCAAAATTTGATAAATAAATATCAAAGCATTCTTCGATTCTTTCATAAAGAATTTCACAAACTATTTTCAAACAACCATTCCAATCGAAATCGAAATATAACTCCTTTCAAACAACAAAAATGGCAGTAATAGCTCGATCCTGTTTTATGCAACAAGATATGCTTTTTTTTTTTTTTATCAACTCATGGATTATATAATCCACCACGTTTCTCAAAATATGAGTTTAAAATACAAAGAAGAAATAGTGTCACTCACCTGGGAAAAGTCAAAAATCAATTACGACGCTCACTCGGACCACGCACTTGGATCCTTAACAATTAACGGAAAAACAATATCAAAAGGCCGAGTAAAAAGGGATATTCTTACAACGACTCGCCTATACTAGGCCTATTAGTCGATAAACGACACCTATGTGCTACGAAAGCTCACAATTTAGCGGAAACCCATTATTTTCAGCTAGGCGCAGTCCATGCGCCAACTTCGTCACGCCATAACTCCCTCCACAAATTTCCGTTTCAAGCCATCTTACAGTCTTTAGAAAGCTCTTTTAATGTACAACAACAACCCCAATTCAGCCACCCCAAAACAGTACCGAAAACAACAAAAAAACAAGCTCGAAGATACTGTTCGCTACAGTACCAGAATGCGTCCCCAACTTCAAAATTCCGTTTCGGACAAACCGCAAGCTCAAATCACGATCCGTAAGATGCTATAGCTTCACAACGTCCCAAAGTACCATTTCTATAAAAATATACAGCTCAACGACTCGAAAATCGGGCTTCGCCACACAAATATCCAAGAAATCCGAATTTCGAGCCCTAATTGCGGCGATTGCTTGAAGTAAGTGATTAAAAGCTTCGATTCCTTACTGGCGTTGCAAAACACACTTGAGTCGGCTTGATGAGGCGTCCGGACCACGAGCGCGCCGAAATTTTTCCCTTTTTCCCTTTTTCCTTTCTCTTCTTTCTCTCTTCTCCCCTGTTTCGCGTTTTCCCCTGTTTTTTCGTTTCTGCCCGTGCTCTTCTCTCTCTCTCTCACTCTCTCTCTCTTTTTAAAACCCAGCTGAAGCTTTCTCCACTTTCCTTCAGCTTCCTTTTTTGACTTTTCAACCCTTTCTTTTCCTTTTATTTTATTTTCTTTTCTTGTTTTAAGGCCCATATATTACATTCTGCCCTCCTTAAAAAAAAAATTTCGTCCTCGAAATTTACAAGTACGTCAATCATGAAACAAGTGAGGGTATTTGCGCCTTGCTTCTTCCTCGAGTTCCCAAGTGGCCTCTCTCTCCGTGTGATTTTTCCACTGGATCTTCACAAAAGGAATAGTGCGTCGTCGTAACACCTAATCCTTTTTGTCGATAATACGAACGGGCTGCTCTTCGTATGATAAGTTTTCTCTCAAATTCAACGGTGTAAAATCCAGAACGTGATCAGGACTTGGCACATATTTCCGTAATAATGACACGTGAAACACATTATGGACTCCAGATAATGCTGGTGGTAAAGCCAGTTTATAAGCAACTTCACCAATCTTCTCTAATATCAAGAACGGTCCCACGTACCTTGGGCTTAATTTACCACGCGTGCCAAATCTCATGACGCCTTTCATAGGAGAAACCTTCAAGAATACATGGTCTCCTACATTAAATTCTACTTTGCGCCTCTTAAGGTCCGCATAACTTTTCTGACGGCTTTGGGCTGTTTTCAAACGCTCTCGAATGAGTCTGATTTTCTCTTCGATTGTTGTATGAATTCGGGGCCGGTTAATCTTTTCTCACCAACATCGTCCCAGCAAACAGGAGTCCTACACTTACGCCCATACAAAGCTTCAAAAGGAGCCATCTTAATGCTGGAATGATAACTGTTATTATAAGAAAACTCTGCCAACTGTAAATGTTCATCCCACGAACCACCAAAATCAATAACACAAGATCGTAGCATATCCTTTAACGTCTAAATAGTTCTCTCTGACTGACCATCCGTCTGTGGGTGAAAAGCTGTGCTAAAGTTGAGTTGAGTACCTAACGCCCCTTGTAAACTCTTCCAAAAGTTGGACACAAACGTGGGATCTCTATCGGAAACAATACTCACTGGAACTCCATGAAGTCTCACTATCTCATTAACGTATCGCTTCGCCATGTCTTCAAGTGAAAGACCGAATTGATAAGACAAAAAGTGTGCAGATTTAGTCAATCAATCAACAATCACCCATATGGCATTCTTACCACTAGGCGTCCTCGGTAAGCCGACGATGAAATCCATGGTAATATGCTCCCACTTCCATTTAGGTACTTCAAGTGGGTGCAGCTGGCCACCTGGTTTTTGATGCTCAATTTTCACTTGCTGGCAAATTAGACATTGGTCGACAAACTTCACAATATCTTTCTTCATATTAATCCACCAAAAATTTCCTCTCAAATCCCTATACATCTTGGTGCTCCCTGGATGAATCGAGAATCTAGTGCTATAAGCTTCTTGTAATATCTTCTTTTTCAATTCTGAATCATCGGGAACACATAATCGACCACGAAACCTCAATGACCCATCTACGTGGATACTAAAGTCATCTTATTTCCCAGCTTCTACACCTTCTCTGATCTTTTCCAATTGAGGATCTTCATTTTGTTTAGCCTTGATTCTATCAATCAAGGTCGGTTGTACTCGAAGATTAGCTAATTGAGCACCAAGCCAATGGATCAAAACCTCCAGGTCTAGCTTTCTCATATCCTCAAGAATAAGCTTTTGAGAAGTAAGCAATGCTGCCATATTTCCGAGGATTTGCGACTCAAGGCATCAGCTACCACGTTAGCTTTACCTGGATGGTAATTGATGGATAAGTCATAATCCTTCAGAAGTTCTAACCATCTCCTCTGCCTCATGTTAAGTTCTTTCTGAGTAAAAATATATTTCAAACTCTTGTGATCGGTAAAGACTTCACATTTTTCACCATACAAGTAGTGCCGCCATATTTTCAAGGCAAACACAACCGCCGCCAACTCCAGATCATGAGTAGGATAGTTCTTCTCATGAGCCTTCAACTGTCTAGAGGCATATGCCACAACTTTATCATCCTGCATAAGAACCCAACCTAAGCCTTCCTTAGATGCATCGCAATAAATTGTAAAGCCACCAGTTCCTGAAGGCAAAGTTAATATAGGAGCTGATACCAATCGCCTCTTCAACTCTTGGAAACTGCACTCACATTGATCGACCACACAAATTTAACTCCCTTCGAGTTAGGCGAGTAAGTGGACTGGCAATTTTAGAAAACCCTTCTATAAATCGCCTTTGTAATAACCCGCTAACCCAAGAAAACTCCTTACCTCCGTGACATTGGTAGGGCGATTCCATTGAACGACGCTTCAACTTTCTTTGGATCAACCGAGATACCATCCTTTGATATTACATGACCCAAGAATTCTATATGATCAAGCCAGAAGGCACACTTACTAAATTTAGCATACAACTTCTTTTCACGCAAAGTTTGTAAAACAACTCTCAAATGCTGTTCGTGTTCTCCCAAACTCCTCGAATACACCAAAATGTCATCGATGAATACCACGATAAATCTATCAAGAAATTGCCTGAATACCCTATTCATCAAATCCATGAAAGCCACAGGTGCATTTGTTAACCCAAAAGGCATGACAAGAAATTCATAATGCCCATACCTTGTTCTGAAAGCGGTCTTTGGCACATCGTCAACTTTTATCTTCAACTGATGATACCCAGAACGAAGGTCGATCTTAGAAAATACTTGAGCCCCTTGAAGTTGATCAAATAGATCATCAATCCGAGGTAAAGTATATTTATTTTTTATCGTCACCTTGTTAAGTTCTCGGTAATCTATGCAAAGTCGCATACTACCGTCTTTCTTCTTCACAAATAGAACAGAGCTCCCCAAGGCGATACACTAGGCCCGATAAAACCCTTATCCAAAAGCTCTTGCAATTGTGTTTTCAATTCACTCAATTCGAAGGTGCCATCCGATATGGGGTCTTAGAGATAGGTGTCGTACCAGGCATTAAATCGATACAAAACTCTATCTCTCTATCAGGAGGCAAGCTAGGTAAATCTTCAGGAAATACATCAGGAAATTCTCTGACAACATGAACATTTTCTAGCTTTACCGGCTCCTTACTTGTGTCTTTTACATAAGCCAAATAACCGCAACAACCCTTTCTCAAAAGCTTTCTTGCTTGCATAGCTGAAATCAACCTTGGAAAAGTGCCTTTATAACTTCCCAAAAAGAAAATTCTGGTTGATTTGGAGGTCGAAAAATAATTTTCTTTGAATAACAATCAACAAGTGGCATGATATTTTGATAACCAATCCATCCCTAGAATAACATTGAAATCCCGTATATCTAACTCCACCAAATCCACAGCAACAATACATCATCAATTCGCAACAAACAATTCTTGAAAACACGGTCGCAATCAAGAAATCACCAAAGTGGGAGTATCAATACACAATTCGTATTTTAGAAGCTCAGGCAATACATCAAGTTTCTTTGCAAAGTCAATGGAAGTAAAGGAATGCGTGGCACCGGGATCAAACAATGCATAAGCAGGTTGCGAGGCAATAGAAATATTACCTGCAACAACTGTATTAGAAGCCGCCGCATCCTCTCCCCGTCATCGTAAAAACTTTCCCAGTCATCCTTTGCCTTTGCTGGCCTTCTTGTGGCCTATCAACTGGAGGGGCGAGTCTTCCTCATAGAACAAGTATAGGCTCGATGTCCAGGTTGCCCACATACAAAACATACTCTACTATCTCTAGGGGCATTCTTCTGTGTTGGACACTCACGTGCCATATGTCCCATTTTTCCACAAGTGAAACATGCTCCTCTCTTGCGGTAACAAGGATCGCTATGTCGTCTCCCACAGGTAGTACAAAAGCCTGGATTATTCTGAATTCTAGGCTTTCCTGGCTGGTTAAAAGCTTTCCTCTTTCCGCTGCCACCGACGCCGCTATCCTGATAGTCAGTGGATCTTAACTTCTTATGCTGAGGTATACCTTGCACGTCACGCTCCAAAATCTTTTGTTCCACTCGATCGCTCGTTCCAAAGCACGTCTTTATAAGATGTCAATGCTAGAGGTGTGAGTGCGGAGAACCAATTTCATACGGAGCCCCCTCCGAAAGTGATCAGCCTTATCTTGCTCATTAGACACATATTGCTCAAAAAATCTACTCATCGATTAAAGCGGGCTGCATACTCCAAAACCGTGGAGTCACCTTGAGATATGTGTATAAAATCACTCTTCATTTTTGTCTGAAATGACACTGGGAAGAATTGGGCATTGAAAGCCTGCTTAAAGTCCTCCCAAGCTATAGCACCACCCCTATCTCCAAGAGCTGGTCTCATTCCCTCCCACCAATGCTCTGCCTCGCCTTCTAAGTATCGAGAAGCAAAGCTAACCTTCTTGTCTTCGGGAACACCTTCAGCTTCAAAGATCCCTTCAATCTTTCTAGTCCACTGCTCAGCTGCAAGAGGATCAGCTTTTCCATCATAAGTTGGTGGTTTCGCCTCTCTGAATTGGGCAAAGGTGTAAGAGCCAGTAGCTCCAAATCCACTTAATTCCTTTGCTTGACGATACCAATGAATCATGGCCTACTCGAAGTCAGTCGGGGGAAACGACCGTTGGTTAACTTCCCTGACTTCATGTGAGTCCGGACTTCCATCATGCCAATCCTCACGTCTCCTCCTCAAAGACGCACCTCGAGAAGCTTGAGGTGTGTCTCTAGCATCAGAGGCGACAGTTTGCTTGCCTTTACTATTTCTACGAAACGGAGCAAGTGTCTCCGAGTCACGCATGACCACCTGAATCCAAGAATGGAGCTACGACTTAGCATCAAAAAGGCTAACGCGTTAAAAAAAAATCTATCACACAATCTCACATCGTCCCACATCCGCCCAAACAAATCAAAACCTAAGCTCTGATACCAACAAATGTCACACCCCAATCCACTAGAACAAGGGCATGACACGGCCGTCCTTTCACCAAAGGACGTAGCCTCAACATAACCAAAATTTAGCCCGATATCAACATATATATATATATACACATGACAAAAAGGGTATTTGGTTACAATATCAGAGTATCTCTACAATCCACCAAACCAAAACATACACCTACTACAAAGACTAACTTATAAATTTATCAAATATGCACAAGTCATACCCAAAAATTTCCACCAAAAAGTCCTCCCCGAACGAACGCTCACGCCTATTCGCGACTCGGCGAAGAACCTGAAAAACAAGTAGATGAGAGGAGTGAGCTACCACGGCTCGATGAGTAACACATTTCTTCTAAGCGGATCGAGAAATCACTATGCACATTTTAAAACACAAACATAACTCACTTTATCATAATACCAAATCATAACTCAAATACCGAAAGTACCAATGGTCGAGTCCATCACCAATCTCGTAAAACATGCATCAATGGTCTATTCCATTGATTAATCTCATCAAATCACATCGATGGTCCATTCCATCGACCAAACTCAAATCACACGTCAATGGTCCACTCCATTGACCAATTCATGCTCAAATGTCTAACCATGATCACGCGTAACGCCCGTGACAAGACGACCAAGATTCCCCCTTGGCAAGGTCTCCACCTATTATTAGCCGGTGGCTCGGCCCACAAGGATATCCTAGACTAAGTATGCGCATACCCACACCCCTCGGGTCCATAGAGACATTGAGCATCAACCACCAATCACAATATCCAAGTAATCCAACATCAAAAAAGGAAGTCATGTCACAACTCAAAATTTGATAAATAAATATCAAAGCATTCTTCGATTCTTTCATAAATAATTTCACAAACTATTTTCAAACAACCATTCCAATCGAAATCGAAATATAACTCCTTTCAAACAACAAAAATGGCGATAATAGCTCGATCATGTTTTATGCAACAAGATATGCTTTTTTTTTTTTTTATCAACTCATGGATTATATAATCCACCACGTTTCTCAAAATATGAGTTTAAAATACAAAGAAGAAATAGTGTCACTCACACCCGAAAAGTCAAAAATCAATTACGACGCTCACTCGACCACGCACTTAGATCCCTAACAATTAACGGAAAAACAATATCAAAAGGCCGAGTAAAAAGGGATATTCTTACAACGACTCGCCTATACTAGGCCTATTAGTCGATAAACGACACCTATGTGCCACGAAAGCTCACAATTTAGCGGAAACCCATTATTTTCAGCTAGGCGCGGTCCATGTGCCAACTTCGTCACGCCATAACTCCCTCCACAAATTTCCGTTTCAAGCCATCTTACAGTCTTTAGAAAGCTCTTTTAACGTACAACAACAACCCCAATTCAGCCACCCCAAAACAGTACCGAAAACAACAAAAAAACAAGCTCGAAGATACTGTTCGCTACAGATCCAGAATGCGTCCCCAACTTCAAAATTCCGTTCCGACAAACCGCAGCTCAAATCACGATCCGTAAGATGCTATAGCTTCACAACGTCCCAAAGTACCATTTCTATAAAAATATACAGCTCAACGACTCGAAAATCGGGCTTCGCCACACAAATATCCAAGAAATCCGAATTTCGAGCCCTAATTGCGGCGATTGCTTGAAGTAAGTGATTAAAAGCTTCGATTCCTTACCGGGGTTGCAAAACACACTTGAGTTTGCTTGATGAGGCGTCCGGACCACAAGCGCGCCGAAATTTTTCCCTTTTTCCCTTTTTCCTGCCGAAATTTTTCCCTTTTTCCCTTTTTCCTTTCTCTTCTTTCTCTCTTCTCCCCTGTTTTGCGTTTTCCCCTGTTTTTTCGTTTCTGCCCGTGCTCTTCTCTCTCTCTCACTCTCTCTCTCTTTTTAAAACCCAGCTGAAGCTTTCTCCACTTTCCTTCAGCTTCCTTTTTTTGACTTTTCAACCCTTTCTTTTCTTTTTATTTTATTTTCTTTTCTTGTTTTAAGGCCCATATATTACATTTCCTTTTTCTGATCAACTTTTTCCATCATCTTCAACCTCCGTTCTTCAACTTCGAACGCCGCTCTTCAACCTCTGAGATCGCTCGGAGCCACCGCGTTAGGCACAAATCCGAGAAGCAACTGGACGGGACGGCCGGCTCGGCCCTCCGCGGTGACCAGGCGGAGCAATATCTGGCCGTGCTCGCGTCGACCAGCTTCCAAGCTGGGTCTCTTCTGATGAACTTGCAGAAAGAACTTACAGTTTCTCGAGTCTTGGAGATACGCTTGGGGAAACCATCCCTCAAATTTCATATCTTGGACCGAGATTTCATGTTTTTCGTCTTGTCCGGTGGAAGAAACCCCACCGCGCCGCAAATGCAGGCTCACAGCGACTTTCCTCCTCCGTCTCCAACCCCGCTAGCCTGCCTCGACGTCGAACAGCTCCGCCATGCCGAACCTCTTCTTCCAGGTTAAAAAAATAAATAAAAAGAAACGAAGTTCGATATTTCTGTCCGACCTTGTGACTCTTCATCTTCTTCCGGATGAGCAAAGATATGAAATTTCGAGGACTTACAGATTTGAGGGCGTTCCGGGCCTCGAGGGATCGTCGCGCAAGATACAATTATCAAGCTTAAAATTTCTAGCAATCGTCTCTACATGCCGCGGGCGGAGATCCAGCCGCCGGACGCCGCGACGGAGCTCGAGCCCTCCGGATCTGGGTTCTCGAGCTCGACGCCGCGGCGGAGCTGGAGGGTCGTCCAGCATGGCCGAGATCTCGAAAGGCCTCCAGCATCGTCGTCGGTCGAAGAATCGTCTTCTGGGTTTTGAAGTCTCCAAGGGATCGAAGACTCCGCCTGGGTAAAAGTTCGGTTGCTTTCCTTCCTCCTTTTTCTCACGGGTCTTTCGGTTGCTGGGAAAATGAGGGTTTTCGGGGAGACGCAGGGCTTGATGGCGGGTGGAGACGGCGGCAACGAGGGATGACCAGTAACATGGAACCGAGGAAGAAGATGAAGAGCTACAAGAAAGAAAATAGAAGGGAAAAGGAGTGGAAAGATTCAGGTGATTTTGCCTACATTGAGCTATGCCTTTGCACTTCCTTTTTCTTTGGCAGAAGTTAAGGAATGTTGTTATGGACAAATCTTTTTTTTAATGGTTATGATCGAATGTTGTGTTTTGAGTCACTGATGATTAAACCAAGTTGTTAAACAAGAATTATATTTCACTTTTGTGTCAAGTTGATTTTTAATGGTTTACTGAACCATAGGAAGTTGTTAATTCAATTTGAATTTCGATTTAGTTAATTCGATTTGGAGTTGGGTTGAGATTTTTCCATATCTATAAGTTCGGCTCAGGTTGGAGATGTCTTCAAGCGGAACCGAACCGAACAATGAGCACCCTTGCAAGGTACACCCATCTTGTAAAAGAAACATCACAAAAGCCCATGTTTTGTTCACATGAACTAATCAACTAATTGAACAGTGGAGCAAAAGCATATCAACATCACGTCATTACGACAAGAATCGGCATCGGTGCTTTGACCACCTTAATATATTAACAGGCTCGACATATTTAAACATTGACGCAAATTACATGGTACTTACATTTGTGAAATAACAACACCACCTAATTATTTCATTGACACGAATCTTGGACCTATATCATGACAAAGAAAAATGACTATTGAGTCAAGCTTGAGTAGCCTCACTGCTACTAGGATCTGCCACCGCCGCAAAGGATAATCTTTAATATTCTGCGCAGCACGCTTCCCCTACGACCGTTGGCCATCTTGGAAGAGAGAGAGAGAGAGAGAGAGAGAGAACTTCTTTGAGAAAAGAGTAAAAGTTTTGAGGATGATTTCTGATGGAAGACACAATTGTGTTTTGGTTGATGAAATGTTGCAAGATAACCTTATTATATAGGAGAATGAAAGTGTAGGCCAGCATTTCCATTACAATTCTCATGAAGTTCCTACAAACTTATAGTGAAATTACAGGTTATGGTGGATACCTTCTCTTTCTTGGGTACTAAGTTACTCTCTTCCCTCTCGCAGAATATGGAAAATGTGAGTGTTGTCAACTTTATTGGGGGGCAGCATTTCCTCTTCATTTGCTACGATCCCGAGTGATAATGCTTGCAAACCAATTTTCCCGATCGGTATATCCTTCTGCATTTCTCAATCATCTTCTCTGAACTTTACCGCAAGATGAGAATGTCCCCTCTCCTGGTTTGTCTTGGGTGCGTCTTTCTCTTCGCGTCCTCACATGGAGGTGTTGACGTGTCCCATACACCAGGAGGGGCATGCCCCAAACGGACAGGGGCACTCCCAATTCCAAACAATTTCATCGACGTGTAAAGTCGTCCACGTCATGTTAGAATTCCACGGGGAATGAAGTTGCTCAAAAGCGATTCTTGGACGTGTGTACCATCGCCTTTTCCCAATCAACTTTAGAATGTGAAAATACTAGAGGAAGATTATAATCGTCAACCCATTGTGGCAGTATTAGGAACGATGACATTCACACGAATTGCATTTATCAAGCAAGTGACAAGAATTTTCATCCAGAAAGCCTGCAAGTTCACTTGATTGGCAGATGATTTGGCCAGTTTTCAGGACTTCTCTTGGGTCACCATCACTTCGGATTGCGTGAGCCACCTCGCGTGGGATTCGTGTAATCTTAAAAATGCAATGCATTAGCCCTACATGAACCCGCCGCGTCCAATCACGGGTGACGAGAACAGTAGAGGAAAATGTTGTCTAGAAATTTAATATATGGCAATTTTTTATCGCGTTCACATGAGGAAAAGAAAATGGTAGATTCCCATCATAATTGGCATAATGCAATCACAGAAAGATGGATTGAGGAACAAAAGCAGAGAAGAAGAACAATCTCTGCTTTTTCAAATTAAATCTCCCGTAAGGTTGTGGAAAATGTAGAGAACCGCAATGGAAATGTTGACGGGCTCATAGCATTTTCTTTTTTCCTGCAATATCAGAAAGATGGATTGAGGAACAAAAGCAGAGAAAAGTAGAACTATTTCTCTTTTCTCTGCTTTTTCAAGTTAAATCTCCCTGTAAGGTTGTGGAACATGTAGAGAACCGCAATTGAAATGTTGAGGAGCTCATAGCATTATCTTCTTCCTGCAATATCAGAAAGATGGATTGAGGAAAAGAGAAAGGAAGAACAATCTCTGCCTTTTCAAGTTAAATCTCCCGTAAGGTGGCGGAAGATGTAGAGAACCGCAATGGAAATGTTGACAGGAGCTCATAGCATTTTGTTTTTCCTGGCTCAGCAACTTGTATATATAGAGCCAATGCCTTCCAAAATTTCATCGATCAAGATCTCTTGCATCGCTACTCTGGGTTTCCATTCAAATCCGTCTTATAATCTTCTTTCTCGGTTCGTAACTTCTCCACAAAAATGCCTAATAGCAACAGGGCATCCGGCCGCGGAAGTGTCTTGCTGGGGATACTGAGTTGCATCTGCTGCGGTAAACCCAACACGACTGAGATCATCCAGCTGCTGATCTTCGACTCTTGCAATGTAGGCACAACATTTCTGTCTATTCAATGGGGGTGAAATGCATGGTGAAACAAAACTTGTCCTGAGTCATTTTTTTTCCTTTGTCTAGTATTTAAGTAACGAATCAAAAAGAAAAAATCAGCATGGTTTATAGTGCAGAATCTTCAACAACTTTTTGATTCGTTACTTCGATATCTACCACTATGTAATATGATTAGCAAATTATGTATCGTCGGCCGACCTGTTCATTGTGTAATTTCGTTCATGTATTGTCAATCCCCGTTCATGTATTGTCGATTCTTGTGCACTATCCTACATCGCAGTTGTAATTTTCGTTCTGCATAATCATCCTTTTATTTTCGTTTGCTTGAGTTCAGGGGATGTATCATCGTTTGCTTGAGTTCAGGGGATGTATCATGTAGTCGATACAGACCTAAGCGGTGCAGCCACGGGATTCCAGTACATCTAATATTTGAATTCGCATCTATGATACATGAAACAAAGAATCAAACTCAAACTTTTCTAAGGGCTAAATCGTACAATGCGGAGTTTACAGAAGAATATCGATCCGGTAGGGTATTTTCCTTACAAGTACAAAAATGAAGAAACTCGAGAGCAGATAAGACCGTTGCATGATTAATACAGCATAAAAGGGAGTTTTTACTGAACTGATCAGAAGTGAATAAAGAGGGCAGAAAGATATAAGAATCTTTGGCAGCCGACCATCTTTATCTTTTCATTTGACAAGAAACATTACTCTTGATGCAAAGACAGTGTCAACATATTAAGCTTAAAAAGATGATCCACTTCAAGTCATTTTCTTCCTGAGGAAGACCCAAAAGTGATTTGAACCGTTGAATCAAAGGTTCAGAGAGGCTTCGAGAGGGTTCGGAAAAACAGTTCAAAGCCGGTAGTTGAATATCTTAACGGACTTGTAACAGGGGCTTCCCCGACAATATTAGATCATAGTTTCTCCAGTTAAAATGAACTGATGCTACAGCTCCTCAGTTCTCTCAACAGAACTCATTAAGTTTGCCTCTTCTACTTCGGTTGTCCACCTTAAGCCAACTCGCCTCAACTCTGCTATTGCTTCTCTGCTCTGTCTCGGCTCATCACTCCACAAATTTTCTTCAGCCAAAGGAAAACAAATCTTATTTTCTTGTCCATGATTTTCAGATCTCAACTAAATAGCTTTGATATGGGGTTGAAGTTTTCAGACAGAAGATATTTTACTCATTTAAATCAGTTGTGTGAAGCAGATTTAACTCCAATTCAATGAGTACATTAATGCTGCGAAGCACGTGGGACTGTCAACATGGAAATGGAGTTAAAAAATGTAAAAGAGCACAAAATCCTTGAATAGACACAATATATGAAAAGATGGGAGCTCAATAACGTAGGTAACAGCTTTAGTTTAAACAAAGAGAGAACTGAAATTTCAGATCTGATGATTACTCCAAAGAAAGTGCCAAACATAGCCTCGGGAAAAGAGAATGATGTCATAAGTCTAGTATATTGGAAAGCGATGTTGTCTGTATATTCTGTGCTTGTTCATAGGACATCAACAGTCTATATACTAATGAAGTACCCCAGACAAAGCTTAAACCTTCATAGAAACGTATCAAAAGAGAAACAAGAAAAGGGGGGAAGAAAGATCTATACATGATCAGCAGCATTGTCATCATAGAATGACAGGTAGAGGCTCTACACAGGTGGTATGTTGGAGAACGAAAAACCTTTATACCCCTTGTACGCGTAATAAGCAATGCGAGTATAGTAGAATCCAGGAATGAACAAGATTGACCCTAAGATTGTGAAGAACACCCCTGAGAAAAACCATTTTAGTTAACAAAAATAAATCATGTGATTTCGATAAAGAAAAATGAAAAAGAAACATAATTGTCAGATAAATAGTATCTGTGCATATGTGTACCATGGCCTCGATCACCACCAACTTTGTAGGAAGTCATGATAATGCCCAAGACTATGCCAATGCTTCCAAAAACAAGAAGAGATACAGCAAGGGCAATCTCTTTAATTGGTGGCCTGTTATTCACAGTATAAGTCGTCTCCATCATCATGTCCTCATCTGAAATTGAGAATGCATGATCTACATAAGCCATTTCTTGATTTGGTCCGAAGGTGTTCCAAGGTGAAGATGCTGCTGCTGCTGTTGTTTCTGGATATCCAGACAAAGAATTAGAAAGCCCAATTTCCAATCCCGATATTACTGTCCAGCTAGTGTCACTGTGCATAATTCAATACCACATTCTGATAGAACTCAATATAAATACTTCATTTGTGATAGTCTCTGGTAGACTATGACCAAATTTTGCAGGCTCAAATCAGCAACAAAACGAAAAAAATAAATAAATAACTAGTATTCCTTGAACAAATTGATGCCTTCACGCTGCACGCCTTGATACCAAGAGATAAAATCTTCAATGGTCAAACAAATTCGAGTGAAGAATAAAGTAGAAAAAAAAAGTACACCAACTACAAAACACCCATTGATGTTTAGAAAGAGAAACCCAATGTCCTATAATATAGTGAAGCCCCTAAACGTTCAAAGCTTAAGCATAGAGACCTTTGCTCCTTGTTAGCTACATCAGAAAAGCATGTCGAAGACACGTGATCATTAAAAGAGGAAACCTGCTCCTGAATTTGTTGGGGAGTTCTACAGTTGGCATGCCATGCTCCCCAATCTCCACATTACAGGACACAAAGCATTTGAAGGAGGACAGATTGGAATTGCTTCCAAGTGTGCGCATCTACACACCCTAGACAACTCTAACAACTATCTCGTATTTCCCTCCTTTCAAGCAGTTTAGGATGCTCAAATTGTTCCATTTAGTTTCCAATGCACATTATATTCAAGACAGCCAAACGGTCTTTCAAGATTTAATTTGATAGCAATTCCTCCGACTACGATTCAAGTGCCCCACAGAGGAAGGTTTTCTGGTGCATCGCAGCTTTCCATCAAAGACAGCAGCAGCACTTTCTCGTCCCGGATACACCGATATCACTGCCGTTCCCCGATCCTCCCGAAATTTGACATCTTTCTAACTCTAACATTCCACATCTTCGAGAACCATTCATCAATGTTATTATGGTGGAATACCCATAAGGTTTCCAGCTCAACCCTTTAACCCGCCCCCCTTAAAATCTCAATTGGTTCATTCTCATAATCCCGACGTGGTCAGCCCAACGCACGCAGCCCTAATTCGCTCCGACGGATCGCGGAAGAGAGCAAGCACGTAGAGAGAGAGAGAGAGAGAGAGTACCGCGAGCTCCTTGCGTTGCGATGTAGTTGCTTGCTGCAGATCGGAGCAGGCGAAGGTTGGAAAGGTTTGATTTTTATTCTTCTCTAAGCTTTCGGTAGAGCTCGGAAACGAGAGAGAGAGAGAGAGAGATGGGGTTGAATTTCGAGATTTAGGGTTTCTTTGGGTCCAAGAAAGAAATGCATCGAAAGCGAAAGCGGGCAGCGATGGGCAACCGATCTTATCTCTTAAGAAGTTGCTATCAAGAATGCTAAATGGTATTTTTTTAGGATAGTCATCCATAATCATCTGGTTCTCCTGTGAAATGGAATTGTCTATTATCTAAGCCGACGTGTATCGACACATAAAATATACATTGATATTAACGTCGCAAGTTAATGTGTATGTGTAATTTCTCTTTTTTAATCAATAAGATGAAATTTTAAAAACATTTCATGAGAAACAAGGAAAGAGAACAGAAGAGAAGGAAGGAAAGACCGTAAAAGACCGTGTCAACGCTATTCATGCTTTTCGATACTGAGTCCTTGTTGGTTGTCACCGAGGTCAAGCAACATGTAATAGGGATTGTACAACCCAAATAGGGCACAACTATCTTCGCATGATAGGTTGTTTGAGAGCTTTCATTGATCATCAAGTTCGTGTCATCAGCTTGTTTGGGTGACTTTTAACAGTTTTCGTTCAAATACAATAGATTTGGCCCGAGCCATGTAATCAGGCCTTCGTCATTGAGAGACCCCCTCAGGGCTAGTAGCCGGAGGCCGGATGATGCCAGTGGCATCTTTCCTCGCCTTTGTTTATATATATATAGAAATTTCGTTTTCCTTGATTTTTAATGTTTGTTCTATTTTCTTAATATTCTTTAATTTTCTAAGTACCAAGTATAATTTTTTTATTTTTTTATGGGAATGCAAGGATGACTTGTCGCATTTAACGTCGGCTTAGCGACCACGTCATTATTTTTGTCCATAATTTTGACGGAAGGACTTATTTGAATAAAAAATATAGAATTTATGGATGAACTTATATAAAGAAAAGTGTAGGGCACAATTGAATAATTTGAAGAAGTTCGAGGACCTGGAAGCAATTTGAACTAAATTCGTAAAATGGCAAAATCGACAGAACGTTCGATCAGACTCGGTTTCTTCTTCTTCCCCCTTCTTCTTCTCTTTCTTTTACCGACAGAACGCCACGTCCGGCGGTTCCGGCGATCCAGATCGCCGGCCGATCCTCCCATTTGGAGCGTGCGATCGAGATCGCGAATCGGCAGGCCGACGAGCGAGCTCGGTAACCCCGCAATCTGTACGTGTTTCGAGGTTCATTACGATTCGCCCGCACGGATTCATTGTTGGCTGTTGCGGCGTGCAGGGTCTTTGGAATGGGGATCAGCAGGACGGAAGTGAACCTGAGGAGGTTACTCGCGGCCGTGCCTAAGCAAGAGAATCAAGCGAAACTCGCCCACGTATGTCTTCCTCCCCTCTGAAACCAGGCCGGTGCCCGCTCGTTGTTCTCTGTCTTTTATCCGTTGTCGATTGAGCGCGCTGCGTTTCTTGGTGATTTTTCCTCACGGATGGATTTCGTCGATGAGTAATTTTGCTCCGACGCGTCTGCATTGCGAGGGTGTGCAAATTAAAGCCGTGACGAGGAGAGAAAAGTCGAGATAAAATCAGCAACCGATGATGGAGAAAAGATTGGTCGATTGGATTTTGGTCGGAGGTAACGTAGTTCCTCTTGAGAAAGCGAACTTCGTTTTGGGAAGGAAAAAGTTGTGAACTTTTGGGGATAGGAGCTAGCCTAAATTGAAAGTTGGGCAGTTTACATGAAAAGGTTAAGTGTTTGATGATTCCAAATATGAGAAGGTTGTTACTTGGACGAAGCGAATGAAGGTTCTTTGAACAAGTTTTCGTTGCAAAGTGTGGTGACTCTTATTGTGACTGTGGGAAAGGACCGGCACGCATCTCTTTGTTGGTAGCCATATGGCTGTTTCTGTGTCCTTCTGTAGTTTTTTATCATAAGCGATGATTGCTTGATTTTGACTTTAGCGGGCGCGGGGTTTTATTAATAACCCCAGAGGGTGTGACTGTTTGTTGCCTCTACCACATTATTTCCAAGCCAAAAGAAAAGGGAAACTATGTGAGATGACTAAATTGAAATATATTGAAGCTCCAAACGAGTGTTAATTCTAGAAATCGATGGCCAGTTCAGTGACACGTACTGCAGTTCAGCTCTAGGAACTGTATCTCCCAGGAGATGATTAGTTCAGGACGATTTGGTATCCTTTGAAAAAGTTAGTCTAATGCATGTTTCATTCAGGTGTCTCTGTTGTTTATCTAGTTAGCGACTTTCTCAGTTCTAGTCCTTATTGTTCTTTGAAGCATCTCTTTACTTTTACAATGCTGTTGTCATGTTGGCTTTGTAGTATGTTGCTACTTTAAGAGAACAACTGGAGCAGCTGGCTGAGGAGAGAACGCCAGATGGGTTACCAAGGTCCTTCACATGTCCTTTGGAATGCTTTGTCATTTACCATTGTTGTCGAATGAGATGAGCATTTCATCTTGGATTTTTCATCTTTGAATGTTGTACTGTTTGATACGAGTTTTCTGGTTATGGACCAAACGGCATGGTTTTGTTGGCTGGATCACAGACTGCTTGTTGTTGCCTCTTATATTCACTCAGTAGGACTAGAAGGAAAAAGACTTGCTATCGACTTTTTAACCGGTCAAATATTGCAAGCTATTCTGAATTTTTTGTTGATTCCTCGGTTTTGTAGAGGGAGGGAGGGATATGTTTAGTTTCTTATTCATTAAGCACAGATTTAGAGAATATTTGCTCTTTGGGTAGGCATTGTGTATGTTGATATTTCAATTCGTTTTGGAAATCTTTTTAGCTTTTAGTCCAAATTCAGTGATGCGATTAATGTTATTAAGAATAATTTTCTTGGGTGTTATATGCAAGCACGAGCTTGCGTGCGTGCCCAAGCAAGCATGCCTTCACGGCTACATGCTTCAGAATTTTATGATGGTCGTCATTTGTTGCTTAGCAGTAGATGTGAGTATATGAAGGTTAGCGACTCTGTTGGAAGACGTTAAAATGAAATTTATCTTGTCTCTATTATGTAATTGAAGTGAACATGCTTGTAGTTGAATCAGCACACATCAGATTTGCTGCCTTGATAATTCCATGGATTTGTTGGTGCAGAGTTCCAAAGGCAATGGTGATTGATTATTCTGAAAAGATTGAAGCAATTGCTGCGAAGTTATCAGCTCCTTTGGTGAGTGTACATGACCTTTAAATCTTTGTGCTGGTTTTCTATATGACAGCTGAGATTCAATTACTGCTGATTCTCTACATGGCTCTTGGACATTTTTGGTTTGGTCCATAGAATTATATCATCTGCCATTACTGAATATTGTTAGAGCTGGCTATCCTTACCTTCATCTTCTTGATTGCCTTAAGTGCAAGTCTATAAGCTGGAAATAAGTGGATGGATTAAATCTCCTTGTCCCCCTTACAGAGACGGACCTGGGTTTCATAGTTCTTGATCATTTCATGGTTCTAACAGAGTATGTTTGTGCTGTTGTGGATGGAACAGATTCTTTAATGGCATAGCAAACCCCTCTTAAAACTTTTGTTCGGAATGACTTATACTTTCAAGTATTTGGCATGCACAATTAGAACAGTTCGGTGTGTCAGTCGTCAGAGCTTAGACGGTCCTCTATCTTGTTATGGATATAGGTGAAGCCCCTTAGTACCTTATTGGCTAGTTTGTTTTGTTAATTTAGGAAGACAAAATTGTGACAGGTTTGATGGAGATGCATGAATAGCCCTCTAGTCACGATGTTTTAAGTTTTTCTTTTGATATTTTGTATGTTCGTGACATTTCATATTTAATATAGTGAGCACCAAAGAATGCTTTGATTGGACCATGTAGAGAGGTTTTTTTTTTTTTTTTTTTTTTTTTGGTTTTTTTTTTTATGGGGGTTGGGAGAAAAGGGGGGGGGGGAGATTATAGTAGATGGTTGCTGATTGCTGGTGCTCGCTGCAAATCTTTCAGCTTGTCCTCTTGCAGGCGTCTATGATGTGCCTATGGAAGTTGTCAACTCACTTATCTAATCCTTTTCCAGTGCACTTTTAAATGAAAAAGTTTCGAGTTGCTTTCCGTCGGGTATGAGGTTTCATGATATGTACTCTGCTTGCATTTCTCAGCATGATGTGGATGTGGAAGAGTCTCAGGAGCCCTTTCCAGGAAGTTCTTCTGGAGAAAGCCCTCATACAGAATTGGAAGATCCGGTTACCCCAAGATCAGGATTAAGAAGGAGATTTGCGTAAGTGAATCTACTACAGTGACAATGTATCTGTTTTGTTGCCTTTTATCGCGATAGTAAGTTATCTAGCTATTACCGATTCATGATTGTAATTCATCACTTAGATTTTTAACAGGCCGACCTCAAGTACCGCAGATACAACTCAATCCCGTAATGAAGTTGATACATCAGGACCTGTCAAACTTGATGCTGCAGCACAAGCACACATTGAAAAGCATAGGTAGGTATTATCGTTCTTGTTTGTCAGCAATGACAAATAGTCGTGATTGGGGTTATTACAGGACAACTTTATAGTTTGAGGTTTTTCCCATACCCAAAGCTATTGAATGGTTCATGCATTGCTTCTTGTCCTGTTTAAGAAATGTTTTTGTCCTGAGCACCTGATCATGGGGGCACTTCATCATTATATGTCATCGTCATGAGAACTTAGAAAAACCAAGATTATATATAGGCTGGAACGTGAAGGATCTAAGAATCTGGTCAGGTATGAAGATATGTTGAAATGATACATACTGAACGATATGACGATAGAATAGAGTGAAATCTCAAGAGTTTGGTGTCAAGTAAAGTTGAAGAAGATATGCTGTAAGACTAGCATATGGCTCTAAGGTTGAATCAGTTTAAATTTTTTCGGGCTTAAAAGTGGAGTGTGATTTAGTTTGTGAGTTAAGATGCTCTTTTGAGTCTGTTTAAGCTTCTTTTTACTTCAAGCTAGTTTTCCCATCTTCCATATTTGAACCTTCAGCTTACTTTGTGGCTGCTGCTTGAAAAATTTGACCAATACTGCGGTGTTATGATTGTCCTTCTCTAAGTATTATAAGCAGATACTGTGATTGCACATTTTCCTTTTCAACAGGAAGCTTCAAGACGATCTGACAGATGAAATGGTGGGTTTGGCACGGCAACTGAAAGAGAGTAGCCTCGTGATGAGTCAGTCCCTGCAAAACACAGAAAAAGTAAATCTTGATACTATGTTAGATGTCTTTTAATTTTTCTTTGTCTTAATTCCTTTTGTAATGTCAATTCCGGGATGTAACTTGAGTGATCTGCTTCAATCTTGCAAGTCTGTTGCAAACCAGCTGCTTTAATCATGACATTTCCCTGGGCAGTGGCTTTTCCATTTAACTTAACAATTTACTAAGTCTGAAGATCCTTATGGGTTTCATTGCAGATACTTGATTCAACAGAGAAAGCTGTTGAGGACAGCTTGGCAAGCACAAATCGGGTTAATGTACGAGCAACACAGATATACTCAGAAGGCTCTAAGACTACATGCTTTACTTGGCTTCTGATCTTCGCAATGACATGTATCTTTATTATGGTTGTGCTTTTGATTCGTGTCACATAAGAAAATCCTATTTCAAGTTTTGTCAGTTGAGTTATAGTACTTCGCATCCTGTTATGTTGTTGAAAACGTGACAGTGTAAATGTGTAGCTTAAACTCTTTGCCAATTGAATTGTGATTGAGCTTTTATAAGGTTCTCTGGACTGAGTTAACAGTGCCCTGATGCCTGCATTTCTGATGCACTCAAGAGGTAATGATGGACAGACCACTGTGATATATTCAAAACTGTCGGCAGCAGTTTTAGCGTGGCAACTGTTTCTTCAGTTTTTGGATCTTTACTGCAATAATTTGTGGCAATCATTTCTTCAGTTTTTGGATCTTGACTTCAATAATTTGTTTTCACTTGGCATCGGAACTAGCTAGCTATGCAGAGGGAAAGTAACTTCCAAACTGAAAAACCGTATACCAAACCTAACGACTTACAAGAAACACCAAGAGAGCTGTGCAGGGTGGGAATGTCCTAGCAGAAGTAAATGCTGTATGGACATGAGGAATCTGTGCTCGTGCAAAAGAACACTGACAGAATTGTTAGGTACCAATCAAGTTCCAGGTGAATCGATTCACTTCCGACAAGTAGTGTTCTCTTCGATTGTAACTATTCGTGATGAATGACCCTGAAAAATGGTCCTGGTGCTTATCTCCCAAAACCAAAAAGAGAGACTTAAAAAAATTATCATTACGGGCATCATGATGATGGTTCAGCCAAGAGCATTATAACTGAGACAAAATTCATATGCTCATTCATCTCTAGGTACAACGATAAAGTAGAAAGGCCAAAGATCCAACAGAGTATAGACGACTCTCCACACGTTCCATGACCGTAGTATCACGTCATAGCCACAACGACAACTGAGGATGCTTTGTGAACCTACATTCTTCGTTCAAGCATCAGTCATCTATCCTTTTTCAGCAGATGATGGCGTTATGCTGAAAGAAAATAGTACAATAATGTACAAAAAGGATTCAGAAGAAAGTAAGCAAAAGATGAAACAAAAGTCCTAGTCTCAAGGGTGAAAAGGCAAGATATCTACAGAGACCAGCTTTCAATCGGATGAGAGGTGACATCCTCCAAACTTTCTCCCTCCTAGTTTCAAACAAGGAAAGTCAGACTGTATAAATTTTTCTTCAACTACCTTGCATCTTCTTAAGAGCTTAACAAGGTATGATAGCTCCTCATAACTCGCGAAAGCTTTATATACGTAAGGGCCATGGGCTCCTTCTCTAGAGCCAGGACATGTAAGTAACTGGACCAAAGAGTCATTCTTTATCTCCAACCGCAAAACGGTTTTTTGTTGTGCTCACACCCGACGAATGCAGCTGCTTTCGCTTCTTTACAAGATGAAGTGCAGTTCTCCGGTCATCTTGAGCTTCTTCACAAGCTGGCTGCAATGTGGGGGCTAATTCATTAGTATCTTTGCACGCTAAAGCTAGAAGAACTACAATGATCAGTGGCATACCTTAAGAGATAATGCTCTATCAAAACTAGCAATGGCGCTATCAGGCTCTCCAAAGTTTAACTGTGCTCTACCCAGCGTGATCCATGCCTGCATAAATTCAACGCTCCACAAGGCAAAAAATAATTTAATTGTCAGTACGACAAACTATTTTCGGCAAGAAAGTTAACAATAATGAACATAGAACAGAATCAAGTGAACACAATAACTAAACACGTGATAAATGATAATAACTTTGTTCTGTTCAACAATTAACATATTAGATAGAATATAATCACCTACAAATGTGGCGAATTCGCATGCCTCCATGAATTAAGGGAGTACTCTCCTTGAGGTCATGTAAAGGACACGAGAAGACAATTCTGACCGACAAAAAAAGATACGTATTCCAGCTAATATTATAAAGAGTTCCTTCATGTCATTTAGCTAGTACTCGTGCGTCCTTCTCTACTTGCATAATCATGTTTTTGCAACCTTCTCGGCTATATGCTTCTATGTTAGATCCTTCAATTGGATCTCTTCTCCCTCCACAACTTAGTATATTCAATTCGATCCACTTGTTGTTCATAATAAAAAGCAGAATGTAATAGAAACTAAGAAGGTTGAACAGCTACTCTTGGTGATACTCCTTACAGCCAAGGTACATTTTCAAGAGGTAGCTGAAAAGTTGTCTGGAATTGCTCTCCTAAAATTTAATCAAGTTAATTGGCTATGACATCGATATTGACAAATATTTATCAATACCTCTCATATGAACATTGAAGTGAACAATTTCTAATAAGATCTGCCGCCTGAAGAAAAGCCATGAAGAAAAGAGAGACCACAAGACAAATTTGCATCCTTAACATAGAAAACAAAAACCAACATAAAGGGGTGGACAACAGGCATTGCCATAGGTGAAGATGTCGAAGAGGGGACTTAATGCAAACAATACATAAGCTCACAATGGCAAAGTAGTGTTATAACTTCATGCACTTGGCAACACAGATTAATAGATACCAGAAGACTTTCACCAAGATCTACGAGCTATGATATGGTCAACACACGCAACATTTGTGCAAATAACTAATAAAATTGCAACTGAGTTCGTCCAGAACTCCAGACATACCTCAGCCCAAGGTGGATCCAATTCAGTGGCTCCTGGGAAAGAGGACATTTGTAAGTATGCTGAGATATTTATCAGCAGAGGTTGAAGAACTTCTAAGCTTGTTAAAGCTTTTAAGCATGCGATACTAATGTTGCCACACCAATGGTCAAGGAAAAAGGACATACATGTGGACAAAATTGGCAACTATTAGAATGTTTTACCAAAACATGGGAGAACATAATCAAGAACAGAAAAATACTCGAGAAGAAAATCGTTGTATATATAATTAGTTTGACACTGCTGCTGAGATTAAAATAAAGAACCCCATAAATCATCTAATGGAAGACATGAAGAAAGAGTAAAAGGAATGGGATGTGGGACGCACTATTTGCTGCCTTCAGAGCACCCCATGCGTCTCCTATCTCAAGCAAGACTTGTGCCTTTTGCTCATGCAACACTGCATTCTCAGGCATCAAGGTAAGAGCAGTCTCCCACTTCCCTAGTGCTTCCCGGTATTTTCCCTCCTTCAAAAGTGAATGAGCCATAAGAATGAAGCCCGATAATCATACACGAGCAAACTACATCAAAACCCTTCATTACAGCTACAAATTATGGAATGATCGCAATCTCAACAATGATGAGAAAACATCCATAAGCGGTCAAGCCATTCAACATTTTCAGTTGTAAAAATCAACAGGATGTTGCAAGAGTTCCTCTTGCCAATGAGCCAACTCTTTCATGAAGCAGCAAAGTTCATAAGCCAATAAAATTACTTGCCACCAAGAGATATAGATAGTCCTATTAACCTCATAATCTGATTACATGATGCTGACACGAGTTCGCCAAACAATATGACAGGATGATAGCCAGGAGCAATCAACATTAAAGTTGGAAACTCTTAAAGCCAATTTAAAGGTTGCCAAGTCCACAATTTGGGGTATCACAACAATACCCAAAACAAGTTGTACAAATTGACCAAGATCTTCAGGCTCAGATTTTACCAAAATGGACTATGGGATTTTACTATTATGTCTACCCAATTGGAAAAAGAACTTAATATACAGCAAATCAACATTAATGAAGTAACAGCTGACCATAACGTTTTATGTAATTCCATATCCCAATCATTTCATTCCATTCCCTCTTCAGCACATCAACCCCAACCCACTCCATATCAATGGACATCTCATTCCACTTCCACCACCACCAATAATATGGTGGACCTTAAAGAAAAGAGGAACCAAAAATATATTTGAGAGATTATTAAGAAAATTCACTTTCTTTGGAAAGCAAAATTCGAAAGAACCAAAAAAAAAAAAAAAAGGACCTTGAAGAAATTTCCCCTGCAGATAAATGGAGGTTAGCTCTTCAATTATCTTTTCTCAAGCTCCCACAGCTGTAAAACGGTCACAATCCCAGCAAGCAACTCCTCAAATCAGACAGGTTGGACAGGCTAAAACATTCACGGGGCAAGCAGCGAGCTATTCCACACGTCAATCAAATTCGACTCCCAACAGAGCAACATCGGAATTTCCAAGAAACCGCAAAGGGGCAAAAAGAAATCGAAAGCAGACACGAAGAACCGCGATTCACCTCAGCGAGCTTGTCGCCTTGAGACTGAAACGATCGAGCCAGCTCCCGGTGATCGGGCGGCGACGACGACGACGACGGCGACGACGACGGGCCGTCCTCATCCAAAGTTAGGGCTTTTGACGCGGGTCGTTCTTGGTCCCCGGCAACGCCGGCGTCTTCGGGGGCTTTGATTGGCGGTGGTGGGTCGTCGTCTTCTTTGTCGAAAGGGAGATTTGGGAACTTTGAAACGGCGCTGAGGGGGCGTTTGGCGCCGGCGTTCTTCTTGTTCCACGACAACTTCATCTTCGTCTTCAAGATTTCGCCGCCGAGGTTTTACTGTCGATCGAACCGAGCGTGAGCGAAAGAAAGGTCGGTGTCCGATTTCCGTATTGGCAGTCCCAGGAATGAGATCCTGCCATAAGATGACATCTAATGACTGGACCCAAAAATGAATCTTATATACATTTCTACTTTTTAGAGTTAATGTCCGCATATGATTTAATTTTTAATCACTTAAAGAAATTCATAAATCGAAACCTTAATATTGCATAATTATTTCTTATACATCATATTAGTATCACTTTTTAAGTAAGATCAATAAATAATTGATATTTGAGGATGCAATGAATGGTTATATAATTAGAGTTGGTACCACGAAAAATCCTAAGCTCGTACATTTATGATAAATTTATGTTAAATTAATTTTTTTTAACCACTAAAAATCCTAAACCGGTACACATGTGACAAATTTCTTATAAATTAATTTCTTGACCTCTAAAAACTTCAACCTTGAACGGTTATGACAATTTTACTATTTGTTAGTTTATGTTAAATAAGGTTAATACCACGAAAAATCACAAATTAACAAATAGAGGGTAAAACTCTAAATCGATACACCCGTCAATTTTCATGTCTCATCCAACTCAAAACTTTGACTATAAAATTTAATAGATACTAATATAAAGTAAATTTGTCTCAAGTATATCGGTTTGGATTTTTTGTAATCAAAAAATTAGCTTGAGATAAATTTGTCACACACACACACATATATATATTAGTTTGGGATTAAATTTATTATAGATATATTAGTTTAGGGTTTTTTTGTTGTATTAATCATATAATTGATAATTTGACTTCACATAAGTCAACTTATCCAAAATTGTAGGGACGAAAAACTCGGAGAAAGTACTACTCTTGCATATCTCCATAGATATCGTTAGTAATACCTATGAAATTAACGAATAGATTGTATATTGTTTAAATCCAGTACTTGGAAACGCTGTAGATTAGGGAAGGTTGCCTGATTTTACCTAGGAGACATAAGTTAGAATCCAAGTAAATGAATATTTCATTAATTGTCGTAGTATAGTGACAATGATATTATTATAGGCAGTAGCAAGCCAAATTATTATCTTTTTAACAATGAACTTCAAGGCTAAAAGTATTATAAATTTGCTTTTGAAATTCACAAACCAATTAAAGAGTGAAAATTGGCTTTTTAATATTGTCTAAATATCTAAAATTTATATACAAGTGGAGTTTTTGAGTACCCAACAACTCTATCCAATTTTAAAAATAAAGAAGAAAATCAAACTCAGACCAAAATAATAATAATAATAATAATAATAATAACAATATCAATAATAACATTCCAAACATATCACATCATCATCATTTCACTATTAATCGCCAATTACTTAAATGTATGTAGAATTTATAAAGATGTTCTTAAGTTTCATTACTAGTGGAGGCTGTTTCTTAAACTCAACTCAAGATGCTCGTTTGAGAAAAGAAAAAAGGTAGTTTCTTTTTGCAATCTAATTTGGACATTCAGGTTTAAATCCCATTTTAAACTTTAAAGGTCAAAGTTTAGAAGACTAAAACTGGAACCACTGGCAACAAAGGTGAGGTCAAGTAATCCTCTACCCCCGCAAAGACTAATGAAGAAAAAGGTTAACAGCATGAATCAATAAAACGAGAGAATTCGATTGTACTAATTATAATTAGTGAAAGAAATCGCAAAAAAATTCAAAGTTCTCAAACGCCAAAAAGCAAAGAGGAGTTAATCTAAGAATTTATGGCATCTCGTAAGTCGCATCCATAATTTGATTTCTACACATTTCACCATTGACCCGTGCTCCGGTTGACATATCATTTGTTTTTCCTTATTTGAAGAAGAGAAACATCAAAATCTTTTTCTCTTTTTTTTTTTTTAATTCCACCTTAGCAAACACATATCAATTGATTATTGGACATGAGTAAAAAATGCACGTCATATCAACGATTGATATGGCGGTTTGTAATCGCTGAATATTTTATCATTATCTTACAGAGTTATCTAATTTGTTTGGAGTTACTTGCTTAGTTAGTTATAGCCAAGCCCCTCCCGCTTCCCGCTTGAGAATAGAGATTAAATATATGAACCAGCATCTACTGCTGACCAAAAGCAAGACCTTACCTAAGAACCTCCTAATCATGACTGCTTTCTTAAATCCAGATAAGTGAAGACAAATATGGTCACATCTCAAGCATTGATAGGTTTTGTTGCTACAAGACAAATTAGCAGGGCATTGCCGCATGCCACGATGCTTCCTTGAAGCTTCTTCCAATACGTCATGACCGCGTAATTGCAATGTAAACAGCTAAAAAGAAATCCTCCTCGTGCTATAAATTAAGCTGAAGTTTCTCTTTTAGTTCCATCAAGTATCTCCCAGGTTCGCGCGACGGCGAAGGAATTTGGACGAGTAATTTGGCCCATTCTTATACCCACATCAAGAAATTTCTCATGTTACAAGCTTTGGTGTAGCTGTTGAGGCGAAGCCGAGCAAGGATGCCACGAGAATGAGCGCCGATTCAATGTCTGCCAAACTGGAAATATGGAAAGGAACGAGCTTCGGGATCAAGAAGTGGAATGTGGTCGCACGGAAGAGAAAGTTAGTGAAGAGAATGGCGGTTGGTGACTAGGCAGACCATGCTGCGTCTTCTTTGCTATGGCTCACGAAGTGCAATGATCGGCGTTCCTATTCGTCGACTCCGAATTTGAAGAAAACAATGATGGAATCTAAGGAAGACGGAGAAAAAGATGGAAGCTGCCTCACTTCCAATATCTGACTGAGCAAGGAAGATCATGAATTCTGGTCATGGAATATAGAAGTTGGTCTTATGAATTTAGTGGAGAACCCTTCTTTTACAAAGTTGTAACTAAGTTTACTAAATGGAATAAGCCAACATTTGAAGTCCGATTTTTGATGTTTTTCTTAGGGCAATGCTTATGTAACCGTACTGTTATTCTTTCAAAATAACGGTGCATTCTCAGCCACAAATTGCTAGCTGACTATATTACAGGGAGATTTTAAAGCTAGTCTCATCATTTTTCTCATTTCTTCTAATATTTTCTTTTGAGAAGAAGGATGAAAGATGTGGCCTTCTAGTGAATGACGACTTTCCACACTGCCCCTTGATACATTTGATCATTCGAAGAGTAAAAACAGAAGACTCCTCGGTCGTCTAACTAAAGTAACTCCATTGAACCCTTTCTATGAAGCTTCTCTATGAGATGCAACCCGGACATATGCCCAAAAAAAAATTAAAAATTATAAAAAGCATCTTCGTTATCTTACAATGTTGCCGGTTGTAGACATATGTATAAAATATTTAAGGAGGAATGAAAAGAATGATTAAACTAACTTTAAAGGTCTCCTCATAAGTTTGTCAGCAATTTGTGGTTGAGAATGTACCGTTGCTTTAAAGAAATAACAATACCATTAGATATCTTTTCTTATCCTTGTCGAAACGGCAAGTATTCATGCCATCTTTGAAAGCATGTCCTGATGTGTTTTTGTTCCTTTTCGATAAGGAAACAGAGAATATCGCTTGCGGCCGACAGCAGAGTCCAGCCAAGGTAGCAAAGTCGCGAGCGTACCATTTGATTATTGCCATTATCATCTCGGTCTGATGAAGACAAAGATCTGGTGCGCAGTGTAGGAAAATGCGATGCGACTTTCGTCATTCCACGTCACAGATTATTGAATGAAATCTGTGCAGAGAGAAGTCGTTGTCGGTGCACAAGAAGGTCTCGGTCCTGGGAATTAGTTAAAAAGCCGCATGTATGTTGAGAGACTGACGTGGATCCGCCTCGCATATCATCATGTGCAAATAAAATACCCAATCTAAGATTCAGCTCGCAACTTATTCGAAAAGGAAAAGAAAAAAAGAAAAAATTCATAAAATAAAAAAAAAATTATTTATGTTAACATCACCGTCTTACATAAGATAGACAGTGTTGACAGGTTGGCACATCAATAATTTTCGACAGAAATTGATCAGAACGACTAAAATTATCAAAAGATTTAAGACTAAATCGATAAATTATCAAAAAATTTAGCACTAGATTGATACAACTGAAAGGTTTAAAGCTATATTAGTACAATTGAAAGTTTTAAAATTGAATTGACTGTTATATAATAAGTTAAGGATTTTAGAGATAATTTCCCTCCAGTGGTAAAATGGTATGCTATCTTTCACGATACCATAAGTTTGAGCTATATAGCTAGTGAGTATTAGATCAACTTGTACCGTAAGCATTTGCTAATACAATTGAAGAGATCTCATGGCATCAACTACACCAATAAGGCTACAATATTGGGCTTGTCAGCCTCAGACAACCTTTAATTTCAAGGAGGCTAAGTGGTCATGACTCAAACAAAGCATTTCAAAGCAAGTGTTAAAGTTCTAATAATGCCCGATAGTTATGTTAATTATTCCTCCCCGCCCTTTGCTCTTTAAAATTTTAAAACAAGCAAAAATATCTTTCATTCATTTGGTGCGGATACCTAATATTGCTCCAACTGAATTAATTAGATTGAATCTCTATCCCATGACTATGTAAATGAAAATTAAGGACAACAACTTGCTAAAACAAAGTAAAAAGGCCCATTGCTGACAGAGGAAGCTCCTGAGATGTGCTCAAGTGTATCATAGGTTGATGTTAATTGTATGTCTCACATTGAATAAGGGTGAATGAGTTGAGTATCTTATAACTCAATTATGCAATTCCTAAGGTTGACCATTATACTAAACTGAATTTGTTAGACTATTGAATTCGTGGGTTCATATGTAGGTCCCATTAGATTTTGTGGTCCAAATTTTACTCGATACATATATCAAATTATGTTAATAAGTTAATGCAATCACATCACTAGCTGATAAATTCACCATCGGAAATCAAAAGTTATGCTAAAGCTTGGTCCAATAAAGAAATGGTTTTGTGACTACAAGTCTGTTCACCTCCTTTTAATTAACTTAAAGTCAGAAAGCATTATGAAAAAGACCGTGCACAAATTTACATATTAGTACTTTCTGTTTTAAAAGCGTTACAGTGGTCCGCTGTTAAAGTTGATTTACATAAGCCGTTAAAGTTGAGGAAAAAGAACGAAAAGTTAAAAAGATTAGAATATTCACGCCCGTAAAATTCCGGTTCTCAGGAACTTGACGTGATTCAAGCAGAAGTCAAGGATTTCCATCCTGAACGTACGCCGTTTTACTAGGAATCTGACTTTTTCAGGGATTTTTTCCGAGGAAAATGCTGTACGTACAGAAAATTTTGTACGTAAGCCTCCTCGTTGTCGATCCGTTATTAGTCAACTCCAGCTAACGCATCAAAGGTGACGAAGGTCGTTCATTGAGAAAGTTTTCTCCCGACGGTGCATACAAAGTCCCTTTTTAAATTTTTTTAATCAAAGAAACTTTTCAAATTGAAGATGGTTATTCGGTATTCATACACGCCAAATCCTGTTGCCTACACTTGTTAGATGCCGTGAACATTGAACTAGACAGCTAGGATAAAGAAAGCATCCTATTATTTGGTGCATCAATTATGTATTTATCTTAAAGATTAATATAGACAAAAACCTCAAATTATACGCACTACGACATAATTACCCTAAACTTTTTTCATGAGAAACCATGAACTCATACCGATATGACAAGTATGCTTTGGATGGAACTCTAACAGAGAGTATATATGCTACATATGTATAACTTTCAGTTTTTACGTTAAAAAAAAAAAATAAGGGTGTTTGTTTCGCAGTGACCAAATTTAAGGTTTTTGGTAACCAAAAAACAAAAAGTTTGGGATATTTATATTACAGTGAGTATAGTTTGAGGTTTTTTGTAGTATTTCCCATTTATCTTTAAGTGTGTATGCCTATATTAAGTTAAATTCTCCGACATGTACCAATGTCTTCCACAAAAGGAATGAATGTTCTTAATGGCTACATAAATTTGAACTAGTTCTATGATGAGCTATATGACAAAAAATGTTGCTTGATATGCTTTGTGCAAAAGCTTTCAATATTTAATGTTCATCGTACCTAAAAGTACGGATCCTTGAAATCTCGTGAGGAAACAGATTGTTGGCTAATTCTTCAATTTATCTAGTGACACTTAATGGGATATACATTCATATGTTGTTCACGGTTCTATTTATTTATAGTCTCGACTCAAATTAGAGAATTCCCTCTGCTAATGGTCAATTCTCAATTTGGTAGGTTTAATATGGTCTTGTAATGTCAAGGCCCTACTCAAATGAGACACGTATCTTAACAATGTGAACTTAGTCGACAATAAATTACAAGGCTATTAACTAACGGTCTCATAGTTTTAATCAAAAATGGGAAAGACTGGGGCCTCGCGAACCAACGGAGAGGGCAGTTGGAAATAAAGTGCAGAAAAGATAGTCTTCATTCTCAGATCGAATATATATCTTTCTTATCTTCGTGACAAGACACGATGAAGGATGGTTTTATTATAATTCCAGTCCTTTCGACACCCCAAAAGCCTAGAAAAAGTCAGTCAAACGATTGGAGTTCATCCCCCCTGAGTCTGCCCCTTTCCTAGAGTAGGAAACTAACCTGGAAGTTTCCCAATTTGCATTTTCGCTCAATTTTTTCAAGAAAAAGGAGAGTTATGTTGCATCCGGGTTCTAGTGGCCTTGACATTGGTGTGGAGAAAATTGAAAAACCATAACCCCCCCTCTCCATCCCCAGCAGCCCACCTCCGGCCCTTCTTTGCGGTCATCAGTGTCATTGTCACTACTGTCGACGCTGATGACTCTCTGTCATGGCCCTCCAACCACCATTTCTCTTTATCTCATGCTTGAGCCCCGACCCATCATCACCCTCTCTCACACATTCCGCCAACACCGTTCTCGCCGTCATGCGGGAGGACCCCGATCCCCAACCTTTCTCGATAGAGTAGATGGAGCCAAATTTGGCAAATCCATGAAGGAGCAGTGCCTTGAATCTAGTGGGTGATTTCGAGTGGAATGGCACTTGGGGATGCAGCGACGGCGCAAGCTCAAATATGGTGGCAATGAGAGCTAAAATATGACAAAGGTTAACATTATCATAATTGATTGGCGCCACTGAAATCAAGCACATTAGAAGAAGCATATATGATAATGAAGTTGTAACAGGGCAATTAACCGATTCTGCAGTTAGAATTGTAGCCTAATTTGAGGAACAAGGACATATTAAGTGTCAAAGATAAACATATAAATGAATTTGTTATTTACGTAAGAGACAAATTCAGAAACTTTAAAGTTGGCATAATTGGTCGGAGTGTTTAAAGCAACTTTTTTTTGGGGGGGGTCTAAATTGGAAGCAACTTAAAAGGAGGTTTCGTTCAAATTTTATCAATCGCGTGCAAACTACTCTTAATCAAATCTACCTACACATGCCAAATGCAGTGAACTTAACCGTTCATACTAGGGATTGCATAAGTTTACAAGTAGCCAGATTTTCTACGCCCATGTTCTTTGATTATTAAAAGAAAGAAAAGCTGAGATATAGACTAGGATTATGTAAGCCAAAAGTATATAAACCTGTAAGCAAGATCATAACTCACGAAGAATTTAATTGGGTGCTTAAGTTGTCCATGCTCGATCCGTGAATCAGATGTTGAATCTGAATAATGAGTACAGAATAGCACTCATGCTCTCATCAATTTGTCTCATGGGATACGCACTGACAAAAGTCCTAAAGAGTGATAAGTCGGCTTTATCGATGGAAATTTCTTGAGAATGGATATGATGTGACGCATAGCGCGTCTTCGATCCCCGGATTTCGGAGTGAGGATTCGGTTAGGTGTCGCATCTTTGAAACAACGGCGCTGCTATACAGCTTGCTTATCGTGCTCGTTCCTTTTTATATGTTTCCTCCTATCCCCCTTATCACATTTGCTTGGAATTTTCCCTAATGCTGAGACCATATGAGAGTTCAACCAAATCATTTCGGCTACTCTAGGCCCTATATATAGCTACTTAAAATAAAGTTTTCTTGCTTTTCTTTTACGTACGTTGCTTACATAAAGTTCAAACAAAAAGAGTGCCGCGTATCTACAAGAATAATTGTTGCATCGAAATATTATCGGTAACATAAAAAAAAAAAAAAAAAAGACTTTTGACTGTGTTAACTGTGTTGGGAGGTATGGTAATTTTTTTGTATATCTTTCGTAGACTGTTTGTACCGAAGCTATTTGTCAAACAAAGGGCACATAATTTTCTTCTCTGCATCGGTAATAATTATGCAAGAGGTCAGTGTAACTCAATTACGACCCTTGCAAATATGCATTTCAAAAACACAAGTTCAAAATTCTACTTGTATCCATACTAAAATCTGTTTTACCGTGAAAGATTAAAGTCCAGATGAGTTTAAGGTTAAGAAAGTTAAAAAAAAAAAAAAAAAGGGGGGGAAGAAAGAAACATTATCTAGTTAGAGCTCTAAAGTTAAGCTCATCAAGTGAGTAATCTATCAAAACTCCGGATAATTAAATCAATTAATTAAGTCGAACTTTCTTCGATCTCACGAAGACTCAATAGCGCTCCGGTATTCTTATCACTTTCCACATTACTTCAAGATGCACATGACCCGATCTTTGTGACTTGTGGGCAAATTATGAAATCCCTCGCACTATAGCTTGTAGCTTGTGATAACTTTATATTCTAATCGAATCTTTTGAAGAATTCAATAAGAGGGGCGGAGGCAATCGTAACCTCCAAATTGATCGACAAATGTGGTATTTTTAAAAAGAAATTAGATATTTATACTCCCTATAAGACCTTTTTTTCTTTTAAATCGCTTTATATCGCCTCTTTAAAAGCTAATATCTTTCTTGCTGGTGACCCCCTCGATACGGTGAATTTCGTCCACGTAGGACTCAAGTAGCATCAAACTACCTATAAACCATGATAAAGCATTATGAATCCAGGTGGTCCCCACCAACCTTCCCTTTCCGACGTGGCCCGTCGCCGAAGTGCGGCACAGAGGAAGCGTCGGGCGGGCCCGGCGTTGCCCTTTCGGACGATGTCTGAAAGCTGTAGCTCGGCATCGGCTCTCCTCGACTCCCTGGCGGCCACGTGTAGGCAATCTGCGAGCTGTCTCTGTCCGATGGATCGCTCTCTCCATCGGAAGAAACCCAATTGGTCCAAAGCAGCTTCTTGCCCTTTTCTTTATAAGACCAGGCCGATGAGCAGCGAGGGAGAGAGGGAGAGAGGGTTAAAGGCAGTCGCATTTCCTCAAGAAAAGAAACGATCGAGAGCGAGAGCGATGGAGAAGAGCGAAAGTCGTGGCTTGAAGGTGTCGTGCATCGTGGAGGAGGCGAAGATGAAGCTGGCGGCGGCAGACGGAACGGAGGCGCGTAACGGAGCCAAGAGGGGAGGGGTGATTCCGGCGAAGAGGAGGCTGGTGAAGAGGATGATGTGGGACCGCGTTGTGAATTGGGTTTGTTCTGCCTTCGGTTCTTGCTTTTGCTCCTCTGCTACTTGCTCGGAGCCGGTTCGACCCAAGAAGCCGAAGGTGGGTGCTGCAGAAGTCCTTCCGCTGCCCGGAAAGCATTAGGGTTGCTGATGAAAGACCCTGAAGACTGTTTAGGCACTGACGACTGTTTCTGTTAATACTCTCTCTCTCTCTCTCTCTCTCTCTCTCCCCCATCCCCGTGTGCCTGTCAAATTTGGGGATTGTGACTGACTCCGAGTCCTGGAGAATAATTTCTGACGAATTGATTGTGGAAATGAATGATATTAATTTTCAATGTCTGGGTACGAGGATGATTGCCTCATTAGAAATTCTCCTCCAGGAGTTAATTTCTCGCGATACTGTCATAAGCAGGGCAAAGCAGAGCAGAGCAGAGCATTTAATTTTGTTTTTCTTCTTTTCCGCATCAGGTTGGCGCTTTGAAAATGGGTATTCTCAGTCAGCTGAAGAGGATTATGAACGTGTTGTATGCACCGTTATGACATCCGTGTCCCGTGGGGTTTGCTTTCGTTGAGTATTTTCTGTTCATCTGTAGCCTGGCTTCAATGAGGGAGAGAGAGAGGGAGATTGTTTCGTCGGAATTCTTTTTGTAATTTTTTAAAGTTTTAAATATTCCTCCCCATTTGAAAGAACGAAAGCGAAAACGACAAGTACGTATTTTCTTGTGGAAACAAGCAGAATATCATTTATTCTGAAGCCCGAGAGCAGTTCCAATCAAATCGTACCACCTTTTTCCTCCTTTCTTTCTTCTTTCTAAGGCAGAAAAAGGGGAAGAAAGCGTGAGGAGAGAAGTAGAGAGAAGCAACCCTTTCCAACCCCAATTAAAGAAACCTTGAGGAACGCAATCATGGACGTTTTCTTATCCCGAAACGATGAAGCCCATCATGAACTCGAAAGGGTTGCTTTTTGTTCCCTTTCCCTACCCAAAAAAGAGACAAACCGGTGCAGTCAAAATGACTGAGGACTCGAGGCTGACCAACCCACATCATTTAGTGAATCTAAGGAATATACTCTACGGATTTTCGTCACTTAATATCGATGATATCATATATTCTTTACATAAACGGTCCTAAAAATGAAAATATTGGAGTTGTGAATTTTTTTTTTTAATTCGAATATTTCATATGCTATTATGGAAAAAAAAATTAGTATGTTCATCTTACGATGGGTCTTAATGATTTTTAAGAATTAGGTGCGATGTATTCGAATAATTTTGAAGAATTTAGCCCGATGCGGACTCCAACGAGACCACAATTTCAAGAGTAGCTCCAAAGAGATGACAAAATATCATTAACTCACCTAAGGGCTAGGGAGCTCTAATTTGGCCTTCATTAAGTGAATGATCTAAATAGATTCTGCATATATTACACACTCTTAGTTGTTAACCACTAGCTAAACTTACTTTCTTTGACAATTTTCTATAATCTCTTTGCTCTGGTCCATTACAAAGCATTTTTTCCTAAGAAAATTCCTACAAATGGCACAAGGGTTCTGTCTCCATGATGACGAGGAGCAAAGCCAAATCTAGATGTTGAATTTAGATGGCATCAAGGTAGGACCCCTCCAGGATTGTTTTCATCTTGTCACACACTCCACCTAACATCAACGACAGCTATTTCGTTGATAGTTAGACATTGTGGATTGACATGTCATATTGTCAGCTATGATTTTTTCAACATACTAGCGACTGTTGGATTAGATTGTATTTGTCATTTTAGGCAAATTGATAGTACATCCAATTCGCACGGGCCCTCAAGTCAATCATGACCACCCAACAAAGGAGGGCAGTCCTATCCCAAGTGATACTTGAAGGTCGAACTATTGAAGTCCAACTACGAAGCCACTGCCTCGTTGATGAAGTGAAAAAAAAAAACTATGGGGGAAAATTACAAAAAATTCTAAACCTATTGTATTAATACAAATTCAATCATCAATATTTTAATTAGACTAATTTAATTTTAAAATTTTGTATTTGTCCGATCAATTCATCCAAATCAATTTTGGTTGGATATTGTTTGCATAGATGGCGACCATCCTACTCTTGACATGATCAATCATAAAGTGCACAAAGTTTACAATTTTTAATATTTTCTTATGTTATTTTTTTATCTTAGTTGATGAGGGTTGTCACCCTTGCTTGGGCCATCGCTAGAGCTAGATTTGATGAGGGTAGCCTTCACTTAGCCACAAGAACCGTCCCCTCGCCGGATTCGGCAATGGCCCGAAAAAGGGAGGGAAAGGCTAGTTTTCTGAGGGAACCCCCATTGCTTCGGACAAATTCAATCAAGTGGGGGAGTCCTTTCCTAGCATTAAAAAATTGGGGTAGCATCGTCGGCACTCGAAAACAATACGGTTCATTATGAACCCTTCTTTTTGGCGAGAAAGTTCCGATGTTGGAGATCGGGATTTCAATTTCTTGGAATGCGCCCCCAACCCTCCAATTTGGACTCCAAACTGATGTGTCCCTCTTGCTTTCCCCTCCGGGCTCCATACGGTGGAGTGACGACATGACCCAACTTTTTGCATTGATAAATTTTTTATTTGATGGGCCTAGTCAAGTCCGTCCGTTTATGTTGAGCCAAACCCGGCCCATAAAGGAAGGGCCCATAAAAGGAAATTGACAGTTATTTTTTAAGTGGAAATAACTATTGCATAATATGAAAAAAGAGGAACATTGAGAGGATAAAATGAAACGGTACGTTCCTTTCATTCCCTTGAGAAAATAGTGTACTCCCTTTTGAAGAACGAAACTCTAGGGCTTCAATCGATTCCTCTAAAACTGCAATGAGTATTTAATCTATGGTAAATAAGGTATGTTCGTCTCCGTGATATATTTTTCGATCAGTATCACATATTTCTCAAGCACGTTTCCACGTTTTTTTTCGATATTCAATCTTTCGAGTATCGATTCATTTTTTTGGAATTTGTTTATGATATTGGTATCAGAATGAAATCTTAGTAGAGCAAAGTCGTTGTCAGTACACAAGAAGGTCTCCTCGGAATTAGTTAAAGGGCCGTATGTAAGTTGAGAGACCGACGTAGATTCGCCTCGCAATTCATAGTTCAAGTAAAATCCTGATTGTGGTACCCAACATGAGATTCAGCTCGCATCTTAATTGATTTAAGAAATCATATGGTATTTCATGAAAGGAAAAAGGAAGAAAATCATAAAACAAAAAAATATATATATATATCTATGTTAGCAGTGGTGGTGCCACATAAATTATCAAAAGATTTAACGCTAGATTGACACAATTGAAATGTTTAAGACTCAATTAGCACAATTGAAAATTTTAGGACTAAATTAACCATCGTAAAATAGGTTGAGGATGTTTTGGATAATTTTCTCTCCAATGGAAAAATTGTATACTATCTTTCACAAACTATATTAGCTAGTGAATATTTGTCAGCTTGTACATTGATTTGAAGAGATCTCATAGCATCGACTGCACAGCTAAGGCTACAATATTGGGCTTGTCAGCCTCAAACAATCTTTAATTTCGCGGAGGCGGAGTGGTCATGACTGAAACGAAACATTTCAAAGCAAGTGTTAAAGTTCTAATGATGCCCCATAGTTATGTTGATTATTCCTCCCCGCCCTTTGCTCTTTAAAATTTTTAAACAAGCAGCAATTTCTTTCATTCATTTGGTGCGGATACCTGATAGGCCTCCAACTAAATTAATTAGATTGAATGTCTACCCCATGACTATGTAAATGGAAAGGCCCACTGCTGAAAGAGGAAGTTCCTGAAAGAGGAAGCTCCTTGGATGTGCACAAGTGCATGACAGGTTGATGTTGATCGCATGTCTCACATCGAATATGGGGGAATGAGTAGGGTATCTTATAACTCGATTCTACGATTCCTAAGGTTGGCCATTATACTAAACTGAATTTTTCTACTCTTGAAATCGTGGATTTGTATATAGGTCCCATTGGATTCGGTAGTCCAAATTTTACTCAATAGAAATATCAAATGCTGTCGATAAGTTTATGCAAATGACATCACTAGCCGATAAATTCACCATCAGAAACCGGAAGCTATGCTGAAGCTTGGTCCAATTAAGAAATATTTTTGCCACTACATATCTCTTTGCCTCTCGTCATTTGCTTAAGGCATATGTTTGTTATATGATGAACCCACTTTCGATTAACTTAAAGTCGAAAAGCACTGTGAAAAAGACCATACACATGTTTACATATTAGTCGGCGTCACAATGCATCCGGTGTTAAAGTTAATTTACGTGAGTCGTTAAAGTTGAGGAAAAAGAACAAAAAGTTAAAAAGATCAGAACATTCACGAGCCGTAGATCTCAGGTACTTGACATGTTTCAACCAGAAGTCAAAGATTCCGCATCCTAACGTACGCCGTTTTTCTAGGAATCTGACTTTTAAGGAGTTTCTTCCATCCGACCAAGAAAAGAAAAAAAATAAAAAAGGAGTTTCTTGACTTATACTAATATAACAAATATTCCTTGTATGGAACTGTAATAGAGAGTATATATGTTATAAATTGAGGTTATTTGTATCACAGTGACTAACCAAGTTTAGATTTTTAGTGACATAAAAAAGTTATGAGTTTTTATGTCACAATGAATATAATTTAGAGTTTTTGGCGGTATTTACCCTTATCTTTAAGTGTGTTCTCGTATATAAAGTTAATTCTTCGACATATATCAATGTATTTTTTAAAGGGAATAGATGCTCTTAATGGCTATATAAAATTTTCACGAGGCCGACCGATGAATTATATGACGAAAAATGTTGCTCTATATGCTTCTCGCAAAAGGCTTCAATATTTAATGTTCATCGTATATGAAAGCGCAAATCTTTGAAATCTCGTTATGGAATAGATTGTCGGCCAACTTTTCAATTTTCTCGTGGACTTTAATGGGATATGCATTAATATATTTTTCGCGGTTCTATTTGGTTATAGTCTCGACTCAAATTAGAGAATTCCCTCTCCTTATTGTCAATTCTCGATTTGGTGGGTTTAATATGATTTTGTCGTGTCATGGCCCTACTCAAATGAGAGAGATATCTTAACAATATGAACTCAGTCAACAGTAAATCACATGGCTATTTCCCAACGGCCTCCCAGTTTTAATCATAATGGGAAAAAGGCGGGGCCTCCAAACGAACTTAGTGGTTGTTGGAAATAAAGTGGAGAAAGATAGTCTCGATTCTTGGACCGAATATTGATCTTTCTCGTCTTCATGACATGACAAGACGAAGGATGGAATAGTTCTAGTCCTCTCGACACGCCGAAAGCATAGAAAAGTCAGTCAAATGATTGGAGTCCCTCCCCCATGAAGCTCGCTTTTCATGGAGCAGGGAACTGACCTGGAAGCTTCCTAATTTGTATTTTCGCTCGGTATTTCGAGGAAAAAGGAGAGTTATGTTGCATCCGGGCGGTATTAGCTTGGACATTGGTGTGCAGACCAGTGGCCGACATCCACACGCTCTCCACACGCTCATAGAAAAATTAGAAAAAACCACGATCCCCCCCTCCCCACCCTCAGCCGCCCACCTCCGGCCCTTCTTTGCCAGTGAGACATCGGTAATCGCGGCCCTCCAAGCCAAACCATCATTTCTCTTTGTCTCGTGCTGACCCCCGATTTGTCATCACTCTCTCTTGCGTTCCCCCACCACTGCTCTCTTCATCACATGGGAGGACTCCGATCCCTGACCTTTGTCGGTTTGCCAGGGGCTCCTCCTGAGTCCTGATAGAGCAGAAGGAGCCAAATTTGGCAAACCCACAAAGGAGCAGTGCCTCGAATCTAGTGGTGAGGACAGTGATTTCGGGTGGAGGGGCGCTTGGGGATGTGGGGACGACCAAAGCTCAAATATGACAAAGGTCAACAATTTCATAATTGGCTCACACAACTGAAATCAAGCACGTTAGAATTAGCATATATAATGAAGTTGTAACAAGGCAATTTACTGATTCTACGGTTAGAATTGTAGCCTAATTTAAGGAACAAGGACATACTATGTGTCGAAGATAAACATATAAATGAGTTTGTTATTTATATGAGAGATAGATTTGGAACCCTTTGAATTTGGCGTAATTGGCAAGGGTGTTCAAAGCAACTTCTTTTTTTCTTTTGTGTAAATTGGAAGTAACTTAAAGGGGGGTCACGTTCGAATCTCATCAACTGCATGCGAATTACTTTTAATCAGGTCTATTCACACATGCCAAAAGGTGCGAACTTAACTAATTCATACTAAGAGTTCCATAAGTCTACAGGTAGCCGGATTTTCTATACTCGTGTTCTTAGATTATTTAAAAAAAGGAAAATTGAGAGGGAGATTAAGGTCATGTAAGCCAATACTATATAAACACGTAAGGGGGATCATTATTCGTGAGGAAATTAACCGGTGCTTAATTTATCCATACTCAATATGTGAATCAAATGTTGAATCTGAATAATAAGTATCGAATAGCACTCATGTTCCCATCAATTTGTTTCATGGGATACATGCTGTCGAAAGTCCTAAAGAGCGTTTGGTCAGCTTGATCGATGGAAATTTCTTGAGAATGAATATGATGTGAGGCATAGCATCTTTAATTATGGGATTTTAGAGTGAGTACTTAGTTGGGTGTCACATCGTTCATTTTTATATGTTTCCTCTTTTCCCCTTGTCACATCTGCTTGGAATTTTCCCTAATGTTAGGGCCATGCCAAAGTTCAACCAAATTATTTAGGCCGCACATAGTTGCTTAAAATAGAGCTTTCTTGCCTTGTCTTTTACATATATGCCTACATGAAGTTCAAACAAAAAGAGTGCTACGTTTATTTTTCAATTCTGAAAAAAATTATGAGGATAATTGTTGCATTGAAATATTTTCAATAACATAAAAATCAACTTTGACAGCGTCAAGAGGCGTAGTAATTTTTTTAATTATCTTTTATAGATCGTTTGCAGAAATAACCCAAGTACAAAGTTGTAAGGTTACAAAGTAAATGATAAAATAAAAAATTTTATCCGAGCAGAGCTCAAAAGTTAAGGTCATCAAATGAGTAATGTATCAAAACTTCGGATGATTGAGTAAATCAATTAAAATTAAGTTAAACTTCTGTCGATACTACAAAGACTCGACAGCATTCCAAAATTCTTTTTACTATGCGCATAACTCTAGGATACACATTGTTTAATCTTCGTGACTTGTGGAAAGTTATAAATCCCTTATATTCTGATCAGACGTTTCAAGAATTTGATAAGGGACATGAGGGCAATTCTAATCTTTTTTAGATCGCCTCTTTCAAAACTAACGTATTTCTCGCGGGTGACCCCCTCCACACGCTGAATTTCGTCCTCGAAGAACTCAAATAGCATCCAACTAACTAACGAAACGAATCCGGGTGGTCCCCACCAACCTCCTTTCCTGCGTGGCCCGTCCACGCCGAAGTGCGGCACAGAAAAGGACGAGGAGGAGGAGGAGGGCATACGCGGGCCCCACGTTTCCCTTTCGGACGATGGACGATATCTGAAAGCTATAGCTAATAGCCCGGCATCGACACTTTGGCCGCCGTGTGTCAGCGACCTGCCTGCCGCTATCTGATGGATGGCTTTTTCCATCAGAAGAGTCCAAAGCAGCTTCTTGCTTTTTTTCTTAATATAAACGGCCCGATGAGCAGAGAGGGACAGCAGAGTTGAGGGCACTCGCATTTCCTCAAGAAAAAGCAAAGATTGATCGCCGAGGACTGCGACCGAGAGAAATGGAGAAGAGCGGAAGTCGTCACGGATTGAAGGTGCTGTGCACCGTGGAGGAGGCAAAGAGGAAGGCGGCGGCCGCGGAAGGAACGGAGGCGAGCACCGGAGCCAAGAGGGGCGGGGTGATTCCGGCGAAGAGGAGGCTGGTGAAGAGGATGATGTGGGACCGCGTTGTGAATTGGGTATGTTCTGCCTTCGGTTCTTGCTTCTGCTCTTCTGCTGCTTGCTCCCAGCCGGTTCGAGCCAAGAAGACGAAGGTGGGTGCTGCAGAAGTCCTTCCTATGCCCAGAAAGCATTAGTGTTACTGATGAAAGACCCTGAAGACTATTTCTGTTAATTCTCTCCCCCCAACACCCTTTTCCCACCTCTCTCTCTCTATCTCTCCCCCTCCCTCCCTCCCTTCCCCTACCCCTGTGTCCGAGTCCCGGAGAAGAAGTTCTGATGAACTGATCGTGGAAATGAATGATTTTTATTTTCAATGTCTAGGTCCGAGGATGTTTAATATATGACAAAATTCTACTCCGGGAGTTAATTTCTTGCGATATTGTCATAAGCAGGGCAAAGCAGAGCATTCACTTTTGTTTTTCTTCTTTTACGCATCAGATTGGCGCTTCAAAATGGGTATTCTCGGTCAGCTGAAGAGGATTATGTCCATATTGTATGCACCATTACGACATCCGTATACCGTGGGGTTTGGTATCGTGAAGTGATTTTTTGTTCAACTGTAGCCTGGCTTCAATGAGAGTGAGAGAGAAAGAGACCGTTTTGTCGGAATCCTTTTTGTAATTTTTTAAAGTTTTAAATACTCCTCCCCATTTGAAAGAACGAAAGCGGATTCGACAAGTACGTATTTTCTTGTGGAAACAAGCAGAATATCATTTGAGAGCAGTTCCAATCGTATTGTACCACGTCTTTCTTCTTTCTTTCTTCTTTTTAAGGCCGAAAAAGGGGAAGAAAGCGGTGAGGAAAGAAGTAGAGAGAAGCAACCCTTTCCAACCCCAATCAAAAGACACCTTAAAGAAGGCAAACATGGACGTTTTCTTATCCCAAAACAATGAAAGCCCATCATGAACTCGCAAGGGTTTCTTTTTGTTCCCTTTCCTTACCCCCCAAAAAAAGACAAACCGGTGTGTAGTCAAAATGACTGAGGACTCGAGGCTGACCAACCCATATCATTTAGTGAATTTAAGAATTTTACTCTATGGATTTTCGTTACTTAAGATCGATGATATCGGAGATTCTTCAATTCTTCATATAAACGGTCCTAAAAATGAAGATATTGGAGTCATAAATCTTCTTTTTCAATTGGAATATTTCATATGTGATTGTGGAAAATAAATTAGTATGTTCATCTTACGATGGGCCTTCATGATTTTTAAAAATTAAGTGTGTTGTATTTGAGTAATTTTGAAGAATTTAGCCCAATTCGGACTCCAACGAGACCATCATTTCAAGAGTAGCCCCAAAGAGATGACACAATATCATTAACTCGCCTAAAGGCTAAGGAGGGGTTAAGGAGCTCTAATTTGGCTTTCATTAAGTGAATGATCTAATAGATTCTGCTTATAATACACACTCTTAGCTGTTAGCCACTTGTCACTTTCCACTTGCTAAACTTACTTTCTTTGACAATTTTCTATGATAATCTCGTCACTCCGGTCCATTACAAAGCTTTTTTTCCTAAAAAAATTCCTGGAAAGGGCACAAGGGTGCTATCTCCATGATGACGAGGAGCAAAGCCAAATCTAGATGTTGAATTTAGACGGCACCAAGATAGGACCCCTCCAAGATTGTTTTCATCTCGTCACAAACTCCACATAACATCAACGGCAGCCACCTCCTTGATAGTGACCATTGGATTAGATTGTATTTATCATTTTAGGCAAATTGATAGTACATCCGATTTGCATGGTTCTCGATTCAATGATGACCACTCGAGAAAGGAGGGTAGTCCTATCCCAAGTGATACTTGAAGGTCGAATTATTGAAACCCAACTACAAAGCCACTGCCTTGTTGATGGAGCAAAACGAACTTTGTGGGGAAAGTACAAAAAATCTTAAATTTATTGTATTTGTATCAACTTAATCGTAAACACAATTTAATTTTAAACTTTTTTGTATTCGTACAAATTGAATCTATCAAATCAATTTTGATCCAGATATCGCTTGTATAAATATCGGCTATCCTACTTTGCACGATTAGTGATAAAGTACACAAACTTTATAATTTTTAATATTTTTTCTGAATTCTTTTATTTATCATTTTTTTTTATCACAGCCAGCAATAGTTGTGCCCCTCACTCAAGTTATCCCCAAAGTTAGATTTGGCGAGGGCAGCCCTCGCTTAGCCACAAGGGTCATGCTCTCACTAGATTCGGCAGTGACCCCAGAAAAGTAGGGAAAGGCTAGTTTTCTTTTGCTACGGACAAATTTCATCAGGTGGAGGAGTCCTTCGCTAGCATTAAAAAATTGGGGTAGCATCGTCGGCACTCGAAAACGATACGGTGCTGCATTACAAACCCCTCCTTTTGGCGAGAAAGTTCCGATGTTGGAGATCGGGAATTCAATTTCTTGGAATGCGCCCCCCAACCTTCCAATTTGGACCCCAAACTGACGTGTCCCTCTTGCTTTCCCCTCTAGGCTCCATCCGGTGGAGTGACTGACATGACCCGACTTTTTCCATAATAAAGAAGACGAGAGAGAAAAGCAAGAGGGTAAAGTCGCCCCGGGGGGGGGGGGGGGGGTGGTCCTATTCCTATGTGACACCACGTGAATTTTGATATCTCTATATCATTCGTTGGTTAAAAAAATAGCATAAAGCGCAACGATTTACTGACTTTCATGCGATTTATATCATATTGGACAAAACCCACTCCCATATGAATCTTTGATAGACGACAGGGGTGAGTGGTCGCATGAATCATATTAAAGATTATTCTCGAAGCACTCGTTAATACAATCCAAATCACATTTACACGAACAAGGTTAGATATCTTTAACAAAATTTGTCGAAGTGAGCCAAATTGATAGGGAGCGAGGTTAGTATGGATATCTAATTTAAAAACAAGGAATGTTCTACTTTCGTGTCAAAACTTATAGTATCATTAAAGTTTCAAAATTTGCGAAACAAAAAATATTATATTGATCTAGGTGTTAATAATTCAGGTGTTTCAAATTGAAAAAGCTAATGTATGTCGGTAGAGTACTCTTAAAAAACCTTAGCCCTAAAAAGTTCAAGGTATATCGATCATTTTGTCTACCTCCTTGGCCTGTTGCACCTTGAGAACCTCCGGTCCGTGACAAGTGATGATAGGATCATCAACTTTTGGCTATCGAATTGCAGGTGGTGCATAGTAGTCAAGGCACAAGCTAAACATTAATAGTGGGTGTGAAACTCTTGTGATAACGACGGCATATACGACTCCGAAGGAGATCCGGGTAGCTCCTCGCATTTTTTATTAATCTGAAAAAGGATGTAGCGGAAGCAGACGAATCTGACGAGGGGGTTGAAATAATTCACCGTGCATGTCATGGGAAAAGCAAAAGCAGATAAAAGGAAAAGAAAATGAGTAAACGGGACCACATGGCAAGGCAACATTTTCAACGAGGTCGAAGATGTCAGGGACGAGGTAAGTGCTCAGGTAGGTCCGACGTCTAGGTTTGACACACCCTCTCCCAGCCCTCATCACGCCGAGTGAGGGAGTACTTCGTCTGTCTTGTGTTGGGAAAAAGGAGAGAGGACAAGTTGCCCATCCCTCCGCATATAAAAAGTGGGGGAAGGCTTGGCCGAGTTCCTACCATTCCCATTTGGGGGCGCGGAGTGTGATCGGGAATCGGAGAGATCAGCTTCGCCCTCCACGGCATTCGAAGAGGGCAACGGAAAATTGAAGCAGAGGAGGAGATGGAAGGAATGGCGAAGGAATTTGCAGAGCCCGAGTTCGAGAGGCTCAGGAAATCCGGAGGAGTGATCCCCCCGAAGAAGAGATTGGTCAAGAGAATGATGTGGGATCGCGCCGTGAGTCGTCTTGTTGCTTCTTGCTTTTCGTCTCCTCCTCGAGCGCTTCAGACCCAGAAAAAGAAGACGAAGAAGCAGAAGAAGAAGATGGTGGTTCCGACGCCTGCCGAGGGGATCGTTCCCCCGCCAAATTAGTAATCGCCTGCTCGCGGTTCTACGCTTTTTCATTTCTTATTTTTTGTATTTCTTGTTGTTGTTGCTGCTGCTGCTGCTGCTGTTGTGTTGGGTAGAATTCGCTTTCAGGGAATCCTAGTATTACTAAAATGGATTCGTTGCTCTTACTTTTTCCTTTTTCCTTTTCCTTCTCTTGTGATCACCTCAGCGTTTTTCCTTTTCCTGGGGTTACAGCTTTTCGTCTCCCATAATTCTAGCTTTGACCAACTTTCAGCCCTTTCTGGGTAAATATGGGACTTTCAATTTGCCTTTGCCTTTTCAATTTTCCCCTCCCCTTTTCCCCCAGTCACGAGTCTAGTTAACATGCGGAAACAGAGCATGCAGAAACAGAGAAAAACGAACGGTGGTCTTGGGAGGAGATAAAGCAGAGAATTGGGTCGCTCTGAACCTGAATTTATGCTGTAGCAAAAAAGAAAAAGAAATAATCCTGGGTTCATGCATCTGTGAATGCAGAAAGGAAAGAACTTGGTGCATTCGCACGGAACTAGCACACAGAGAGAGAGAGAGAGAGAGAGAGAGAGAGAGAGTCGGTGTCGTTTTTCTTTCTCTGGGCAGAGTCTGACGATGTCGTTTTGACTAGTCGTTGAGGTTCGTTAAATCTGGAGATGGTGGCAGTACAGAAACCTTCAACTAAAACGTGCAATTTCCGTAGATCTTTTCCTTTCCTGAAGGTTGGGGTCAGTTTTTAGAGCTAACATGATCGAAAATTTGCTCATTAGCTCTCTCACGTGAAATTCAAATCGATAATGATGAAATCCGAGTAATCAATACAATAGATTTCTACCCTTTTCTCTTTAGGCGAACGCTTTTTTTTTTTTTTTAAAGGAGAAATAAAATTTAAGGTCTGAAAAGAAATTAAGGGGAAAAAAATCAACTTTCGGACAGAGCCGGAAACGACCTCCTTGGGCGCTCTTGCCGGCGCCAGATTGGCAAAACTTGTGGACGACGTTTCAACCCACCACAAAAAAAAAATATATATATATATTAAATTAAATGAAAAAGAAATATCGAATTATCTTTTTCAGTGCGCAGCAGATCTGGAACCTGCGAAGTGCGGGCGTGACATAGGGGAGCCGACACCAGCTTTGAGACAAATTTGTGACGTAAGGGTGATGACGTCGCGAGAAAGGGATAAGGTTTGGGAGATGGGCTATTTTGCTTTTTAAAGAAAGTAAAATGGCCCATTGCTGAAAGAGGAAGCTCCTCAGATGTGCACAAGTGCATCATAGGTTGATGTTAATTGTATGTCTCACATCGAATACGGGGGAATGAGTAGAGTATCTTATTACTTGATTCTATGATTCCTAAGGTTGGCCGTTACACTAAACTGAATTTTTTAACTTGTGAAATCGTGGATTCATATGTAGGTCTCACTAGATTTTGCGGTCCAAATTTTACTCGATACAAATATCAAATTCCGCTAATAAGTTTATGCAATCACATCACTAGCCAATAAGGGTGCTTTTAGTAACTATTCGGTTCCTAAGAATAATTTTTATTTAAAAATGATTTTTTTTATTTTACTCCCGAGAATAAATTCTAAAAATATAAAGGCGTTTGATAACTGTACAAAATGTTTATTTTCGAAATAGAAATACATTTGGTATGATTCTATTTTTTTATTATTTTAAATATTAAATATTTTTGTTGTATTTTTCTTTTTCCTTTTCTCTTTTTCTTCCTCCTTCTTTGTGGCGGGTCACCAGCAACTGTGGTGGCCAACAACCGGTTGGGGGCAAGGTTCAACGAGTTTGTCGGAGGCTTACCTAGCCACTGCAAACCTCGATCTCGCTAGCGGCCTGGTGAGGCTCGTCGGGCTGGGTGAGGCTCGACCTCACCCAGATTTGCAAGGTTGAGGCTCATGGTGGCCAGACAAGCTTGTCAAACCTTGCCTAGCTGGGTGCCGACCATCGCCAACGACAACGACAGCTAGCAGTGTTTGATGACCAGTTGTGGGAAAGAAGAAGAGAGAAAGAAAAAAGAATAAAAAAAAAAGTTTGGGCTTGATTTTGAAATTGTTCCTGGGAACGAATAAATAAAATTTTTCTACTTCTTGATTTTGTTCTAAATCTATTCTCAGGAAAAAAAAATTACAAAACGAATTTATGTTCTAAATCTATTCATGGGAATAAAAGAATAGAATCGGTTACTTTTGGCGAGTTTCTAAATGCACCCAAAATTCACCATCGGAAATGACAAGCTATGCTTAAGCCTAGTCCAATTAAGAAATAGTTTTGCGACTATGAGTCTCTTTGCCTCCCGTGATTTGCTTAAGGAATATGTTTATTAAATGATGAACCCACTTTTAATTAACTTAAAGTCGAAAAGCATTATGAAAAAGACCGTGTACAAATTTACATATTAGTATTTTCTGTTTTAAAAGCGTTACAGTGCGTCCGGTGTTAAAGTTAATTTACATGAGCCGTTAATGGCGAGGAAAAAGAACGAAAAGTCAAAAAGATCAAAAAATTCACGACCGTAAAATTCATATTCTCAGGAACCTGACACGATTCAAGCAGAAGTCAAAGATTTCCATCCTGAACGTACGCCATTTTACTGGGAATCTGACTTTTTCAAGGATTTTTTCCAAGAAAAATGCTGTACGTAGAGAAAACTTTGTACGCAAGCCTCCTCGTCGTCGATCTGTTATTATTCAACTCCAGCTAACGCATCAAAGGTGACGAAGGTCGTTCATTGAGAAAGTTCCGAAGGTCGTTCAATGGGGACGTTTTCTCCCAATGGTGTGTATAAAGTCCCTTTTTTCATTATCAAATAAACTATTCAAATTGAGGATGGTTATACGGTTTTCATACACGCCAAATTCTGTGGCGTATGCTTGTTAGATGCCATGAACATTGAACTAGACAGCTAGGATATAGAAAACATCTAATTATTTGGTGCACCAATTATCTATTTATCTTAAGGATTAATACTATTAAAAACATCAAACTATCTACTACAACATAAATATCCCAAACTTTTTTTCATAAAAAACCAAGAACTCATACTAATATAATAAATATGCTCCGGAGGAACCGTAACAGAGGGTATATATGCCACATATGTATGAGTTAGGAATTTTTCATCAGAAAAAAAAATAAAAATTAAGGGTATTTGTTTCATAGTGATCAGGTTTAAGGATTTTGGTAACAAAAAAAAAGTTGGGTATATTTATGTTACAGTGGGTATAGTTTGAAGTTTTTTGTGGTATTTGTCATTTATCTTTAAGTGTGTTCGCCTATATTAAGTTAAATTCCCCAACATGTACCAATGTCTTCTACAAAAGGAATGAATGTTCTTAATGGCTACATAAATTTTAATTAGGTGAACTGATGAACTATGCGATGAAAAATATTGCTCGATATGCTTTGTGATATTTAATGTTCATCGTATCCAAAAGTACAAATCCTTGAAATCTCGTTACGGAATAGATCGTCGACTAACTCTACAATTTTCTCGTGACACTTAATGGGATATGCATTCATATGTTGTTTGCGGTTCTGTTCAATAACATTCTCAACTCGAATAAGAGAAATCCCTCTCCTAGTGGTCAATTCTTGATTTGGTAGATTTAATATGGTTTTGTCATGTCAAGACACTACTAAAGTGAGAAGCATATCTTAACAATACCAACTTAGTCGACAATAAATCACAAGGTATTACCTAATGGTCTCATAGTTTTGATCAAAAAAGGCCAAAGGCGGGGGGAGCCTCGCAAACCGACGGAGTGGGTGGTCGGAAATAAAGTGGAGAAAGGTGGTCTCCATTCTCGGACCGAATATGTATCTTTTCTTGCCTTCGTGACAAGACCCGACGAAGGAAGGTTTGAATATAATACTAGTAGTCCCTTCGATACGCCAAAGCCAAAAGAAGCATAGAAAAGTCAGTCAAGTGATCGGTCGCTTTCCCATGAGAAGGGGACTAACCTCGAAGTTTCTTAACTTGTATTTTCGCTCAATTTTATGTTGCATCCGGGTAGGGGCCTGGACCTTGGCGTCGAGACAAGTGGCGCGTGTTTACATGTCCATAGAAAAATCGAAAAACCATGATCCCCCCTCCCCACCCTCGGTCGCCCACCTCCGGCCCTTCGTCGCCATCGTCAGTGTCATCGTCACTGCTGTCGACACCAATGACTCACTGTGATGGCCCTCCAACCACCTCTTCTCTTTGTCTCGTGCGGACCTCCAACTCTTCATCTCTCTCTCTCTCTCTCTCTCTCTCTCTCTCGCCGTCGTGCCCCCGACCCCCAACATTTCTCGGTTTGCAATCGGCTCCTCTCGATAGAGGATGGAGCCAAACTTGGCAAACCCACGAAGGAGCAGTGCCTCGAATTTAGTGGTGAAGACGGTGATTTCGGGTGAAGTGGTGCTTTGGGATGTGGTGACGACGAAAGCTCAAATATGGCGGTAATGAGAGCTCAAATATGACAAAAGTTAACATTATCATATAATTGGTTTGCACTAGTGAAATCAAGCACATTAGAACAATATATCAATGAAGTTGTAACAAGGCGATTCACCAATTTTACCATTAGAATTGTAACCTCATACGAGGAAGATAAACATTATGAATTTGTTATTTACTTCTGAGATAGACTCGGAACCCTTTAAAGTTGGTGTAATTGGTGAGGGTGTTGGAAAAAAACTTTTTTTTTTTTAATTGAAAGCAACTTAGGTGGAGGTCACATTCAAATCTCATCAATTACTTGCGAACTACTCTTAATTAGGTCTACTTACACATGCCAAAAGGTGCGGCTGACTTAACCGGTTCATACTAGGGATTCCATGAGTTTACAAGTAGCCAAAATTTTCTATACACGTGTTCTTTGATTATTTAAAAAAGAAAATTTGAGAGCTAGATTAAGATCATGTAAACCAAAATTATATAAAACCCATAAGGAAGATCATAATTCGCAAAGAATTTAATCAGGTGCTTAACTTATCCATGCTCGATCCATGAGTCAGATGTTGAATCTGAATAATAAATACTGAGTAGCACTCATGCTCCCGTCAATTTGTTTCATGAGATACACATATTTTGGATTTTTCATTGGCACTCTCAAAGCCCCAAGGAGTGATTGAATGAATATGATGTGACGCATAGCATCTTTGATTCTGGAATTTTTGGACTGAGGATCCGGCCAGGTGTCAGATCCTCGAGACAACGGCGCAGCGATCGTGCTTGCTTATCGTGCTCTTTCGCTTTATATGTTTCCTCTTTTTCGCCTTATCACATTTCTTGGAATTTTCCCTAGCGGGTGGACCACGCCACGGTTCAACCGAATCGTTTCAACTATCCCAGGCCCTCCATAGTTACTTAAAATAGAATTTTCTTGTCTTTTCTTTCGCATACATTCTTACATAATGTTCGAACAAAAAGAGTGCCACATTGATTTCTCAATTGTGCAATCCACAAGGATAATTGTAGCATCGAAATACTATCGATAACGTAAAAACAAATTTTGACGGTGTGAAGAGGCATAGTAATTAAAAAAAAAAAATTCAAAGTTCTACTTGCATCCATCCTAAAATCCACTTTGCTGTGAAATGTTAAAGTAGGGATGAGTAAAAATTAAATAAAAAAAAAAAGTAAACATTTATCTATCTAGAGTTGAAAAAAATAAAATCATCAAGTTAGTAATGCATCAAAACTTCGGAAGATTGAGTAAATTAAGTGAATTCCAACTTCCGTCGATCCCACAAAACTTTAATAGCATCCCAGTACACTCTTATCCCCGTGCACATAACTCCAGGATGCACATTGCTTAATCTTTGCGAATCGCGAGCAAATTATAAAATCCCTCCCACAACTTATGGTAACTTTATATTTTGATTAGATCTTCTCAAAAATTCGATAAGGGATATGATAGAAATTGTAACCTTCAAATTGACCAACGTGGATAGCATTTTGATAAAAGAGGAAAAAGAAGAAATATAAATTTGTTTTTAAAATCGTTTTATATCGCCTCTTCGAAAGCTAATATACTTCGTGAAGGTGACCCCCTCGACACGCTTCGTCCGCGAAGAACTCAAAGAGCATCCAACTAACTAAACCAATCTCCGGCGTGGCCGTTCCACGTGGAAGTGCGGGACAGAAGAACCGCCGGCGTCTCTCTGTCTGAAATATCCCGCTCTCCATCAGACGGAGCCCTTTTGGTCCAAAGCGGCTTCTGCCCTTTTCCTTAATATGACCAGGCCGATGAGCAGAGAGGGAGAGAGAAGGAGAGAGAGGGAGTTAAAAGGCACTCGCATTTCCTCAAGAGAAGAAAAGATCAAGAGCGATGGGGAAGAGCGAAAGTCACGGATTGAAGGTGTCGTGCGTCGTGGAGGAGGCGAAGATGAAGGCGGCGGCGGAAGGAACGGAGGCGCGTGACCGAGGCAAGAGGGGAGGGGTGATTCTGGCGAGGAGGAGGCTGGTGAAGAGGATGATGTGGGAGCGCATTGCGAATTGGGTTCGTTCTGCCTTCGGTTCTTGCTTTTGCTCTTCTGCTGCTTGCTCGGAGCCGGTTCGAGCCAAGAAGACGACGGTGGGTGCCGCCGCAGTCCTTCCTCTGCCCGGAAAGCATCAGTGCTGCTGATGAAAGACATTGAAGACTGTTTCTGTTAATCCTCTCTCTCTCTCCCCCTCCTCTTTCCCCTCCCCGTGTGTCTTAGTCCCGGAGAAGAAGTTCTGATGAATTGATCCTGGAAATAAATGATTTTGATTTTCAATATTTGGGTCCGAGGATGTTTGATATATGAGAAATTCTACTCCGGGAGTTAATTTCTTGCGATATTGTCATAAGCAGGGCAAAGCAGAGCAGAGCAGAGCATTCATTTTTGTTTTTCTTCTTGTTTCCGCATCAGGTGGGCGCCTTGAAAATGGGTATTCTCAGTCAACTGAAGAAGATTATGAACATATTGTATGCACCATTATGACATCCGTATTCCGTGGGGTTTGCCCTCGTTGAGTATTTTTGTTCATCTGTAGCCTGGCTTCAATGAGGGACAGAAACAGAGATTGTTTCGTCGGAATTCTTTTTGTAATTTTTTAAAGTTTTAAATACTCCTCCCCCTTTAAAAGAACGGAAGCGAAAACCGCAAGTACGCATTTTCTTGTAGAAACAAGCAGAATATCATCTTTTCTACTTTTTTCTTCTGCAGCCTGAGAGCATTCCCATCGAATCGCACCTCTTTTTTTCCTTTTGTCTTCTTTCTAAGGCAGAAAGGGGAAGAAAGCGTGAGGAGAGAAGTGGAGAGAAGCAACCTTTTTCCAACCCCAATTAAAGAAACCTTAAGGTAGGCAACCATAGACGTTTTCTTATCCCAAAACGGTGAAGCCCATCATGAACTCGAAAGGGTTGCTTTTTGTTTTCCCTTTCCTTACCCAAAAAAGAAAGACAAACCGGTGTAGTCAAAATGACTGAGGACTCGAGGCTGACTAAACCATATCATTTAGTGAATCTAAGGATTTTACTCTACGGATTTTCGTTAATTAAGATCGATCAGATATTCTTCACATAAACGATCCTAAAAATGAAAATATTGAAGTCGTGATTTTTTTAATAGGAACATTTCATATGCGATTGTGGAAAACAATTGTGAATTGACATGTTATATTGTCAACTATGGTTTTCTCAACATACAAGCAACCGTTGGAATAGATTGTATATGTCATTTTAGGCAAATTGATATCACGCATAGGTCCTCGAGTTGATCATGACCACCCGAGAAAGGAGGGCAGTCCTATCCCAAGTGATAGGACACGTCGGTTAGGCCATCGCCGGAGCGAGATCCGGCGAGGGCAGCCCTTGTTCAGCCGCGAGGGTCATGCCCTCGCTAGATTCGGCAATGCCCCGAAAAAGGAGGGAAAGGTTAATTTTTTTAGGGAATTCCTATTGCTTCGGACAAATTCCATCAGGTGGGGGAGTGCTTTGCTGGCATTAAAAAAATTTGGGTAGTAACGTCGGCACTTGAAAACAATACGGTTCATTACGAACCCTTCTTTTTGGCAAGAAAGTTCCGATGTTGAGATTGGGATTTCAATTTCATGGAATGCACCCCCGCAACCTTCCAATTTGGACTCCAAACCGACGTGTCGTGTCCCTCTTGCTTTCCTTTCTAGGCTCCATCCGGTGGAGTGACAACATGACCCGAACTTTTCCATAATAAAGAAGACAAGAGAGAGAAAAGCGAGAGGTTAAGGTAGGGGGTGTCATATTCCTATGCGACATCACATGTATTTTGATATCTCTATATCATTCGCCAATGAAAAAAGAAATAGCATAAACGCAATGATCTACTAAGGTTCTTAAAGTCAAAACTTTCATGAAATTTATATCATATTACACATAACCCACTTCCACATGATTCTTTGATAGATGGTGGGGGGCAAGTGGTCACGTGAATCTTATTAAAGATTATTCTCGGAGCACTTATTGATACAATCCAAATCACAATTAAAACGAACTAGCTCAGATGTCTGTCTCAAAATCCATTGAAGAGCCAAAGCGATAGAGAGTGAGGTTAGTATGGATATCTTATCTAAAGGCGAGTAACGTTCTACTTTCACAGCAATACTTAGAGTACCATATACAAGTCAAATTATACATCGATCTAGATATTCATATTTACATCATGAAAATTTCAGGTATTTCAAGCTGAAGAAGCTAACGTCAATTGGTAGAGAACCCTAAGGAAATCTTAGAAGCCTAAATTGTTCGAGGCATATCGATCATCTTGGCTATCTCCTTGACTTATTGTGCCTTGAAAGCATCTAGTCCGTGACAGGTGATGACGGACTTGCCAACCTCAGGCTTTCGGATTGCAAGTGAGATGTAGTAGTTATGACACAAACTAAACATTGGTGTGAAACTCCTGTGATAACGGCCACAGAAACAAATCCGAAGGAGATCGTGGTCGCTCCTCACATTTTTCATTTATCTGAAAAAGAACGTAGTGGAAGCAAACGAATCTGACGAGGGGGTTGAAATAATTCACCGTGCGTGTCATGGGAAAAGCAAAAGCAGATGACAAGATAAGCAAATCAGTAAAAGGGACCACATCCAAGGGAAGGCAACATTTCAACGAGGTCGAAGATGTCGAAGACGGGGTAAGTGCTCAGGTAGGTACGACGTCTAGGTCGACACACACCCTGTTCTCGTCCCGGGCCCTTATCACGCAAGAGTGGGAGAGTGCTTCTTCTGTCCTGTGTTGGGAAAAAGGAGAGAGGACAAGTTGCCCATCCCTCTGCATATAAAAAGTGGGGGAAGGCTTCGCCAAGTTCCAACCATTCCCATTTGGGGGCGCGGAGAGTGATCGGGAATCGGAGAGATCAGCTTCGCCCTCCACGGTATTCGAAGAGGGCAACGGAGAAGTGAAGCAGAGGAGGAGATGGAAGGAATGGCGAAGGAATTTGCCGAGCCCGAGTTCGAGAGACTCAGGAAATCCGGAGGAGTGATCCCCCCGAAGAAGAGATCTGTCAAGAGAATGATGTGGGATTGCGCCGTGAACTGTCTTGTTGCTTCTTGCCTTTCGTCTCCTCCTCAAGCACTTCAAACCCAGAAAAAGAAGAAGAAGAAGAAGAAGCAGAAGAAGAAGATGGTGGTTCCGACGCCTGCCGAGGGGATCGTTCTTCTGCCAAATTAGTAATCGCCTGCTCGCGATTCTAGGCTTTTTCATTTCTTGTTTTTCAAACTTCTTGTTGTTGCTGCTGCTGCTGCTGTTGCTGTTGTTTTGTGTAATTCGCATTCACGAAATCCCAGTATTACTTAAATCGATTCGCTGCTCTTCCTTTTCCCTTTTTCCTTTTTCTTCTCTTGTGATCGCCTCAGCTTTTCACCTTTTCCGGGGGTTACAGCTTTTCGTCTCCTAGTTCGGTTTCATTTCCAGGTGTGACTCTCGTCCCACAATTCTAGTTTTTATCAACTTCAGCACTTTCTGGGTAAACATGGGAATTTCAATTTTCCCTTTTTCTCTCGAATTCCCCCCTTCCCTTTTGCTATCAGTCATGGGTCTAGTTAACATGCGGAAACAGAGCATGCAGAAACAGAGAAAACGAACGGCGATCTTGGGAGGGGATAAAGCAGAGAATTGGGTCGCGCTAGTTAAAATATTGTCGTCCTCCGCAAATTCGGTATCTCTGAACCGGAATTCATGCTACAGAAAAATAAAATAAAAAAGAAGAAGATGTAATCCGGGGTTTATGCATCTGTGAATGTAAAAAGGAAAGAACTTGGTGCATTCGCACGGAACTAGCATAGAGAGAGAGAGAGAGAGAGAGAGAGAGAGAGTCGGTGTTGATTTTCCTTCTCTGGGCAGAGGTTGGTTGGTGATATCGTTTGGACCAGTTGGGGAAGTTCGTTAATGCCGGGTCCAACGGAGCATGCAGAAACGGAAAAAAAGAAAAAAAAAAAAAAAAAAAGAGAACGGGGATCTTGGGAGGGGATAACGAGAATCGGGTCGTTTTAGTTGGTATACTGTCGTCCTCCACAAATTCGGCATCTTTAAACCCGAATTTATCCTATGCTAAAATAAATAAATAAAAAGAAGCAAACCTGGGTTTATGTGAATAGAAAGAGGAAAGAACTTGGTGCTCTGACACGGAAAGTAGCAGAAACAACATAGAGAGAAATATATATACGGAGAGAGTGAGAGTCGGTGTCATTTTGCTTTCTCTGGGCACAGGCTGGCGATGTCGTTTTGACTAGTTGTTGAGGTTCGTTAAATCTGGAGATGGTGGCAGCACAGAAACCTTAAAATAAATCGTGCAATTTCCGGAAACTTATCTTCTTCACTGAAGGTTGGGGTTCGTTTTTGGAGCTAACATGCTCGAAAATTTGCTCATGAGCTCTCTCGCGTGAAATTCAAATCAATAATGAGGAAATCCGAGTGATCGGTAGAATAGATTTCTGCCCTTTTCTTTTTTTAGGCGGACGCCTTATTTTTTCAACGGAGAAATAAAATTTAAGGTCCGAAAAGAAATTAAGGGGAAAAAGAATCTACTTTCGGACAGAGCCGGCAACGACCGTCTCAGGCGCTCCCGCCGACGCCAGATTGGCGAAACTTGTGGACGACGTTTTAACCCCCCCCCCCCCCCCCCCCCCAACTAAAAAAATTGAAAAAGAAAAACAGTAAATGAAAAAGAAGTACTTTTTTCAGTGCGCAGCAGATCTGAAACCTCCGAAGTGCGGGTGTGACATCAAGGAGCCGTCGCCAGCTTTGAGACAAATCCGTGACGTAAGGCGATGACGTCGCGAGAAAGGGATAAGATAAGGGATATGAGCTATTTTGCTTTTTAAGGATTCTTATGTCGGATTCGTCGCCATTTTACAACGTTTCTTTTTCTTTTTCTTTTTTTTAATTAAAATTAAAAAAACGCTTTATTTATGGTAATAGAAAAAAAAGATAATAACGAATAGAGGGTAGGGGTTTGGATTGTGTATCGACATCCACACGGTCAATCTCTGGTAGAAGAAAAGTTCCATCGGAACAATTATTTAGTTCAAGACAACCTCGTTTTTTATTTTTTTTCAAAAAAAAATAAGCGGAAGTGAGGGGGAGAAATGACAAGAAGGTATTGGAACATCAATTTGGAAGAGATGATGGAAGAGGGAGTTCATTTTGGTAATGGTACTAGGAAATGGAATCTTAGATGTCAACCTTATATTTCTGCCAAGCGTAAAGCTATTCATATTACAAATCTTATTAAAACTACCAGGTTTTTATTAGAAGCTTGTGGTTTAGTTTTTGATGCAGCAAGTAGGGGGAAATAGTTTTTAATTATTGGTATCAAGAATAAAGCAATTGATTCAGTAGCATGGGTAGGAATAAAAAAGATTATAAGTGGGGTTTGGCTTTGGGGTTCGGTCCTCGATTGTTTTTCGCCTTTTCCTTTTTGGAAAATGGCGAGTATCCACACGATCTTTTGCAGCGCATGGGAAGTGGGTACAGCAAAACTTTTAAGAATGATGGGATATCTTGAAGAGGAGGAGGAGCACGTCCATCATGATGTGTCATTTCCTTATTTCATAAGGAAAACGAGGACATCGTGCGCCGGCAGCCGACATCAGAGTCCAACCACAGAAGCAATGTCGCGAGTGGACCCCCTTTTGATTTACGTTGTTCTCACGAGTCTTCATTATTGAGACAAAGATCGAGACGCCCACATAGAACAGCCTCGCATATTGCCGAGTGCAAATAATATCCCGACTGTGCTGCCCGTTTTGACTTTAGTTCTCATACGAGATCATAGGCTATTTCATGATAAAAAAAGAGAGAAAAGAATGGGACGTGGTCCATCTATTGTATAGAAATTTTGTCTATTTTATATCTTGAACATTTGTTACAATGTGTGAAGAGATCTCCTATTAGTTTTGACACTGATAAGGTTACAGTAATGGGCTCGTAGGCCTCAAACGACCTTTTAATTTCAAGTAGACTAAGCGATCTTTAATCAAACAGAACATTCCAAAGCAAGTATTAAAGAACACTTAAGATAATGCCCGACAAAGAGTATTTGTGGTGATTATCTCACCCTTTTGCTCATTAAAATATTGAAGCAAGCAGAAGTATCTTTCATTTATCTGGTGTGGATACTTGATAGCGATCCGACTAAATTAATTGCGTTGACTCTTTACCCTATGATTATATATATGAAAATTAAAAATAAAAATTCTCTAAAAGAAAGTAAAAGGGCCCGTTGTTGATGGGGGAATCTCCCGGGATGTGCGCTGGAATATGATAGGTTGATGTGAATTGTATATCCCACATTAGATACGCATGCATGACTTGAGTGGCCTATAAGTTGATTGGGCTGTTCTTAAAATTGACTAGTTTAGAACCTGCTTGCTGGGCTCTATAAACTCTTCACCATATTGTATGCTCAAGCAGGATTCCGCCAATAAGTCTATTCCATCTTTGTCCTGTCTCATCTTTAAAGGACTCAAATTTACTACAAATACTAAGCCTTTCTTTTGGGAAAAAAGTCATAATGTACACATAATAAATTGAATTCACTAGACCATTAAAAATGATATATTTCAAGTGAAATTACACGGGAATCCTATCAAATCTGATGGTTTGGATTTAGTTTAGGATATGTATTAGATCTACTGAATAATTTGTACAATGATGTCACTGGGTGAAAAATTCACCATTAAAAGCCAGAAAGGCATGCCTGGCTGTACTGCAAATTGGTCCAATCAAGAAATTGTTTTGTGACTCCAAGCCTCTCTGCCTCCTGTCATTTTCTTAAGGAATATGTTTTATATATGGTGAACGCTCCTTTTTTTTTTTTTATATATCTTAAACTAAAAAGTTCACATATTCACACTTCATGTTTTAAAAGCTTTACGGAGAGTTCGGTACTGAAGCTAAGTTATATGAGCCGAAGAATTTGAGGAAAAAGAATAAAAAGTTAAGAAAAAGAGAGATTTAATGGGCCCTAAAATTTAGATTCTTGGGTACTAGACATATAATTCTAGCAGAAATCAAAGATTCCCATCCTAACTTTTTGCCATTCTACTGGTAGTCGACTTTTCAGGGAATGTTCTTAGAAAGTGCTGTCCGCAGGGAAGACTGTCTTTGTAAGCCTCGTTGCATCGATCTATTATAATAACTATATGCTAAGGCATCAAAGGTGACGAAATTCTTTTACAAAGAAAATTTTCTCTATTGATTGTGCATATCATGATTGATCCTAATTGATTATCTTGTCACTATAGCCACCTATTGCTTCGTGTACTCTCCATTATGATATATACGGATATATACAAAGATTACATGATTTTCTCTTCCGCATAATTCTAATCTCCATAAATGGTGCAAGGACATTTGTTCAGTGCACCAATAATTTATTTATCTATATGCATTCTCATCTATTAAATTAAAATTCTTGACATGTAATGATATCTTTGGCAAAAAGAATGACCATTCTCAATCACTACTTAAATTTAATGAGGTTGATAGATGAACTACACGGCGAAATATTTTGATGCATATACATTGTGCAAAAAAAAAAGGTTTCAATATGTAATATTCATCTAATGTGAAAGCACAAATCCTGAAAATCTTGCTAATGCTTCGAAAGGCAAAGTGATTTACAAATCAAACTTTTGCTTCTCTTTCATTTTTTCTCGTGGACCTCCATTGGTATACTTTCGTATATTGTATATGGATCTATTTAATTATAGTCTCGACTCAAATTATAAAATTTCCTTTGCTTTTTGTTTTGCTCGTTAATCGGGTCAGTTCTCAATGCGTTAGGTTCAATATAGCCATGTCATCCCAAGGCCCCGCTCATCTAAGAGAGGGGTCTCACCAATACGAACTTAAATTGATAATAAATTACAACAATAATTTATAAAATTCTCATTAAAAAGGAGAAAATAAAAAAGTGGGAGTGGTCAGGCAAGTCAACATTAGTGGTAGTGGGTAATGAGTGGCGAATGATAGCCTCGAAAATCTAAGCAAGTCTTTTGGGCAGGCAAAAGCATAGAAAGTAGTCAAATAATTGGAGGCCGTCCAGTTATTTTTCACTTATCTTTGAGCAAGGAACGCACTTGGAAGTTTCGTAATTCTTATACTGGCTAAATTGTGAAAAATTATGTGTGAGCTTAACCAAAACAAGATAAATTACTACCCCTTTGTCGCCCTCAGCCGCCCATCTCCAGCCCCTCCTTGCCACCGTCCCAATATTTGACAACGATTACTCTCGCTTACGGCCTTCAACCTCGCCCGTGACCCCCGACCCCTCGTCGCTCCCTCGTACATTCCCCTACCACCTTCCTCTCCCTCACGCGCGAGGCCACCTGATAGGCAATCAACAAATTTCATCCTCAAAATCATAACCCAACTCGATGAACTAAGAGTTTGGTGCGACATGTCAAATACAAACGTGGAAATGAATTTGTTATTTGCATATGAGATAGATTAAGAACCCTCTAGGTTTGTGTAATTGGCTAGAGCGTTCAAGAATTTGCAGTTTAGGAATTGGATGAACTCATTTAAATCTCATCAATTATGTACAAACTACTATAAATCAAATTACCAAAAAAGTTCTAAGTCTATTACACTTATGTCGATTTAATCTTAAACTTTTCAATTGGCGAATTTGGTCCTAAACCTTTCAAAATCATGTCAATTTAGTTTCAAATTTTTTGATGATTTGCCAATTTATACAAACCTTTTGACTACATAAACCCATAAGGAAGATCATGATCATGAGCAAATTAACCAAGTGCTTTTAACTTATCCATGCTCAATTTATGAGATAGACGTAGAATATAAAGTAATGCAACAATTTTCGTGTCGGTATTATGCTAATGACAACACTCATGCTCCCATCAATTTGTCCCCCCCTCCCCCCAAAAAAAAAAAAAAAAACATAAATGATTCTTAAATTTTGGTCAAATGTGCAACAAATGTGACAAAGAAGTCTCTAAATTTCAAATTTGTGCGATGTGATCTTCAAAGTTTAGCTTAATGCGCAATGCAACCTTTAAAATTTTAATTTGTTTAATATGATTCATTAACTTTTGATACGTATTCATTATAGTCTTGAACTATATGAAAATGTTTAATGTTATTCATAAACTTGAATTAATGAAAAAATAATATTGGATATTTTCATATAAACTAGCAACTAGATTGAACAATTACTGAAAGTCCAAAACCAAATTGAACAAATTTAAAGTTGATGACTTACATTGCACGTTGCGATAAAATTTACAAATTATATTGAACAAAATAAAAAAAAATTAGAAATTATATTATAAATATAATGAATATTTACCGACCATTCGTGCATTTATGGCATTCGTCACCACTTACGTGGATGCTGTTAAAGTCCAAACATTGATTAGTTGGTTGCGTCCTTAAAATTACTTGAGAACTAATATAATGTGATGCAGAGTACTTTTGATTCTTGGATTTTGGAGGGACGAGCCGGTTAGGTGGTTAGTCACATCTTCTGGACAATAACGGTGCGGTGGTTCTTTTGTGTGTTACTTGTTCCATTTTTTTTTTTTTTTTTTTTTTTGTTTTCCACATCTCGTTTCTTGGAATTTTCCCTAACATTAGGACCATTCCGAATTTCAATCAAATCGGTTTCTGACAAAAAAAAAAAAAAGACATTTACTAGGCACTAAATAGTTGCTTAGACTGAGTTTTCTTACTTATTGTTATAGGCTCTTCGCTACAATAACACGAATATCGAAGCTATCCATCAAATTAAGGACACAGAGTTTACATTTTGCACCTATAACTGCCATGCACGAGTTTAGCAAGACATAAGCACGACACCAGCAAATATGCATATAAGAGACATCCGTCATTGTAATTTGTTGAGCATTCAAATACAATTTCAGAGTCCTACTTGCATCCACGCTAAAATCTTTTTTATTGTAAAAGATTTGGCTCTAGGTGAGCTTAAGTTGGAGTTTATGATTTAAAAAAAAAAAGATTTATTTGAGTAGAGCTCAAATGTGAAGCTCATCGAGCAAGCTAAGTATCGTCTCTTATTCGTATTAACAACTACTATAAGTGGGCTCTGGATAATTAAGTAAATTAGTTAAATTAAGTCAAACCTCCGTCGGTTTCAAACCTAGTATTCTTCTCACCATGTGCAATAACGCTGGGATGCACATTGCCTAACCCGTCATGACTCATGGACAAATTATGAACACCTCATCTAGTAGCCAGTGATAGATTTATACTTGATGTTGCGTTTTCAAAAACTCAAGTCAGGATACAAAGGTAATTGGAATTTTCATAATAATCCGTGTATATGATATTTTTAATGGAAATTCTATAATCCCTATAAAAATCTTCATAATTTCTTCACATCGCCACCCCACTCCCAAAGTTAAATCTCTTTATGGGGGGGGGGCAAAGTCTTTCGACACGCTGAATTTCTAAAGGACAGGAACATGAATTTCCACAAAGAACTCAAACAGCATCAAAGCTGTCTGAAGAACGGGCGGTCCCCACCCTACCACCTAAAGGATTTTCCTACGTGGCGTGAGTGGGGCCCGGATAAGTATTAGCGGAGCCGACATTTCCCTGCACAAGATATGTGAAAGCTGGAGCGAAAGCTGTAGTCCAACATGGACTGTTTGGCGGCCACGTGTCCGTCCCTGGAAGCAACGTGCTCTTTCTCTCGCCGTCTCCATCCGAAAGAACCCCACTTCCGATTCCCGGGCAACTCCTTTTCCCTTATTTTTTTTCTTTATATAACCAGACCACAGAGCGAAGAGAGCCAGGGAGACAGTTGAAGGCGCTCGCATTTATCTCGAGAGGAGAAAAGATCGATCGCGGAGAGCTGCGATTGAGAGGGATGGAGAAGTGCGAAAGGTATGGCGACGCTATAGGGAGGAAGGTGATGTGCACCATGGAGGAGGCGGAGACGAAGACGGCGATGGAAGGAAGGGAGGCGAGTTTCAGAGCCAAGAGAGGAGGGTGATTCCGCCGAAGAGGAAGCTGGTGAAGAGGATGATGTGGGACCGGTTTGTGAATTGTGTTTGTTCTGCTTAAGCTCCTTGTTTTTACGCTCCTCCGTCGCGTGCGCTCTGAACCGGTTCGAGCCAAGAAGAAGATGGTGGGAATTGCAGAAGTCCTTCCTCTGCCCGGAAAGTCTTAGTGTTGCCGATGAAACTAAAGACTGTTTCTGTTAATTCCATTTGCAATTTCGTGAATTTGAGTCACGTTCAGTGGAGGTTTTGTTTAGAGTAATATGATACTCTCTCTGTCTCTCTCTATCTCTCCGTCTCTCCGTCTCTGTGGTCGCTGTCTAATGTGGGGATTCTGAGAAATACTAAGTCCCAGAGAAGAACTTCTCATGATTTGTTATGGAAATGAGTGATTTCGATTTTCAATGTCTGGATGATTGATTTTGTGGCAAATTCTTCTTCCGGAGTTAATTTCGCACGATAATTCGTCTGCTTTCAAAAGCAAAGCAGGGCAGGGCAGAGCAGAGCATTCAATTTGTTTTTCTTCTGTTCCCCATCAGATTGGCGCTTGAGAAAAGGGTATTCTCAGTTAACTGAAGAGAATTGCGTGCATGTTCGATGCGCATCTACGACATCCGTATTCCGTGGGGTTTGCTTTCGTTGAGTGATTTTTGTTCATCTATAGGCTGCCTCCGATCAGAGAGAGAGAGAGAGAGAGAGAGAGAGAGAGAGGGGGGAGGGAATTTGTTCGTCAGAATTCTTTTTGTAATTTTTTGAAGTTTGAAATATTCCTCGTCATTCGAAAGACCTAAACGAAAAACGGGAAGTACGTATTCTATTGTAGAAATAAGTAGTATAATAATCCGGTCCATATCATGGAACCAGTTCCATAACATTATACGCAAAGACGTGGATACATTTCAATCATTGATGGTGGGCTGTGGTTGAGCAAAGCATGCACGACCGCTTTCCAACAATTTCTTCAAAAAAAGAACCTTTCTTTTTCAGCCCAAAAGCGAACGCTAACATCCATCGGGTAGTACCGTTTCCCTCCTCCTTTTTCTAAGGCGGAACGGGGAAAGAAAGCAGGAGGTGACCATTTGTTCTCAAGCAGAGCCTTTCTTTTCAGCGCAAAAGCTAGCACGCCATCGGATCGTGCCATTTCTTCTCGTTTTTCTATGGCAGAAAAGGGGAAGAAAACGGAGGCGAGAAGAAACAGAAGCGCCTTTTCCAACTCCAGTGTGAAGCCACCACCGGGAAGGGTGCTTTTGTTCCCTTTGTCCCCAAAAGGAGGCGAACCGTCGTGCGGTTAATGACCAAAAGACTTGGGGCTGACCAACGATTTAATTTAGTAATTCTAGGATTACTAAATGTAGTTTCATCACGTACATCGTTCGTGTCAAATATTTTTTTGGCACGAGCAATCATCGAGTCGCAAAACTTAATCTAGAAATGGAAGGAATACGGGGGTATCGATGTCATGAAATCCTTGATTAAGATATCTAATATGCGCCATAGTTTTCCGTTCAATTAGCACAACCCTGAACGACCCAATTTTTCTGGGTTTACGCACTCACGTTCTCTGCCAATTTTCTATGGAAATCTCTTCGCTCCAATCCATTAAAAAGCTTTTCTCCTCTGAAAATTCCTGGAATCGGAACAAGAAGTCACCTCAAGCCAAGGCCAAATGTGGATTTAGAGGGCACCAAGGTAGAACCCCACAAGCGTTGTTTTAATGTCATCACAAACTCCACCTAACATTAATAAAATACACTTCACGGATAAATAGGCATTGTGAGTTGACTCGAAAAATTATAAAAAAGATTGTAAACTTATTATATTTGTGTTAATTGAGCTTTAAACTCGTCAATTGTGCTAATTGAGGCCCAAACCTTTTGATAATCTGTTAATTTAGTGGTTCCAACTAATTTTGACTAGAAATTATTGACATGGATATCAGTCGTTAAACGTGACACGACCAATGCTAACATGGATAGTATTTTTAATTATATTATATTATATTATTTTTTATTTCTTTTTCTTTTTTCTTTCTTCCTCTGTCGGTCATTGAGTCTTGGCAACGACCGATGACTGGTCACAAAAGAAGGTCAGTGAGGCTTAAGCTAATCTAAGGCCAACAAAGCTCCATTTCGCTTGATCCCAGCAAGCTTGAGTCTCACTAGCCTTGCTGGCCTCGAGCGAGCTCAACCTCACTGGACTCTAGCAAGCTTAAAACTTGCCTAACGACGGTAAGGCTAGAGCTTGTTAGGACAAGGCTTGACCTCATTGGCCTCAAGCGAGCTCGACCTCGTTGGGATCTAGCAAGATCATGCCTCGCTTGAGGCCAGCATTATCCTGTGGCTCATTGTTAGCTGTCACTGAGGCATAGTGACCGATAGAGGAAGGAAGAAAATGTAAAGTAAAAATAAATAAATTGTAAAAATTGTCCATATCGATTTTGGCCATGCTAACTAGGAAGGCCAACATTTATGTTAGTAATTGCCAGCCAAGATTAATTAGAATGATTAAATTAGCAAATTATTAAAAGGATTCTATTCCTAATGGTCTAGTTCCAAGTTCTAGTGAGCCCTAATTTGGTTCTCGGTTCACGGTTCCTGGAGGGACTATAAATCTGCTTGGTGTCATAAAATATGTGAAGTATACTAAGAGTGGTATAAAGAATGAGTATACTGAGTAATTTGGCATACCGAGATGGGTGGGTCATGTTCAAGACTCATTAAAGATTATGAGATTGCCGCGTCACTTAGTATAGTAAGTTCGGAAACCATCTCAGTATACCCATTACCTAGCATCATTCAACTATAAAATTAGGATGTGTATGATCTTGAAATCAAAATACCAGACTATTCTCCATTTAAAAAAAAAAAAAAAAAAAAAAACCTGCAAAAAAAGGAAGGCACCCTTCTTAAGATTGTCGTACAAATATGATTCTTTCACTTTTTTTTGGGGGGTTGCCGGGGGGGGGTGTCAGATGATTCATTTACTTTAGTGTCTTCTAAAATGAATCTTTTCATATGGTATTAGTCAAAATAGGCCTCCAAAGTAAACCTCAACATGCTCAGCAGCTGTATTATGTTTCCTTTTTAATTTTGAAGTAGCTGGGGACGAATTAACCTTAAAAAAAAAAAAAAAAAAAAAAAGACAAGACTAGAATATATGTTTGTTGTAGCCATTGACAAAAAGGGAAATTTTCATTTTTGTTATTGCGTTCACTTTTATTTTGCTTAACTAAAATGAAAAAAAAAAATTGACCGATTCTTGAATAGATCCTGAAACTGACTCTGAAACTTGTGAAAGTAAGGAATCGGTTCCAATAGGTATGTTCCAAAATCTATGCAGAACGTGGAAATCTAAAATTGCTCACCTCTAGATAAGTTCTTCAAATTTCCGCCGTAAACCTCCTCGCGATTTAGAGTTGAAGATCCAATATCTCCATTTACCAACTACTTTCATCAATTAGAATGTTTTAGAATACGAGTATATGATGCCATGATATCCATAAGATATTCTATGGTACCCTAGAAAACCTTAGATGGTTAGAAATTTTACGACTAGCCTAATCATCTTGGCTACCTCCTTGGCCTTTTGCACCTTGAAAAACTCTAGTATGTGACAAGATATGACGAGCTCGCCAATTTTCAGATTTTTGGGTCATGAATAGTATGGAGTAGCTATGGCACAAATCAATTATTCTGAAGTGAGTGCAAAACTCTTGAAAAAACCTTAATTGAGCATCATTAGTGCTAAATATGCCTCATTCACCCTTTTTATTAGTACTAAAACGAATCTGACAAAAGGCGTCCAAATAATTCACCATGCATGTCATTAGAAAAGCAAAAGCAAATAAAAGATAAAAAATAAAGTAAGGGAATGGAATATTTTAATTATGTAGAACACGTTAAGAACTGTTGAGGGCAATGGGTAGATCCAAAATATAGATTAACACACCGCGTCGCGTCGGGTCATGACACAGAGAGAGAGAGAGAGCGCACCTTCTTTATAGTATTCTGAAAATTAGAAAAAGGAAAAAGAGAAAAGAAAAAAAAAAAGGGAACTTTCTCTTCCCAATTTGCCCTTCCCTTCGCATATAAGAAAAGGAGGGAAGGCTTCTTCAGTCTCAGCCACCACATTCAATTGCAGAGAGTGATCAGAACCGAAGAGATCAGCTTCATTCGCCAAGAGATTCAGAAAGGGCAACTCAGAGGAGGAGACGGAAGAAATGGGGAAGGAATATGCGAAAGAACCCGGTGGGTTCGGGTTCGGGAAGTACAAGAAAGCTGGAGGGGTTATCCCGCCTAAGAGGAGATCGGTGAAGAGGATGATGTGGGATCGCGCCGTGAGTTGTTTTACTGCTGCTTGCATGACCCAGAAAAAGAAGAAGGAGACGGTGGTTCCACCACCAACCAAGAGGATCTTTGCCCTGCCAAATCATTAATCGCCTGCTCGCGATTCTACGTATTTTTAAACTTTATATTTGTAAATTTCTTGTTGTTGCTCTTGTTGTCATGTGTAGAATTGGCTTTCAGGGAATCTCAGACTTACTTAAATTAACTCGCTGCTTTTCCCTTTTCTTTTTCCTTTTCCGGAGGTTACAGACATCTCCTAGCTCTGTTTCATTTCCAGGTAAAAAGATGGGGCTTTCAAATGACCCTTTTTTATTTCCTAGTTCCCCCCTTCCCTTTCCGCATCATTCATGGGTCTAGTGAACATGCAGAAACAGATCACGCAGAAAGAGAGAAAAAAGAAAAGAACGGCGGTATTGGGAGGGGATAAAACAGAGCATTTGGGTTGCGACAGCTAAAACATCATCATCCTCCTCCTCGAATTCCATATCTTTGAACCCGAATTTACGCATCTGTGAATGAAAAAAAGGAAACAACTTTGGTGCACTCGCACGGAACTAGCAGAGACAACAGCCACAGAGAGAGAGAGAGAGAGAGAGAGAGATTCTGCCTTCAGACAGAGCCGGAAAAGACCTTTTACGGGGGGCTCCCACCGGCGCCAGATTGGCGAAAATTGTGGGCGACGTTTACCCCTCAAGAAATGGAGGAAGAACAATAATGAGTCCTGGAACCAGCGTAGTGCGTAGGCCGACACACCGCTGAAGACAGATCTGCTGACGGAAGAGTGATGACGTCGCGATGAAGGCGTAAGGTTGAGTGAGAGAAGGGGGGGAGAAAGTGGAAGTAAATTCCTTGGTACCAGGAGCTCACTCGGCATATAAAATTCATAAGATTTTAAGGATCTTATGTCGATTCGCCGTCATTCAGGACTTGAGTAGGGGCGAAGATAAATATGCCCCAATCTTAGCCCTATAAGTCAAGGTATAGAATAGTTAGGACTTAAATTGAATATCATGTAACCCTTATGATAAAAGTCAAAGTAATGCTCCGTTCGTTTCGCGGAAAACAACTTCCAGGAAAATATTTTTCGAAATTTCTGGTGTTCGGGTGGACGGAAAATACACGGTCAAGGAAAACATTTTCCGGTCAACGGAAAATCCTCTCTTGACATTGTGGAAAATGATTTCCTCTTTTGAAAAGAGGAAATCATTTTCCCGGCCTCTCTCTCTCGCTCTCCCTGCTGCAATGGCTTGACGACGTCCTTCTCCGGATCGGCCTCCGCCCTCCCCGGCCGCTCCTCCCGCTTTGCTCCGGCGGGCGGCCGCCGCCGCCGCCGCCGCCGCTTCCCGGCGGCTCGAAGCCGCCTCGAGCTCGCCCGATCCGCGCCCGGGCGGCTCGAGCTCGCCGCCGGCGAGCTCGGGTGAGATCGGCCTAGCCTTGAGCTCCGGATCACTCCGGCTCGCCGGATCCGGCGAGCTCGGGCTCCCGATCCGGCGAGCTCGAGCTCGTCGCCGATCCGGCGAGCTCGGGTGATCGGCCGAGCCTCGAGCTCGCCGGATGAGCTCGCGGCTTGTCGGATCTGCGGCGGCGCTCGGGCTCCCAATCCGCGAGCTCGAGCTCATCCGGAGCTCGGGTGAGATCGGCGAGCCTTGAGCTCGCCGGATCTGGGCGGCGGCTCGCGGCTCGGATCTAGCGGTAGAGCTCGGGCTCCCGATCCGAGCGAGCTCGAGCTCGTCGCGATCCGGCGAGCTCGGGTGAGATCGGCCGAGCCTCGAGCTCGCCGGATCGGCGGCGGAGCTCGCGGCTCGCGGATCTAGCGGCGGAGCTCGGGCTCCGATCCGGGCGAGCTCGGGTGAGATCGGAGCTCGAGAGATCCTCTCGAGCTCGCGGGATCTCGGCCACCGGGTCTTGGTCGGCCGCTGGGCAACCGGCCATCGTCAGGCAGGAAGGAGGTGGAGGTGGCGGCGGCGGAAGGAGGAGGAAGAAGGAGGAGGAAGGAGGCGACGGCGGAGGAAGGAGGAAGAAGGAGGAGGAAGGAGGAAGGAGGAAGGAAAAGAAAAAGAAATAATAAATAATAAAAATTTGGATTTTTAAAAATATAAATAATTAAAAAAATCATTTTTTAAAAAAATATAAATAAATTAAATAAATTTTTTGGTCAATTAAAAATATTAAAATTCAATTTTTGATAATTTTTCCCAACAATTAAATGAGCTAACGAACGGTGGAAAATATTTTCTACTCAAATTTTAGATTTTGGCCGAACACCGGAAAATAAAGTCATTTTCCCTGGAAAATGACTTCCAGAAAAATGTTTTCCGGAAACATTATATTTTCCGCGAAACGAACGGAGCCTAAGTCACTAGCGGCGGAAGCCCTTCCTCACAATTTTTTACTCATCGATAGAAAAACTTGAGTTAGTAATCGGGTCGCAATCAGTAGTCACAAGATGTGGGCAATAATAGCGTGGATAAAGGGGTCTTCAACTAATTCCTTAGACTAGGGTGAAAGTGAGTCAAGTAACTCGATATGATTTCGAGTCAAGCTTGAACTAATGAAGTATTTGCTTGACCAGCTTGCAAGAGCCTAATTAAGCTCAGTCGTGTAAGATATTTAATTATTGTAAAAATAGGTATGCAAATATATGAAACTACATAGTATTCAAGGCTTTTAAACTTAGAACTTAAGCTCAAGGTTTTTTTTTTTTTTTTTAATTAATTGTAGTTGAATTGAGTCGAGTCGAGTCGAGCTAGAAATTTAGTTTTTGATCAAGCTCGAGTTTAATTTCGAATCGACGAACTTACGAACTTATGAACCGAGTCAAACTTGGGCTTAATGGTGTGTCCACTCGACTTGACTCCACATGTACTTCAGACCCATTTCTTGTCACAGAATTGACATAGCTTGCGTTCCCAAGGAATTTTTCGTTTTATACTACTTGTGTATCGATATAAAGAAGTTGAAAATGGGGGCCTCTAAGGGCGTGCATGACAACATTTCTATTTCTCGATTTCTCTGTTTTTCTATTTCCCGGAACAAGTTTGGAATAGAAATCCGTTTGGTAACGCAATTTAATTTTTCTATTTCTGAAATAGATTTATATTCCAAATATAAATTTGGAGTAGAAATCAAAAGTTAAAATTTTTAACTTTTCTATTTCTCGAACAGAAAATAAGAAATCAAAATTTTTTTAATCGTTCACTTTTGTCACCGCCCATCGCTCCCCGGCCGCCTGTGGGACGCTAGACGCCCGCCACTTGCCGCAGCTTGCCGACCGCCCTCCACCAGCCGCCCGCCGTCGACCATTGGCCATCGGACTCCGACTGCCCACTGTCTAACATTGGCCATTGGATGTTGGATGTCGGATGCCCGCCTATCGTTGGCTGCTCATCGCCAACCGCCGGATGCCGAAAGCCCACCGTTGACCACCGGACATTTGCCGCCAATTGCTTGTCGCTTGCCACCGGCCGTTGGATGTCGACCGCCCACTGGACTTCGGCCGTTGGCCACCAGCCGCCGGTTGTCGAACTCTAGACATCGGACGCTGGACTACGGATGTTGGACGCCGGTTGCTGGCTAGTCGAACGCCGAAAACCAAACTTCGGACGTTAGATGACGGATGCCGACCACCAACCATCGAACGGCAGATGCTGAACTTCGAACACCAAACGTCGGACTTCGGACTCGGCCGCTCGCCACCGGTCGCCGGATGTCGGACTCTAGCCATCGGAGTGGTCGCCGCTCCTAGAAATAGAAATTTTATTCTTTTACCAAACGAATTTTTATTACAGAAATAGAAATTTTGAATCGTTATCAAACGCGTTTTTTTGCCCAGAAACTTGTCCATGTAATGAAATTGAGAAATCAATTTCAAGTCAGAAATTGATTTTTGTTCCAGAAATTTTGTCATGCGCGCCTAAAGTAGTTTGATCTCCACGATTGTGGCCTTGACTTGTCAAAAAATAAAATAGAGGAAAAAGTTGTATCATTAGTAGTGAACTGCTTGTTTGTTTGAGTTTGAGCAAAAGCAATTTTTCTTTTTGAAATTTCCCGTCTAAATATATAAAGTAAATTAGGTTTCTAAAAAGTATGAGAAAATTATATGTGAATTTACATGTCAGCCTTTGTATTTAGTAAAAGTTTCAAATGTTCCAACTTATAAAAAGTTCCGGCACAAGTGTCGCAAAATTATGATTAGGTAAAAGGAACAAAAGTAAAAATCAATTCAATCAAACTAATTAATTTTTATTATTTGTGAGTTTTTCTAATAGTTCGTAGACACGATGAGTTAGTGAATCATGAATGAGTAATGTTAAAAAGAAAAATATTGATTCATCATTGTAGTTTGTTACACTTTCAGAAAACAAGTTCAAAGGTCTACTAGCATCCACACTAGTAAATAAGTTAAATTAAGTCTGACTTCCGTCACTAATACTATGTGCGAGACTCTAGGATGCGCGTGGCTTCATCTTCATATCTCCCCTGCCGGAGCTAATGTTATATCGGGGCAAAAATCGTCTGACCTCTCTCTCTCTCCGACCGAGAGATTTTGCTTCCCACCATTTCGTGCCGGCGACCCCCTCGGCACGTCGAATTTTTAAGGAAGAAGAACATGGACTTCCGCGAAAACGACCAACGGCATCGAACTGGGTAAAAACGAACGGGGGGTCCCCACCGCCGACCGTCTCTTCAGGCTCTGTGGTCCCCAGTTCCTGCGTGGCACGTCCACGGGGAGGTGGGCCACGAAGGGAGCATTCGATTTCCGAGGAGGAGCAGACATTGTTCCCTTCGAAAGCAACTTGCTCCGTCCCTCGCGCTGTCCGTCTCCATCACCCTTCGGGTCCCAAGCAACTTCTCGCCGTTTTTCTTATATAACCAACCCAAAGAGCAGAGATCAGAGAGAGACAGAGAGAGAGAGAGAGTTAAAGGCGTTTGTACTTTCTCAAGAAAAGAAGAGATCCATCGCAGAGAACTGTGATCGAGAGCGATGGAGAAGAGCGAGAGTCATGGCGACGCTAGAGGGAAGGCGTCGCGCGTCTCGGAGGAGGCAAAGACGAGGACGGCGGCGGCAGGAACAGAGGCGGGTTTCTCAGCCAAGAGAGGAGGGGTGATTCCGGCGAAGAGGAGGCTGGTGAAGAGGATGATGTGAGACCGCGTTGTGAATTGGGTTTGTTTTGCCCTGGGTTCTTGTTTTTGCTCCTCCGCCGCTTGCTCTGAACCGGTTCGAGCCAAGAAGAAGAAGAAGACGGTGGGAGTTGCGTAAGTCCTTCCTCTGCCCGGCGAGCATCAGCGTTGCTGATGAAACTAAAGACCGTTTCTGTTAATTCCATTTGCAACTGGGTGAATCCGAGTCATGTTGAATCGGGGTTTGGTTTAGAGCGATGTCATACTCTCTCTCTCTCTCTCTCTCTCTCAACCTGTGTACGTCTCTGTCAAATTTGGGAATTGTAACTGATACAACCTCCCGGGGAGAAATCTCTGACGAATCAATGATGGAAAATGATTGATTCTGATGATCAGATGTCTGAGTCCGAGGATATTTAGTTCGTGAGAACTTCTCCGGGAGTTGATTTCTCACGATCCTTCGTCTGCTTTAATAAGCAGAGCAGAGCAGGGCGCAGGCATCTAATTTCTTTTTGTTGTGTTCCCCATCTGAGTGGCGCTTGAAAAAGGATGGGCAGGGCAGGGCATCTAATTTCTTTTTGTTGTGTTCCCCATCTGAGTGGCGCTTGAAAAAGGATGTCCGTATAATCTGGAGTTCGCTCTCGTCCAGTGATTCATGTTCATCCGTTGCTAATGAAAGGCTGCTTCGTTAGAGAGAGAGAGAGAGAGAGAGAGGGAGGGAGAGAGAACGAGAGAGATTTGTTTAGTCAGAAGTCTCTTTGCAATTCTTTTTAAGAGCCAACGCTACTAACAACTTCCCCAAAATTAATTTTTATGCCATAAAAGTCGCAAATCAGTACACTTATTAATTTTTGTGTAATAAAAAAAATCCAAATCATGTCACATTTATACCCAATTGTGAAGAATTTAAGATTTTTTTAGGGTAAATGTGGTACGGATGTACCAGTTTGATGATAAATATGACACGTGTATACTTCTTATCGCATAAAAACTAGTTTGAGTTGTTGTGACACAATTTTTTTTTTTTTGACGATTGTGACACAAAAATTGATTTGGGTTAAATGTGATACAAATACACAAATTTGAGATTTTTTGAGGTATTATTTTATTTTTTTTAAGTTTTAAATATCACTTCCAATTTTCAAAAGAACTATAGGAATGAAGTAGTGTTAGAAGATATAGATACGTGGATGCAAATGCGAGGTTGTACCTAAGAATAGAATGGATGATTCGCTTTCAAACAATTCCTTCTTGGAGTAGCTAACATCCCATCGCATCGTACCATTTTTTTTTTATTTCTTGTCCTTTCTTTTTTTTTTTTTTGCAATCAGTTGATCCGAATGTTCCTTTTTAAGGCAGAAAGGGAGAGAGAAGGGTAATGATGATGTGACAGTACTGGTAAGTTTTCTAAATGAAATGAAATGGTTGCTTTTTCACCTTTAGATCTCCACCTTGGATTGACACGAGTAGATTTCTTTCTTAACATAAGAACTAGGGCTCTTTTAACATGTGATATGAATTACATCATTAATTAACAGTACTGTTAGGCTAGCAATGTTCAAGAGAAAACGTGAGGTGAGCGGAAAAAGAAGCACCCTTTCCAACCACGAGTAAAGAAAAATTAACGAAAGGAACAGTGTAAGTTTTCTTATCCCCAAAATGATGAAGCAACCATGAAGGAAGAAGGGGAAGGGGGAGTGTGGGAAAAGTATCTAAAAAGTCCTAAATATTTTGTATTGGTACCAATTCAGTCATAAATTTTTCAATTGAACCAATTCAGTTTTAAATATTTTTACATTGGTACTAATTCAGTCCATTCGGCCAATTTTGGTCTTGGCACGGACACGACGTGGACACCAACGGCCGGACGATGTGGCACTTTTATAATGATTTTATTTTTATTTTATTCAGAATTTTTTATTTTATTTTCCTTTTCTTTTCTCCATTCTTCCTCCTTCGACTATCCTTGCGGTGTTCGGCGAGCCTTCGGTGAGGCTCGCCAGCCACCGAGTGAGAGCCGCCAAGCCCTCAATAGCGGCTGGCGAGGGTCGCGGCCCTTGCTCGGCCTCACCCAGGGCCTGGGCGAGGCGACTTTACCCAGATCTGGGCAAGGCCATGGCGGCCATCGCTAGGCCGGAGGCTTGCCGGCCACTAGGCAAGGGCCGCGAAGCCCTCGTTGGGGTCGCGACCCTAGCACGGCCTCACCCGTGGGTGGCGAGGCCATGGTGGCCCTCCTTGGGCCGAAGCCGACCATTGCAAGGACACTCCAAGGAGGAAGAAGGGAGAAAAGAAAAGAAAAAAGAAAAAAAGAAAAAAATTAATAAAAAAATCCAAAAAAAATATTAAAAATTGCCACATTAGCATCCAGTCACTTGCCGCAATCATGTCGGCGCCGGTCGGTCAAAATTGACCAGATGGATTGAATTCGTACCAATATAAAAAATGTTTAAAATTGAATTGGTTCAATTGAAAAATTTAGGACTGAATTGATTACCATGCAATAGGCCACTAGGCAAGGGCCGCGAAACCCTCGTCGGGGTCGTGGCCCGCGCCCACGGTCGCGGGCAAGGTAGCTTCGCTTGGATCGGGGTGAGGCCAGCCTCACCCACGGCTAACAAGGCCATGGCGGTCCTTGCCGGGCCGGAGTCGGCCACCGCAAGGACAATCCAAGGAGGAAGAAGTGATAAAAGAAAAGAAAAACGAAAAAAAAAGGAAAAAGAAAAGAAAAAATTAATAAAAAATCTAAAAAAAATATTAAAAATTACAACATCAGCATCCAGCCATGGTTTCGTTTATAATATTATCCATTCCATGCGCTTAGAAGGTGAATCCAGTACTGAGAAGATCTCCTCACATCATGTCTACAGAACCAGAAATTCTCGAAGCACCTGTTTCCCTTGCTCCATCTCCATCATCCTCAACCCCTTCCGAATTTCGTGTTTCAAATGCTTCTAAGATAGATTATCTCTATGAAGTCTCTCTTAGTGATGAAACCAAGATTTCTGAAACCCACCTCCCTCTCATGAACCCTTATCCCGCTTTTGCTAAACTAAGCTCTTCATTCTCCCCTATCCGCTCCATCCGTCAGCTTATTCACCAAACCCCAAAGCAAGTAAAAGAGTACGTCCAAGTCCTCTAAATTCGACCAAGATCCCATTCCCTGCTTGAAAAGGAGTACTTTGTCACTCTTCGATCCCTCCAGAATTTCCCAGACAATGGGCTCAACAGGGATACACACATGTTCATTATGGTGTTGTTCGCATTGCTCTCACCTTTCATGGTCGAAAAGGTTTGCCCGTAGTGGCAAGAATTGCATTGTTGGATACTAGGTTTTTACAATACCAGCATGCTTGCATTGGTACTGTTCAAACTATTTTGAATGCTGGAACAGTCTTTGTGACTTTGTATCCAAATTTTAATATCGCTCTTTCGGACCCCGACTACTCTCTTTCTTAAAGGTCCAAGTTCAGCTCACTGAGCCCCTCAAACCGCCGACTCGTAGCCGCAACCCCGCATTACCCGGATGGTGTATCGAGTGCGTAACCATGCTCTCGATTTGAACTTCACTAACGGTAATGAGGATGCCTTGTTTATCTCCATGCGAATGATCGGGCATCATGCATCCATGTTCCCGCACAGATCCCGAAGGACACGTTGTCCAAGCTCCTTCCGAAACTTGGATTACCAACTACGAAAAACTACACCAAAGATAACAAGCCTTTCCAGTCTATCGACTCGAATTCGTTCGGAAAAAAGATGGAACTGTTTCCATCAAGTTTGGCAAAGAAAAGGAAGAAAGCCCTTCTATCTTCCGCTCTTTTTATGATTGAACCATGTGTTCCCCGAATCAATTTCCGAGCCAGATCCAAAAAAGCTTGTTAGACACTTTAACGGTAATGGACATCCTGTCTATTACTATAAAGACAAGGATGGTCATTGTTTTTGGGATCCTTTTTGCCAATGTTCCTATTGCACAAATTCCCCTGATGAGCAAGAAAATTCATCTGACGAGGAAGATCCATATGATAGACCTCCGCCTCAACGAAGGAAGCCAAAGGATAAGTTGTACCAGAGATACTTAAACGGAGATTCCTCCGTTGATACTCTTGGTGAATGTGATAAGTACCAATTCATGGTCTCTTATGCACCACCTCCATCACCAATATGCAGTCCTGCACCTCCAGATTCATCAGATCCACCAAGATCACCTCCACCATCTCCTCCTCGAAGAAACAGGGCTCTCTCCCCGTTCTACAAGCCAATCCTAAAGTGGGCCAAGAAGCATTCTTACCCACTAGAAGCTCCAGCAGAAACACCACCCATTTCCTCCATTGCCATGTTCCATGATACTGACTTTCCCCCTCTTGTCGGAGAAAATTATAAACTCAAATTTCCTGCTCCAGAGGAATTCGTTGATCCACAAGGTAGACACCGCCATACCCCTAAAATCTCTACCCCCACCGATGTGGATGAACATGAGAGACAGAGGAAAAACTACTGCTGCCGAAGCTGTTCTAAATTGGCAATCAGAGACCTTGTTAGCACAAAACAATGCCTTCAAAGCAATTGATTCCAAGATTGGAAATGTGCAACAAGATCTCCGAAAGTACGACGAGACCGTCAAGAAAATGGTTTCTGAATTCCATAAGAGGCTAGATGCCTTGGAATCAGGACAAAGGCTAGGGTATCATTACCTAGAAAGCCCACAACCGGAGATAGAAAAACTCAAGAGACAAATTCAACTCCTTGAAGAAGGAAAGTTCAGACCTTTTGATCCATTCGCACCTCCAGTAAGAATTGAGTATTTACCTCCACCACCCCAGCCATCCATTTTTGCTGCCATTCCAGAAGATTCTTTTAGAAAAGAACCAGATATGGCAAAGGTACGAGATCGCATTAAAGAATTGAGCCGAGTCCAAAAGGAAAAAATGGAAGGAAAAAGCTCTTACAGAATCATGTTCGGTTGTCATAAGAGAACAACCAGATCAGATGATGTTAGCAAATCCATTAGAATCCTTTTTGAAGGATTTAAGTGTTTAGAAACATTCTTATCCAATATAGAATCCTGTATTGGATCCTGATCCTACTCCTTCAAATAAACAGATTCTATTTCCTGTTGAACAAGCTGATACTACCTCTTCTGATACTGAACCATATTCAGCATCTCTTCTCGATTCCTGAAATTGATTCCCCTCCTATCTCGCCCATAACCTCATCTATATTCATGGCTGATCCTCCAGATCGGAAATGGAATCAAATTACTATGATCCGAGAGATTGTCGAGACAATCCGAAACACCATGTGACCATGGCATCAAAAAGTTTTTTACCATCGATGATATCCCCTATCATAAATGGCCGTAAAGACTTGAGGAATTTCATACTTGGTTAAATACTCAGTCCATAACCAACCATGATATGAATGATGTCCTTTATAATTTTGTCACAAGGTTCACAGGAACCCTCAAACTTTGGTGGAAATCAGTGTCAAAACAAGATCAAATTCATTTTCTGATGTCCCCAGATTTTAGCCAGGCCATCACCATCTTATATCATTTCTTTGTAGGAAAACCCACCGACCTCATAGAAATGAAAAGAAGAGAATTCTTTGAAAGGAAATGTTGCTCCCTCCAAAAGAAACATCTTGATAAGCATTATCGAATAATGCTTCAGCTTTTTTACCAAATCGGAGCCGATTCAAATCAAACATGTCTTCCCGACTTCCATCCCTAAGGAACTTTCCCAGATGGTTGAAAGATCCTTTTTTGCAAGACAAAAGAGAGTACAAGATATTCCCTTGGGAGAAATACAGCAAGAAATCCATCTATGCCTTGAAGAAATTTGCCTAAAGCGCCAGATGGTCCGTAGCTACATCACGATGACAAAAGTCTCGAGACGGCTGCTCTCGCCAGAAGTTAAAAATCAAATGTTCCAAACAAGACCGTGATGGAACTTGTGGGAAGTTTTCTTGGAAAAAGAAGCATTTCAGAAAATTATGGATGACAAAGTCCAAACATGGCCACAAGAACTTCCGAAGTAAGAAGAAATGGTGATATCTACGCAAGAGGAAAGATCGCACAGGCCATAAAAAGTCAAATCATTGCTTCATTTGCAATCAGAAAGGACATTTTGCCAAAAATTGTCCCCAAGCCAGAAAGGGTCAGCATCATTTGATACATCAAATTGAGAATGAAACAGGTATTTCTCTTGAAAATGATGATATCGAATCATTGTTCTCTGCGATGAAGAACCATCTCGAACAAACCCTTTGTGTCATTCCATGTTATCACACTTCTAGTGATACCAATTCGACTCGAATCAAGACATTTTTCATATATCACCCACATCTCGTAACCAAGCCCGACATATTTTCGAGTCAAACTCACCGTCCCCATTTCCCTGTGAAAATTCTCACTTCAAAGTTTGCCAAGCTTATCAATGTCATTGGCCTCATTGACACCGGAGCAAGTTGTTCAATTTTGGATACCAAAATACTTCCTGAGGAATATTGGACTCCTTACGCCCGATATTTCAACTTTGCATCAGGAGACACTTTCTCCACAAATGTGAGAACCACTCCCGTGATCGTTCAGTTCTTCCTCGTTGTTCTATAACCACAAAATTCTTTGGGTCCAATCTTCCTAACAAAGACCTAATCATTGGATGGGATATTATGACTCAGATCTCACAACTTCGCATCATTCCTGGAAAAGGTCTTAGGTATAAAGATCAATTCTCTGAATTCGTCAATATCCAGAGACTCTTTTCCATTCAAATGAGTCTATTAGACCCAATCATGCAAAACCTGTTAGAATCTTGTTTAGAATCACATTCGGAATTCGCCCAAAAGTGTTCTCATCCTTTATGGAAGAACCCATAATTCTTTGTTCGCCTTCCCTTCAAGAAGAATGAAGTTATAAACCCAACCAAGGCGAGTCACATGGGAATGAAGCCAGAACACTTGGCTTTAGCTCAAAGGGAATGCTCAGAACTGTTGCAACAAGGCCTGATTGAAACCTCCAACTCTCAATGGGCTTGTGAAGCCTTCTATGTCAATAAGCGTCTTGAGCAAAATAGAGGGAAAATGAGATTGGTAATAAACTATCAACCTCTCAACCTTTTTCTCCAAGATGATAAATTCCCTTTACCCTCCAGAGTTTCCCTCTTTACTTGGTCTAACCAAGGCCCACATCTATTCCAAATTCGACCTCAAAGTCGGATTTTGGCAATTGTGCATCCATCCCGAAGACGAGATCCAAAACAGGATTCGTATTCCAAACCAAAGCACTTCCAATGGAAAGTACTCTCTTTCGGCCTAAAAGTAGCACCATCCCTTTTCCAAAAGGCCATGTGTCGTATCTTCCAACCAATTCTCTCGAGTGCTGCAATATATATCGATGATATCTTGCTCTACAGCTCTGACGAGCAATCACATTGTCAACTCCTCGAGCAATTTGCAGAAATCGTTAAAAAACATGGCATCATGCTTTCTCAAAGAAAGATGAACATTGCTCAAACAGAAATTGAATTTCTTGGTATGCACCTCAACAAAGGTACATACTACCCGAGGTCACATATTGCTCAAGAATTATTGAAGTTTCTGAAGATAACTTCACCACAAAACAAGTTCAGCAATTTCTTAGGATAATCAATTATCTCGGGGATTTTGTCCCAAATATTGCAAAGCTCTTGATTCCTTTGCAATCCATGCTGAAGAAGAATCCCCACCTTGGGGAAAGATTCGACTAAAGCGAGTCTCGAGCTTAAGGAGATAATGCGAGAATCTCCCACCACTACAAATACCATCAACTGGAAAAAGAATTCTCCAAACTGACGCCAGTGATGAATACTGGGCAGCCATCTTGCTTGAAGAAATTGATGGTAAGAGAGATCTTTGTGCTCACAAAAGTGGAAAGTTTTCTCAAGCTGAAATGCATTATCATTCCACTTTCAAAGAAATTTTAGCAGTAAAAAATGGAATCAAGAAGTTTGAATTCCACCTCATAGGCCATCACTTCATGGTAGAATTAGACATGTCATCTTTTCCTCAGATGACCATGTTTAAACAAAAGCAGATTCCGAATTCTCAACTCGCTTAGATGGGCCGAATGGTTTTCAAAGTATTCCTTTGTAACCAAACACATTCTGGAAAAAAAATGTTCTTGCTGATTTGTTGTCAAGACCAAAGGCGCCACCAAATCAACATGTACATCAAAAGACTTGCTTTCCATATGCTCAACCATGGAGTGAAATACAAGATTGAGAAGATCAAAGATTTGCCAAGTTGGAAATACCCTCGGGAGATTATTGAACAAATCCGAATGACAATCTCACTTGAAAATATGGAAAACCTCATGTGGCAATGCCACACAGATCTGTTCAGGCTCAATGCAGGTTCGATTCTTTATCCTTATGGATTAAATCCAAATTATCCATTCATACATCCTCTTATCTGGAAAGAAGATGATTTCCCTGGACAGCTCAAGACACTATTATGGTACTTAACCAATAAGTACTTGATAGCTATTGAAATTCCAACCAGAAGATTCATAGCCAACCTCACCAGGATATTTCTACTCGGGAAAAACATTGAAAAAGAAAGTGATCGAAATTTTTTAGACTTTCTCAACTGGTTCTATCCTCCCACTCACTGGAAACATCTTTTGGAAAAAGAACTAAGACCCTTGACACCAAATCCCGAAGTCCATACCATCCTGTTTTTCCGACGTCCATGGCATTTTCTCAGAAATAATGGCAACATCATCAATGCCCCACAAGAAATAGGAACCACAGCCTATAAACCCCATCTGGATAGCAGAGAAGCTAGAATCCATAAATCTTATCCAAGACCTTGCAGATCTTGTGGACACCAGTACCGAGAACTCCAGAGAATTTTGTGCCAAGAAAACAAAACCATCCCTAAAGAAATATGGAATTATAATGAACCCATTGCATGGGATCATTATGACCTAGCTCCAGAAGCTAAGGAAGCACTCAGGCAATTCCAGGAGGCTACGTCATCCCAAGATAACGAAATAACAGGAGAAGATGATATTGTCCAATCCACACATGACCCCTATGCACATTGGGGAGGCCATCTTTCTCAAGATCCCTATGATCAAGGACTCTCGTCCTTAGCTCACATGGACACTTCCTACTATGCACAACCATCCAATTGGCCCCAGCCAAGCATTCCTACTGACAATACAGAGATGACAATACCAACCCGGCTCAAGAAGAAGCATCCTCATCACATCGCTAAACCAAGTCCTCACACCGAAAGATCTTGAAGCTCTTGCACAAAAATATGAGGAACATCTTCTAGCAACAAACAAATCGACGAGTCGGACTATGATTACAATGCTCGTGATGGAAGAGACCGTTGAAAGGCCGATGTCCGTACAATTTCACCGTAGCAAATCACTGTTCACTTTTACCGTAGCGAGGCTAGGGAAGTTCTTGTTCACTACCACTGTTCATAGCCGTGCTAATAATTTCCTGCCGAAAATTTCCGTGATTTTCGGAGCCTCTGTTTGTATCTGGACCCGTGAGCTTGGTCCTTGTTTAGGGTGTGACCTCTTATTGCCTATATAAGGCAGAGGATGTAATGTGTTGGGCGAGTCCTCTCGAAGGAAAGTGAGTGTTTTGTGAAAAACCTCTATGGCTTTCTAAACTCTTCTTCTTCTTCGATCGGTAGGATCCTCTAAGAAATGCAGCTTGGGTAGGTTAGAAATGTTTCCATCCTGGCATCTTTGGGTGTCTCTAGGCTCTGAACTAAAGGGCGGAGTGGTTTTCTGCTAAAAGGCTGTCCCTGAAGGGCTTGAACTGGAGTTCGCCCACTATGGGAAGGCATACCTGCAAGAAATCGACTCTTCCTTCCCTGGTTCTAAGTCTAGGTCCATTCATGGTATATTGAATTGGTCAAATTGAAAGGTTTATGATTGAATTGGTATCCATGCAATAAATTTATGACTTTTTTGATATTTTTTTCGGGGGAGTGTTGGTTCCTCTTGTTTCCATGTCAAAAAAAAAAAAACGTGCAATTAATGACTAATGATTTGGGGGCGACCCACAATATCATTTTTGTCGCATACGTTGCGGGTTTTATATAGTTTTTTACGCAGATAGTCATAAAATGGAAATAGTTACATGAAAACAGAAAGAATATGGAGTTTGAGTCGCCTAACAAGGGGTTGAGGAGCTTTAAGGATCGAAATAGATCCTTTTTATGATAGGCACGCTTAGTTTTCGCTATTAGCCACGTACTAAGATTACTTTCTTTAACAAATTTTTTATAATAATCTCTTCGCTCCAATCCATTAGCAAGCTTTTTTTCCTAAGAGAATTCCTGGAAATGGCCCAAGAAGTGCCCCATGATGAGGTGGAGCAAGCTAAATTCTAGATATGGACTTTGGAAGGGCACGAAGGTAGGACCCTTCAATCATCCTTTTGACGTCAACGCATATCCCACCTAACCTTAACATAACCTACTCCATGGTCGAATTTATATCGTGGATCCGACATGTCAATTTATCAACTATGATTTTCACAATATATTAGTGATTGTTAAATTAAATCAGATCTTCATTTTCGGCAAATTGAAGTGCATTTGATTGACATCAGTCGTCGAGTCAAGTAAGACCACCCGAGAGATGAGTAAGACCATTTAAGAGAGGATGGTGGTCCTATTCCTAGTGAGATTTCGGAGATCGAGCTACCTAGCTGCTGCCTCGTTGGTGGACCGAAACGAATGTGTTGTGTGCATGCCATATATCATTGAAGTTTAATTTTGACGATCTTGTTAAATCTTTGAGGTTCTGTTATAGGTCGTTCCTAAAAAAATAAGTGCAAGAAATTTCTAATTTGGAGGCTGGAACTCAACTCACGGTAGTTTACCTCATTTTCGAGTTTGGATTCCAACCGACGTGTCCCTCTTGCGTGCCTCTAGGCTCAACTCTACGTGACGTAACATCTACCAAACTACCTCTATATTTTCGAACTTTTTGTGGGGCAATGACAATCGTAGGGTTTGAAAAAGTCAAACTTTCACGAGATACAATGGCCATGCTAAGTAGAGGCCACCCCCTAGATGAATCTTCAATAGACACCAGGGGGCCGGCGGGGCTAATGGCCATGCGGTTGAACCGAATTGCGAGATGATTTAGTGATAATTAAGAGGGCGAATAATCTCGTGCTCGGTTTCTATAAGATCATGTATCTTTGTTAGTGGTTGTTCTCGAAGCACTTATTAATAAAATCCAGATTACATAAACGTGTTGTGTTGGCGTTCCAGTCAAAACTGGTGGAATTGAGCAGAATTAATGGCGAGCAAAGTCAGCATGAATATCTGATCTAAAGGCTTAACTTGTTTGGGCTTCTAAAAAAATAAAAAGCAACCTTTTGCTTTTGCAACAAAATTTAAAATATATAAAAATCATATATCAATTGACACATTAAACATTCACATTATGCAAATTTCAGGTGTTTCGAGTTAAAAAAAAGAAGAAGGTCAAACCACGTCGTTAATCTACCTCAGAAAACCTTAGTTACCTAGAAACTTCAAGTTACACACATCATCTTGGCCATGTTCTTGGCTTATAGCGCCTTGAAAACGATCGGTCTATTATAAGCGATGTCGTGCTTGGTGACTTCAAATAGAGTAATCATGACACAAAATGAACATTCTGTGGCGAGTACAAGATTCTTGCAATTACAGCAAGAAGAAGTCTTTTAATGCCCTCCCCTTGTCACTAATTAAGGGCAAAAAAGAAGAAGTAAGGGATGCAGACGAATCCGACGAGGGGTCCAAATAATTCACCGGGCAATGTCGTGAGAAAAGCAAAAGGAGTAAACGACGAACAAATGAGGAAGGGGACCGCAAGGAAATATTTTTGATGGGTCGAAACTGCTGAGATCTTCTCGGTTCTATTAGGGTAGGTCCGAAATCTAGATCGACAGATCCTGTCGCATTGCACCATCATCATGTTGCGGAGCGAGAGGTGCATCTTCTGTCTTGTATCCGGATAAGGACAGAAGAAGAAGAAACGAAAAGAAGCGCTACCCTCTTCCCAATTTTGCCGTTCCCCGCGCGTATAAGAAGCGGGGTTGGGTTCAGAAGAGTGACCTGAACCGGAGAGTTCGGCTTCACTCGCTAAGGCATTCGGGCAGGGCAGCTCAGAGGAGGAGGAGCAGAGGAGGAGATGGAAGAAATGGCCGAGGATTACGAAGAGCCCGAGTTCGATAAGCTCAGGAAAGCCGGAGGGTTGATCCCACCGAAGAAGAGATCGGTGAAGAGGATGATGTGGGATCGCGCTCTGACTTGTTTCGCCGCTCCTTGCATTTATTCTCCTCCTCCAGCGTTTCGGATCCAGAAAGAGGAGGAGGAGGAGGAGGAGGAGAAGAAGATGAAGATGGTGGGTCCACCGCCAACCAAGAGGATCGTTCCCCTACCAAATTAAGTTGTCGCATGTTCGCGATTCTAGGCCTTTTGATCTTTCGAGTTTCTTGTCGTTATTTTCTTGCCGTTGCAGCTGCTGCTGTGCCTGTGTGTAATGTGTGGAATTCGCTTTCAGGGAAATCTCAGCCTCACTTATTAGATCAGTTCGCCGCTTTTCCTGTTTCCTTTTCCTTCTCTTTGTGATTTTTCGCCTCAGCTTTTTGCCCTTTTTCGGGGGGCTACGGATTACATATCCCATCTCAGTTTCATTTCCTGGCGCGACTTCTCGTCCGACGATTCTAGTTTAGTTTCGATCCAACTTTCGGCACTTTCTGGGAAAACATGGGACTTCTGCTTTTCCCATTTTCGTCTCAGTCCTCCCCCTTCTGCCCTTTTGCCATCGACTGTTCCCGGAATAGTCAACATGCAGAAACAGACCATGCAGAAACGGAAAACAAAACGACGGTGCTCATGCGTCTGTCAGTGAACAAAGGAAACACCTTGCTGCTCTCGCGTGGAACTGACACAGAGACACAGAGAGAGAGAGAGAGAGAGAGAGAGAGTCTCCGGTGTCGTTTTGCTTCCTCTGGGGAGCGGTTGGTGATGTCGTTTTGACTGGTCGTTGAAGATCGCCAATTCTGGAGATGGTGACTGACGAAATAGAGAAAATGCCTTCCGTGCTGTGCAAAACGCGATGGAAGAGAGAGAAAAGATTCCAACGTTAATTGAAAAGCCGCCGGTGTTTTGACCAAAAACGGAAAACCGTCGATGTAAGAGTTGAACTCACACGTGCAACTCACATGTGCAACTCCTCATATATATATAACATTTGCTTGTTAGCTCTCTCGCGTGAAATACAAATTGATAATTAAAAAAATCCGACGGGTCGGTAGAATATATTAGAATATACTTTTATCCTTCTTTAGGTGAACGCCTTCCTCTTTAAGCAAAAAAAAAAAAAAAAAAAAAGACAAAGAAAAGGAAAAATTATTAAGAAAGACTACTTGAAGACAAAACTGGAAATGCCCTTTTTTGGGGGAGTCTCCGCCGTCGCCAGAATTAAGAAAACCTGCCCATGATGTTTATCCCCAGACACACGGACAATAAATAAAAAGGGAAGCCTAGAATTTTCTTTGCTTAGCTTTTCAAAAATTGAATGATGTATAAAATGTTTTTTTAGAAACGATTGCTTATGTTGTTTAAAATTATTAATCGATGAAAATCATTTATATTTTAAGGATTTTTATGATGGATCCAATGCCGATTTATAGAATCTTCGTGGAGGTATGAATAATTGGTTTGCCGATCTCGGATTGTCGATTTAATCACACCCTTATTTTGAATCCATTTCTTATATCGAATTCGACATAATTTGTGTATTTAAGTATTCTCTTCTCATAAAAAGAACGTGTCAAATAAAAATAATTTGGGAATAATATCATGCTTGTGTCCTTGGGTTATAAGAAAAAATTATATTGGTAGACGTATCAATTTTGTATTAGCTATTGTTGAGCTGAGAGGAGACGAAGGCAATGTGCATGTTTGTTTGGATTGAAGAGAAAACAAAAAAAAAAGTACTCTTTTGTTTCCTAGGCACTTTCTAAAATATTAATTAAATTTCCAAATATAAGTAAAAATTATATTGGAACAACGTGTCAACTTTGTACGTTGTGAAAATTTTAAAGTATTCCGACTTTTAGGAAGGTCAAAATGCACTAGTTACAATATCTTTTTAAGCAAAAGGTAAGAAAAGTGAAAGTCGATCCAAACAATTTTTTTAATTGTTATTGTTTGTGACTGAATCTAGTAACTTATCGGCCTAATGAACCAACGAAATCATGAAGGAGAAACAGCCATAAAATTTTAATTAAAAAATAATGAAAAAAAATCAAATGAAGTACTATAGGATTCGCATCTTTCTTTCAACAATTTGGCAATATCAAATGGTCCTCGACGTTCTTTGATGGCACTTTCAAGGCACCAAGCAAAATTTATAGTCTATTCGATCGAGTATCGACGGGCTATGAAGTACCAACACTTTCGAAGAGCTATCGTGTCGTGTTGGACACTTCGACATTCTCCGACGCTCTCCGATACTTGATCAACACGTGTCAGAAAATCCGACACATGATCAACTTTCTCAATACTCGAGTCGGAATTCCGACATACAAGTTTCTGACACGTAATTCTGATATCGAGATCAATTTTAAAAATTCAATAAATGAGAAGTCAATATATATATATATATATATATAAAAAATTAAACACAATAATAAAAATAATAAATGGAGAAAGAATAAAAACATAATCTTCTCTTCTCTTATGACTCCCACTTCCCGTGATATGCAATTCATCCCTTAAGTTTTTTTTTCTCCTCTTTCAACATAAAACATGCGAGTTCAGAATATGGATAGCTTATTTTTTCTCAAAGTTTTATGAATTATTGAAATAGATTTGAATTTGTCAAATTGAAATAATGAATGATATTAATAAATTGCGGATTAATGTTTTTTATGCATATTTATTCTAGGATTTTTTAATTATATTTATTTATGAATTTGATTCAAATTAATTTGATTGAAATAATCATAAAAAATGATAATTTATTATGTATACATAAAAATATATATTTAATATACAACGTGTCTCAACGTGTCGGAATTCTTTGTTTTTTAATAAAAAAACGTGTCGGCGTGTCGTGTTGCGTGTTGTGTATCAGTGTCGGTGCTATTTAATCGACATGTTTTTGCCACTTTTTCAATTTAGTTTTTCCTAAGGAGAACTTTTGAATTTGTTATTTTATTTTATCAATTAGTATCCTTGAAACGGACTAAAATTGATTAATACGATGTCATTACACTTAATACGAAAATCCTGACTTTTATTCTAAACCACTCATTTGTTCGGATCACAAGTATTGCCCATAAGAAATCTTTGAATTGCCTTTTGATTGAGAAAGATAGAATTGTTGGTTCAACAGGCAAAGGGAGGGAGAAAAGAAAAAGGAAAGAAAATAAGATTCGAGGGTCCAATCCGTCAATCACGGCCATATCAACTATCAATCATCAATCAAAGCTTGTGAAAATTAACCTCCATGCCTTTTTCTTGCTTCCGTAAGCAATATCTACATGTCAATTAGCCAGAAACAACATCCTCCTCGATTCATCGATTAGCGAATAATTTAGTTATTTATCTAAGAGACTAAGAGAGAATGAGCACAAATCCAAAGAATTGATCTTGAATTTAAAGATCCACTGGTCCTGAAAATTCATTGTATTTGTAGATTTCATTTACATTGCCTCGAGAAAATTATTCAAAATGTCTTAAATTTATCGTACTTTTATCCATAAATAATATTCAATCCTAACTCTTTTAATATTAAATGTTTCGCAAATGAAAAAAAAATAAAGAAAGAAAAGTGATTTATTCTTGAATACTTTTGGTTCAATTCAATTTTGAATCTTTTAGTATTCATTTAATATGAAATTTGTAATAATATTCACATTTTCATTCGCAAAAAAAAAAAAAAAAAAACTTATTGATGTAAGACAGTCAATATTTACATAAGTAATTTACTGTTAAAATCAATTGAATGGGAAAATGATTATATGTTTAGGACATCTTGGACAATTTCCCCATATCGGCTCAGGGCATCCGAGAATTTCCTTAGGCAGAGAGCCATCTTAACCCAACCCAAGCATACAGGACCGTTGCACAACGGATTTCATTCCCGGCAAGCGAATTCAAACGAGCTGTGAAAAGGCAAAAGCAAAAAGCCTAACCCCCACACCCCACCTTTCCCCCCGTCCATATTCCTATTTTCAAACGATGCACATTAAGATATATCATCGTCGTCATCATCTCCCACCTCCTACAAAACCTTAAGTTTTTCGAACCTCATTCGGACCAAACATCATGGGTTCTTGCTTCAGCAAGTGCAGGCCCCAGAGGCGCCGTCCCTCCCCGCAAGAACCGCCGCTCGACCCGTCGTGCTGCAGCAGCAACCTCGTCCAGGACAAGCTCGTGATCTCCCAACACCCGCCGCCGCCGCCGCCGCCCAAAACGCCCCTCGCTCACCCCAGTCGAATCTCGCCATCCCCTCATTCGCCTTCGAAATCTTCCTGCTCCTCCTCCGCCACCTTTTCTTCCTCCTCCTCCTTAGCCGCCGGCGCCAAGCCCAGCAGCGTCTCGAGCTCGTCCCTGTCGTCGACCGCGTCCTCCGCCCTCAGCTCCAAGGACCGGTCCTTCTCCAACGACTTCCTGTGGTCCTGCGCCAAGGAGAATCCGCACATACTCCAGATCAACTCGCTCAAGGTGAACTCCCTCTTGTCGCTCGCGGATAAGTTCCCCGACGTGGAGCTGGGGTCGCCGGCCAAGCCGAGGCTCGCGGCGCCGGCGAGGCGGGCGGCTCCCTCGAACTCGGCTCAGAAGAGGACTCGAGCGAGCTCGCCGAATTTGACCCGGCAAAAGAGCTTCAGGGCTGATCAATCCAACGGGTCACTACCGAGCGGTACGCACTCTTTGCCTAGGAGGACCCTGAGGTCTCCATCGCCTAGCCGGAGATTCGACGGAGGAGAGAAATGCAGGGGCATCTTGGTGAATACGGTGGCCGACGACGGCGGCAGCAAGCGTTTGGTGGCGACCTCCAAGGTGAGTGCTCCTAGTAATTACGTGGGCGCGAATTCAAGGAGAGAGAACGTTGTTAGGCCTCCCAGTCCGAGCCCAAACAACAATCCGAATTGTCCGATCCGACCCGGTTTGGTGCATTCGGAGACTCTCCTTTCTCGCCAGATCGGTCCCAAAGTCGGTGAAATCGAGCAGAGAGTTTTGGCCGACCACGACGATATGATGGACGCCGTCGAGGACCTTAACAATCCACTCATCTCGTTGGACTGTTTCATTTTTCTGTAATCAGGATTGATGTTCTCTCTTTATTTTTCCCTTGCATACACTCATTTTTTTGTCCTATGGTGTGCCACGGTTTTTGTGCGTGTGTGTACATAGACATGGGTTGGTTTTTGTTTATTGTTTTTTTCCCAATTTGTAATCATTGTTCCGATTTGTAATTCGTCATAAGGTGAAGGGGATGGCTGGCTTGCGAGGTTCCGTTGTTTTCATCGTGCGATGACGTACACGTACGTGTTACTTTTTCCTTCCCTCCGTTTAAGCGAATCGACCCAAAAGCATCGGCGCAGATCAAGGAAAGGCGTGATGTTCCGGTACCAAAAAATTCAAAATGGATGCAAATCATGGACCACAAAACTTTCGGACAGTTTGAAGAATCATTAGACTTTAGGCCCGGAATTGATGTTGGCCAATGCGACATAGGAAGGCTTTCGTGGAAGAGCCCAAACGAACTTAAATTAGACGATATGGGTTGCTTGAAGATTTAAAAACGGGTTCATAATATCAAATCCTAACTAGATGTAGTTCTTGGTGGGTCTAAAAGCAAATCCATTTAAGCCCGAAGAGGTTATTAGTAAAAGAAAATTAATTTTTTTTAGAAGAATTCGTGCGATTCATGACCCCGGCTCCTTCGCTAGGCGAAAGAATTGCCCTCCGATGGCTTCCAACAAGTTAGCCACCGATTTCCTAGCATCCATCGGAAAACTTCGATTCGCAGCCCTCTCCATGTCCGTCCCCGCCCCTTCTGCTTGGCGTCGCGGATTGTCCTCCATCGTTGCAGAATCGGCGGTCATCAAGGAGAAGGAGCTCAAGCATTCTTCCTCATCTTCGGATTTGGTAAAGCTCAAGCCTTACGTGGTTTTGACTCTTTTTTTTTAATAATGTTTTTGTGCTTAGTTTTAAGGACAAGAAAGGATTTTCATTTAATATTTGAAAATTTTCTTTTATTTTTCGTTTATTTATCTTCGAGATTTATTGGTCATTTTCCTTTGTTTTTTGGATGGATTATGTGGGTGGATCTGGGTTGAATTGAGTATGGTCATAAACAAATGAACTAATAGAAGTTCTTTTCTTTTTGGTTCGACCCTATCCTATCTTTATTTTACAAGTTAGTTTGTGTGTTATGTACCATGCACATAGTTAGTTTGTGTGTTATGTACCATGCACATGTTACGAAACCCTACTTTCTCATTCATGCGTTTTCACTTGGCCTCTCGCGAAGGTGGGGAATTGAACACCACCTCTCCCTTTTCAATCGAGAAGGATGGTCATTGGGGAATTAATGCAAGTTAAATGGATGGATTTAGGATGAACTCATTTATGGCCCATCTAAACCTAATCCAACCTACTTATATGTCACCGCCCAATTATTAGAGTCCGACTTTGACCATTAAAAGATGTCGGGTCGGATCGTCTGACACTTATGTCTTCCATGGATTTAAGCGACCACAGGGTTTCGTCCTAATTAGCACAGGAAAACGAAAAGGAAAGATAATTGATAATGACCAGTCGGCTTTCATGTCTACTTCTCGATCTAATACGGGGAGACAGGTAGGGCTACAAAGTCCGTAAGTGTACCATGAATATTCTCCTAGCACTGCCACGAAGCAAGATAAGCAAAACCCACGTGAACTTGTAGTTGTAGCTCTCAAGAATGACTGGCATGATGCATTCGCCCCGACCGTAAAGCCTGCATTGTCGCCCGCGGAATAGGGTGGTGGGGGTGACTTTGTGCTTTCTTTTGTTTCTGTCAATATAGCTTCGTTGATTTTTGCATTACGTTTTGTAGTTTAGTTGTATGTCATTATGAGCAGCTCAAATCTTTGAAGAAGCATAGAAGTCTCTGATAGTTGATCGAGTCAAACTATCATTTTTTGAGTTCATCGCTAGCTAGGTGAAGGATTATGAATTTGCGTTCCAAAATTGTAGTGAAATATTCGAATTCTAATATGTTGCTGCACTGAAATTTTTATAAATAGACAATCTTGGAGAAACCAACCGATTTTGATGAATTGTTATTATCGATTACTATTTAATTTTATTTTTCCCTGGTCTCTAATCTTTGCCATTACATTGTTGTCTTATTAGTCTAAGTAATTGACAATCTCAAAAGGAGTCGAAATATTTGATCTCAAGGAATATATCATGATTATGAAAAAAACAAATCCCCAATGGTTAATTGATAAATTAATGTGAGAGAAACGTGCAATCTCTTCATATCGTGAAATATCTTTGATTGATTTTATCGATGTCAACTTCGGATAGTGATCTTAGATCACAATTGTATGGAATACCTAAGTATATCCTCACCATGGATTGGTATAATAGATACATATATACATATACATATACAAAGGAGCTAGTCTTGTGTTAAAATCTTTTTCCTATCCTTATGCCTTCCCTTTTATATATTTTTGTGTTTTATTCTTAGACCATTAAATGCCTTCATTTAACAACTTAAATTTTTAGAATAGTTAGCACCGGTCCCATATACAAAAATTAAAAGTTATTTACTTGCTCTTTACTATGTGCAGCGATGAACAAAACAGGTCTAGCCTTGTGCCCATAATTGAGAAATATTACCTGATTAACCCTAAACCTATTGTATATATGCTAATTAAATCTTAAAATTTTTCAATTTTGCTAATTTAGTCCTAAACTTTTGTGCGAAATTTCAATGTAGTCGTTTCAACCAATTTTCGTTGGATATCACTGATGTGATTGCTGGCTATTTCACGAGATGCATCGCTATGTTAGTAATTTAGGCAAAAACTGGATGGAAAGACTATACTAGAATTTCGCGCAAAAGTTAAGAAATAAATTAGCAAAATCGGGCTATTAAGGGCCGAATTAATATTCATATAATATGATTAGAACTGGTTAGATAATTTCCTCGTAAATATAATGTAATATTTATAAAAATGGAGTCAAACCAAATCAGTCCCTGCAAAATAATTCTATCCTCACAGCTTACGAGTGTAAGGGCCACCTACCCATGTAGCTTTAAAATTTCAAACAGGACAATCCTCCGGTCCCCATCGGGTGAGACACCATGGTAGACAGTGAAAGCGACGTTAAAAAGGCCCTTCCTAAAAATTGGGCCACCGATAATTCATGCAGTTTTCATTCACGGATGCAAAATGAAAACTACCTGAGAGAGAGAGAGAGAGAGAGAGAGAGAGAGAGGTGGTGGCGGCAGCAGCGTCAAGCTGTTCGACGGAGCTGTGTGCGAAAGATTAAAAGCAGGCAAATTGAGCTTCGATGTCGGTAATGGAGCCAGCCGTTTAAGCTAGCTTGAACGGTGTTCAAAGTAGCGAGGACTGCGGAGAAAGAGGAGAGAAAAGAGACAGAATCAAGAAAGAGCACTAGGACTTGTGGTTAGGCGTTCTACAGTCACCTGAAAAAAATTTATTGGACCATCACCTGAGTTCATTAATATCATTAATATCACTTTCGAAATATACTAAACATAATTAAGCGGCAGCATAGCTGCTACATACTAAATCCAACTTAGAGAAAGAATTGCAATGGATTGATATTGAAGAACAAAGTTGAGAGGGGCAAAAATAAATTTTCCAAAAGAAGAATATTGAGTATCATAGCAAACGTGGTTGTTATTATTTATATGTAGCCTTAATGGTGCATTTTGTATCTTTCAAGTTCCTCTCTTTTCAAATGACAGGTTTTCTTGCCTTCTCCTAATAAATAGGCGAACTTTTTTTAGCATTGTGAAGAGGATGAAAACAAAATGCTTTGGTCTGGTTTAAAATGACTAAACCGTCCACCTGTAAAGCAAAAAAGAACGTGACCATCTGCCTTGTGTATTGCATTTGAGGTTCTCGTGCATTAGGATAAAGTTTGGACTTTTATTTCGTACGCTGATGGCTTAAAAGGTTTACTTTTCATCAAAAGGTTAAGAGATATATTCATATAACGCCTAGTTTTAGTCTTAGCAAGTCTATTTTTTTTAATCATTATGCCACGTGAATTATTTCATTTCACGAAACTATAGTCTGTCTAGTATCTTCAAAAACTATTTGCAGAAACCACTATATAATGATCTCTTGCCCTAGAAATGCTGCGCACCTCACGAATTAATAATGGATTCCACTGCTGCCTCTCTTCTTACCTTGTCACCTGTAAAACGAAATGATCTTAAAGGCTATGATGAACCCCCAAAAGTTTCCGACTCTTTCCTCTGTGATAAGCAACCTCATGTTCCAGCTTCATTCAAATGGCCAGCACAAGATGCGATTCTCTCTTGCGGCGAGCTAGAAGAGCCCTTGATTGATCTCAAAAGCTTTCTTCTTGGTGATGATCAAGAAGAAACACGTCGTGCTGTTGATAATGTGAGAGCAGCTTGCTTGAGCCATGGACTTTTCCAAGTAATCAACCACGGAGTTGACCGGAGCCTCATTCATGATGCTCATGATCGTATCGACGCCTTCTTCAAGATGACACTCAGCAACAAACTCAGGGCTCAAAAGAAGCCGAACTCTCTGTGGGGTCATTCCATAGCTCATAATGCTCGGTTCTCGTCGAAACTGCCATGGAAGGAAACCTTCTCTTTTGGCTACCATGAGAACTCACCAGATTCAGTGGTTGGCTTCTTTAAGTCCACCTTGGGGATGGATTTTGAACCAGCAGGGTAAGCAAGATCACTTTTCATGTCAGTTTAAATTTTGCGTTTTTACACTAACAATTTCCCTGAAATGTTACACATTCAATTTACAAAAATATTGATTCTTCTTCATAAATATTCTTAAAAATAATAATAACAAATGGAAATCAACATTTTTGGTTCTATAAAAGAAGAATGGCGCTACTATTATAAAGGTTTATTTTATTTTATTTTATTTTATAAACAATGTAAATTTAACAAAATATTTAGTTGTTGCATGCAATATTAATCTTAGGATCTATGCTTATTTCCAAGTTGAAATGATTGTGTGATGGTTATAATACAATTTTAGATCCGCTTGCAAATCTGTAAAAAGAAAGAGTAGCGCCCTTTATTTATTCTCCATTCGATTTTTACAGAAAGGTATACCAGAAATATTGTGAAGAGATGAAGAGATTGGCACTTTCGATCACGGAGCTATTGGCCATTAGCTTGGGGCTTGATAGGTCTTATTATAGAGAATTCTTCGAAAATGGATGCTCCATAATGAGGTGCAACTCCTACCCTCCTTGCCAAGAGCCAAGCCTGGTTCTCGGAACTGGTCCCCACTGTGATCCAACAGCCCTCACAATACTCCACCAAGATCAAGTTGGAGGTCTCGAAGTGTTCGTCAACGACAAGTGGTACAAAATTCGACCTCGCCCTCATGCCCTTGTGATCAACATCGGTGATACTTTCGTGGTATGTGTTATTTTCTAAAAGGGCAAACATTGAATTGCTCGTGTCGATTTGCTATGAATTAAAATTATCCCAACAAAGGTGAGCATAATGAGGAAGTGGCTTCTTTTTCCGATTTATGACATGGAATTTCAAGGGCTAAATGACAAGTATTATTATTTTAATCAGTGTTTTCATTTGTAGACAATGACATTATGTTCTTGAGAGTATCATCTATTCTAAACTATGCAAGTCCATCATGTACCCACTTTTCTAATTCCAATAATTTTTTTCCCCTTGTCTTATGAAAATACACAGAATTAACATAATAAAACTTTTTACTCAAAAAATACATTATTTAATGACAGGTGAAACTCTTCCCGAATATGTAATTATTGAGAGTCAATCACCTTGTGAATGAATCACTCTCTAAATTCCATCAAGTTCGAGTCGACTCTGCCATTTAAGCAATTTTAATTCATGAAAAGTGCAAGTTTTTGGCATTTAAGAAGTTTATTTCGACTTCTGTTAGGGTGGTTTTTCAAGGTATCCTCTTGTTTAATGTACACTCGTAATATTGACCGGGAATGACATTACAGGGAAAGTTACGGCTTTCTTAATAGAATTCAATAAGCACCCGCTACTTTTGAGAATCTTCATTGTGCTCCTTGTGAGAAATGGGGGTAAATCCCTTTTCAATGTGTAAAAAGTGGATCAACCCGAATCCTTGCATGCCTTCACAAAGTTGACTGCTTGAATCTCGATCGAAAAAAGACGTAAAAAGTACTTAGCAAAAAATCCTTTCTCCAAAAGATTATATGTGTCCTCTACCCTCCACCTCTAACCAAGTGGGTAGATATTAATTTTTTCTTTTTTTGTCGGTGGGTAGATATTAATTTGAAAGGTAGCAATTAGCCCAAAAAATTCCACGAAAATATGTAGTTAGTGTCCATGACATTCGCCAAAAAGATATTGCATTCCTGAGAAATGGGAACGTGGGAATTCCATTTTGCTGAACCTCCGGTGGTATTCCGGAGGGACAAGCATTGAATCACATGCATGGACTGCTAATATATGTACCCTGGTCCTAACATTGCGTACGCGTATCCTTCGGGCATGCGTTTGTACGCATGTGTGTTACCGCGGTAATATACGGGACATATACTCTAACGAGGGTTGAGGTTTTTGTTCTTTGTGCGCGCGTGCAGGCATTGACAAACGGGGTATACAAGAGCTGCCTCCACAGAGCGGTGGTGAACCGGCATAACGAGAGGCGGTCATTGGCTTTTTTCCTGTGCCCACGGGAAGACAAGGTAGTTGCGCCGGCGCCCAAGCTCGCCCCCGGAGGGTCGAGGAAGTACCCGGATTTCACCTGGTCGGACCTGCTCCGGTTCACCCAGAGGCACTACAGGGCCGATCAGTCCACCTTGCCCAAGTTCACGGAGTGGCTTCTCTCTCTTCAAGACCGCACTCTCTACTGTTGAGTCACTGCTAGCATCTACGTCACCCACCTTGATATACAAAGAGCACGAGTCAATCTAGTCCACTCTTCAACACCAAATAAAGTCTTATCAAATTATGCTCTTTCCTTTACCATAGGAATTCGTCCTATGTTGATGATGACTAGTCTTCTAGAACCTCCAGTGGATGAGTCCGATGTTTTGTTATGTGCTTAATATTATTATGAGTCCGCCTTTGATATAGTTTAAACTCTTGGACGCACAGAATATGTTTAAAATCATACCCTTCAAAGAACATTTGCCAACATGTTGGAAATAAAATATGGATTCCTAAATTGCGGGAAAACATCTTGACATGCATAACTAAATTATTAACATGGAAATACCAGCTAATCCATTTTCGTAAAGTGAATATGTAATATGAAAAATGAAGACTTTATTTTTTAAGAATTTAAAATGTCTAATCGATCTAATTGGTGACATTTTTGTGAAGTCGATAATATTGCCCTAAGGATATCATGAATCCAATCATACGTTTTTTCCAAAAATTCGATTGTTTTTGCGTCACAAAACGTATATTAACGGTTGACGGGATTAGGATACCCGTCTTCAACTCACGTGTCATAATGCAGCATAAGATTCCCTCTCCCTCTCTCTCTCTCTCTCTCTCTCTCTCGGCTGGGACAACTCTTGGTGCTTTGATTCATCTCGAATTGGTAAGTGGACCAAGAGATGCACATTCTACTGACAAGACGTCCTCTATACATGGTAAAGGAGCAAAGCCACAGGTATATCTCTATCGAAAAAAACAAAGCCCTGGTGGGTATGCTCTATCCAAACACGAGGGTTGTCCTTTGGCTTCTGCAAAGGAGCAATGTGGGAGATGGGTTCCAAAGGGACTAGGTGGTAGGGGTCCATGAGAAACCAACACGTGTACATGATTAGATGTGGTCAAAAGTGTAATTAGGAGCGACAGAGAAAAACAACTAGAGATTTTTGTCCCCTATGAAGGGCTCGTTATAACTTTAAAAATTGCAAATACAGAATCGACAATACTACAATAATCTCAATTGGATATCTCCTCGTTTATTAAATCACTAATCTAACTTTAGTCCCTCACTAATAATTTAATCGTTCCAATCACTGTAATGTTTATTTTGAGGATGATCTTAAATTTTCACTTGACTAATATACATGGATAAAGCTCATGTAACTAACTGCAATGGGGGATTGGAGCTTAATCATAGTTCAAGTAAGAAATAATGTTAACATTTTTATAACCTAAAGTAAATTATCCCTTATGTATACGTTCCATTCACGGTCCACCAACTTGGTGATTCTTGATCAAATTAGGATAATCGAGACTAATACCTAGTCATCCTCCATCTGTGGAAAAAAAAATGGAACTTCTGCTGGTGGACACTAACTTTTTTCCATGATTTAATCGGCCGTGGGCAAGGACAGTAATAATGGCGACATTTGGGTTCTGTCGGATTTTCCCCTGCGCTGCTCGTACCCACACATAGACATCAATAAAGGAAAGTTTTTTTTTTGGTAATTGTTTTTATTCAGCTAAGCCTTTTTTTTGCTTCCGATTTTATACTAAGATTGACTCATGGAATTAGTTTGCAAATCGATGTGACAAGTTAAAAGTGGACATTTGAATGAGTGAGACCTCTTCAAGACCAATGTGAGTCTATCATATCGATTTGTATATCGTGATTCGTCCATTTAACATTACTCTTTTTAATTCGACTAAGAAATGATGAGATTTGATAGAAGTTGGCTTTTAAATAGAACTTTTCACTGAAACAATAAATCATGGAAAATGATTACCTAATATATATGATTAATTGAAAACATAAGGTACTTTGTATTTTGACAAAGATAAAATACCTCAATATTCCAAGAACAAGTTTGCTATGGAAAAATTCCATCAAAATCTATGTCAATGTACTTAAGATGAATTGCATTTATTTGTTGTATTCAATCGGCAAAGATGTAAATTAATAAAGTAAAAACAAATATCTCAAATCAATTAAAGGATGCGCTTTCTTTCGGGAACCACATAATCAAAATATTTTATACTTTTATGCAATTTTTTGTTTATTCTTTTTTATTTGCACATATAAAGTGTGTGCTTTTTTCTAAACGGATTACAATAGTCTTAACTAGCACGATTATTTTTTGCAAACCTACATAGAAATTTAGAAGTAACAACAACATAATCTTGTTTAAGTCAAAAGACCCAAGTCCAAATTGCATTTTTCATGTTTAAATAAAATAACCACTTAACCTTATATTGTCTTAGATTCTAGGAGAAAATGACACATTTGGTTGGTTAAATAGTCCATGAATTTTTAATTTGTTCAATGTAGTTTATAAACTTTCAATACATATTCAATTTAATCTATGAACTAAATAATTCAAGGATTAGATTGAACATTTACTAAAAAATTATGGATCATATTGAATAAATTAAAAATTTAGGGAATATATTATATATTAAGTTGAAGTTAAAGATTATATTAAACAAATTAAAATTTCAAAGATAACATTGTGCATTGGGTCAAAGTTGATGGACCATTTATGTAATTTTCCCTAAATTACCTCATGCATATTGACAATTCTATTTTACTTTTTCTTCAATACCTTTTCATATGAATTCATCATAATAAAGATCTACATAAAGCTAGATGTTATGATGAGAGAGTCGAGCCATAATCAAAATGCTTTAGTTCCTTCAATATGGAACTTAAGTGTTTCCCCCTCAGTTGTTGATTTTTTCTTTTATTATGTTCTTGTTATTTTTTCTTCTCTGTTATTCTCCCCTTTCCAACCGAATTTGCTAAAAAAAAATTGGCTTACAGTCCATCCTTGCGAAATATCGTGGGAATTTGAATTTTAGTAAGTGTTTTACCGCAAAGTATTGATTAAATATCTTACGAAATGTGGATCGATGAGTGAACCAACAAAAGTGAAGGATTATATGTTTTTTCTTTTTCTTAGTGAAAAATCCTTTGTTGATCCTTAGCATTATGAAGAGGCTGAAAAAAAAAAATACAAATGCTTGGATCTGGTTTATAGTGACTATTAACCATCAACCTTAAAAAGAAGAACATGACCATTTTGCCTTATTGAGGTTTTTGCACATTAAGATAAAATTCAGATTTCTATTTTGTACGTCGATGGCATCACGTCAAGTTTTGATCTTAGCAATTTTATTTGTTCCATTACAACACTTGAGTTGTTCCATTTCAAAACTAGTTCATGCCCACTTAGAAATTCCAATGATGCTAAGTAAGATGAAATTACGATGGACCATTTTTAAATCAATCAAAGAGAACTCGACATCACTCTATAGAGTAATTTTTAATGAACTATATAGTCTGTCTTGAGCGTATATATAATCACCCCTTGCCCTAGAAATGCTGCGCATCTCACAAATTAGTTATGGATTCTACTGCTATCTCTCTTCTTACCTTTTCACCTGTAAAACCTGACGATCTTAAAGACTCCGATGAAACACCAAAAATTTCTGATTCCTTCCTTTTTCATGAGCAATCTCATGTTCCCGATTCTTTCAAATGGCCAGAACAAGATGCGATTCTCTCTCACGGCGAGCTAGAAGAACCCTTGGTCGATCTCAAAGGCTTTCTCCTTGGTGATGATCAAGAAGAAACACACCGTGCTGCTGATACTGTTAGAGCAGCTTGCTTGAGCCATGGATTTTTCCGGGAAAAGTACCAAAAAAGTCTTAAACCTATTGCATTGGTACCAATTCAATTCTAAATTTTTCAATTGGAGCAATTCAGTCCTAAACCTTTTAATATTGGTACCAATTCAGTTCATCCAGCCAATTTTGGCCGGCCGGCACCGACATGGACGTCGGCCGGTGGCCGGACGTTGACGTGGCAATTTTTATGATTTTTTTAATTATTTTTTGATTTTTTTTTATTTTTTATTAATTTTCTTTTCTTTTCTTTTTTTTTTTCATTTTCTTTTTTGCTTTCTTCTTTGCGGTCGCCGGCGAGCCTCTAGTGAGGCACGCCGGCCACCGGGCGAGGGCCTCGAGGGCTCGCCGCCCGGGTGAGGGTCGCGACCCTCGCCGCCGCCGCCGGCGAGGGTCGCGGCCCTCGCTTGGCCTCTCCCGCAGCTGCCGGCAAGGAGGCTTCGCCGAATTTGGGCGAGGCCAGCCTTGCCCGCGGGCTGGTGAGGCCATGGCGACCATTGCCGGGGTGGAGGCGAGGGCCGCGAAGCCCTCGCGCCACCGGGAGGGTCGCCACCGGCGAGGCCGGCCTCGCCCGGGCCGCGCGGAAGGAGGGAGAGGAGGAGGGACGGGGAGTGGGCGAGGGATGGGTTGTGGGACCGGCACCATCGGAAGAAGGAGAGGAGGGTGTTGGGGCGGCGGGCTAGGGTTTCGGAGGCGAAGATCGGGCGGAGGAGTGGTGGCGTGAGGAGCGGGAGGTGGGGGACCGGGGCCTCAAATTGGGATTTCATGGAGGTGAGGGCGGCGGTGGCGAGGTCGAGAAGCTTCGGGTCAACGGGAGGAGGCGTCGGGGACTCGGCGGCAAGGCCGGGCGAGGCCGAGTGAGGGTCGCGACCCTCGCCGGCGGCTGGTGAGGGCTTCGCGGCCCTCGCCTCTGCCTTGGCGATGGCCACCATGGCCTTGCCAGCCGTGGGCGAGATCCGGGCGAAGCCGCCTTGTCGGCGGCTCTAGGAGAGGCCGGGCGAGGGTCGCGACCCTCGTCGGCGGTAGGCGAGGGCTTTGCGGCCCTCGCCCGGTGGCTGGTGAGCCTCACGGAGGCTCGCCGGAAATCGCGAAGAAGAAAGCAGAAAAGAAAAGGAAAAAGAAAAGAAAAAAGAAAAAAAATTAATAAAAATTAATAAAAAATCATAAAAAATCATAAAAAAAATGTCACGTCGTCCGGCCACCGACCGGCCACGTCACGGCTGGCCGGCCAAAATTGGCTAGATGGACTAAATTGGTACCGATATTAAAAGGTTTAGGACTGAATTGCTCCAATTGAAAAGTTTAGGACTGAATTGGTTTCAATGCAATAGGTTTAGGACATTTTTAGTATTTTTCCGATTTTTCCAAGTGATCAACCATGGAGTCGATCCGAGTCTCATTCGTGATGCTCATGATGGTATCGCTTCCATCTTCAAGATGACACTCAGCGACAAGCTCAGGGCTGGAAAGAGGTCGAACTCCCCGTGGGGTCATTCGATAGCTCATAATGATCGGTTCTCATCGAAATTGCCATGGAAGGAAACCTTCACTTTCGGCTACCATGAGAGCTCTCCAGATTCAGTGGTTCACTTCTTTAAGTCCACCTTAGGGATGGATTTTGAACCAGCAGGGTAAGCAAGATCATTTCCCAAGTCAATTTAAACATTGGGTTTTTAATCTAACAATTTCCCTGAAATTTTACATACACATTCAATGTGAAAAAGGATTGATTCTTCTTCACACACATCTTTAAAAGAAATAAAAAGAAAAAAAAAAAAAAACAAATGGAATTCAACATTCTAAGTTACGTAGAAGAACGGCACTACTATTATTATGATTTTTCTTCTTCATGTTACTAATGAACAAGTATGTTTCTACAATTGGTACTATTTAGATCAGACACGCCATCAATAAAATCTAATAAAATCAAATCGCCTTCTAAATAAATCCTAACCATGGGCACGTCGCGATTGAAACACTGTTCATAGAAATTTCCACAAACAATGTAAATTTAACAAAATATTTAGTTGTTGTAGGCAATATTAATCTTAGGATTTATGTTTATTTCCAAGGCCAAATGATTGTGTGATTGTTGTAACACAATCTTAGATCTGCTTGCGAATCTGTAAAAGGAAAGAGTAGCGCCCTTTCTTTATCCTCCATTCGATTTTTACAGAGGTATACCAGAAATATTGTGAAGAGATGAAGAGATTGGCACTTTCAATCGCGGAGGTATTGGCCATAAGCTTGGGACTTGATAGGTCTTACTATAGAGAATTCTTCGAAGATGGATGCTCCATAATGAGGTGCAACTCCTATCCTCCTTGCCAAGAGCCAAGCCTTGTTCTCGGAACTGGTCCTCATTGTGATCCAACAGCCCTCGCCATACTTCACCAAGATCAAGTTGGAGGTCTTGAGGTGTTCGTCAACGACAATTGGTACAAAGTTCGGCCTCGCACTCATGCCCTAGTGATCAACATCGGTGATGCTTTCACGGTATGTGTTATTTTCAACAAGGCCAAAATATAGAATCGCTCATGTCGATTTGCTATTATTTTTTTCCTACTAAGGGTGAGCGTAATGATGAAATAGATTCTTTTTTCCAATTAATTACATGGAATTTTAAGGGCTAAATGACATGTTTTATTATTTTTATCAGTGTCTTCATTTGTGGACATCGACACTATATACTTGAGTATCATCTGCTGTAACTTTGCAAGTCCCTATTCTCAACTTTCTAATTGCAAAAGTTCTTTTTTTCTTTCTAACTTTACGTGAATACACAGCATTGGAAAAATAAAACTTTTTACTCAAATATAAATTTCTTAGCAACAATGAAACTCTTCCCCGAGCATATAATCAATTGAGAGCCAATCTCTTGTGAATGAACCATTCTTCAATTTCAACTACTAGGGTTTGCCCCACTAGCCACTCTTTCCACATGAAAAGAGGGAGGTGGGGGGTTCGAATCCCCACATCCCCACATTCTTAGGGAGGTTGGGGGTGGGGACGATTTAGTTTCAAGTGTGGATTTTGATTCTAATGTCTTGTAAGAAGATATGGCAAAGTTTAAGAATGAGATTTAGAATAGGAAAAAAGTAAGACTGATAGGAAAGAAAAACCATTCTTTAATTTCCATCATGTTCGAGTCTATCTAGCATTTGAATGATTCAAAAAGTGTGAGTTATTGGCATTTAAGAAGTAAATTTTCGACTTCTATTGGGATGGTTTTTGAAGGTATACTTTTGTTAAATGCAAACTTATGATATCGGAAAATTTCTTAAAGGTTTTAAACCTATTATACTTTTGTTGATTGAGTCTTAAATCGCTTGAAACCTAATCACATTCTACCAATTTAGTTAATATGACCAATTTTGATTGGAAATTATTAACGTGAATACTGGTTGTCCTACGTGATACGACATATGCTGACATTGACAATTTTCAATAATATTTTAATAATATTTTGATATTTTAATTTTTTTTCTTTTTTCTTTTCGTTTTTCCTTCCATTCTTCCTCCTCTAGCCAGTCATCAAGGCTTGATGATAGGCCAAAAGTGAGGGTCGGCTGGGCAAGGTTCGTGGGGGTGAGCTTCACTAGAGGCTAACAGGTTGACCTCCTCAGCCCTCACCTCTGGTTGGTTGCTGAGGCCTAATGACTAGTTAGAGGAAGAAGAATGAAAGAAGAAAAAAGAAAAAAAAGGAAAATGGAAAAAATAATATAAGAATTAGAAAAAATAATAAAAAATTACTAAAAATTGTCTACGTTAACGCTAGCATATGCCACATAGAACAACTGACATCCGCATTAGTGATTTGCGGTCAAAATTGGCGGGATGGATGTAATTGACAAAACATGAAAAATGTTTATGGCTTAAATAGCAAAAATGAAAAGTTTAGGATTGAATTGACAAAAATGCAATAGATTTATGACTTTTTGGACAATTTTTCCTTGGTAATAACATTATAGGAAAATATAATTCGATCAACAGCCTCTACTTTGGAGAATCCTTTATGTGCTCGTCGTGAGAAATGTGAGGTAAATCACCTTTCAGAAGTGGAAAAATTCCTAATTCTTATGTGACTATTAAAAAGTCGATTGGTAAAATCTCCATCGAAAAAATAGACGTAAAAAAGTACTTAGCAAAAAATCGCTTTCCCAAAAATTGGCTAGGTCCTCTACCCTCCACCTCTAACCAAGAGTGTAGATATTACTTTGAAAGGTAACGATTAGTTCAACAAATTCCTCGAAGCTATGTAGCCAGTGTCCTTGAAATTCACCAAAAAGATATTGCCTTCCTAAGAAGTGGAACCGTGGGCATTTCATCGAACGAAAATTTGGTGCGATCCTAGAGGGATAAGCATCAAATCACACACGCGTAGTGCAAATAAAAGTACCTATCATTGTCCAATATTACGGATGCGTATCCTTCGAGCACCACGCATGTTTATAACTGTGGCGATATACAAGGTATATACTAATTTAGGGTTTTTGTTCTTTACCCACATGTGTAGGCTTTGACAAACGGGATGTATAAGAGCTGCCTGCATAGAGCGGTGGTGAACCGGCACAGAGAGAGACGGTCGTTGACATTTTTCCTGTGCCCGCGGGAAGATAGGGTGATCGCGCCCGCCCCTGAACTCGCCCCCACAGGGACGAGGAAGTACCCGGATTTCACCTGGTCGGACCTGCTCCGGTTCACCCAGAAGCACTACAGGGCTGATCAGTCCACCTTGCCCAAGTTCAAGGGGTGGCTTCTCTCTCTCCAAGACCGCAATCTTGACTGTTGAGTCACTGCTGGTATTCTGTATGACCGTCCTTAAAATGAAAGAACCCAAGTCAATTTAGTCTCTTTATATGTATGAATGGCCAAGAGATCCTGTGGATATGCATTCATTTGCGCATATGATGTACTGAATTATATGATGTCTGGTGAGAAAACGGTTTGCCAGATATGAGATAGAAATTAATTTATCTCATTGCTGTGGAAGAAAACTGAAATAACGCTAAAATATACCGAATGGTGTAAGATTGCCTGAAAAATAATGACATGTCATCATCCATGCATTATCCCTCTTCAAGACCACACTTACTTTAACTCATTTTCTTGCTGATTTTTATTGTAGCAAGTTACAACATTCCCGCAACAATATCATGAAACAAATCAATACTTTTTCAGAAATTTGATCGTTATCATGTCGTAAAATGGATTCAAATGATCGACTTGATAGTATCATAATAATATATGTCTTCATGTCACATGTTATCACATCGCATAAGATTCTCTCTCTCGGCTTAGAAAAACGGTTGATGTTTCATTTTATCTTGAATCGGGATAGGACTGAGAGACTGAGGCAGAGACTAAGAAACAAATGCCGAAGATAAATCTCTATGAAAGAACAAAACCATGGTCTTACGTATGCAATCCAAACACGAGGGCTGTCCTTTGTTCTTTGGCAAAGAACAATGTGGAAGGCTTGAAAGGACTAGGTGGTAGGGGTCCGTTAGAAACGAACGCAAGTGCATAGTTTCATGTGCTCAAAAGACAAACCAGGAATGGCAGAGAGAAACAACTATAGATTTTTGTCCACTTCCCTACGTTGCCACCTCCTCGTTAAATAAGATACTTTGAAAGACTCATTATAACTTTAAAAGCTGCAGATACAGAATCAACAACAATGCAGTATTCTAAATTGGGCATCTCGTCGTTTATAAATCTTTAATCTCACTTTAGTCCCTCGCCGAAAAATTCAATTGTTCTGATCATTGTTATTTTTATTTCGGGACGATGTTAAGTTATCACTCGACGTATATATGCATCGAACTCAAGTTACACACTGCCGAAAAACACCAACGCTAATATTGTCCTTAATATGTCATTTTCACGATTTGCAACGAGGGATAGGAGCATAATCATAATTAAGGTAACCTGAAGTAAATTATGCAAGATCCCTATCTTTTCCTATACGTTCCATAGGCGATCTACCGTTTTGATTTTATTTTTTTCAATCAAATTTATCATCCTCTGTCTGCAGATAAGAATAAGAATTTCCGTCGGCCGACATTAACTTCTTCCAATAATTTCATCAACAATGGGGAAGGACATTAATAATGGTGCAGTGCAAATTTCCCATTTAGCCCTAAGCTCATTACGTCCTAAGCTCATTACGTGGATGATAATTGAGTTCTAAACTTTTCAATTTTATGAATGTATCCTAAACTTTTGTGTGCAATTTTTAATGTAGTGCTTCCGGTCATCAAAAATTTTTGATATGGTGCCGCCGACCGCCATACCTAGCAGGCTAGCATGACGGGCAATTTGACGTGAATAATTTTATAAAAAATTACATGTTTTGCTTAATTTTACAATTTTTTTTTTTTTTTTGCTTTCTTCTCTTCTTGTCTTCCCTTGTCACGGTTGGTCTTCTCCAAGATAAACGGTGCCACCATCTCGTCAGAACAGAAGGTGGAGCACGACCAATCCACTCTCGATTGCAACCTTCACTGCACGACACTCTCTTGCCGCCACGGTCGAACCACCCCTCGGCAAGCTCAACACTCCTGCTCCATGCTTGTCAAGCTTGTGACCATCGAGATCTTGGGAAGCTCGACGGTCATGGCCGATCCTCCAGATTTTGGCGAGCTCAGCAACTCCTCCTCCAAGCAACTTCCCGTCGAACCCTGGTTGGTGAAAAATTTAGAGTCAACTTATTGATCTATTCAAGTTAGGGAAACTACATAAATCTTGTGTATTGATCCTATTTTTCTCAATGTTTCGTGTTTCTTTGTAGTATCGCAATAAAATGCTTTGTTTGTTTTGTGGCAAATTGGACATTTTTGAAAAAATTTTTCCAAGAAATCATTTTTTAAGTGTCTAGTTAAAATTCCAAAAGAGAATTGAAAAATATTTTTCATTATTTGGAATGGAAAACTTACTTTTATTTTCCTAAACGAACATAAATTATTCAACCCAGTGACTTGGGTATGGACAACTAGGATTTCAGACATAAACACTAGGGTCTATAGAGGCCGGGCCCGGAGCCCTAGCTCCCGTGCTTGGGTCCCGCTCACCCTTGTCAACAGCCTCATGAAGGCTGGTGACTAGCGGAGGGACATAAGAAAAAAAATAAAAAAAGAGAAAGGAAAGGAAAAACAAAGGAAAGTAAAAAATAAAAGATGGAAAAGAGAAAAAAAAAGAAAAAATTAATAAAAATTGTTGCGAAAAGGTGAGCGATCGAACAATAATATAGATAGAAGAAGAAAATAAATCGGACACCGTATTTACGTGGTTCGATCGTAAAGACCTACGTCCACGGGGAGAGCAAATAAATTTCACTATAGATCAAGCGATACAATGAGATTACACACTCAAGTCACTCAAACACTCTCTCGGTGTTTCCAAACCCCAATTACACCCAATAACGCACACGGTGTTTAGCCCCGAATTCCTCTCAATCTCACTAAGGAATTACACGCAAATCTTATCACAAGATTTAATTGGCTTGAACACTAAATCTTCTTGGATGTAATTCATGGACAAGAACAACAAAGAAAATCCCTCCCAAGCACTCGACAACTAGACGGCGCTTCAAGACCAACTCTTCATGATCAACGGCGGAACACCAAGCACTCACGCGGCGCTTCAAGATAATTTGTGATCCACTAATACCACCCACGGCCACAAGTCTATATATAAGTGAAAACCTTATTGTTTTGCCAACTTCTCATAGGATTATGTTTCCTGTCTTACCCGATTTTATCCAAAACATATCTCTGTATATTTTAAACAAAATCCAAATCCAAGTCAAAGTTGAACTTTCCTATTTTAGTGGCCAAACATAGATTCAAACTTTGGGAAGTTGATCTTCGATCTTCTTTGCTCAATTTCGAACATCCGCAATATATCCAATTCGGAATATTCGGAATTTCACATTGGACTCAAACTCAAGACATATTTTAACAATCTCCACCTTGGCTTGACGTTTGAGCCAAGTCACAATCGCTTCACAAAAATTCAAACTCTGCTACTACTCTTCCATAGCCCCCGATGGGCTCAACCGCCAGATATTATCCAAGTCCAAGCCTCGCTTGAACTTCGCCATAACCGAGGACCTCATCGAATACCAACTCCACATGCACCTTTAAGCGCTCCGCAAGGATTTTCCGACGCAACCTCCTTAACCATAGATAAAGCAAAACCATTGTTGCATCCATATCTATCAGGAGATCGAATACATACCTTGTCAATATTAGTAGTTACAGCAACCATTGGCTCTATAGGCTCCACCTCGCTATGAGCACCATCCGTGTCAATTACTTTGCTAGTACTCGTACTTGCTACCTCAGAGTTTCGGTCGCAACTCCAACTCAAGTGAATACCGTTCGCATCCGTTTGAACACTGCTATAATCACTTCTAGTCAGAAGTACTGGAGACTCATCAAGAGTAACTTTTTTGCTGTTAACAGGTGAATTTATATCTGGGCACCACAACCGATCACCCCGCTCACCTTGTGCATAGCCATGGAATATGCACCTTGCCCTCCCATCGAGCTTACCATCACTCACTCGAAAATAACACGGGCAACGAAACATTCTAATGATAGAATAACCAGCAACGTTACCTGACCACACTTCTTCAGGAGTCCGCCATTCAATAGCAGTTGATGGGGATCTATTCACCGTGCAGCTCATCGTACTAAGCACATCGGCTAGGATTTTCCTAGCAATACCAGCACTAGAGATAATTTTCCAGGCCGTCTCTAGTAATGTTCTGCTCATCAATTCTGCAAATTGTTGTGATTTATTAGCACTAGTGCGGTGTTTCACTATGCCATCTTTCATGTAGAATTTATTTGCCAGCTCCGAGCGAACTCCATGCTATAGTCGATCCGCACATGCTTGATCGACTTACTAGTCTCCGTCTCGATCAAAGCTCTCAACCGCGAGATCCCGACACCGGTATCAAACTTGTGCATTGGCACAAACACCCAGGTCTTCCTCGAGCAGTCAATAGACTCTCGAACAGATGCATCCGACGTCTTCACAGCGAAATTTGTCACTATCTCACCTTGAAGTTTATACAGGCCTCCGTGCTTGATTCCTTTCATTATTACCATGGCACCTCGAACAACCTTCAGAATTCCATCTTCTGAAGAATACCTGCAACCAGCTAAATCTAGGGCACCCAAAGAAATTAAGTTCTTTTTCAACTCTGGAACATGCCTTACTCCAGTCAATGTCCTCACAATACCATCATGCATTCTGATTTTAACATCACCAACACCCACAACATCGCACTCAGCGTTGTTCCCTAACTGGACTTTACCACTACCCGTGCACTGATAAGTGATAAACCAGTTTTATTTGGTGTGACATGAAAAGAACAACCAGAATCCATAATCCATCCATCAAACGATGAATAATCAGTGACAGACAAGACATAATTGGCATTATCGATTCTGAGCTGCAATATTATCTGCGGAGAATCAACTATAATTCCCTTACCCTTCTCATTCTTCAGCTTAAGGCAATCCCTTCTAAGATGCCCCCTCTTGCCACAACTCCAACAGACAACATTAGCAGTCCTAGATTGACTACGTACTTCATATTAGTACTACGTTACCTACACGTGTTCTAGATCTTCCTCTATTTTCACCTACTAAAGCAGCAAATACAGTTCGCATTCTCTTCTACGAATATCCTCGCTCGAATCAAATCTCGAACCCCATCAAACGTCAAACTTGTTGACCCGGAGGAATTACTAACAACGAGAATGTAGTATTCCAACTATCAGGCAATGAGGATAACAGAATCAAAGCACGTACCTCATCTTCATAGTCAATCTCAACTGAACTCAATTGACTAACAATCACATTGAATTCATTGATATGATCTGCAACTAACGCACATTCGCTCATCTTCAAATTAAACGAGTACGTCGCATCAAATAGACCTTGTTAATCGTAGAGGGCTTCTCATACATATCCGACCAGACTTGCATCAAATCAGTAGTGGTCTTCTCCTTTAGGATGTTAAACGCGACGTTACGAGCCAACGTCAATCGAATAACGCCCATAGCTCGTCTATCCAGCAAATCCCAATCAGATTGCTTCATTGCCTCTGATTTCTCCCCGAGACAAGGGCAAGTGCGGTTTCATCGATAAAGATAATCTTCAATCTGCATCTTCCAGAAACTAAAATCCTTCCCATCAAATCTGTCGATTCTCACTTTTACTTCTTCTGTTGCCATCGATTCGCTTCAACTCAGCCAAACCTGGCTCTGATACCACTTGTTACGAAAAGGTGAGCGATCGAACAATAATATAGATAGAAGAAGAAAATAAATCGGACACCAGATTTACGTGGTTCAGTCGTAAAGACCTACGTCCATGGGGAGAGCAGCAGCGAATTTCACTATAGATCAAGCGATACAAGGAGATTACACACTCAAGTCACTCAAACACTCTCTCGGTGTTTCCCAAGCCCCAATTACACCCAATAACGCACACGGTGTTTAGCCCCGTAATTCCTCTCAATCTCACTAAGGAATTACACGCAAATCTTATCACAAGATTTAATTGGCTTGAACACTAAATCTTCTTGGATGTAATTCATGGACAAGAACAACAAAGAAAATCCCTCCCAAGCACTCGACAACTAGACGGCGCTTCAAGACCAACTCTTCATGATCAACGGCGGAACACCAAGCACTCACGCGGCGCTTCAAGATAATTTGTGATCCACTAATACCACCCACGGCCACAAGTCTATATATAAGTGAAAACCTTATTGTTTTGCCAACTTCTCATAGGATTATGTTTCCTGTCTTACCCGATTTTATCCAAAACATATCTCTGTATATTTTAAACAAAATCCAAATCCAAGTCAAAGTTGAACTTTCCTATTTTAGTGGCCAAACATAGATTCAAACTTTGGGAAGTTGATCTTCAGATCTTCTTTGCTCAATTTCGAACATCCGCAACATATCCAATTCAGAATATTCGGAATTTCACATTGGACTCAAACTCGAGACATATTTTAACAATAATTTTGAAGAAAATATTTTAAAATTAAATAAAAAAATCTACATTAGCGTCAGCCGTATCACGTAGGATGACTAGTGTCTATGTCAGGAATTTTTGGTTTAAATTAGTTAGATTGACTGAATTTGTACCAATATTAAAAATTTTTAAATTAAATTGGTTCGATTGAAATGTTAAAACTGAATTTGTACAAGTGTAATAGGTTTAAGGCTTTTTTGGTACTTTTCCTTATTATTTTATAGATCCATTAGAAGCACCTTCAAAAAAAAAAAAAAAAAAATCAATGAGCTATTCACCAACAGGATAAGGTACCCAATTTTTTAACTGTTCCCTTTTCGACGGTGCATTTACTGTCCGCCGGTTTCTTATGATTTGTGAAACAGCCCCACAAATTACGCGTACGACGATGCTTGCTTACTGTCTCTAATGTTGCTCTTTTGGCTTGTGACCGAGTCGCCATTGCTGATTTTTGTGGTGAACGATGGAGGTTTATAGTCACGGCTAAGATGGGTTCAAAATTATCATCTATTTTGTGTTTTTGCTACATAAAATAAATTTTTGGTATTGAATATTATTTTTTGGAGTTATTCCACAACTTTTTACAAAGTCCTAAGATTCACGATTAGTGTGAACGATTAACACGATTGAGTAACACTGTTTTACAGCAACACTAATCAGCTACCATGGCTATTATGTCGTGCAGTTTCAAGGCCCCATTGGAGAAATATGTTTCCTAGCAATGTTTCTGACTTCCCTCTTTGCTCGCCAAAAGGATCTAAGGTGTCGCAAGTTACTCTGTGACTAGTCCGAGCACCATGCCACATGCAAATCCTATTTCCACGGCCTCTAGTTCGACAAAATCTGCAAAAAACAAGTGAACCCTGCCTTCAGGCAGCACAGGAAGCTCCCCCGGCGCCTTGGAATTAGTACAAGATTTGGACAATGGAAACTTGCACAATCCTGGGTTCCCAAGATAGGATTCAGCTTGAGAAACGATCCTATTAGTTGATTGGAAGAGACATTTAGGACTTCCAGAGTTGTGAGTTCTGTCAATTCAGTTGGTATCGTACTGCTAAGCTCATTTGAAGAAAGATCCAACTATTTAAGCTCATAAAGGTTGCCCAAAGATGATGGTATATGGCCTTTGAGATTATTATGAGAAAGGTTGAGCCGCTTGAATCCTAGCTCTCCTATAACATCAGGAATCATTCCTTGGAACTTGTTGCTTGATAGATCAATAGTTGTCCAGATCTAGGATTTTAGGGAGATGTGTCAAGTCCTTTCATTGTCGCACTCACGGAATCCTGGTAGTAACCTTGGTCCATGTATCGCAACTCCGATCCATCCTGATCAGTCGACATCATGGCTTTCAGATTTACAAAGTAGGTGCTGGACAGAGGACCAGTGAGCTCATTGGAGGAAACGTCAAGAATGCGCAACTGCAGAAAGGGACATTCAGTTCCAGGGGAGCCGTGAATTCTGTTCGATCACAAGACCAAGACCCGCAAGCCAGGAAGTATTTCCAACCATTTTGGGAAGGGGTCGCTGAACTTGTTGCCACTGAGATCCAGCGCTTCAAGCTGCGTTCAATTGATTACAGAGCGCGGCTACAGGCCTTCAAATTTGTTTTCATTGAGGTGAAGACTTTTCAGAGCAGCATCTTTGCCGAATGTGAGTGAGACTGTGCCGGAAAGTCCATTTTCTTGCTGGTCCAACACTAAAAGGCTGTCGCTGAGGCGAGGAATTGTTCTAGTGAAATTGTTGTGAGAGAGGTCAAGAATTCGTACGCCCTTCATTTCACAAATAGAGCCAGGGATATAACCAGTCACTTGTTTTCTAGCTAGCGAGAAGACAAGGACTGAATCTGGGGGCGATGGAGGTAGAAATGGCCCTTGAATCAAGTTCGAATTCAGTTCAAGGACTATAAGATTTTCCCATGGAATTTGTTCAAAGCTAGTGAGGAAGTTGTGAGATATATCGAGATAAGACAATGACTCAGTCCCACCATCCCACATCCATGGCGGGATATTGCTGTGGATTATGTTGCGTGACAGGTCTATATACTCCGCGCTGGTTGAATTTCTCAAGAATGCAGGGATTACAGTAATGTTGCACCCAGAAAGACTTTGACTTTTGAAAGGTTCGGCAAGACATGATCGACATTTTTGCTATTGCTCAGTGACAAAAAACATCGAGATCTTATAGACTTTTGAGTCTCGAGAGCAATCGTAGGTCTAAAACACTCGTCAGGTGGTTTCCTGAGATACTCAAGTAGATGAGGTTCCCAAGCTGAAAAATTGAGCCCGGGATTGAGCCACGCAACTGATTACCACTCAGGTTGACATGGTCTAATGAGGGTGCACCGAGGAACTTGTCGATGTGACCACTGAGCCCAATGTTACTGAGGTCTAGGCTCGTCAAGGATGGAAGAGAGAACAGTGATGACACCCCTAGGAATGGGGACCATGAGGTGGTTATGTGAGAAAAGCAGTCGTTAAAGTTGTGTCTTGTTGTCGAAGACATCGGGTATTGGACCTACCAAAATTGTTGGAAGAAAGATCTAGCAGAGTGAGCAGATCAAGGCTTGACAGAGTTGGAGAAACCTGACCCCTAAGCTCATTGAATGAGAGTTCCAATCTGGTGAGTTGTGTTAGGTTACCGTGATGATGAAATGGAGCCCGTGAAATTACAATGGGTATAGCCAGAGTATCTCCAGAGAATGCAGGTCGCCGATGGACTCTGGTAATACTCCAGAGAAGCTTGTGGAGGACGAGTCCGCAACATTCAAAGAGCTGTTCCAAGTTGATTCAGGTAAGTAATCCTAAAGCTCCTTGTTGCCTGATAAATTGAGACATGTCAGCTTTGGCAAAAGGAAAATGTTGCTGCTAACGACATCCTCAACCCAGCGACAATGAGTACTCTTTGACTTGGTCACATTTTGATTTAGGGTTTTTCCTCCTTTTGACCTCAAGTTCTATCAGGTGGTATCCGAGGATGAAATCTCATGTGCATTCTACTTGGGAAAAGGCCAAAATCGATGTGGCTCTTCATTCTACTTGTATGCATCTCGTTTGACTATAACGTTAATATGTGTCAGTATGTGTATTCTAACTGCTCAACTTTCATTTTATTCGGTGAATTTAGTAATCCAATAACCATTATATTTCATGCCATCATTGCATGATGTTTTAAAAGATACTTAAAATAAAAAATAAAAATACGACAAAGTTAAGCACATAAAAAATTGAATTAATACTATAAAAAATCTCAAAATGGTACAATTGTGACAAATTTATTCTTTGTTAGTTTTCATTAAATTTTATTATTAAATTGTTGAGTTAGATGATATGTGGTAGTTGACGGGTACAACAATTTGAGGTTTTATCATTTGTTTATCACATGCATACTAGGTTATGGTTTTTCATGGTATTAATTCAATTTAATGGAAACTAATGGAGGGTAAATTTATTACAAATATATAAGCTCTAGCTTTTTCGTGATTAGTTTGGAGTAAACTTGTCACAGATATACCGGTGGACATTTTTAGTTTAGGGTAAATTTATCACAAGTATAATAAGATTTTTCATTGTATTAACCCTAGAAGATGAGTAATTTGTATATAATGCAAACATCAACCACAATATTCAATTTTTGAGTAAAATTCTCTTAAATCTATATTGAAAAATCGAAATCGAAAAATTCATGATTATGATGATAGTTTATAGAAATAAAGTAAACGATTTGAAAATAAAACTCACATTTTTTTTACTTTGATATATGATTGATGCATGAATGAAGCCTTGAAAGGTAATGGGGATGGGAGAAGCGATTACAGTGGAAAAAAGAAGTTGTTTGAAAGAAATGTTGGTAGCTTTGTATTTTTGTAAATTGAAATAGAAGAAATGAAGAAAAAAATTTAAAAAAATTTAAATTAAGATTAGAATCCGCAAGAGATAATGTAGTCAAATCAAATGAATATGGCATGTTTGGAGCTAATAAGGGGTGGAAATAGAGTGAGTCATTAATTAAAATAAAAAAATAAAAAAGAATATCTACGTAGAATTGAAATGGATTGCCATGCATGAAAAAATCCAAAACAACACATGAATATATTATCCTTTTGTCATTTCATATTGAAATATTAACTCCAATAATAAAACTTCATTGATTGAATAAATTGACTTACATATACACGCACCCGCCCAATATTAACCAATAATCTCTTTTCTATAATTCGAGATATTTTTCTGCATAAGTATTATCTTCTTCGAGTAGAATTTTATAAGATAACTGTAAAAGATTATAAGATAGTCTTGAAAACATATATAGAAAATATATGTTGAGTGAGTCCAACTATAGCTTCATGAAATAATAGGTTAGACTGCATATTCTATGGAATCGTTATCTAACTCCAAATTGATTTCTTTTACTTCCTTTACATCATATTGTAGTAAATTTGTCTTACATTATATGATTTTAAATTTGCTCACGTTCTATACTTAATTTATCTATCTCCAAATTGATTTTGATTTGGTTCAACTGAATCATGTGATAGTAAAACATATCATGTACTACAATCTAAATATTTGTTTTTCTCCCATGCATGGCACAAGCCACAAGTCTAATTTATAAGTAAACCGATGCAGCTAACCATGGATTCATCTAGGTCCGACTGGCTCAACGAATTCCGGAAAGATAATTCTAATGCTTTTAAGATTTCGAATCAGTCCTATTATCATAGTATCTTATAAATAAATGTTTTTATAGATGTCAATCTATTTATTTCTAGCATGCATACACAAGGAACATTCTATTGTTCTAGTGGGAACAACTTTAACGTTGATGATTCTTTTTTTTTTCTTTTTCGTGGGCGCCAGTTAAACTTTTAGGAAATGGAAGATAAATAAAGGGAGCGCACGATAAACGGGTCTTTAATTATGTTCCTCATTATGGCTTCCTTGCCTGGTGGCCAAGATCATCCTCAGCATAGTTCCACAAAAAAAATCAACAGAAGCCGTCGTGACACGTGTCTTCCATTCAGTGCTCCACTGTGGTAGCTCATCTTGCCACAACGTAAACTTTACTACCAATTTAAGAAGTCAACACGCTTCACTTTCTAAAGAAAATTCCAAGAGTAGGCAATTTCCTTGTTGTTCATCAATGGGAAATCAAGACTAACTGGGCACTTCAGTAAAGACGAGAGAACACCCGATCCCATTCCAACCACGACCTCTGCTCCTGTGAAACACATCCACATCAGTTCAGCTGAACTTTTCTTCAAAATTCTCTCCCATCTTTGTCCGCAATTTTGGAAAATCTGTTTCCAGATTGAAATTTCCTGGAAATTTCGGTCACTTGTGAAGACTCTGTAGACCCGATCGTGGATTTAGTGATATCTATCCCCTTCTGATTAGGCCCAAGCCCGTTCATCGATCATCTCTGTTTACTGTATACTGATGTACTAGACAGGGAGCACAAAAGCTTCATTGCCATATAGGTTGGGCAGGTCGGGATTGGGTATGAGTAGATGATGCCGGTTCAGGACACAAGCATGTCAAAGGGCTTTGCTCGTTAGTTTAAGTTTTAATCCCAATTCAGGAGTTTGATACTCAAGAAGTTTTCCAAGTTAGGCCATTTCACAAAATCACTGGTTAGGCAGAGCGACCTAATAAATCAACAAAGACTCCCCGTTTTTCAAGTCTTCCCGAATTATTGTTATTATTATTATTATTATTATTATTATTATTATTATTATTTTATCTTCCAAACCCGTCTTCCACTTCAGTGATCCATCATCGCTCACAACCCATCCTTCTTGAGCCCGCCTATATGTTTGCTGAAACTACAACTACCACCCCCCACTCCATCCAACTGATCACGAAATCCGTCTCCCACCAGAATGAACACACATCTTCTGTTATGCGCCATGTTCTTGGTCGTGATGATCAATATGACTCAATCGCAGGGCAAAGATGACTTGTACTCGGATTGCAGCAGCCTGTTCAACTGCGGGAACATCCAAGGCGTCGGCTTCCCTTTTTGGGGTGGGAACCGACCCAACAGCTGTGGCTACCCGGCGCTACAACTTGCTTGCGAGGGTAACCCTGCCAGTATCACGATATCCAATGTCAAATACAAGGTTCTCGATTTCGACAACAGCACTGAGGTCCTACAAATTGCCCGGGAAGATTTCTCCACCGGAATCTGCTCCCCTGTCTTCGCTAACACCAGTCTCGACTTTGGGCTTTTCAGCATGGTCGACATCTACAGCAACTACACATTCATCTATGGTTGTCCAAGTTTGCCAACACCGAATGTTCCCGGCCAGTTCTCGTGCACCATATGTGGTACTGCTAATAAAAACGGTTATGTGGTTCCCGGGGCCGACGTAGGTCCGGGAAATTGCTTTGGGAGCGTAATGGTCCGCATCCCTCAGACCCTATTTCGCCGGTTGATGAATAGCTCAGCGAGCTTGGAGAACATAGTGCGGCAAGGATTCGACGTCAGGTTAGCAGTGGATTCTGCGCCGTGTACAGGATGTGCTAATTCAAAAGGTGTCTGCGGTTATGACATCTCAAAGAATACAACGGCTTGATATTGCCCGGATGGATCATTGGGATCGGCAACATGTGCGCCCTCTGCTGCCAGAGGGTCTGAAGGGCAGCCCGGTTCAAAAGGTATGCTTTTCTGCAATTTAGTTTCTAGTTAATCGATTTACTTATTCAATCTAGTTCAGACTTGTCTTCTACCATAATTTATGTGGGCATTGTTAATTTCTTCAGAAACCGTAGGCTAATAAGAAAGCAAGCGAACGAAAAATCCTCTGGGTAGCCCAATAATTATCAGGCTGAACGTCACTTTCTATGGTGCCTAAAATGAAATTTGCAGTAGTCGTCCTCCCAATAACGTCCCTTTCAAGTATGTTAAAACATGAGTATAGCAGAATTGCTGGTCCCATGAGTTTTCGCCAAAAACAAAGCACTTGGTCCAAATAAAAGCCATCGAATCATTCTCTGTATGAGGAATGAGTCGGAGCAGTTATGATTTCAGGGGAGTTTTTTTTTTTTCCCTACCTAACATCTTCACTTGTCTAAACGCTTCTCGTGCAAAATTCATGTAGAGCGACATTTTCAGTAATGCACCTCGGAGGTACTTTTAAGGCGAGGCAGCCCTTGCCCCTTCTATTCTATATTCTTCCTCTTTTTTAGAGGCACAATGAGTTCGTAATGTAACATGATCCCCCACTTTACCAGATCATGTTAACCTGCTCACCGAGACGGGATTGACTGTTACTATTTTCCTAATCGACGAGTCTGCTTAGAGCTTGTTACCTAAGCTGACAATTTTCCATGGAACAAGCGCAAAGGGAACTTTTAGTAATTTCAGTACCATCTTTGGCCATTTACCTTCATATGGCCAAGTTGAAACCGCCAAGACTGATTAGCATCAGTGAAAAGGACCTTATCTTGACTTTCATTACGAAGATAATTAAATATTCTTCCGGTGATCGAATGTGAAGCGAGCCTTAACTAAGCTTTGCTTAATCAAACTTTCTGGATGGCCGACGCTCCAGAAAGTCGAAAAGGAGCTTTCAGTGGACTAAACACCGCCAAGCACCAATAGCCCCAAAGCCTGTCCATTCCCTTTCCACTAAATTTCTCATGTGGAAGTTTCCTTCAGTTTGAACTCTATGAATTAAGTCATTACTGAAAAGCCATTCCTTTAGGGTGCGTTTGTTTGTGTTTCTGTTTAAAAATTGTTCTAGGGAACAAAAATAGAAAAAATTATTTCTATTCCGGAGAACAATTTTTGACTAGAAAAACGCGTTTGGTAAACTTGTTCCGGGAATAAAAAAAGAATAGAAACATATTTGGTAAATTTGTGTTCTTTTTCTATTTCTTTTAATTTTTTAATATTTTTATTTTATTTTTTATTTTTTCTTCTTTTTCTTTTTTTTTTTTTTTTGGTCGGCGGGGCCGGCGAGGTCGCCGGCCTTTTCCATGGCCGAGGCACGCCGGCCCCCGCGAGGCTCGGCTCGCCTTGGGGGCGAGCTCGAGCTCGCCGATCCGGCGAGCTCGAGCTCGCCGACGGGCGGCGTGAGGTCGGCCTCGCCTTGGCCGGGCGAGCTTGGCTCGCCCGATCCGGCGAGCCGAGCTCGCCTAGCCACCGGCGACGCTCGGCCTCGCTCGCCACCGAGCAACGCCGACCTGGCGATGGCCCGACGAGGCCGAGCATCGCCGATGGCTGGGCGAGCTCGGGCTCGCCGGATCTGGGCGAGCCAGAGCTCGCCCAGGGTCGGCGACGCTCGGCCTCGGGGCCGGCGAGTTCGCCGGCCCTCGATATGACCGGCCCTCAACGGCGATCGGCCAAAGAAAAAAGACCGGCGACCGAAAGAGGAAAAGAAAAAAAAGAAAAAAGAAAAAAAAAAGAGAGAAGTGTTTCTGCAAAAAGTTCTTAAAAAAAACAAGTTTTTCTTGTTTCTTTTGTTTTTTTTTTTCTAGATTTGGAACAAAAACGCAAACAAACGCGTTTTTTTTTTTGTTCCCGGGAACAAAAAAACAGAAAATCTGTTCATAAACAAAAAAAAAAGAATACAAACAAACAGGCCCTTAATGTACTGGCTAGTTCTCAGCATATAGTAGAGCTAAGTCATTACCAGAATTGAAGTGGCTAATTGAAGTTCTTCAACTCATCACTTGTTCCATGAATGATGCCAACAATAATGTTGCTCACCGTTAAAGTGAATCCCACATCACGTTAATATTTGGCAATTACTGAGACACCCTTGTGCTTTGGCGAAATTACCCCAGACACTCCCCCTATCTAAAAAATCCAGCCAGATCATTTCTGTCATATTTAAGACTTAAATGCAACTATTGATGTGCAATGGCCAAGGTGGTCGTCAGGTGGTGCTTATGCGGTGGCCACATCAGCCCTAAGAAGCAAATACCCAAACATTACTAGGCAGCTCCTGAGAAGTTAGATTACCATGTCATTAGATTCACTTCTACACTTACTGACGTCTGCTTTTGTATAAGAATATATTGAGAGAAAAAGTTAACTTCATTGCAGTTGCCGTCATAACTTGACTCTGCCAAAGGAACTTAAAGAGGTATAGCTATCGCCAGCAGGAATAAAAAAAAAAAGCATGCTAAAATTGCATGTTCTTTAAGGTTATGACCTTGTGTGAAGGTACTATATACGGACCCCCTGTCCTGTTCAGTCTAAAAAAATGAAATACAAGCCTCGCCAGGCCTTGGAGTTGTCAATATTTTGCCGTGCAGGAAAATAGAACTCTGAACGTTTACAAGCATTACTTATGTAGGAAAATTGAGGAATCCAGGGCGTTTCGTTACTCCCTTGTCCAGTTAGTGTTCTAAACTCTTCTCTTCCTTCTTTGTTCTGTTCCATGATCTTTCCGTGCAAGGCTCAAGAGTCACTCTTCGGCAGTCAGAGGTAGCCTGCGGGTTACAAAATTGTTCGTGGAAATATGATCAATCATTATGGGAAAATCATTAAATTCCTAAAAAGATACAACGTAAAACATAAGTCCATTCTCACTGTTTGATATATTCATAATGCTAAAATAAACTGTACTCCTAAGTCATAAATTGATCAATATGGTTATGGGCCAACGATGCGGAGAGTGCTCTACTGTGACCAAACCCTATGTAAGTTATTGTAATCCAGGAAAACCATGCAGACTGCAAAACAAAACACCAACAAGTCAGACTGCAAATAGATTTTCTATCAAGAGCACCATTCCAAAAGCAATTGGATCATTATACTATCAAGAAATTTGATTCACCATTCAGTAGTCCATCTCTGTTGCCATTGCCTCTTATTTTACTGAACCGAGAGTTTGGTACATGTGCAAGACATAATTAAGTTTTCTACTGGAGCACAAAAATAGTTTTCCCAAACTTCTTAGTTATAATTTGCATCATTTTCCTATAACTATAGTCAACCCTGGAAATAATAGATTTACCTTTCCAGGATTCAACAGGCGGAGTAAATTTTTCATAGGTAAATATCTCTTTGATATCACTGAATTTGTATCTCTTGCTTTGGCCAAACATTGATATCTCTTAAGTGATTCAAAAGGAAAGGTGGAGCTCTTGCTATTGGTGTCTCAATATTTGCAATTCCCATCATTTTCCTCCTCATGGAAGGTTCTGGAAGGTTCTACTTCAATAACAAGGAAGATCACAAAGTTGACAAAGTTGATAAATTGATGAGAATCCATGGATCTCTCGTTCCAAGAAGGTACCGTTATATTCATGTGAAGAAAATGACAAACTCATTTTCGGAGAAACTTGGTCAAGGAGGATTTGGCGTGGTGTATAAAGGGAAGCTCAGAGATGGTAGTCTTGTGGCATTGAAAATTCTAATAGAGTCAAAAAGTAGCTCAGAAGAATTTGTCAATGAAGTCATGAGCATTAGTAGAACTTCTCACATTAATGTGATCTCTCTTTTAGGCTTTTGTTATGAAGGGAACAAACGAGCTCTACTATTCGAGTACATGCCTAATGATTCGTTGGATATGTTTATATCTTCCGGAAAAAAACTTTAAACATAAGTAGTTACTTGGGTTGGAAGATTCTATATAAAATTGCGATTGGCATTGCTTGTGGGCTGGAATATTTGCACTGAGGCTGCAATACAAGAATCTTGCATTTTGATATAAAACCTCATAACATCTTGCTTGATCAAGATTTTGTCCCCAAGATTTTAGATTTCGGCCTTGCTAAACTTTGTCATGGAAAGACAGTGCTATATCAACTATTGACATGAGAGGAACGATCGGCTTTGTTGCACTGGAAGTTGTTTTTCGAAGCTAGGGAAGAGTCTCTCACAAGTCTGATGTTTACAATTACAGAATGTTAGTCCTTGAAATGGTAGGCTTCAGAAATTCTAACGTCAAAGTTTCCAACAACAGTAGTATGTATTTTCCAGAATGGATTTATAGAAACTTAGAGCCCGGCAAAGATCTGGAATTGAAGATGAATGTGACAGAGGAGGAGGAAGTGCTAATGAGGATGATGATTATTGTGAGTTTGTGGTGCATTCAATCCAATCCATTTGATCGACTTCCAATCATGAAGATGATAGAAATGTTGGAAGGAAGCTTTGAATCACTGCAAATGTCACCAAAGTCATCTTGTATTCTCCAACACAACCACCATCACAACATTGGGAAGTGATGACGTCAAATTCCAATGGGAGCCTCGAGGAGAGAGTACTAGAGAATTCAGACGAAAGCAATGATATGTAAAGTGGTGATGCACGACTGAACTTCTTGAGGCATTTGTCATGCCTTTCTTTAGATGGAATATGTTTTCCTTAGAGTTACATGGAAAGTGGAGAGAAATTTAGGTGGATTTCACTTGGAGAATCATAGAAATTAGCAAGAATGATGTAAGAATTTCAACTTTATAGATGAAACGCTCTCTGGATGCTGTTTGTATGCATACTTGGAACTTGGAAGATCAGTGTCATCTCTCATAGAACTCACACAGAAATGGTTCCCAGCAATGTTACTCTTCAAGAAATGTTCAACTGGATATCCCGGTGGTCTTTCTCGCTTATGCCTAGCCTCTAGGTTCAAGTCGCCGCACTAACGTGTTCTCGGTACTTAACGCTTTTCTTTTTGTTGAAAATTAATTTGTCTCTCAAGTTGTTCAGGCTTCAGACCAAGTATTAAACTATTTACAATATTTACAAATCTGTACTTCTACTTGTACTTCTCCCAAAGGTGGTTCTTTATACTCTTGTAGAAAGACTGATATTGAAATCATTTAACAAACACTAATGAACCTAATCACGTCTTCAACGGAAACCAAATGACCTTCCGTATATGGCAATATGGCATCAATGCCAGCCAAAATTAAATTAAACAATTGCCTTTCATTAATCGTTTCTCAAAACCATTCATAAATAATCAAAGTAGTAAATGCTCAATCCAACATTTTATGTAACAACATGTCATTTCATAACTCATACTATATGTAATCCATATTGCTTTTAAAAAATGATTTTACAAATTCGAAGAAGAGGTAACAATACTCACATGGCTAAGCCGAAAACCAATATATTTATTATAGTTACTTGAGCCGATGTGCTCATGTTTCTATCAATTAATCGAAAAACGATATCAAAATCAAGTGATACACTACTATAACGAAGGACTCTACTAATTATACTTATTCATTGATTCAATGATAACTACATGCTAACAAAAAAACTCGTGTATAACAAACGTTTATTTTTCTGTGTTAAGCATATCTGTTGTTTCGCGAAACTTTAGAAATTCATTACAATCAAACTATACTTCAAAATTGATTTTTGTCAAGCTTATAGCTCTACAATGCCCTTAATTATCATTTTCAAATATATCCATAGGTTGACAACTCCTCAATCAAACTTGACAGTTCAAAATTGACATAATTTCATATTTACGACCTAACTTCGAAAGTCACTCCAATTAGATGAATAATGAGCTTGAATACTTACTCAGCGTTGCAATTTGGTTTTCCTTTTGAGCAATCACCAACTAGACCAGCTCTATCGAACAATGTTCCAACGATTTTAATTCGCCCTGTTTGTCTAACGAAAGATGAATGAATTAGAAAATATTTAATAATCGTTTGTATAATTTAAATAATTACCGACATTAACATATGTCAAAATATTTCTATGAATTATCATTATAAATAATACAAAAATTATTTTTTAAATATTTTTTAAATTATTCATTTTTTCATGAAATGAACTAATCAAATTAGTTACTTCTGATTCTCTTTCTTAGTTCGACCTTCCCAACCTCCCCCGAATGATTGTGTCTATATCTATATATAAGGTTCAAGTGCTTCGCCAATCTTAAGAACTACGAAGTATTGTCAGATGACCCACTGGGCAATTTATCCCTTTATCCAAAATCTACAACTTGATATTTGTAATAATGTTCTCTAATTTGGTGGAGCGTGAAGTGTTTTATACAGTTTCGTCACGTGCGCATACCCACAACCTTGTAGCTTGGCATGCCTATGTATTAAATATCGAAGGCACCTCATCATCCATGAACTTAGACCGCTTTCCGCACCTCATCTGAATCTTGCTTGTGCTGAGAATACCAATCCAAGTCTCTCTCTACAAGTCTAGCATGCCTTGCACCAAGAGAAGTTTGAATGAAGCTTCTTTAAGGGAAAATGTCACAAATGGTCCTTGAACTTTCATCTAATATTCAATTTCATCCCCGAGCTTTCGATTTGCTCAATTTGATCCATAAATTTTAATATGATGTTCAATTTCATCCACGAGCTTTCGATTTGCTCAATTTGGTCCCTGAACTTTCATCTAATGTTCCATCTAGTCCCTAACTATTTGAAAATTGACCAATTTCCCTTTTTTTTAATACAAAACTGTTTTTTTATAAAAAAAAATACCAAATTGGGTTTTTTTTTTTTTTGGTTGAAAAAATACCACATTTATGCAAAGTAATAAATGTCAATATTTCTTTCCTTTTCCATATTAAAAACAAATGGAAAAAGGGACATTAATAATAAACAAAGATGAATCTTGCATTTTGATTTCTTTTTTCTATATGCAAATTACTTGAATAATATACAAAAGCCCATCATCGATTTTTTTTATGAACTTCAATGAAAAGGGAAAAATCGATTGATGGGCTTTTGTACATTATTTAAGTAATTTGCATATACAAAAAAGAGATCAAAATGCAAGATTCACCTTTATTTATTATTACTGTCCCTTTTTCCATTTGTTTTTAATATGGAGAAAGGAAAGAAATATTGACCTTTATTACTTTGCATAAATGTGATATTTTTTTGACAAAAAAAAACCCAATTTGGTATTTTTTTTTAATTAAAAAAATATTTTGGTATTAAAAAGAAGAAGGGAAATTGGTCAATTTTCAAATAGTTAGGGACTAGATGGAACATTAGATGAAAGTTTAGGAACCAAATTAAGCAAATCAAAAGCTCAGTGATGAAATTGAATATTAGATGAAAGTTGATGGACCAAATTGAGCAAATCGAAAGTTCATGGATGAAATTGAACATTAAATGAAAGTTCATGGACCATTTGTGACATTTTCCCTTCTCTAAATTCTTAATTCCATACAATTTATCTAGATTGGTGACATTATATCTTCACTATGCATAAATGTAAAAACTACTAAAACGATGTACCATGTCCAAGCAAATGGTTACCAAGTTGATAAGACAGGGAGAATTTATGCCTTCTGAAACTTAGAGGTTTAGGGTTAGATCTGTTAACATTTAAACATTAAAAATCGTGTAATTTGACAGTATAAGCCCTTAAAATAAAATAATTATGCGCCTAATGATAATCATGTTGATTAAAACGTTTAAAATGCTAAATTGTCGTGATTTCCAAACACTCTCATCGTGATCAATCTCGAAATGTAGAGAAGGAGACCGTGAATACAGCACAACCAGCCACATTCATTTTTGTATATCGATTTCTGTAGAATGCTTGTATCTTTAGGACTACTATTTGTTGGTTGATGTCGATAGCTGTTATTACTAATAACAGTGTGGACATAAAAGGGCTCACGAGGAACTTGGTTGTGGCTCCTTTCATTGTCACATCTCCATGTGTATCATCGCCTCTGTGCTTACTCCTTTCGAAACAACAGCTTTCAATCGACACTTTCAATTTGTTTTACCCCTCTGCTACGTTCAATAGAAAAACAGTGATTCTTTGCGAAATTTAGTCCTGTACTCGACGATGGAAATGCGAAACTTGGCATGTTTGTTCGAATTTCATTCACTAAACTTCGCTAACATGAGTGAAGAGAAGAGTGATAGTGGTATAGATAATAAATTTCATATGCGAAATTGCTCTGTAAATTCATGATTTGTTGCTTGTCATTTATAATATTATATAGTGTTATGGTGCTCCGTGATGGGCCTTAGGGGAGTTGACATGTGAAACATTTGATGATTGCCGCCTCACTTCCCTTTGCCATTTTTTATTGTTTTTTTTTTCCTTTTCATTTCTAAGAAATAGTTTATAATCAAGAAGAAATACTTTATCTATTATGTGGATACCACTCCACATCACATAATTTTAACTTTGTTATTTCTTTTTCTTCATTAATCTTCTAAATAATGTTTCATTCTCAATAAAAGTATATTGATTAGGCTCGCATTATTTTCGCATACTTATTGGCTCCAAAACCTCATATCGCATTGATTTAATTACATTATCATTTGCAGGTTCTACTCTTGATTTAAGATTATATCATCCCTTGTTTTTTTTGTTGTCTTTTGTTTCAATTTTACTAGAGAAAGAGCTACATATGCTCTTCTTAAACAACATTTGTAAAGGTAAAATGTAGGGCCTACTCTTGATTTAAGATTAGTTCATACATTTTTTTCTTCCTCTTCTTTTTTTTCCTTTCATTTTTCCATTTGGAACATCTAGTATCTTATAAATAAATTTTATTATAGTTGTCAATCTATGTATTTCTAGCATGCATACACATGGAACATTTTATTTTTCTAGTGGGAACAACTTTAACGTTGATGAATCTTTTTTCTTTTTCTTGGGCGCCAGTTAAACTTTCAGGAAATGGAAAATAAACAAATAGTTGGAAATTTCCAACCCCAACCCGACATCCATGTCAAGATTAGAAGACTAAAATCCCCAAGCCACGCATGGAGTAAAAACTTAGTTCCAAGGAAATCATTAATTTGGCTAACAATATCCCTTGTGCTTTTTCCGCAATATTTGAAACATTAAAATTCGCAAAAAGAAAATATATTATTGAGAATTATAGTTCAAAACGCTACCTAAATTCAATAGGTCTTTAATTATGTTCTTCATTATAGCTTCCTCATCTATTGCCCAAGATCATCCTCAGCATAGTTCCACACCACAACAAAAGTCAACAGGCCAAGTCGTCAACAGAAGTTGTCATGACACGTGTCTTTCATTCATTGCTCCACTGTGGTAGCTCATCGTACCACAACGTAAACGTTACTGCCAATGAAGAAGTCAAAACGCTTCATTTTCCAAAGAAATTCCAAGAGTGAGCATTTTTCCTGTTGTTCATCAATGGGAAATCAAGACTAACCGGGCACTTCAGGAAAGACGTGAGAACACCCGATCCCATTCCAACCACGGCCTCCGCTCCTGTGAGACATGTCTACATCAGTACAGCTGAACTTTCCTTCAAAATATCTTCCATCTTTGACTGCAATTTTGGAATATCCGCTTCCAGTTTGAAATTTCCTCAAAATTTTGATCACTTGCGAGGTCTTTGTAGACCCGATTGTGAATTTAGCGATATCTATCCCCTTCTGATTAGGCCCAAACCCGTTCATCGATCATCTCTGTTCTCTGTATACTGAAGTACTAGATAAGGAGCACAAAAGTTCCATTGCCATATAGGTTGGGCAGGTGGGATTGGGTGTGAGAAGATGATGCCTGTTCAAGACACAAGCATGTCAAGTGGCTTTGCTTGTTGGTTTAAGTTTTAATCCCAGTTCAGGAGTTTAGTCCTCAAGAAGTTTCCCAAGTTAGACCATTTCAAAGAGTTATTGGCTAGGCCCAGCGACCTAATAAGTCAACAAAGACTCCCCATTTTTCAAGTCTTCCCGAACTAGTTTTTTTTATCTTCCAAACCCATCTTCCACTTCAGTGATTCATCATCGTTCACAACCCATCTTTCTTGAGCCTGCCTATATGTTTGCTGAAACTACAACAACCGCCCCCTACTCCATCCAACTGATCAGACAATCCATCTTTTGCCAGAATGAATACACATCTTCTTCTGTCATGCGCCATGTTCTCGGTCGTGATGATCAATATGACTCAATCACAGGGCAAAGATGACTTGCACTCGGATTGCAGCAACCTGTTCAATGCGGGAACATCCAAGGCGTCGGCTACCCTTTTTGGGGTGGGAACCGACCCAAAAGCTGCGGTCACCCCGCGCTAGAACTTGCTTGTGAGGATAACACTGCTAGAATCACAATATCCAATGTCAAATACAAGGTTCTCGATTTCTACCCCAGCAAAGATGTCCTACAAATTGTCCGGGATGATTTCTCCACCGGAATCTGCTCCCCTGTCTTCACTAACACCATTCTCGACCCTGCGCTCTTTGGCATGGACAACGGCTACAGCTATTACACATTCATCTACGGCTGTCCGAGTTTGTCACCACTGAGTTTTCCTTTCCAGTTCTCGTGCACCATTAGTGGCACTGCTAACAAAAACGGTTATGTGGCTAACGGGACCACCGCAGGGCTAGAAAATTGCTTCAAGAGCGTGGTGGTCCCACTCCCCACCCTTCAGAATCTAGTTCCCCAGTTGCTGAAGAACTTGAGCTTGGCGAAGATAGTGCAGCAAGGATTCGGGGTCAGTTTAGGAGTGGATTCTGCGGCGTGTAGAAGGTGTGCTAATTCAGAAGGTGCCTGCGGTTTTGACATCTCAAAGAATACAATGGTTTGTTATTGTCCAGATGGATCATCGGGATCGGCAACATGTGCGCCCCCTGCTGCCAGAGGGCCTCAAGGGCAGCCTAGTTCAGAAGGTATGCTTTTGTGCAATTTGAATTCTAATTATTTGCTTTACTTATTCAATCTAATTTAGACTTGTTTTCTATCATAATTTATGAGGGCATCGTTAATTTTTTTGGAAATCGTAGGCCAACAAAAATGTAAGGCAATGAAAATTCCCCTGGTTAGCTCACCAAATATCTGGCTGAACGTCACTTTCCACGGTGGCTAGAATGAAAATTGCACCATAGTCCTCCGAATAACGTCCCCTTTCAAATACGTGAAACATGACCATGGCAGAGTTGTTGGTACTATGACTTTTCTGATAAACAAATTATATTGCCTTCGGTCCAAATAAAAGCCATTGAATCATTCTTTGTATGAGGAACTTTAGGAGCTGTTATGACTTCTGGGGAGCATTATTTGCTCTTCTACATAATATCTCTACTTGTTTAAAATGATTCTCCCACAAAATTCATGTAGATCGACATTTTTGGTAATGCATCTAGGAGGTACTTTAAGGCAAGGCAGCCTTTGCACCTTCTGTTATATATTCTTCCTCTTCTGTAGAGGCACAATGAATTAGTTGTGTATCATGATTTCGCACTTTCTCGGGCATGTTAATCTGCTCGCTGAGACAGGATTGAATATTACTATTTTCCTGATCGATGAGTCTGCTTAGAGCATCTTACCTGAGCGGACAATTTTCTATGGCACCAGCGCAAAAGGAACTTTTGGTGTTTTCAGTACCATCTTTGGCCATTTACCTTCAGATGGCCAAGTTGAAAATGCCAAGACTGATGTCATCATCAGTGAAATGTGAAATGGACCTTATCTTTCATTGTGAAGATACTTGAATACCCTACCGGTGATCCAGTGTGATCTGGCGATGGAAAAAAAACAAGCTTAACTAATCAAACTTTCTGGAAGGCCGATGCTTCACAAAGTCCAAAGGGAGCTTTCGATGGACTGAATACTACCAAGAACCAAGCCTGCCCAGCCCCGTTCTGCTAAATTTCTCATGCGGAAGTCCTTCACTTTGAATGCTATGAATTAAGTCATTGTGGAGAAGCCATTGCTGGAATGTACTGGTTGGTTCTCAGCATATACCACAGCTAAGCGAGTCCTGTGAAACTCTCATTGTTGTGCAGAAAACAAAGGCACTTCAGATCGTCGACCTCCTACCTTTATTTAGACTCTGAAGGTCTTGCATATGTTCAAGCACCAAAACCCCACTTTGCGCGCATAAATTAACTAGTCAGTGCACAATCTAACTTTATCCACTAATATTCCTTTTCAGCTTTCTGACCCAACGCAGTGGCAGGATATGTAGAGGAAGCATCATCTAGCCCCATCCCTTCAATAGCTTACTTGCTTATAACCAGTGTCAGGTTTGCATCAAGAGTTTCAACCCATCATTTGTTCCATGAATGATGCCAACCATAATGTTGCTTAATGTTAAAGTGAATCCCACGTCATGTTGCTAGTAAGCAAATTACTTGGACACCCTTGAGTTTTGGCTAAATTATCCCAACACTCCAAATACTCTGAAATACCAGCCAGATCCTGTCATTCAAAACTTCAATGAAACTGTTGATGTGCAAATGGCCTAGGTAGTCGTCATGTGGTGATTTGGTTGTGGCCACATCATCCCTAACAAGCAAAATAGCTGAAGATTGCGAGGTAGCTCCTAAGAATCTAGATCATAGTGACCTTAGCATCAATTTATGTGTATTCACTTCTGCTTTAATATGGGGCCATAGGTGAGAGCAAAATCGATTTCATGACAATTGCCATGATCACTTGACTTTGCCAAAGGAGCTTAAAGTGGTATAGCTATGGCCAGCAGAAATAAAGAACATGCTGAAGTTGCATGCTCTTCTTTTAAGTTACGACCTTGGTGTGAAGGTACTAAGGCAAGGCGTTGATATACTCATTCTGAAAAATCCAATGCTAGCCTTGCTAGGCCTCGGAGTTGTGAATGTTTTGCCATGTAGGGGCCGATGCAGATAGCATGCTGACCATCTGAAATCTGTGGAACTGTCGATGATCATTCTTGTATCTTTTTAAGTCCCTGAATGGCCAACAATACTCATGGGCCCATCAGCGACTCTTTCTCTTGTTCTCTGCCAATCCATCTTTCACAAATCAATGGCCTTGACAGCGTTGCTTGTGTTCCTGGTTTTTGCTCATTCCCTGAATTTACCAACCCATCTAGTGTCGTATGCTATCCATCTGCTCTTCCAATGGTAGTTGCTGGGTTAGGTTATATAGCACTTGCCAAAGATGATCTGTACCGTTCCTCAGGAGCTCTTTCATTAGGGACTGTCGACTCCCTCTAATGTCCAATGAGCCACATATGTCCCACGATCTCCCCCACACTTTTACTTTTCTGCCCACCTACCAAGAATCAGCCGTGAGCCTGACCCTTTCTAATTTGAAAAGGGCACTGTATGCTCCTTCTTCCTAGGATTAGAAGACAGACTCCATATCATAAGTTCCTAGAACTCTTCATGACAAAATAGACTCAGAAAAGTAGAGCCTCCTTTTTTTGACTTTTGGTGTCACCGGTTGCGATCATATATTTGTCCCCATATGTGTGGTCTAGAAACCGAAGCGCAAGCTTTTCTAGGTTGGTGACCTATGCGCAACGCAAGGAAACTCCATTTGCATCCCAACATGTGAGAAAAGCTCAGGCCAGAGTCAGAGACGAAGAAAATCCCAATTCCGGCCGTCGGACGCTTTGGAAATTTGATGAACAAATCACCTCAATTAGACCGAGTCAGGGCCAGGCATTCTCACATTTGACCGGCAATGCAATATCTTTTTCTGAAAGAAGCTTCTATTCGGTCAATTTCTACCTCCTCTTCTTTGTCAAAACTCTCCACCAATTTTTTAGTCGCGATCTATGACTATTTACGCAAAGGAAACGTGTCGTATGATCTTCCCCGTCCCCTCTTTCCACTTGCCTATTCCTCCAACCTTATTTCTCCCTCCTTTCCTCTGCATCTTCACCAAAAAAGTTCCTCCAAAAGATGATGCATCCCCATCGCCATCCCTTTTGGGATCTTTCCCTTTGCTTCCTGATCGCAACCACCCTGATCCTGATCCAAGCTCCGACGACGCATGGCGCAGACGATCCGAGCTACTTGAACTGCAGCTCCCCCATCAAATGTGGCGACCTGCAAAACGTCAGTTACCCCTTCTGGGGATTGAACCGTGCCTCCTACTGCGGCCTGCCCGAATTCGAGCTGAGTTGTCAGGACAACACGACTCTGCTGATCAACATATCGAACCAGGACTATCGGGTCCTTCGGGTCGATGGCACCTCACAGATGACTGTTGCCCGAAATGATTACTGGAATACTGTCTGCCCAACCTATTTGATCAATACCACCCTCCCCAGCCCTTTCACTTACTCCACGGACACCGTGGCCAGTAACCTGACTCTGTACTATGGGTGTCAGGTAATCCCGAGTACAGTAACGTCAACGATCATAAACAGCCAGTTTACCTGCACCATCAATCGAACTACTGTCACCGGTTACTTCTTGACAAAGAATGCTAGCGATATCACGCTTCCTAGCGGCGTCAATGTCACGGCCATTATGAGTTACTTTGGACAGTGCAACACGAGCGTGGTGCTGGCTGCGAACCAGTCGGCCATCCAGGAGATAGAGTCGACCACCTCCAGCACGACTTTAGAGTCGGTCATCGATGAGGGCTTTGGGCTGACGTGGACAGTGGACACTAAATGCAGCGGCTGCCTCGCTTCAGGCGGGCAGTGCGGGCAGGACACAAGTTCGGGCAATTTCGTGTGCTATTGCCCGGACAAGTCCTATTCTTCCTCATGCTCAGGTATGTCAGTTATTATCCTAGACTCTACTTCGAACAAATCTAATATGATGATTTAGTCCTGACTCGATGGCTTGGGCTGGGATCCAATACTGCTGGTGGGCACAATCTTGACTTGATAAGTATAGCTGATCCAAATCTGAATTATCGCGAAGAACACGAAAATCATAGAGAACATCTAATCGGTTTCACTATTTGATTAGGCTTAAGACGTTAGGATGAGCCAGTTCGTTTCTGTAATTGTATGTTGTTGTTCCTGTGAAGTTGGGGATGGTCCACGTGTCCTAAAAATCCTTTGCTCTATGCTCACCCCAACCAAACTCTTCGAAAAAAAATCATTGCCTAATACTCATTTTGCTATATCAATTCCAACAGTATCTGATGAATCTTCTGATTATCATGGAATTCCCAACCTCGCAGTTAGCGTTGTTAAACTCGTCTTCCTTCCCTGCTCTGTCCCTTGATGTTAAGACTTTTTTCAAGGCTTCAGGGGTCGCTCTTCGGAAGTCAAAGATGGCCTGCGGGCTGCCGACTATGTTGAGATTAGGAATCATTCTAAGTCGTCTTTTAGTGATACGGAAAGATTGGTCAACAAAGGCCAACCATAAAATAAAAAAAAATTAGTGAGAGTTTTCTTTATAATATTTTCACAAGTTGTGGGAAGGATATGCACTTGGAAAAACTAAAGAGCTGTCGTTTGAAAATTGCTGTGGGCTGGAGTGGAGATGCAGCAATTCATTTCATGTTGTGCATTATACAAATCACTAAGAATTATGATAATAATAGTGTTAATAATAAGAATAATAGGGTCTTGTTAACAATGTTCCGAAGACACTATTTAGCTATACTTCAAAAGGAAATTTCAAATGCATTGATTTCGCATAATACTAGAAATACAGTGCATGAAAAATGACAATTTTTTTCCAAATGAGGGCTTAGCATAGCCCACAATAATATGTATACTCATTTACAAATCCCAAATCCATGAGCTTAGGATAAGGGATGCCTTGATTGATGTTGAAAGGGTAGCACTCAAGATGTTGACATTTTACCCACTTCAATTAGGCTAGAAGTCTTCTTTTTCCTAATCCATACATTGGTCAAGCCAAGTGCACCGAATTCTGTCAAGTAAGAAAGATCCATGTAGTGAAAGCCGAGCATTAGGTGGTAAAATTCAAGGATAAGCTATAGTAGGGAATTGTTTTGACTTTGCTTGGAAATTGCAAGTCTAGTCAGCAAACACAAACCTAATCTGTTGTTTGCTTGTTCTTCTTCATCTCCATTGGTGATGAAGTATCAGCTTGAGCCTGAGTTGATTATAATATGAGTCCTTTTGGATCATTCTACTGGTAATCCTCTTAATATTTATGTAGTTAGAATTTAACACTTCTATAGACAACTTCAAGGGCTTGGTCAGTCTCAAGAACAAATTATTACATTCATTAGGTCCTTGTGCCCCTTAATCATATCTTAACAGTTCAATTCGGTCCTGATGTTAAACCTGGCTGATTGCACCATGTCGAACGTTTCCCATCTATTTGTAGTGAGCCTGCCAGTGTTATTGTGAGGTCAGTTGCCAGTTTGCCATGCTTTAGATACTCCTACATCCATGTTGGTGAAACCTAGGAATTGTGTTTGTTGGCTCATATAGCAGCAAACAGAATGAAGGGTAAGAAAAACATCCTTTGCAGGCTTAGACGTGGGTGTCTTGCCATAACAATACAAGAGCGGAAGTATGTCTTTTTCTAAGGGGCTGGGGAGCTCATACAGCGGCAAATAGAAAGAGGGCAAGAAAAGCACCCTTTGCAGGCTTAGACGTGGGTGTTCTACCATAACAATACAAGAGGGGAAGTATGTCTTTCCCGAGGGGCCGGGCACCGTTCTGCCCAGGCCCATAACATTAGCATCAGATCCAGTGGGCCTTAAGCCTCAATTTGCATGCAATCTTTTGGATGTCTCTGTCCATTTTGAGTTGTTTGCGGAGTCATTTCTCATGCCAATCTACTTCGTGTTCCGCAGTTCAAAACCGTCTCATGTGCGGCCAATGAACAAAGACCTTGTTCACGGGTGCCGATCCTAGATAGAACAAAACACCAATAAGCAAACATAGAAGTTTTCCTTCATTACATTCCACAGCAAAACTTCACCAGTCATTTCTTCCATCTATGGAATGTCCAATTTCTGCGGTCCAACTGCTACGGTTTATTTTAATCTCTAACAAGCCATTAAACAAGCCATTGCTGTCCGATTCCGTTGGTCTCAGCCTCCGTTTGCTTTCGCCGTCATCTTCTCCCTATCCATTGACCCAAAATTTCTTATCCCTTTAGAATTTAAGTCACTGAAAACGACACCGTGTGAATAATATAACATTAAATTTCTCAATAATTCATTGAGAAAGAAGCCGACCCCACGTCAGACCAATTTGTCTCCACCAGACAGCCTCGAGCTTCCATTTCAGAAAAAAAAAAGATTTTTTTTTAAAAGGGGTAGAAAAATTCAAAATGATAAATCCACAGGACGAAAAGGAAAAAGGAGTCAACCAAAGACAGCTCCTCTCTCTCTTAAGCCTGGGTCAACGGTCAAACATGGAAAGAAGGAGGAGGGAAATTTTTTCTTTGCTCAAGAAGAAGACATGCCCGCCTGGACTTCATCATCATCATCATGCATTAGCTCTGCAAGCTAACTGCTCTCTCTCTCTCTACTCTCTCACACCTCCACTCTCGCTCTCCGCCGCCGCCCGCCAATGCGCCGCCACCTCCTCCCCCTCCTCGCGGCGGCGGCCACCCTCCTCCTCCTCCTCCTCCTCCTCCGCCCCCCGGCGGCGGCGGCGGCGGCGTCGGCGTCTCCCTCCTCCGGCGACTCTTTCTCTAACTGCAGCCGCACCTTCAGCTGCGGCCCCCTCGTCAACGTCTCCTACCCCTTCACCGGCGGCGACCGCCCCGCCCACTGTGGCCCGCCGGAGTTCCGCCTCGGCTGCGTCGGCGGCTCCCCGGAGCTCACCGCCGGATCCCTCACTTACCGCGTCCTGGCGCTCGACCAGGTTCGCCGGTCGCTCACTCTGTCAAGAACGGATCTTTACAACAACTTCTGCCTGCAGCAGTACGCCAACACCACCCTCGACTCCACCATCTTCACCTTGGCTAGCGACGATGAAGACCTCACCTTGTTTTACGAGTGTTCGACGATTATGACCGTCAGGCCCGATAATCTGTTCACTTGCGAGGTCAGCGGGACCACGACGAACAACTATTACTTGATCGGCGCTGTCCCCATTGACCCGATTCTTAACGTGAGCAAGTGTCATGTGAGCGTCACGGTCCCGATTCTGCAGTCCGCGGTGATCATGCTCACCGCGAACCGGTCGAGGCTCGGAGAGGCTCTGATGGAGGGTTTCGAGGTGAATTACACGAATCCGTACGAGGATCAGTGCGGTAGGTGTAGTGGGATTGGTGGGGAGTGTGGGTTTGACTCTAATCAGGGGAAGCCCATTTGTATCTGTGGTGACCAAATTTGTCCAACATCCACCGCAGGTACTTCAACTGATCACTGTCTGTTCAATTGAGTCAGATGATCGCTGCGTGTGTCCACCGTGATATTGCTGATCTGAACTCGGATCTTTTCCGGATCATGTGTGCTAGTTTCCCCCTTGCGCCTTGTTCTTTAGCAGCGGAATTACCCCCATAACAGAGAAGCTTTATGATAAAGCTCAAGCTAAGAACAGATAACTCCCTTTGTATGGGTAGATGGAAAAAGGATGTGGCATTCCAATCCAACCGAAGGGGAGGGGAAGTTACTTGAAATAGATTAGTATTGCTCTATGGATAGTTTTTAGATGAATTCCTACATGGAAAAGACTAATCATGTCTTGAACATGATTGTGTGAATGTGGATATTCATCACAAAGACAGCGATCTTCAATGGCTGAAAAATCTTTATAGTATAGTTTTGAAAAATCTTTGACTCTTCATAGATACAGAACCTGTCTTTGCGGTCTTGTCTCCCAAATTGTCAAAATTCCCTGCCCGCTTTGGCAATTTTTTTTTTTTTTGGTGCCACTTCTCTCATTCCAAACAATTAGGGCCAGTTGCTACCTTGCAGTTATTCCCTTCATGGTAATGGGTTGATGCATGTGCATGATTACCATGGTAGAAAACAGATTAGATTAGCATTAAAGCACTGCTTCATAGAAGAGCAAGCATGAGTTCAATACCCGCTTATATCTGCTTTAGTGATCCCTACAACACGATGCACTTAGCGTATTTAAAGTGCTATTCTGCTGTATGGACTGGGATGCTTTTCTTCATTGCCAGTTTTTGTATAAAGTCTTCATTGTGAATATCCTTATCCACTCCCTTGGAATGAGGTATAGTATGATCCGAGTGGTCCTTTCATTAATTCAAAAAGGTGGGATTCGGGTGATGTATCTGCATTAAATTTCTGATTTTGGTATGTTCCAGTCGTTTTCTTCCGTAGTTAAGAGAATTATGCAGCAATTGACAGTTCTCAATTTAATGCTGCAGGGAACTCAGATAAAATGTCACTCAAACTAGGTAAGACATTTGCTTTTGTGTGACTGGTCAAGTTGTCCTAGTGTTACCAGCAAACCAATGATCGGGGTATTTCCTTAATCTCTTGCAGGCCTTTTTCTGGCAGGAGCTGCTATTGCGGGACTCCTGTTGGGATTCTGGATATTCTCCTATAGACAGAAGAGGAATAGAAAGAGAGCCGCTGCTGCAGAAGCTCAAAGCAAGAGCATTACCCCACCTCCTTCAAGCAAAGGGCTTCCCATTTCATCGACTAATTTCTCTAGAACCACTCCCTCTTATCCAACTTCCAAATCCGACCTTGACAGGGGAAGCACCTATTTCGGAGTTCAGGTCTTCAACTACACTGAGCTCGAAGAGGCAACTCAAAATTTCGATCCTTCCAGAGAACTTGGAGAGGGTGGCTTTGGAACTGTTTATTATGGTAAGTTGAACCTCATTAGCTTTTCCTTATTGACCATCAAACCGACAAGGGATGAAGAAGTAAAATGTAATCTTCTAGGATATGCAATGTGCAGGGCCATTCTTTGCAAAAAGTATGCATAATTCTTCTCCTTCTTCTTCTTCCCCTCATCTATGTGTTCATATATAGTTTCACTAGCCTTTTGAATTTTGATTGGCTTGATTAATTAGAATAGGATGAGATGATCAATTTCTTTTCTTGAAGGTCATCTCTTGTGCCATGTTATTTAAGTGTTTGGCCTTTGCTTTGATAGGTCGGCTCCAGGATGGACGTGAAGTCGCAGTTAAACGCCTGTTTGAAAACAACCTGAAAAGGGTCGAGCAGTTCATGAATGAAGTTGAAATCCTGACTCGCCTGCGGCACCCGAACCTTGTGACGCTCTTTGGATGCACCTCGAGACGAAGCCGAGAGCTCCTCTTAGTCTATGAATACATTCCAAATGGCACTGTTGCTGATCATCTTTTCGGAAAAAGTTCTAGCACGGGCCCGATTCCCTGGCGCATCCGGTTGAATATGGCCATAGAAAGTGCAGATGCTCTCGCTTACCTGCATAAGTCAGATGTCATACACCGCGATGTGAAGACAAACAATATCCTTCTAGACCACAGTTTCCGAGTCAAAGTGGCAGATTTTGGTCTCTCGCGATTGTTCCCTACTGATGTCACCCATGTGTCAACTGCCCCTCAGGGAACTCCAGGCTATGTGGATCCCGAGTACTATCAATGCTACCAGCTCACAGATAAGAGCGATGTGTATAGCTTTGGTGTAGTTCTTTGCGAGCTTATCTCATCAAAACCGGCAGTTGACACAAACAGGCACCGCCACGACATAAACTTGGCAAGTATGGCCATCAACAAGATCCAAAACCATTCATTGCATGAATTGGTGGATCCCGCTCTCGGGTACGACACAGACTACTCTGTTAAGAGGATGACTACGCTAGTCGCTGAGCTGGCCTTCCGATGCTTGCAGCAGGAGAGAGACATGAGGCCTACTATGGAAGAGGTGGCGAAGGCTTTGAAGGAAATTGAGCAAGAGGAGATCACTCTGCAGAATGCAGAGGTGGTAGATATTCGGTCCGACGACACTGGGCTCCTAAAAAACTTCACTCCGCCTTTTTCGCCAGAATCTGTGGTGACTGATAAATGGGTCAGCGACTCAGCAATTCCTCATTCCCTCTAGTTCAAGCCTCTCAGATACCTTTTGCTGTACAATTAGCTGAGTTCTGCTGTAGTCATATGGAAATTAAAGTGCACTCATGATCCAGATGAATGTGGGTCTCCATGATCCTTCTTCTGTTTTTTCGAATATGATAATTTGTTCCTCCTTGATGATCTAGCTGGGTGAGACGCACAGGATCCAGCTGCCAAGGGCTGTGTACATACTAAGCGGAGATATCAAAAGATTATTTATAGATGAATTTTGATGTTTTATTTCCATTTTTCACGTGTGTATCTAGTACTTCTCGTGGATTTATTGTCTCGAACTTGCAATGTTGGACTCAGATCCTTTCTTGCTTCTTTTATCTTCTTCCTGATATTGGGTACCATGAACAACTTTGGAGCTTCCCAGGTGCTGCAGATCGCAAATATGGATGTGGATGCAGCTGATGCAATATGTAAATCTAATTGCTGCAGTTGCTTTTGTCAATGCTGAACTCCATTGCGGCTCCCTTGCTCCACGGTCCTAGTCTTGTCTTTTTCTTAAACTCTCCTGCTTCTGCCAGAGTGCACTTACGTAATTAAAATCCATCAAACATATAGCACTTCCTGAAATTTGCCTTATAAGTCCATCATTCTTTATATTCGACAATTTGACCCGCTCATGCCTTCAAATGTTACAGAGAGATAAAAAGAGAACGCCCCATTTGTTTGTTTCATTGAATGATTCAGAAAATACTTTTCTAAAATTAATTATTTATATCACGTAAAATAATTAATCAAATCATTTATCACTTTTCAAATCATTTACTTTTCACGAAAATATCCAAATGAGATTAGACTAGACTGTCGGAGTTGCTGGGAAGGATGCTTCGTTCGCCTGCTGATTCTAGATCGACTAATCGGAGGGGAAGATTTGACGCTACTCGTATTATGATGTTATGAAAAATATATTTCCATTTCGAAAAGGAATGGAACAACAAGGGGAATAAAGGAAAAAGTGTGCGGGCATTACTGGCAGCAAAGACATGGGAGTGACGTCGAAGCTGCAAAGCGGATCCCGACCATTCTTTCGATTTCGCACATCCAGATTAGGCTTCCAACCGACATTTCATTGTCTCAGAGCCTCAGTACGTGTGCCAATAAAACCTCAAAAGGACGAGATTTTTCCGCTTTTCCCAGGAGATGAAGATTCAGGGAAAAAAAGAAAAAGAAAAGGAACAACGAGAAATCACGACGGCGTGTAATCGCGGATCGCGTATCGCAAGCTCGCGTCGGCTCGGCGAATGGAGGAAGGGAAAGAGACGGAAGAGAAACGGAATTCCATGGCTTTTCTCGATTCTCATCGGCTCTACGGCGGAGTAGGAGGAGGAGGAGGAGGAGGAGCTTCGGCTTCGGCCGCCGATTTCAAATCCGCGTCTCCTCGACTCATCTTTGCTGTCCTTTATATAGGGCTAGGGCTGTCCACCAGACCTTTCGTGCTCAGCCGCTTTCGTGTAGATCGGACGGCTCAGGCGCTACATCTGTTGGCGCTGTCTTCCTTGCGATTCCAGTCCATCTCCACCGTCGGATCTAATGAATTTTATTTATGTGCTAAAAGTAAGGCGAGTACGCAAGAATTTCGCTTCGGGCTCACTTTCGGATACATCCCCCTCAAAACTTAGATCCTTTGTCTTGATTTCGGTAGAGAATTCGTGTGATACTCTTATCGTGTTAAGAAACTACTTGGCTACGATTTGAGCTAATTTGATAATTGGAAAAATTATCAAAACAGTCCTAAACTTATTTATATTTTTCCAATTTAGTTCTAAACATTTTGCAAAATTAATTTATTTTGCCTTATAAGGTTCATTTAGATAGAATATTCATTCACAAATCTACGTATGGTAATAAACTAATCATATGTTTCTTTTTTGACATTTGGATTTCAAAAAATCATTTTAAGTTTAAAATAAATGAAAATTTCAAATAAAAGCTTGAATTATCCTCATTTTCTCGAGTAAGGGAAGTAGACATTATTATAAATAAGGGCTCAAAAAGCCCTTATTTTTTCAAATGAGGGTTTAGAGTAGACCTTATTTCAAATAAGAGTATGAAGTGACTATGTCAATCTCCAATAAGGGTATGAACTCTTTGTCTTTTAAATTTTTTTCATCTTTTTTTTTTCTTTTTTTCTCTTTCTAAAAAACCATAAGTAAAACAAAACTTATAAATAAAAAAGAAAAATACAGACAAGGAGGGACCCCTCCCACCTGTAATTTTGTTTTATTTATTTTTTATCAAATATTTTGTCAGTCGGTGGGTTAGTGAAGTTAAGCCTTTATTTGAAACAACTATAATCACTTTATGCGCTTATTGTTTGAGACAATCATGACCATTTCAAATCTCTATTTGAGAAAATCAGGACACTTCAAGTTTTATTTAGAATTTTCCCTTATAAATTATGAATGCACATCTATGGGCTGATAAATTAGCCGCAAGAGTTGGGTACAATAAAATGCAAAAGGAAGAAGCCGCTCCCTTAAATTTGACATAAAAAGAGAAGCAAATGCTAATAAAAAAAGCAAATTAATATTTATCCTTTTCTCTTTTCATTTTTCAACAAATTAAGCCTGTCGTCACTCAAAATTATACTTAAATTTTTCGTTACGAACTTTTATAGTTTTCATAGAAAAAAATTCGTTGTTGATACCGTGGATAATCATTGGTATAACTATTATAATAAATTATGAGATAGAAAATTATTACATTTCTTAATCCTTCTGTTCTACCAGCTTTTGGCATATCGACCATGACCCCTCTGCTATTTGACCAAAACAACCTGTCATCCCAAAAAATTAAAGAATTATCGTGGTTTTAGAAATTGTAGAAGAAAAAACCGACATTTTACAAGCACGACAGAAATGGTTCCAAAGTCGCGAGAGCCTGCCACGTGTAAGGCATATTTCCTTAGGAAGGGGGGCCGGCCCAATAAGATTCACACAGCCGGCGTTCAAAGCCGTCCCGACGACAAAATATTCCCTTTCCCGGCCTCTTTCTTTCGCTCCATATTCCCCAAATGAATCGCAGAATCCACAAAGGAGACGACCCTGCAAATCCTCCTCTAGATTCCATCGCCCTGCACGACCTCCCTTCATCACATTGCGTCACAGATGGAGACAATGGCGACTCTCCGGGAGGCCATGGCGCTCGCGACGCAGTCCGCCCCCGCCGCCGGAATCCCCCCGCGAAGCCCCGGCGCTCGCCTCCGCCGCCGCGGGACCCTGCAGTCGCTCCTCTTCCGGCGGTTCCCGCGCCACCGCGATGACCCGTCGGGCAGGAAGGACCGCGCCACCCGCGACGCCCCGCCGGCGAGCGCCGGGAGCATGCACAAGCTGAAGGACCTCTTCCTGCTGTCTCCGCCGCTCGATGGTCCGGCATCGGAGAGGATAGCCGAGACTCGCGGGCATTCGTCGCTGGAGGCTGAGGGAGTCGCCGCCGGTGGCTTGGCCGTGCGCCGGAGAGGGTCCGGAAGGCTCCGGCCTGTCGCGAGGTCGTTCCGGTGTCGGATGCTGAGGAGAGCGTGGCGGCCTGTGCTGCTTACCATCCCTGAGTCGGATTCACGGCATGTGATTTTGCGTCCGATACTTTCGTTTTATTTTTAGTTTCATTTTCGGGGGATTGGACCAAAAATAAAAAATAATTTCGGGGCTATTGGCAATTTCCCCCTCAAGTTTGTTTTTTTCCTTCAAATTTGACGCTTTAAGTACGAATTGTTTGGCTCCAAGTCCGAATTTCCTGATTTGCGAATCCCAAATTGGGACGTGCCCTTGCCAATGCCAGTTGCCATTTCTTTCTCCAATAGGCAAAAGTCATCTCAAATCATCCTACGTAGGGAAATATTTTCACAATGCCTTTATTTTTTTTTTTCCATTTTATGAAACTTGGTTTTATATTTGATCAAAGAGGTATCTTGCTCACTTTTGGTGTGCTTATCCAATTTAGGAACCAGAAAATATTGGTGACAATAGGATTAGCATTGCTATTACCAGGTTACTTTGCATAGCAAATTCTGGTATTACAAAAACAACACCTATCAAGTAATCAACCTATTTATTTGATTTCTTAGTCTCAACAAAGCTACTCGGTTTTACATCTATCTGCTAGTTTCTGCAAATATACAAGACTGATACAGTGATACTTGACCTTAACTCAGATTGGTGAATTTGAGGAGAGTCTTGTTAACTTATTCTGTAAACCTTGTCAAGGATATCTTAGATGGAAAGTTTCAATTGTTAAAAAGCTGATTACATGGACATTAAGTGCAATGGAAATGTAATATTTCTTCAATTAACTAATTAACAAGTTCCCATGAGGCACTCAATAATTAATTACATCTTAATAACATCTTCAACACAAACCAAGCACCTTTCCAAATATGATAAATGGCGTTGACCAAAGCTAACCTGAAAATTAACAATTGCATGGTTATATACTATGAGATTTAGCGCAGTTGTAATCCTCTATCCGACAGCCAATTTGTTTGGTCATTCCACACCTCACCAAATGCTATGATTTTTTTTTTCTTTTTTGAAGTGCTTACCTGTGAGCTTAGTCTCACTGATACTTGGGGAATTCGTGCTTAATTCATCACTTATCGACAAAAAAGATCAGGTAGAAGGTGGAAAAACATTCTCCAAGTCTAACCAAATCACCGAACCAACAAGTAACGTACCAGGAGATCTAATTTGTATAAATTTTGTCACAACTTCAACATTTTTCGCAAGCCATAAGCCCGAGTTAAAGGGACGGGATAAATCACAACGCTCCAATCTTTCAACAGGTTAATTCAGACCAAGCAGCCTCTTAACTGGTTAGTTTGGGCTTCCGTGCTCTCTTTTTGTCCTTTTTTTCCTTCGTTATTTGGACACTTAGAACTTAAGGCTACTTAAGGCCTCTTCGAATTTGATGATTTCTGCCAACCTCGTTTCACGTTTTAGACTCAATGTAGCACCTTTTCTTCTTTGCTGAGTACTTTATTAATAAGTCCTAAAGTTGACCGCACTATTGTGCGGGTCACAGTCACAGTTTACGGTCTAGTTATGCCATGGACCGTCATAGGATTTAAGTGTCTTAGAACCAACAGAGCTCCCCTTTTCCAGTCTTCCATGCTCCATCCAACTGGTCTGGAGCTTCCCGTGGGCCATGTTCTTGGCTTTGACGATCAAGTTCATCCCTCGGTCTCAAGGCAATGAGGACTTGACCTCAGCCTGCAGCAATCTTTTCTGCTGCGGAGCCGTCCGGGCTATTCCACACCACGACTCACCTGCTGAGAAAAAAGCCGACAAAATCACGGTATGCAATGTCAAGTACCACGTTTTTGGCATCTCTCTGGATACCCTGGTCCTGTAATGATGGTTTTATGTGATGGGCTTAAGGCCCGTCCGCCCATGTTGGGCCTAAAAGCCCGGCCCACAAGATTAGTGCCCATGGATGAAGACGTTCCTTTCGTTGGAGGAACGTATATAAGGGAGGAAAGAGAGGAGGAACACACCTTTTGGCATTTGTGCGTACGTTTCCTCTCCTCTCTCCCTCCAAAAGAAAAACAAGCGCTTAAGGCGACGCCGTCTTCCCTTCAAGGCCAATCGACGTCATCGGATCGAACAGATCGGTTTTCTTTCCTCTTATTGGCGTTGGTGTTTAATCCGTGGCTAACAAGGTACGCTTGATTCCGTGGTGTGCTTTAGGATCGGTGATACATGTTTTTCTTTGGCTTGTCTTCCGCATTCGTTTTAGGGGTTCGATTTAGTGTCGAATCCGGTTTTTTGGGAATCCGACATTCCCAACATTGGTATCGAGCCCTAGTTCATGTTTTCCCGACCCCTTTTCATGTTTTTGATTGATTTTTCGCGGAATTATTCGGCCGAAACCTATCGGGGCGAAAATCCCGACACCCGAGCATTGTTCATCCACTTTTTCGAGTTTCCGTAAGTCGAAATCAATTTCTCGAAGGCATAGAGTGAAAGAGCTCGTCGACACGAGTCCGTTGACATGTCGACCGCCGCCGGGAGAAGCCGCACGCGCCCACACGCGCGGCCGGCCGGCTGCGCGTGGGCGCCACACGCCCGGTGACGGACGGCACGTGCGCGCGCCGCCGCCGGCGAACCGGCACGCGCCGGTCGGCGAACCGACGCGTGCTGACGTCACCGTGACGTCACGGTAACCGCCGGGATGATGTCATCGATGACGTCATTGCCGACGACCGTTGGACGGCCGGTCACCGGCCGGCGACCCGACCCGACCCGCATCGAAGCCTGGCGCATGCCGCGCACGTGCCGGATGACGCGTCGCGTGACGTCATCCCACGCACGCACGCGGCACGTGCCGGTCGGTTCTTCCGATCCGGTCCGACCGCCCGTCCGGTCCGACCGGTCCAACCGGGCAAGCCGACGACCGGTGACCGTTGACCGGCGTTGACCGTTGATTGTTGACCCAAAAAAAAAAAAAAAAAAGGAATTTGTTTCTTTTTCAGTTATGTCTCGTGTGGGTTAGAGGTAGTCCATTTTTTATTCTGCATTTGTTGCATGAATCATGGAAAATTATGTATTTTCCATTTTGTTTATTGTGGATTATAAGTGATCCATTTTTAGTTCTGCATTTGTTGCAGAACTATGATGCGTTATGCACGGATACCTGCAATCCCGAGAACGGACGAAGGAAAAGCAAAACTTAAAAGGCTGATGATAGAGTTAGCTGATTATCGGTGGCATGACGGTGATTTAGTATCACATGTGGTCAGGGTCAATCAGATGATATAGGAAATCATCTGTAATGGTTATCTTATGCCGGATTTTGAGAAGATGCCGGCTTTGATGAACACTCTTCCACCTGAATGGCAAGCGGTGTTAGATCGGCTATGGGAGGTCAACGTGGTCCCGGGTTATAGGAGGCTAATGGTAGCTTTTGTTAGAGAGTACTATAGGGTTGAGTTAACCAAAACTTCAACTCTTAGATTGAGCGCCACATGGCGCAGAGTGAATGCGCCTTGGAGGCGACATGAGAGCTCTCCAAAAGTTTTTCCATGGTTGGCAAATGTGCCTACAAATTTCTTAGATATTTTGATTGATAGATTAGAAGGGACATTCCCTATTTATTTCTTAGATTAGTTTGAGATGTTTTTTTAAGTGTGAATATCTCTTTCTATGTTGATATTTCTTCTTTGTATATATTGCTTAGTGTAATGGATAGTTGTATTATGTGAAAGTATTATCATTCTATTGGATGTCAATTATTATTTGCTTTCTATTATTGTTGACTGCTGTGGGTAGTTCATAGAAGTTTTTGTAACTTCATAGAATTTATTTTGCATAAGACAATTATATTAATAATAATTTTGAGTTAGGATTTTTGGAGGATGATTGGAAACATAGTGACCTTTTGATTCTGAAACCTTACTTGAAATTGTTCATTGATATGATGGGTCTGTGCAAAGTGGATGCATAAATGATAGGCATTAATTATTCGTGCATATATGTCCGATGTGTTCGATTGATGGTTTCAAAGAACTAAGAACGTAATTGCTGATATGAACGGCAACAATTGTGAAATATTGAATATGAAGATTCAATATGTGCTGGAAAAGCAAGAAGCACTAGAAGCTCTTGACCATATTATTGAAAATCTTTAGAATGCCGTGCGCCACCTTGAGCTAGCAGAGGACCGCCTAACGGCATTTGAGCCGAGAATAGACATTTGCAATGCTGGTTCTAGCTCAGAAAGGGCTTTGAGCTCTAAGCGCAAGCGTATTGATTCGTTCAATATGTGGGAATGCAAAGGATCAAGTCCTTATTGCAAGAAATCAAGAGTTAACCAACACAAGAGAGGAAAACGTCCTCAAGTGAAGAAAATGTCAAGGGTGAGGTGTTACAATTGTGACAAGAAGGGTCACTATGCTCGCAATTGTTGTGAGCCGAAAAAGGTAAACACCTCTTGTACATTTGAGAACTTTGCTTATGTGTCAAGTTCTGTATTATTGGCTGAATCCAATCCTTTGTGGACTCGTAGATTCGGAGAAACAGACCATATAGCGAAGGATAGAGAATCCTTCGTGGAATTCCGACGATACCAACTGGAACTAAATGGATCTATGTAGGAAATAACTCAAGAGCTGAGAGTTAAAGGAATTGGCACTTGCCAATTGAACATGCGTGGTGGACGCACCCTGTTCCTACATGATATTCTATATGCTTCGGAGATTCGTCGAAATTTAAGTGTCTGTTTTGATGTTGGTTAAGCTTGGTTTTAGTGTGAACTTCCGTAATAGCGGTGTAGATTTGTATTTGGATACAAACTACTATGGTTGTGGTCACTTTCTGGATGGTTTTATTGTACTAAATGTTGATTGTGGTGATGTCAATATTTGTTATTCCCTTGTTTCACGTCTTCTACTTAATATGATAATGATGTGATTATGTGGCATGCTAGACTTGGTCATATTGGCCAACAACATATGAATAGATTAGCCAAAGAGGGCTTGTTGGGCAACATTGAAAAAGTCGATTTACCCATATGTGAGCATTGCCTAGTAGGGAAAACGACAAGCAAACCATTTAGAAAAGATAAAAGAGCTTAATTTCCTCTGCATTTAATCCATTCTGACGTCTGTGGTTCAATGACTATGAGAAGAAGGCATGGGGCTGTTTATTTCATCACTTTTATAGATGATTATACTCGATTCGGATATGTCTATTTGATTTCTCATAAATCTGAAGCATTAAGTTGTTTCAAAAGGTTTATGAACTTGGTAGAAAATCAATTAGACAAGAAAATAAAAGTATTAAGATCCGATCGAGGTCGAGAATATTTATCTGATGAGTTCAGAAAATTATGTGATGAAAAAGGAATAGAAAGACAGTTGTCTATTCCATATACTCCTCAACAAAATGGTGTTGTGGAAAGAAGAAACAGAACCCTACTGGAAATGGTTAGGTCCATGATGGCGCATACTAACTTACCTATCACTTTTTGGAGTGATGCGTTGTTAACTTGCTGCCTATATACTTAACCGGGTGCCTTCCAAATCGCTTACTTCTACTCCATATGAGTTATGGACAGGTAGAAAATCGGACTTAAGTTTTCTTAAGCCATGGGGTTGTGCTGCCTATACTCATGAGTCCTCTCACAAGTTTGGGAAATTGGGTCCCAAAGGAAAGAAGAGTATTTTAATGAGATACTCCGAACACTCGAAAGGGTATGTGTTCATAGGTGAGTAGGAAAGTGGGAGTATAACTGAATTTGAATCACGGGATGTCACATTCTTAGATGATGAATTTCCTAAGAAGGGCGAAATAGGGGCAGATTACTCCCTATTTGTAATCTTGGATCAAGATAATGATATTAGTGGAGTTCGTCCAAGTGGAGTAATATGAGAAGTGATGAATTGAATTCAACTCATTCTCAATTGCAACCACATGATGAGACGACGTCATCATTATCTAATCCAAGTGGGAGCATAATGGGGAATGATGTGCAAAGTGTACAATCTCCAATACGGTGAACAAGTCGCCAAAGTATTCCCCGTCGACGTTTTGACATTGAAGGGGAAACTTTTATGATTGCTCCGCAAAATGAGGATGAGCCAAGAAATATTAATGAGGCTCGAATTGCCCTAGTAAGGAAAAATGGATTCATGCAATGGAAGAGGAAATGGAGTCAATGAAGTCAAACCAAGTTTAGGAACTGGTTGATCTTTCAAAAGGACGCAAAGCTATTGGGAACAAGTGGGTTCTCAAAATAAAGCGAAAGGCTGATGGCTCAATATAAAGGCATAAGGCTCGCCTTGTAGCGAAGGAGTATAATCAACAGAAGGAATTGATTATGAGGAAACATTTTCTCCGTAGAAAGATTTGCCTCGATTCGCATTATTCGGCAATAGTGGTTAGTATGGATCTTGAGTTACATCAAATGGATGTAAAGACTGCTTCCCTCAATGGAGAATTAGAGGAAGAAATATATATGGAACAACCTGCTGGTTTCATAGTGAAAGGCCAAGAAGAAAAGGTATGTCAACTTTTGAGGTCGATATATGGCCTTAAGCAGTCGTCAAAGATAATGGTGTATACGTTTTCATAATGCCATAATGGCATATGATTTTACAATGATTGATGAGGATCATTGTGTGTATATCAAAAGATCCAAGGATCATTTTGTGATCATATCATTATATGTTGATGATATACTAATTGCTGGAAGCAATATGGAGTTTGTTAATACTGTCAAGAGTTGGTTGTCTTCCAACTTTGAGATGAAGGATATGGGTGAGGCTGCATACATTCTTGGAGTTAAGATTTCAAGAGATCGTTATCTCTTTCGCAAGAAACATATATAAATAAGGTTCTTGAACGATTTCGTATGCAAGATTGTAAACCCATTGATACTCCTATTGCAAAAGGTGAAGGATTGAGCCACGATTGTGTCCAAGGACTCCACAAGAGAAGGAACAAATAAAACATGTTCCTTATGCTAGTGCTGTTGGGAGCTTGATGTACGCTATGATATGTACAAGACCTGACATATGTTTTGCAGTTGGAATGGTGAGTAGATACCAATCCAACCCAGGTCCAGCACATTGGAAGGCCGTTAAGAGAATACTGAGGTATCTAAAGAGGACTGCTGATTATACGTTGAGTTATTAAGGAAAGGATCTGCGACTCTAATGCTATTCGATGCTTGATTGGGAAGGAGATTTAGATGAAAGAAAATCTACCTCTCGGGTTTGTTTTCTTACCGAATAATAATGGCGCCATATGTTGGAGCAAAGAAGAAACAAACATGTATAGCCTTGTCCACGATGGAAGTTGAGTTCGTGGCATTATCGAGCGATAAGAAGGTATTTGGCTTAAGAGATTTTTTGGATCATTTAAGTGTTATTGGAAGTGCTACAAATTCATTGTTGGTTAACTGTGATAGCCAAGCGGCAAAAGCGTACACCAAAGATCCAAAATATCATGGCAAGACCAAACATATAGATACCAAGTATAATTTTGTCAAAGATATGATTGCACGAAAAGATGTGAACTTACAATACATATTACGCATAGAATGGTAGCAGATCCTATGACAAAGCCAATACCTAGAGATGTGTTTTGTGGCCATATGAAATCTCTAAGATTGCGTAGAGGCTGATGTACTGAATATTGTAATTTCCTAAGTGTTCACATTTGATGAATTTGTGTTTTCATCATTAATGCCTATGAATCTTTATTTGATCTTTATGCATCTTAATGCTCGGTGCATTACTTTAAGTTGAGAAAGTATGTCGGACAGATATAAGATTAGCCCACTCACACGGGTAATTGCCTCTATTTATTGTGTGATAAATAGAGATGAGACTGTTTTTAAGCTTATTATCTAGGTGATAATCGAGAGCTCAAGCTTAAAATATGTATGTCGCCTTAACTAGGTGTTAAGATGAGGACATAATACTTACTATGTCCGAAAGTAAAATACCCCACATATTTTACTTTATCTTCGTCTATGATGCCGATGTGAGTTCGATGAATTTTGTGAATGAGTAGATACGTGAACTCAAGTTAGACATTGGGTATGTCTGAACTATCATCTGTACGGTATTGAAGGTGTAGACATACGCTCCATGGGAAATGAGTTAATACCGTAATACGTATTTCATACTACGTATGCATGAGACGACCAATAAGAGTGGCAAAAGTATGATCTCAACTTTTATGTCGTGTGAGACTCTTGAGAAAAAGAGTTCCTCAATTTTTAAGTCCCCTCATGACTCTTACTTATTCTCAAGATTTCTATTTAGTGTTTGCTATCTTAGGATGTTGCCAATGGTCATGAGTTTGATTCGATCTAATGGGACATTTCTAGAAAAGCAAGCTAAACTGAAATTGAGAGTTTGAAGGAAAGAGGAAGATCGAATTTGAAGAATCACATTGTAGTTTTGTATTCACCGGTTAACCAATTATGACTGTCTTTGGGATAATTATAATTGTGAATACAATATATATATCATTGTTTAAAAGAGATCAAGAGAGATATAAATGTGATCGATCGATCTAGGGAACTGCATACTAAATCTACTCAGAGTGTGATGCCCATTATGAGCTGTTATATATTCCTAACCGATGTATAGCAACGAGCTCTCAAAGTATCTTTGGTCGCACGGATTATTCACCGGTATGAATGTTGAAGAGAGGTAAAGAGAATCCTGTTCAGCCCACCATGTGCGAGTGGGAGATGATGGTTTTATGTGATGGGCTTAAGGCCCGTCCGCCCATGTTGGGCCTAAAAGCTCGGCCCACAAGATTAGGGCCCATGGATGAAGGGGTCGTTCCTTTCGTTGGAGGAACGTATATAAGGGAGGAAAGAGAGGGAGGAACACACATTTTGGCATTTGTGCGTACGTTTCCTCTCCCTCTCTCCCTCCAAAAGAAAAACAAGCGCTTAAGGCGACGCCGTCTTCCCTTCAAGGCCAATCGACGTCATCGGATCGAACATGATCGGTTTTCTCTTCCTCTTATTGGCGTTGGTGTTTAATCTGTGGCTAACAAGGTACGCTCAATTCCGTGGTGTACTTTAGGATCGGTGATACATGTTTTTCCCGGGCTTGTCTTCCGCATTCGTTTTAGGGGTTCGATTTAGTGTCGAATCCGGTTTTTTGGGAATCCGACATTCCCAACATGTAACTTGGGCGGGAAGATTTCTGCTAGAATTTGAGGCTAATATATTTCCACATCTGCTCCTTTCGCAAATATTATAATGAACATATTACGTTGTGAAATGGTTGGCGGAAAAAGTCATATGTTTTTTTTTTTTTTTTTTCGGTCGGTGGAAAAAGTCATAATTACTGTATGTGAAATGGTTGGCGGAAAAAGTCATAATTACTGTATTCTAATAACTTATTCATACTAATTTAGATTATTCTTCGTATGGTTTGCGTCGCCATCCTTCTTTTTCTCAAAATGAACTCAAAGGCTGACAAGCATAAAAGGAAACGGAAATACCCCATGGTTCGCTCCACGATTATCACTGTAACCATCACTTTCCATGTTGATTAAAGTGAATATTGCACCTGTAGTCCTTCCAACAATGTTCCCTTAAACTATCTTAAGCGACATAGGCGATACAACAACTTTTCTGAAAAACCAACCATTTTGCGCGGAGTCCAGATAAAAGCCATTGAATCATTCTCTACAAGAGGATTGAGGTGAAATTTCGTGATATCATGTCGGTCAAATTTCCCTGATACTTAATACGTTTATTCCTTTAGATGCTTCTCACGATGAAGAGTGCATTTGGAAACACATCTACAACGTATCTCTAGGAGAGGCAGCCTCCGTACCTTCTGTTCTATATTTTAGCTCTATTGCAGAGGCGTGATGAGTTCAGTGTATAACAGAATCTCCTGCTTTCTCAGCTCTCGTTAATTTGCCTCCTGAGATAGCATTGAACATGTTACTAATTGCCTTAAGTCATGAGACCCTTTAGATTGTAACCGCATCGGTTTTGTTTCACAAAAACAAAGAGATTGAGAACATTATCTAAAAAGTCATAAACTTATTTTGCTTTTAGCAATTCACTCTTAAACTTTCCAATTTTGCCAGTTGAGTTCTAAACTTTTTCATAGTTTGCTAATTGAATTCATTCAGGCAATAACTATTCCCTTCAAAAATGCATATCTCTAATCTCAATTGACTCATCGATGACTCAGTAATTGTTCCCCCAAAAGTGTGTGCTTTTAGTCTCAACTAATTCATCGGACAATTTGGTTTCCAAACGGTAATTGTTTCCCCCAAAATTTTATGCCGTCAGTCTTAACTGATTCATCAAACCACTTGGTCTTCAAGCGGTAACTGTTCTCTCCAAAATGTGTGCCTTTGTGGTTTTCTCAATCCACATGAGAAATTTGGCCGGAGGTGAAACTGCTGGTTGTTGACGGTTGAGAAGGGATCGGAGATGGCATGACATTGCTTTGGACGCTCGGTTGGCGGCTGAACAATGATGATAATTACAATTGTGGTTGAGCTTGCACGGAGAAAAAGATGAATAGTACCATCGAGAGCATGTGTAGAAATCAAGAAAATCGAAACGAAGAAAAAAACCACATTATATGTCTAGAATAGTCAAGTCAATTAAATTGAATGGAATGAATTAATTGCACTAATTTGATAATTTTAATAATTTAATTATATTTTTTTAAAAAAATTAATATTTAATTTCATTTTCGTGACAAATCAACCTTTAAAAGTTCCTAAGACTCTTTATGACACACAGACTTAAAAACAAGTGGAGCCTACCTTTTTCTTTTTTTTTTTTGAATTTTGGGGTCACATTTGGGATCCTCATCTATGACTATTCAAGCATTAAAACCGTGTCATTTCATCTTCCTCATTCCCCCCTTTCCCTTAGCCATCCCGAACCCCACTTCCTTCCCCCTCCATCTCACCCCAAAAAAGTTCCTCCAAAAGATGATGCATCCCCATCGCCATCCCTTTTGGGATCTTTCCCTTTGCTTCCTGATCGCAACCACCCTGATCCTGATCCAAGCTCCGACGACGCATGGCGCAGACGATGCGAGCTACTTGAACTGCAGCTCCACCATCAAATGTGGCGACCTGCTAAACGTCAGTTACCCCTTCTGGGGGTTGAACCGTGCCTCCTACTGCGGCCTGCCCGAATTCGAGCTGAGTTGTCAGGACAACACGACTCTGCTGATCAACATATCGAACCAGGACCATCGGGTCCTTCGGGTCGATGGCACGTCACAGATGACTGTTGCCCGAAATGATTACTGGAATACTGTCTGCCCAACCTATTTGATCAATACCACCCTCCCCAGCCCTTTCGCTTACTCCAGGGACACCGTGGCCAGTAACCTGACTCTGTACTATGGGTGTCAGGCAATCCCGAGTACAGTAGAGTCAACGATCATAAGCAGCCAGTTTACCTGCACCATCAATCAAACTACTGTCACCGGTTACTTCTTGACAAATAATGCTAGCGATATCACGATCCCTAGCGGCGTCAATGTCACGGCCATTATGAGTTACTTTGGACAGTGCAACGCGAGCGTGGTGCTGGCTGCGAACCAGTCGGCCATCCAGGAGATAGAGTCGACCAACTCCAGCACGACTTTAGAGTCGGCCATCGATGAGGGCTTTGGGCTGACGTGGACAGTGGACACTAAATGCAGCGGATGCCTCGCTTCAGGCGGGCAGTGCGGGCAGGACAATAGTTTGGGCAATTTCGTGTGCTATTGCCTGGATAAGCCCTATTCTTCCGCATGCCCAGGTATGTCAATTTATCCTAGACTTACTTCAAACAAATCTATGTGATGATTTAGTCCTGACTAATGGCTCGGGGTGGGATTGCATACTCAAGGTGGGGACAATCTCAATTTGATAAGTATAGCTGATCCCAATCTGAATTATCGTGAAGAACACAAAAATCATAGAGAACATCTAATCAGTTTCACTATTTGATTAGGCTTAAGACGTTAGGATGAGCCAGTTCGTTTCTGTAATTTGTATGTTGTTGTTCCTATGAAGTTGGGGATGGTCCATGTCTCCTAAAAATCCTGTGCTCTGTGCTCACCCCAACCAAGCTCTTCGAACAAATAATTGGCTAATACTCATTTTACTAGATCAAATCCAAGGGTATCTGAATAATCATCTGGTGATTTTGGAGCTCCGAACCCCGCAGTATTACTTAGGCCGGACAATGGAGGAATCCGGCGCGTTATCCTACTCCCTCCTCCAGTTAGTGTTGAAAACTCTCCTCTCCTCTTCTCTGTTCTCTGTCCCTTGATGTTGACTTTTTCAAGGCTTCTAGGGTCGCTCTTCGCCAGTCAAAGATGGCCTGCGGGCCACCGACTAACTTGTTATTACATAATTTTCTTTAGTTGTTTTTCTCGTAAGGAAATATTGGTCAACAAAGGCCACCCATGAAGACTGGTAGGAATTTTCTTTATGATTTTCCCTCCTCACAAGTTGTGGGAAGGATATGACCTGGGAAAAACTAAGAAGCTGTCTTTCGAAAATTGCTATGAGCTGGAATGGAGACGCAACGATTCATTTCATGTTTATACATGATATGAATCACGAATCATGATGATGATGAAAATAATTATAATAATAATAAAAGAAAATTCCAAATAAGGGCTCGAAATGGACCTTATTCCCAACAAGGGCTTGAAGTGACTATATCTATTTCAAATAAGGGCCTGACTTTGCAGTCGATTAAGGGCATTTTAGTCATTTATCCTTTTTTTAAATTTTTTCCTTTTTTTTTTTCCTTTTCTAATTTTTCTTTCTTCATTGTTGTCGGTGGCCGATGCCGAAAAGGGTTGGGCGAGGGTCGTCCTTGCCCGATTCGGTGGGGGTGGCCTTGCTTGAGCTCGACGAGAGCTTGGCGACCCTCGCCCTTGTGGCCATTGGCAAGGTCAACCCTCACCAGATCTGGGCGATGGTGAGGGTGGCCTTACTTGTGGTCGGCGAGGGTTGCTGAGCCCTCACCGACAGCCACTGGCCCTTGCCTAAAAAACAAAGTGAAAAAAGGAAAGAAAAGAAAAGGATAAAAATAATTTTAAATTAAAATTGTAATTGGATGAAAATGCCCTTGATTGGTCGAAAAATTATTTATATGTTGGCAACCAGCAAGGTCAAGACTTTTATTTGAAACAATCATAGCCATTTTAAGCTCTTATTTGAAGTAATCATGGCCACTTCAGGCCCTTATTTGACATAATATTCACTTGGGGCTCTTATTTGAGAAAATGAAGGCACTTTGAGCTCTTATTTGAGATTTTCCATAACAATAACAATAACAATAACAAGTAGTTTTTGTAAATAGGCACTCCACTCTTTAAGTTGAAATTTCTAATGCACTAATTACGTAAAAAACTAAAAGAAAATAGTGCATGGGAGATGGCAAATTTTCTTTAATCGGGTTTTTAACAGAATCCATAATAATAATACTAGATATACAAATCTCGTATCCAAGAACTTAGGATATGGGATGCTTTGGCTGATTTTGGAAGGTTAGCACTCGAGGTTATGGTATTTTACCCACTTCAGTTAGGCTAGAAGTCTTCTATTCTAATCTATGCATTGGTAGCCAAGCGCACCAAAGTCGCCTGTCTAATATGAAGGATCCAAGTAGTAAAAACCGACCATTAGTTGATAAAATTCCAGGATAAGCTTTAGAAGGGAGTTGTTTTGGCCTTGGTGGGAACTTGCAAGTATAGTCAACGACCACACACCTAATCTTCTGTTTGCTTGTTCATCTTCATCTCTATTGGTGATGAAGTGTTAGCTTGAGCCTCGATTAACTATAATATGAATCCCTGGATTGTTCTACTTTTTCCTCTGATAAGGAACGGAAATAAGTTTGAGTCTCGCCATCCACAAGTTCTAAAGTAGGCTCAAGTAACTCCGGTTCCGTGTGAACTCAAGCTGGGTTTGACAATCACTTCTTCAAAGGCTTTTGACTAAATGCTGATGTGGTTGGCAATTTTTTTTTTGGAAAGCTTTGAGGAAATGCTTGCATTTCCAAAGTCCACTAGCCTAATGCAGGTCCGTAGGAGTTTTAGGTTTTAACATGTTTGGAATGTTAATATATCTTTTTCTTCTAATTTTGCCTTGCTAAATTTTCGAAATTCTGAAAGTGCCCTCACCATTTTCCACCTCACGTTAACATTGTTTGCAATGCTAAATCCAATCACAACAAGCTAGATGTATGGTTAGATCTAGTGCTGGCAAGCCTTGCCTGAGGTCGTGCCACCCTTGCTAGGGGTCGGTTGAGGTTGTGTGACTCAAGTGACGGCTACAGTGCTAGATCTTGCTTGTCGACGAACTACACCCTTTGCTGGTGTTGGTGAAGAGTTTGAGGTTTATTTGAAAAAAAATAGCAAAACTCTTTTATGAGTGTGATTTTTCAAAATAACATTCAACTAAAATTGCTTCTCAATGCACTTCTATATTACACAGTGCCAAACCGTATTTGCATTTTGAAAAAAAAGCCTTTTTATTTAAAGTATTTTACATTTCACCAAAGACTTTTCGCAAACGGCGAACGAATGCAGCCCCAAATATGCCACCAGTGAAAAAACTGCATGATGCTAATCCAATTAAACGTGGTGGAGTAGGAATTTAACTCTTCTAGAGACAACTTCACGGGCTTGGTTAGTCTTTAGAATAGCTATTACATTCAATAGGTTCTCCTGCCACTTGTCCATCTGGCTGACCGTAATTTATTGAATGTTTAACGTTTATTTGTGAGAGAGTATGGAAACAGGTGCCTAATTTACTCCTTGCCTGTAAAGTCACTTGCCAGTTTAACATGCTTTACATGCATATGTACCCATGTTGGTGAAACCCAGAAATGGTGTTTGACCGCTCATTGACTGAAAAGGGTTAAAAAAATAATAGAATTCTTTGCCAGCTTAGACGTGAGTGTTTTGCCCTAATAATTAGGTGAAGTATTTTCTTAAGGGGCTGGCAACGTTTGGCCCGGGCCCATAACTTGAGCATTAAGGCCAGTGGTCCTTAAGCCTCAAATTTTTTAAGCAAGGAAGGCTTGATTGGTAACCGTACTGAAATATAATCCAGAGTGCTTAACAAAAGATTAACGTATTAAAAATTAACACACAACCTCACAACCTGCATAAATACTGATTCCAAAAAAAATCATATTCTAAACTATCATACCAATAAATATCACATCCCAAGTCTACAAGTATAATGGAAATGACATGGACATCCGCCTATCTAAAGGATGTAGACTTGTATGTATAACTAATATTAACCTATTATCAATATGTTTATTCATCTATATGTCTAATAAATCAGCAAACTGGTCATAGGATCATAGCTCTAAAGTCAACCAAAAATAATATACACATCTCCGATGGCTAACAAACTAAATCCAACAAATACCATTTCAAACATATATACAACTATATGAACTTACACTAAAATTCTTCACCTAATATCGTTCTTCTCCTATTTTCTGGTGGCTCTAGAAACTGAAAAAAGAATTGAGATGAATGCTATAAGCAAACCACCATTCAGTGAATATTGTAAATATCTTCAAAGCATATCGAGCATTTGTTATGCACATTTTTAAACGTTGTCAAAAACACATTTTTTCGAATTTAGTATATAATATAGGTAAAAAAATCAAAGATTAGTTATTTTGCTTCAACAAATATTTATAAATATTAGAAGTACTCATTCAATCAATAATATCAAAAACAAAATCAATGGTCAAGTTTATTGATCAATCTAGTGTTTAATATTTGACTATAGTCACACTTAACGCTCCTTGAAAATCAAATTCATATAAAAGAGTTAATGGAATTAAAAAAAAAATGCAGGACAAACTTATAGTGGTTAGACCTTCCACTTGCCTTCTTTATTCTCCCAGCTCCAATTGCCACAAATAAGCCTGAAATTCACTATATTATTTTCAACATTTTACCGTTCATGGACAGTACTAATTCTACACAAAGTTTTGCAGATGATTCACCAAAGATAAGCACCTCTCACAATACTACAACTCACTCTTTTCCCCAATTACAAGAATTCAGCCATCAATAGAGAATTACAATAAATAATAGGGATAAGTGTTCTAGAAGTCCTAAAACTTGTCACGAAAATGCATTTCAGTCCTAAAACTTGCAAAAAGTGCATTTAAGTCCTAAAACTTGTCAAATTGTTTCAAACGAGTCCTAAAATCGATGCCGTTAGCCTTTTCCGTTAAAAATGTTGACGTAGCATTTTAAATAATTTTTTTATTTTCCACGTGATTTTTTAAATGATTTTTTATTCATTTTTTTTTTAAAAATTAGATTTAAAAACTAAAAAAATTAGATTTATTCATTTTATCTTATTTTCACCAAAAACTAAAAAAAAAAAGTTAAAATATTTATTTAAAAAAAAAAAAAAAAGCGGCTCCTCTCCCCTCCCCGCCGCCCCCCATCGCCGGGGGGGCCGGGCGACGGTCGCCGGCCCCGGGCGGGGTGGCCGGCCTCGCTGGCCCCAGCGAGGGCGGGCGACCGTTGCCCGCCCGGGCAAGGCCTCGTCGGCCCTCGCTCGGGGCCGGCGACGACTTAATCTAACGGCTAGTGATCTGGTTCGGATTCCACATCAAGATTGATTTAATTGACTCAATCTAATTCGTAATTTAAGCCTCGAAGATATAATTGCCCCCCGTGAGGGCCGGTGACGACTCGCCCAGGGGGGGCGACGATCGCTGGCCCCTCGCGAGGGCCGGCGGGCCCGATCCGGGAACCCGCGCCGGCCGAGTGAGGGTGCCTCGATCTAGGCCCGCCGGCCCTCGCGGGGGCCGTCGCCCGCCCCGCCCGGGCGAGTCGTCGCCGGCCCTCGCTTGGGGCTGGCGAGGCCTCGCTGTGGCCAGGCGAGGGCCAGCCACCCCCACCCAAGGCCGGCGACCGTCACCCGGCCCCTCCGACGATGGGCGGCGGCGGCGGGGGAGAGGAGCCGCGCTGATTTTTTTTTTTAACAGATTTTAAAAATAAAATTTTTAACTTTTTTTTTTAGTTTTTGGTGAAAATAATATTAGAATAAATTTAATTTTTTAGTTTTTAAATCTAATTTTAAAAAATGAATAAAAAATAATTAAAAAATACACGTGGAAAATAAAAAATTATTTATAATGCCATGTCAGCATTTTTAATAGAAAAAGTTAATGGCGTCGATTTTATGACTCGTTTGAAACAATTTGATAAGTTTTAGGACTTAAATGCACTTTTTGCAAGTTTTAGGACTGAAATGCATTTTCGCGACAAGTTTTAGGACTTTTGGAACACTTATCCCTAAATAATAGTCAATTTTGCCCATGTGAAAGCTAGAAATTTGATGCGATAGAGTGAGAATGAGAGTTCTTATTTCTCGCCACTCTTCGCGACCACCTTTGATCTATTTAAATAGATCTTGAATCTTCAAAGTATTCATTGGAAGCTATGTTATGAGAGTGCTAGTATGAACACCTAGATGGGGGTGAATAGGTGTAAAAACAGTTTCTGCAAAATACAGTAAAAACCTTTACTTTTAACCCGAGTCTGAATAACAACAGACTTTTGAAACTGAGTCTAAAGAGCAGCAGACTTTGAACGAGATAAGACTTTAGCAGTTAAATAGAACTACGAACAAAATAAAGGAGTTCATGAAAGAGAATAAGAACACAAGGTTTATAGTGGTTCGGCTTAATCCAAGCCTACGTCCACTCTCCCACGCTAAGGCTGGATTCCACTATACAATCAACAAGAGATTACAACTTTGAGTGCAAACACTTAATAATAGATCACACTATCTCACTAAGTCACTCTTTTGGTATTTCTCTCAAGATCACAAGCGTTTAAGCTCACGAGAGACAAGTGTATGATCAAAGATCGCTCAGACTTTAGAATTATAAATTCTACGCTCCGTCTCTTACTTGCTCATCGGCCCTTCATCTCCTTAAATACTCATCCACTTCCAAACTAGCCGTTGGACAGCATCTCGAGGATCGTATTCTAATTTATCCATTGGACAGCTCTGTATCTAGAAGATTTGGTAGCCATTGAGTGACAAAAGTAGAATCCCAAATTGATTCCGATCGCCCATACAAACAGAATCTTGGTTTCCATAAGTAAAGCTTCTTCGTATAGAAAGTCCTTGTCTTCAATATCTAATTGGCAATCAATTAGATTGAGTCAATTAAATCAATCTTGATGTGGAATCCAAACCAGATCACTAGCCGTTATATCTTTGGGGCTTGAGTTACGTTCTGTCGAGTCTGGATGTAAAGTTTGAGAGCAATAGACTTTACAATCTGAGTCTAAGTACAATAGACTTTGTAATTTGGATTTAAACATATTTTGCTTCTGAACAAATTTAGCTTTAAGGTTTGGATACAATCTGAATAAGTTCAGCTTCATCATAGAGTAGAGTCTGTTCAGCTTCAACATAGAGTCTACCTTCCGATTCTTCATTCACGTTCAGTCTGGAATTTGTCAGAGTTGACAAACTTCTGATGTAGAACAGACTTTGACATTAAAGTCTGGCAGTCTTCAAACTTTGACACAGAAGTCTGGAAATCTTCAGAATATACTTTGGACATGTGTTACGTTCAGTCTTCTAGCCGTCTTCAGACTTTGACAATATCCTTTACATGTTCTATCATCTGCATAGTCTATTACTCAACCATCAAATATGTTAGTAGCCTTTGATTTATTTTGTCATCTTCAAAACATCATAATGGATTTCCCTAACATGTTAGAGTCAAATAAGCTGTTGGTCTACCTTCTGTGATCATTAGACTTGCATTTTGCATGATCAAACGACAATATAAGGACAAAGTAGGGCATTTGCAGTGATAGAGTTCTTTATTTCTATGGTCTGTCTAAACCGTTGATATGCTTTTACAAAACTAACGGATTTGATATTCCCGCATTTACATTTGATTCCATCCACACTTTTCACACTTCTCACTTCTTTGTCTATTCACCTTCTACACACTAGTCCTTCCAAGCATATAAATGGCCTCATATTCTACAATTAAATTCACTATCTACCAGTCAATCCAAGTTTTAACGCACGCTCATTCTACAGCTTGTTCACCTTCTACGAAGGTTCATCTAACCTTCTACAAATTATTCTACATAATTAAATTCACACATTAGCAGCATTTGGTTGTTTTGTCATCATCGAAGCATCATAGATGTTCTTAACAAGCCAGTGGCTAAGCCTAAACAACACCTTTTGAGAATAGTTTGCATACTCAAAACTGTTCAATGAGTTCAACACATAGCTGCAAGAGAAAAAAACTATCAACATAATTCTCCAACTTGCCACAAAACCATTTCATTATTCATTTCATAAACTCGGTTCACAAATCAATGTATATGACCTTTGTAATTTCCTTCATGATAAAGAATGCATTTCATATAGCATTTCTCAAACTATTTTACAAATTATCAACTCATTAACTATTTCAAGAGATATTTTACTATGTCATTTCAAATAACCAGAAGGATAATAAATGCTCGATTTAACTTTGTGTAACAAATGTTCTCTAAACACCACCTTTTCTTTTGGGATAAATGAACGAGAAGTCCTAACATTTGCCACAAAAGTATTGAGATATACAATTCAAAAAGTACAATTAAGTCATAAAACTTACTAAATTGGTACAATCAAATTCTTTAGTTATCTCTATCTAACTTGATTAACAAAAAATACTGACATGACTTTATTTATTATTTTCTCTTTCCCATGTGATGTTAACGACACTAAAGCATTAATCATGAGACTAAAACAATATTGTTTTGGTTTAAATTCTATTTTTTTACCCAAAAATCTTGCTTAAATTAGAATTAAAAAATAAGGCTAAAACATATTTTAGGAGAACACAAAAAGAAAAAAAAGAAAAAGAAAAAACCCACACGTGAGGGCCTATGGGTCGTTGTCCCATTGCCAAAACGAGTTGACAAGGATTGCTGGGACCTTGGCAATGACCAACAACTCTTGCCCAGATCTTGGAGAGGGTCAACCCTCTCCTAAATTTGGTCGAGGATGGCCAGCCTTGGGGCGAGGGTTAGTGAACCTCACCCAAATCTGGGGAAGGGCCGACAGCCCTTGCTGGTCATTTCTAGCAATTTTGACAAGCAGCGGTGCCCCATAGGGGAATGCCTATAGGGCCCACCTATGGGTATTTTTCTTCCTTTCTTTGTGTGTGTGTTTTTTATTAAAAAAAAAAATTAACCTTTTTTTTTTTTAATGTTTTTAAGTTTAACGAAGATTTGAGTTTAAAAATTAGAATTTGGACAAAAACATCTTCCTTTTAGTCCTATACTTCATGCTTTAATAACGTTAATGTCACATGGAAGAGAGAAAATGGTAAAAAAAAACCCATGTCAATTATTTTTGTTTGCCAAGTTAGATAGAGTTAACTGAAGGACTTAATTCACCAATTTGATAAGTTTTAAGACTTAACTGTACTTTTGAAAGTTTTAGAATTCAATCACATTTTTGTTATAAATTATAGGATTTCTAGTGCACTTATTCTCCTTCTTTTTTAATAAATACTATACTATATGATTTTATAAATTATAACATATCCATTTCCTATAATCTTCAAGAGATGAGTTTCCGAATCATAGAAGAGAAAAGCACCATTTACCTGAAAATGCAAAATCAAACAACGAAAGTTACCTTGAGCAGAAAAACTCGAAATCATAGTAATTGAGTGAGAAACAAGTATCAAATCCAGTATATAACTAAGTTAACTAAGACTAACTGAACTAAGCTTATTCGATAACAAAACAACTTTGACGCATCAACGGAAAGCTAGCCCAAACTAAAACAACCGCTGGTGGAAAAGCTTAAACGGGCGTTTGAGCTCTTCCAACGTCCGTTTCTGGTTATTTGAAAGCTTACTTGACATACTTATAATGCCCACTCGCCTCCGGACTAAAAGATGGTCAGAGATGGGCGAAAACCAGCACCAAATGCAGTTTTTTAATCTGGTTCCAACAGTGTGCAAAAATTTAAAAATATCATCCTGACCATATCGTAATCCAAAATCGACTTTTGTAAGATCTAATGCTTCCAGGACACCCAAAAGTTTCTTTACAACATGATTTTACAGTTCAATAATGTCTAGAATCAATCCAGTAACCTAAAATCCGAACTAATCCTAAATTACAGCTTAAACAAGAAATTTTGTTCAATTAGATAAATTAATCCTTCGAATTCTTACAAAGCGCTTCGTAAACGGTGTAAATCCAATGTGTCCACATTGTCCCGTTGAGCTAGAACTGAAACTCTCTCTCCCTCCCTCTCTCTCTCTCTCTCTCTCTCTCTCTTTGATGTGGTTCGCTTCTCTTTTCTGTCTTCCCTTTCTTGTTTCCCTCTCCTCTCTTCTTCATTTCCTTACTAAACAAGCTGCAACATAAATTTTTAGGCTGAAAGAAGTTAGTTTGTTGGGCCTATGATGCCGCTTCACGAGGTAAGAGATGGGAATTGGATCTCTTGGACCTAGGTCCATTTTGTTTATTTAAAGGCCCATTCGTTAAGGTAAACGACGTGATTAAGTTCTTTCTGAAGCACTAAAAGAGTTTCACCAAATTTCTTAAGACATAATTTGCATCAAATTCTTGTAACTGTAGTCAACCTGGGAAATAATAGATTTTTCTTTTCCAGGATCCAGCAAACGAAGTGCATATTTCACAGGTAAACATCTCTTTAATATCATTGGATTTGTATCTCTTGCTTGGGTAAATTGCTGATATCTTTTAAGTGAATTAAAATGGACAGCTGGAGCTCTTGCTATTGGCATTTTAATATCCGCCATTGCCATCATTTTCATCCTCAAGATTAAAACTGGAATCTTCTCATGGAAGGTTCTACTCTTTAAGAGTGAGAGAGATTGTGATGTTGAGAAATTGATGAAAATCCATGGATCTCTTGTTCCAAGAAGATACCGATATATTGATTTGAAAAAAATGACCAGCTCATTTTCAGAGAAACTTGGTCAAGGAGGATTCGGTGCAGTGTATAAAGGGCAGAACAGAGATGGTAATCTTGTGGCAGTGAAAATTCTCACGGAGTCGAAAAGTAGCCCAGAAGAATTTATCAATGAAGTGGTGAGCATTAGTAGAACTTCTCATGTTAATGTAATCACTCTTTTAGGTTTTTGTTACGAAGGGAAGAGAAGAGCTCTAGTATTCGATTACATGCCGAATGGTTCATTGGATCATTTCATATATTCTACAGCAGCTTTAAATATGAGTAGTTCCTTGGAATGGAAGATACTACATCAAATTGCAATTGGTGTTGCTCGTGGGCTAGAGTATCTGCATCGAGGTTGCAATACCAGAATCTTGCACTTTGATATAAAACCTCAGAACATCTTGCTCGATCGAGATTTTACCCCTAAGATTTCAGATTTTGGCCTTGCTAAACTTTGTCACGGGCGAGAGAGTGCTTTATCAACTCTTGGCATGAGAGGAACTGTCGGGTTTATTGCACCAGAAGTTGTTTTCCGAAATTTGGGGAGAGTCTCTCACAAATCTGATGTTTATAGTTATGGAATGTTGGTTCTTGAAATGATAGGCTTCAAAAATGCACCCATGGAAGTTTCCAACAGTAGTGAAATGTACTTTCCTGAATGGATTTATAGAAACTTAGAGCTTGGGAAAGTTCTAAAATTGCCGAAGAATGTGACAATGGAGGAGGAGGTGCTAGTGAGGATGATGATTATTGTGAGTTTGTGGTGCATTCAAACTAGTCCATCTGACCGACCTCCAATTGGGAAGGTGATAGAAATGTTGGAAGGAAGCTTTGAATCACTACAAATGCCGCCAAAGCCCATCTTGTATTCTCCAACACAACCATTGTCGCAACATTGGGAAGAGATGACGTCACATTCCAATGGGAGCCTTGAGGAGAGAATACTATAGAATATAGAGGAAAGCAGTAACACCTGGTAAAGTAGTAATGTACAACAAAACTTCTTGAAGTAATTGTTATGCCTTTCTTTAGTTAGAATATGTTTTTCTTAGAGTTGTGGTGAAAGTGGAGAGATTGGTAGGCGGATTTCACTTGGACAATGATAGTAACTAGCAAGAATGATAAAACAATTTCTATTTAGTAGATCAAATGCTTTATGAAGGCTGTTTGTAAGCACACTTTGAACTTGGAAGATCAGTGCCATCTCTCATAGAACTCACACAGAAATGGTTCTTGGCAATGTTACTCTTCCACCATCATGTAAATTGATATTCTATGAATGTATAACATGACCATTGAGATAAGCAACATTTTTGTTAAACTCCAAGGACGGTTCTACTGAAAATTTTGGTGGTCTTTATCCACACTTTTGCAATCTCTTGTACTTAATGCCTTTCATTTTGTTGAAAATTAAATTATTTATCAAATTGTTCAGGCTTCGGACTAACTATTTGTGACATTTCTAAATTAACTCACTTGAGGTATTATCGGCTTTCGTCCATTCCATATTGAGCCTCGCGGTTGTATCATTTGGCATATGGGCAGGCACTTTCTAGGAGGTCACTTCTTTTGATAGTGCTCTAACTTGGACTCACTTAAATTTGGAGTTCCAAAGCAAAGTTTGCCTACGTCAAAAAGCGCATCCGTGAATTAATTCCAAGTAATATATATTATATCCCATAATCGCACAATTCAATTCATTCCTATCCCCTTCATCATCCCAGAAGCCGCTCCTTGGTCAGGCCTTTTAATCCTGGTGACCACTCCCTACCCTCGTTGAACCAGCTCATTGCATTATATGGTATACCAACAGTGATTATCACATCATCACAAAATTTGCAAGATTTCCGATTCTGTACTAATCTGCTTTTACTTTGCTGATGGAGTTTTTTATACTCTTGTTTATAGAAAGACTGATACCGATATCATTTAACAGATATTAATGAACTTAATCATGTCTTCAACGAAAACCAAAATAAATTCCGTATATGGTAAATGGCATCAACGCCAGCCGACCTTTAATTAAACAACTGCATAGTTGGATGCTCTGAAATTTGGCCCAGTTGAATTCCACCTCCCATAAGCCAAATTTGTTTGCTCTTTCTTTGTTTTTTGGCCGCTAGAGCCGAATGTTATTAAATTAATATATTTGAAGTTGACTATTTCTCCCGACAGAATAGGAGTCAAAGTCCATTGGACAATCTGAATGCTCCGGATCAAGCCTTTTACTTGGTGGGAAACATTAATAAGGTTACTGCAGAGGCTACGAACCTTGAAATGGAGAGTCAATATATTTATCTATAACTGTGTAATAGACCCTCACTGAGATCAAGATGTTTGAATATGACATTCGCAAATCGCGAGTCTCTGTATCTCTAGCATAATCCGTACTCATTGATGCTCCGGTATGCATATCAAGGTTAGTCCAAGACGCAGTTTAATTGTCCCAAGACGCAGTTTAATTGTCCAATTTTTCATTTCCTCTTCCTCTCCTTATTCAACACCTTCTGTGGTATGGCGGCAGTGGTGACTGCTCACCGACACGCTCTCATCTTAATGCAGTGGACTCCGACTAAGCTGCCCCTTCTGAAGCATTGGTGGTGACTTCTCTGGCCTTGGCCTGAGCTGCACCAGCGGGTCTCACCCGCCCATCCTCAGCCTTGGCAACGTCTTAATCTAGGTAAATTTCTAAAGTGGCCTGGAAAAGTGACCGTTGAAGAGGGAGAGATCACGAGGAAATTGGTTCAGATAAGCTTGTGGTGCACCCAAGCCATTCCATTGGATCGTGCGCCAGAATCTAAAGTGATAGAGATGCTTGAAGGAAGCCATTAGCCCTTTCCCATGCCACAAAAGTCCTATCTATCTTCTCCGGCGAGACCACCTTCATATTCTAAACACACTTAATTGTCGGAGTTCTCCATTAGCTATTGCAAAGAAGAGGTAGTTAGAATTAATTCGAATGAAGAAGTAAATAGAACTAGGATTACATTGGGTGAGGTTTAGCTAGTGTCAAAGGCTTTTGAGATAGTTGTTTGCAACATAGTTACTATTCCATGAGAAATCGAGGAATGACAGATGTCTGGCAATTTTTTTTACTCTGATACTTTGACATGTGATGTTGAGCACTATTCTTAAGTTATTATTTGCCTCAATTATTGTTATTATCAGGGTTTCAAACAAATATACCTCTAAAATACACACTAAAACCACAGAAAAATGAGTGCAACAATTACTCAATTTTTCTGTTGGAATTTCACCTTGAATGTGTTATCAAATTTTTCTATATGAAAAGAGGAGAAGAGAGAGTTATGAAGAAAAAGAAGTTTTGAACGGTTGTGTTCCTTGAGTAGTTGTGATAAACAATATATAGTTTTGTCCTATTTATAGACAATCAATCGATACATCTATTGAGTATAAGTATTTTATCCTCATCGTATCCACTTTTCATAATCAACCATCACCACTTTTCATGTTAACAATCATTTTCTTTCATAACCAAAGGTCGCCTCTTTTCATGATAACAAACTATTTCAATACTGTGTCTAAGGTTCATACGAAGGATGTGAAGCATGTTAACTATTCTTTCTATTAGGCTTCCAACTTAATGAAGAGAGTGATTCTTGACCTCCCTAACTTTTAAAGCTTAGAATATACATCTTAAATAATTTCCAATCTCTTATTCAAGTTTGGTCGTATTAGATTAGGAATAGCACTTTGTTTGGCATAATAGTTGAGAATGTCACAAAAAATATCTTTATGTTTAAATGTGAACGGAATGACCTAAAACATGTGCACAAGTCAAAAGCATTCTATAACTGTAAGTCCATATCCTCACCATATCCACTTTTCAACTCAGGTTAATATACGACTCCTATAGTTTACTCTCTCTCTCTCTCTCTCTCTCTCTCTCTCTCTTTTTTCCATCTAAACATATCATATCCAGTGCTATTGACCCTAGCTTCTATATTCTTATCGTGTTAAGAAACTACTAAGTTAGGATTTGAGCTAGTTTGATAATTTCATTAAACAATTAGATACTTGATAGGTCAAATCATTAAGAATGCCTTGCAAAATTAACTAGTTTTGCCTCATAAGGTTCATTTAGATAGAATCCATTCGCAAATCTATGTCCAGTAATAAACTAATCATATGTTTCTTTTTTGACATTTGGATTTCAATAAATCATTTTAAGTTTAAAGTAAAGGGAAAATTCCAAATACATGTTTGAATCAATCTTCATTTTCTTAAATGAAGGTTTAAAGTAGACTTTTTTCAAATAAGGGCCCAAAAAATTCTAATTTTCTTAAATAAAAGCCTGAAGTGGACTTTATTTTAAATAAGAACCTCAAGTGGCCATGTTAGTCTTAAAGAAGGGTCTGCACTCGGCTGCTAGTGAAGAGCAATTTTGTCTTTTTAATTTTTTTTTAAATTTTTTTCCTCTTTTTTTTTTCTATTTTTTCGTTCCATAAAAAAGGTAAAACAATAAAACTTAAAATTAAAAAGAAAAACACCGCCTGTGTTTTGACGAAAATACTTTTGATCAGCCATAATATTTTGCTAGCTAGCGAGCTAGTGAAGTTAGACTCTTATTTGAAATAGTCATAATCACTTTAAACTCTTATTTGAAAAAATGAGAATATTTTTGTTATAACCACCGTAAGATCTTATTTAAGAAAATAAGGAAACTTCAAGTGCTTATTTGAAATTTTTACTTAAAAATTATGAATGCAATCTGCGGGTTGATAAATGAGCCGTAAGAGTAGGGTACCGTAAAATGCAAAAGGAAGAAGCCACTCCTTTAAATTTGACTTAAAAAGAAAAGCTAATGCTAATAAAAAAAAAGCTAGTCAGTATATACACTTTTCCATTTCATTTTTCAGCAAATTAAGGCCATTGTTACTTGACACTTGTATTTAAATTTTTCAATGCGAACTTTTCTAGTTTTCATAGAAAAAATTCATCATTGATACCATGAATAATCATTGACATAAAAATTAGAATAAATTCCGAGATAGAAAATTATAACATTTAATCCTTCTGTTCTACCAGCTTTTAGCATATTGACCATTCTGCTATTTGGCCAAAACAACCCGTCATTCCCAAAAAATATATATATCGTGGTCTTAGCAATTGTAAAGAAAAAACCGACATTTTGCAAGCAAGAGAGAAAATGATTCCAAAGTCGTGAGAGCCTGCCACGTGTAAGGGATATTCCCCAAATGAATCCCAGAATCCACGAAGGAGACGACCCTGCAAATCCTCCTCCAGATTCCATCGCCCCGCACGACCTCCCTTCATCACATTGCGTCACAGATGGAGACAATGGCGACTCTCCGGGAGGCCATGGCGCTTGGGACGGAGTCCGCCCCCGCCGCCGGAATCCTGCCCCGGAGCCCCGGCACTTGCCTCCGCCGCCGCGGGACCCTGCAGTCGCTCCTCTTCTTGCGGTTCCCGTGCTGCCGCGACAAATCTTTGGGCCAGAAGGACCATGCCCCTCGCGATGCCCCGCCGGCGAGCTCCGGGAGCATGCACAAGCTGAAGGACCTCTTCCTAGCTGTCTCCACCGCTTGACGGTCCGGCATCGGAGAGGATAGCTGAGACTCGCAGGCATTCGTTGCTGGATCCGGCCTGTCGTGGGGTCGTTCCGGTGTCGGATGCTGAGGAAAGCGTGGCGACCTGTGCTACTTACCATACCCGAGCAGGATTAACAGCATTTGCGTCCGATAATTTTGGTTTTTTTTTTTCTTCTTGGCAATTTCCCCCCTCAAGTTCGTTTTCTTTTTCACATTTGACCCTTCAAGTACGAATCGTCTGGCTCCAAGTCCAAATTTCCTGATTTGGGAATCCCAAATTAGTATACCAAAGCATAACAGCTCTTATGGGATTTTTGAAATCCAATAGTCCCTTCCCCATCAATAATATGATATAGGCAGCTTTCCCCGATGCTGACCCTACAAGAGGCGTTCCCAAGAGGCCACCGGCAATGGATGACTGTCTTCCTTGTGGAAGTGGAATATTGTTTTTATGAAGTTTAAAATTTCTCATTAAGTCCTGTTTTCAAAAAACCCACACCCGGTAGTGCTCTTTGAGCTTAATTACTCCGAGCCGGTCACCGGACATCTAAGAAAGGATTGCCTTGGAGGGATATTGCATCACCAGACAACAAACACATACTTGAAGAAGGGGAGATGTCCTCGCCCTTTAGAGATAGGAGCGCAACAAAAAGTCTTCAAAAAAGGCGCCGGATGCCTCAAACTCATCCGGAGTTGGAGAAAAAAAGAAAAAGAAAACTTTCTCAACAGGAATGCATCAACAAAACTGCCCTTCCATATAGATCGTCGTGGCATGAACTTTGTCAATTGATTCCTATTCCTAGCTAACTCCTCTAGATGTGCCCTTGCCATTTCTTTCTCCAATAGGCAAAAGTCATTTCAAAGCATCTTAATTACGGAGATTATTTTCATGATGCTTTGTTTTTATTAAGAAATTTGGTTTTCTATGTGATCAAAGAGGTATCTTGCTCTGTATCCCAATTATTCTTCCGTAGTTTCAACCTTTTTAGCTCACGCTGTAATTCCACCCGTGGTGGGCAAGGTGGTTAGGGCGCACACTGGCCACACGAAAGGCCAGGGTTCGATTCCCCTCCTCATCACGTTGCATGACTTAAGTGGGATGCCGTGGGTGGTGGGTCCCCGCGCTAGTGCTTCCCTGCATTTACGTCGCCGGTCCATTTGCACCGTACGGCGGTTCCCGATACTAAAAAAAAAAAAAAAAAAAAAAAAAAAGAGGTATTTTGCTCACTTTTGGGGTGCTTGTGCAATTTAGGAACCAGAACATATTGGTGATAAAAGGATTACTATTGCTGTTACCAAGTGAATTTGCATAGCAGATTCTGTACAGCATATGGTACAACAAAAACAACACCTATGAAGTAATCAACCTATTTATTCGATTTCCGTCTCTACTAAGCTACTTGGTAATACATCTATTCGCTAGTTTCTGCAAATGTACAAGACTGATACAATTATACTTGACCTTAACTCACATTGATGAATTTCATTAGGACCTTGTTAACTTGTTTTCTAGATGCTTGTTAAGGATAACTTACGAGGTAAATTTCGAATTTTAAAACCCGATTACATGAACATTGAATGCAATGAGACTATAATACTTCTTTAATTGATTGATTAACAAGTTTCCTCAACACACTCGTTAATAGATTATATTGTAATTGTAATGACCCAGTCCAATGAGGGCAGACAATGGTCGTCGAGGCTAGAGAGGGTCTGGACAAAGAGCGGCTCCTAGCAGGCCTCTAGGATGGCGAAGTAGATAAGAGGGAATCGGATTGTGCATCGAAAAAGAGAGAGCGATTTTGGGATATATATATTAAAATTGGAATTAAATTATGAATATGCATTTTGACATAATGGCAAAGCGAGTCTATGCTAGAAAATTACCAGGATGGGTGATCTCCTAGAGAAAATACCTATCTATATGCCAAAGAATAGAACTCTGATGTTTGGTATGGGGTTACCTCACGTGAGGCTTGGTGTTGCCTAGATCTAGATGCCCTCGTCTGAGGCCTGGCAAGGTTGCCGGCCCTTGCATGGGGTCAGCGAGGCCTCGCCCTAGTTGGGCGACGGTTGGCCACCCTCAATGACTAGGTGATAGCCAACCATCTTCCAACAATGGTCGACGAAGCATCCAGGCCTATCATTCTCTCTTCGTTTTTTTTTTCAATTTTTTAAAATAAAACTTTAGGTTTTCTTTTTTATTTTTTCAATTTTTTCAATTTATTATGAATGAGAATTGAATAAAAATAATAAAAAATTCCACGTAGGAAGTAGAACTTAAAAGAAAAATGCTATTTCAGTATTTACAGTTGGTTAAATTAATGGTGTCAACGGAATGACTTGATTACACTAATTTGATAAGTTTTAGAACTGAGTTGCACTATTTGTAAATTTTAGAACTCAATTGTACTTTCGCTATAAGTTTTTGGATATCTAATGAGCATATCCATTAATTTTTTTAGTTACTTGTATGCCACAATTGAAGACTTTCTCTAGATGAGATGCAGATTCAGAGAACAAGACATTGAAGATTGCATGCGTAAGACTTTTAAACTTTGGATGAATAAGTCATCTTTAGATCGAGTCAGGGTCAATCATATCCACATTTGACCCGCAAAACACTATTCATTTATTTTCCTCTCAGCAAACGGAGTCTCCAAATGCATGCACATTCCCAATCTGTGAAAAAACTCAGGGTCAGAGACCAAGACAACGTAGATTGCACGCGGAGGACTTCTAAAATTTGGATGAACAAATCATCTTTAAACCGAGTCAGGATGAAGCATATTCGCACGGACAGCAAAGCAATACTTATTCCGACGATCAATTTCTATGGCCCCTTCGTCGAAACTCCATAATAATTTTATGACTATTCACGCATTAAAGAAAGGAAAAGTCTTAGCCGACCGTCCTCAGTCAGAGGAACGGTCAGCAGTTCACTTTGTTAACTGGTTTCCATCCTTTACTTTTTATTTTTTATTTTTTATTTTTCAAAAAAATGAGTGAAAATCCTACCAATGAAAAGTTACAAGTTAAAATGAACGGTTAAAGTGATAATTTCTATGTTCGTGCACATAAAACTCAAGGCCATCCTCGTAAAACCCTCCAAAATTCCAACACAATCCAAACATCACTAATTAAACATATAAATAATTACAAGTAAAAAAATATTATCACCTACTAAAAAAAATCGTTAATATCATTATATATATATATATATATCTATTAAATTTAAAAGATGAAAAAACACTTGAAACGTCAGCTTCCTTGACCGATTTCATTTTTACCATATTTTTCTTCTTCTTCTTCTTCTTCTTCTTCTTCTTTTTAAAGATTTGCAAGCTCAAATTGAGAAACAAATCAAAGTAATATCATATAATAAGAAACAAATCCTAAAATACTGTTCAAATAATAAGAAATATATGAAGAATACAGTTGCAACTTTTAAAATAGAGGATATTATTCTCCGGCCAAAGAAAAAGATTATGTAGATATTGTTTCCAAATAAAAAAATCTTAATAACTCAAAAAATTGGAATGTGATTATTTATTTTTTTTTTACAGAATGTGTAATTACCTTGTACGCTTTGAACTCCGATTATTGTACAATTTTGTAATTGAATAAGTCATAATTGTGGAGAAAGGTTCCTTAATCTTTACTTTTCTTATTGCAAGAAAAAAATAGGTATTCATTATTGTTGGATTTTAGTTTGAATCTATATATTTTACACATATAATTCTTAATTTTTTCTTGACATCTCATTCATATAGATGTAGTTTGTATTAAAAACAATTTCGTCGGTGAAAATGATGGTGGTGATGAAAATGAGATGAACAACGCAATCGAATATGCTAATTATGAAAGTATCATGATCCGTGAAGATGCTAATATTTTTTACTTGTAATTAACGATGTTTGGGTTGTGTTGGAAATTTGGAGGATTTTACGAGGATGGCATTAAATCTTATATGCACAAACATAATAAATTATCACTTTAATTTTTCTTTTTATACTTGTAATTTTTTAGTGGTAGGATTCTCACTAATTCTTTTTTTTTTAAAGATAAAAATGGAAAAAAAGAGTAAATGATGGAAATCTCCATTGAAAACATACGGTCATTAGCTGACCGTTCCCCCGTCACTTTGACTGAGGAACGGTCAGCCGAGCCTCGCCCTCAAAGAAATCTATTTCATTTCATCAACCTCACCCCCCATATTCACTTGCCCATCCCCAATCTCTCTGCCCTCTCCTTTCTTCACCATCTCACCAAAAAAGTTCTTCCAAAGGATGATGCATCGCCATCACCATCCCCTTTGGGATCTTTGCCTGTGCTTCGTGATCACGGCCACCCTGATCCTGATCTGTGCTCCGACGATGCGTGGTGTGGACGACCAGAGCTACTTGAACTGCAGCTCGACCATCCAATGTGGCGGCCTACAAAACGTTAGTTACCCCTTCTGGGGGTTGAACCGCGCCTCCTACTGTGGTCTGTCCAAGTTCGAGCTGACTTGTCAGGACAACGCGACTGCGCTGATCACCATGGCGAGCCAGGCGTATCAGGTTCTTCGGATTGATAACACCTCACCATCTATGACTGTTGCCCGCACTGATTACTGGAATACTATTTGCCCATCCTATCTGATCAATACCACCCACGATATCACCAGTCCTTTCTCTGACACTACGGACACCGTGGCCAACCTGACTCTGTACTATGGGTGTCCACCAAGCCCGAGTCAAATAACGTCAATGATCGCCAACAGCCAGTTTAACTGCACCATCAATGGAACCTACATGATGGGTTACTTCGTAACGGAACTTACCGATAGCATGACTTATGGCGGCATCAGTTCCGGAGAAGCAAAGGAATACTATAAAGAGTTAATATCCCGAAAAACTCCAAACTGGTATATTTATGACAAATTTATCTCAAATTTTTTTTTATTATGAAAAACCTCAAACTGATACATCTGTGACAAATTTACTTTACTCCGACTGACCATAAAAAACTCTAAACTGATATATTTATGACAAATTTACCCCAAATTAATTTATTCGACCGCAAAAAACTCCAAACTGATAAATTTGTGACAAATATACTCTTCGCTAATTGGATTAATATCACAAAAAATCACAAAAATTGTAAACTGTGACAAACGGAACGTAAAATCTCAAATTAGAATACTAATCAATTGTCACGTGTCATTTAACCTAATAATTTGACAGTAAAATTTAACGAAAATTAATAGAAGGTAAATTTGTCACAAGTGTACCAATTTGAGGTAAATTTGTCAAAGATATACTAGTTTGAGGTTTTTTGTGGTAAAAAAAATAGTTTGGGGATAAATTTGTCACATATATATTAGTTTGGGGCTTTATAGGATATTAACCCTACAATAAATCATGCGATACTAGCATGGTTTTGGCTGCAAATCGGTCGGCTGTTGAGGAGATAGAGTCGGCTAGGAACCCGAACAACATGATTGTAGTGTCATCCATCAAGGAGGGCTTCAGGTTGCGGTGGATTGCGGACGATAAATGCAATGGCTACCTCGGTTCAGGCGGGCAGTGCGGACAAAATGAAACGTCAGGGCATTTTGTGTGCTATTGCCGAGATAAGTCCTACTCTTCCGCAAGCTCAGGTATGTAAGTTTATCCTATACTCTTCCGCATGATTTCTTCATGACTGATGGCTCAGGCTGGGATTGAATACTCCTGGTGGGCACAATCTTGACTCGATAAGTATAGCTGATATCTGACCAAAAAATAAAAAAGTATAGCTGATCACAACTAGAATTGTCGTGAAGAGCATGAAAATCATAGATAACATCTAATCGTTTTCAGTATTTGATTAGGCTTAAGAAGCTACAATGAGCCAATTTGTTTCAGTGATTAGTATGTTGTTGTGCCTATGAAGTTGGAGGGTCCGTGTCTCCAAGAAATTCTTTGCTCTCTGAGAAGCCAACTAAACTATTACCATTCGAGAAATTATTAGTGATACTCATTTTCCTAGATCAAATCCTACGGTATCCGAAGAACTAATTTAATGATTTTAGATCTCCTAACATCGCAGTATTTACCTACGTCGGTTAATGGAGGAATCTGGCGCATTTCGCTACGCCTGTCCCTCGATCTTGACGTTGCAAGGACTTCAAGAGACGCCTTTTGGCAATTAAAGAAAACCGCAATCAAAGAAAACCTGCCGGTTCCCGACTAGTTTTTTTATTCCTCTCTCTCTCTCTCTCTCTCTCTCAGTTCTTTTTAAGGACCCGGAAAGACCGGTCACCAAGGGTCGCGCGTGAAAAAATTACCGGAACTTTTCTTGATAATTTTCCCTCTTCACAAGTAGTGGGAAGGATATGCACTTGGCAAAGTTAAAAGCTGTGTTTTAAAAAGAGTTAATCTAACAAAAAAATCATGAACTGGTATACTTATGATTAATTTTATTTTAAACTAATTTATTACATCCAAAAATCCTAAATTGATATATTTGTGGCAAATATACCCTTCGTTAGTCTCCGTTAAATTTTACTATCGAATTACTGAGTTGGATGACACGTGATAATTGACAGGTGTACCAATTTGAGATTTCACTCTCCATTTATCATAGATGTATTAATTTGTGGTTTTTCATAGCATTAATTTAATTTAAAAAAAAACTAATGGAGGAAACATATCGATTTGGGGTTTTGGGTGATTAAAAAATTAGTATAGGCTAAATTGTCACAGTTGTACCAGTTTAAAGTTTTTTATAGTTTAAAAATTAGTTTGAGATAAATTTGTCACATGTGTATTAGTTTGGGGTTTTTGGTTATATTAACCCTTTTAAAAATTGCTTTGAGCTAGAGTGGAGATGCACCAATTCATTTTTTATTATACAAGATACTAATCACTATTAACAACAACGACAATGACAAATACAACAATAACGATATGGTCTTGTTAAGAAGTATTCTTGAGATACTCTTTACTCTTTAGCCATACTTAATAAGAAAATCTCCAATGCCTTATTATGCATAACATTAGGAAAACAATTATTAATAAATTAAAAGTTTTCTTTAATTGGGAGTTTAGCAAAATCCAAATAACAATGCCCATATACAAATCCCGAATCCACGAACTTAGGATATGGATGTCTTATGTTGAAACCTTAGCACTCAAGATTATGATATTTTACCCACTTCAGCGTCAAGCCAAGGGCTCAAGGAACTGCAGTTCCTGTTGGGAAATTGTTTTGGCTTTGGTCGGAACTTGCGATAATAGTCAGCAATCACACATCTAATATTTTTTTCGCTTGTTCCTCTTCATCGCTTTTGCTTTGACATATTAGCTTGAGCCAGGGTTAATTATAACATAGTTCATTGTATTGTTTTCCTCTTTTAAGGAACGGAAAACAATTTTGAGTCCTCCATATACAAGTTCTAAAGAGGGCTCAAGGAACTGCAGTTACTGTTGGGAAAGTCAAACTCGCCAACAGTGAAAAGACGGGAAAAGTACCAAAAAAGTCCTCAACCTATTGCATTGATACCAATTCAGTCGCAAAACTTTTCATTGGACCAATTCAGTCATAAACCTTTTACTATTGGTACCAATTCAGTCCATCCGGTCAATTTTGGCCGGCCGACACTGACGTGGACGTCGGCCGGTAGCCGGATCTTGACGTGGAAATTTTTATGATTTTTAATTATTTTTTCGAATTTTTTATTAATTTTTTTTTTTTTTTTTCCTTTTTTTTGGCCTTCTTCCTAGCTAAGGCCGGCGAGCCTCCGGTGAGGCTCGCCGGCCACTGGGCGAGGGCCGCGAAGCCTTTGCTTGCCGCCGGCGAGGGTCGCGGCCCTCGCCCGACCTCTCCCAAGGCCGCCGGCGAGGCCGGCCTCACCCGACGGCCGTAGGCGACGCGGCTTCGCCCGGATCGCGAGGCCCGCCTCGGGCCGCGACCCTAGCGAGGCCGAGCGGCCCTCGCCGCCCGCCCGCAAGGGTCGCGGCCCTCGCTCGGCCTCGCCTAGGCCGTGAGCGAGGCGGCTTAGCCCGGATCCGGGCGAGGCCGGCCCGCCCGCGGCCGACGAGGCCAAAACGCAGCCTTGCGGCCGCCGCGGGCGAGGTTGGCCTCGCCCGGATCTAGGCTAAGCCACCTCGCCCGCGGCCCTGGGAGAGGCTGAGCGAGGGCCGTGACCCTCACTGGCGGCTGGCGAGGGCCACTCGGCCTCGCCCAAGGTTGTGGCCGAGGCTGGCCTCGCCCAAATCTGGGCGAAGCCGCCTCGGCGCGGCCACAGGAGAGGCGGGCGGGGGCCGCGACCCTTGCCGACGATAGGCGAGGGCTTTGAGGCCCTTGCCCGGTGGCGGTGAGCCTCACCGGAGGCTCGGGCCACCGCTAGGAAGAAGGCAAAAAAAAAATGAAAATGAAAAGAAAAAAAAAAAAAATTAATAAAAAATTCGAAAAAATAATTAAAAAATCATAAAAAAATTTCCACGTCGGCGTCGGCCGACCAAAATTGGCCGAATGAACTGAATTGGTACCAATAGTAAAAGGTTTAGGACTGAATTGGTCCAATTGAAAAGTTTAGAACTGAATTGGTACCAATGCAATAGGTTTATGACTTTTTTGGTACTTTTCCTGTGAAAAGACCGAGTGATGCTAAACCTATTTATCATTCTACGTATAACACCATAGGCTTGGTCATTTTAGAAAACAACTATTACATTCATTAGATCCTCGTGCCCCTTCCGATGTTGAATCTGGCTGACCGCACCATATTGGAAGTTTTCCATTTATTTGGGAAGGAGTGTAAGAACAGACGCGCAATTTCCTTCTTGCCTGTGTAACTCAAGGTCAGTAGCCAGTCCACCATGCTTTGTGTACTCATATATCCATGTTGGTGGAATGGCACCAGAGCTTGCCCTGCCATAGGAATTACAAAAATTGGAGAATTGGGGAAACCTAGAAATGGAGTTTGACCTCTCATTCACCGAAAAGGGTAAAAAGAAGCATCTATTGCAGGCTCAGGCATGGGTGCTTTCCCATAATGATACAGGAGCGGTATATTGTTTCTAAGGGGCTGGGCAACGTTTGACCCCGGCCCATAAGCCGAGCCCATAAGCCGAGCAATAAAGCCAATGGACCCTAAGCCTCAATCATGTGCTAGGATGGCGTGGTTGGTGACCAAAATGAAACACGCACCTTAGCGACTACAAAAAAACATTTAACTCATTAAAAATTAGCAGACAACCTCACAACATCCACAACAGAGAAGCGTTTTTAAAAAGCTCAAGCTAAGAACAGATAAAGCCCTTTGTGTATGGGTAGATGGAAAAAGGATGTGGCATTCCAATCCAATCGAAGGGGAGAGGAAGTTACTCGAAATAGATTAGTATCGCTCCATAAATAGTTTTCAGATGATTTCCTATATGGAAAAGACTAATCATGTCTTGAACATGATTGTGCAGATGTGGATATTCATCACACCGACAGAGATCTTCAATGGCTGAAAAATCTTTATGATATGGTTCTGCAAAATTTTTAACTCTTCGGATATACAGAACCCATCTTTGTGGTCGTCTCCCAAATCGTCAAAACTTCCTGCCCGCTTTGGAGATGTTTTTTTTGCCACTTCTCTAATTCCAAACAAGCAGCTTCAGTTGCTACCTTTTAATTATAAATGGTAATGGGTTAATGCATGTGCATGATTAACATGGAAAAAAACAGATTAGATTAGCATTGGAGCACTGGCTCTGAGAAGTGCAAGCATGAGTACAATACCCACTTATAGTTCTGCTTTAGTGGTCCCTACAACATTATGCACCTAGCGCATTTAAAGTACTATTCTGATGGATGGACTGGGATGTTCTTCTTCGTTACCGGTTTTTGTATAAAGTCTTTGTTCTAAATATCTTGATCATGTATTTCTAGCTTGCACACACATTCTCTTTCTCAATTGGGAATAATTTTAAAGTTGAGATTTTCTCGCAATTTTGATCACTTGTGATGTCTTTGTAGACCTGATAATGGATTTAGTGATATTTATCCCTTATGATTAGGCCAAGCCTTTTTCATCGATTTTCTCGGTTCTTTGTATACTATACTACTAGATAGGGGGCACAAAAACTCCATTGCAATGTAGATTGGGTAGGTGGGATTGGGTGGTGAGTTGGTGAGGCCGGTTTAGGACACAAGCATGGGAAATGGCTTTGCTTGTTAGTTTAAATTTAATACCAGTTATGTAGTTAGTCGTTAAGAAGTTTCCGAAGTTAGAGCATTTCACACAGTCATTGATTAGATTTAGCTTCCTAATAAGTCAACAAAGACTCCTATTTTTCAACTCTTCTCGAACTAGTTTCTATCTTCCAAACCCATCTTCCACTTTAGTGATTCATCACTCACAACCTTTCTTGTCACACCTTGAATCATACACAACCATCCTTCCTCTTGGAAAATGCAGCCTCAAACCATATTAAAAAAAAAAAAAGATCAACTCCTAAAAGTTCCCCACTAATAGCGCTCTCACCCTATCTGCCGCTAATTAAGGAATCTAAAAGTATGAGAAAAGTGGAATGAACAACCACTGCCCAATGGATAGTGCGTATCTCACCTTAGCAAATCGAGTATCCACTATGCATATTTATAAAATCATATCAAAACTCACTTATCTCGATTCCAATATATTGTACACGAACAAGATAAATGTGAGTTATATTGCTTTAACATAACTATATACATATAAAAATAAGATTCGTTTAATCGATAATATTATATAGTTATGCTATGATATTATTGATTAAACATTGACTCGACTATAAAACGACTAAATAATACTTAAATGCTAACAAAACGATACCTATGTGTCAACAAATCGCTCACTCAAAGCGATTATTCAAAATTTGAATGCAATGTGAAATTCGCATGCGAATCCTAAAATCTCACTCCGGCAAAACCGTTGCTTTAAAATGACTACCGTCAAACCCACGGCTCTACAATACTATAATTCACAATTCCCGTGGCGTGTACGCATGAAACCCCTTTCCTTTCTTTTTCTTTGTCTCTTTCTCTTTTTCCCTTCCATTCTTCTTCTTTTCTCTTTCTTTTCCCTTTCTGGCATGGGTCTCTCATTTTCGTTTATCTCACGATGGTTTTCTTTTTCTTTTTCTTTTTCTTTTGTTGACCGAGTCTTTCTCTCTCTCTCTCTTTAAAGGTGGGTCCCACCACCTTTGATTGGTCAACTAAGAAGGCCATTATGACAATTCTTGAGCCTGCTATCTGTTTGCCGAAACAAAAACAGCCCCTGTCCATCCAACTGATCAGGAAAACCGTCCCCACCGGAATGAATATACACCTTCCGTTATGCACCATGTTCTTGGTCTTGATCATCAATATGACTCAATCGCAGGGCAATGATGACTTGTACTCAAAATGCAGCTACCTGTTCAACTGTGGGAACATCCAAGACGTCGGCTTCCCTTTTTGGGGCGGGAACCGACCCAACAGTTGTGGCCACCCGGCGCTCCAACTTGCTTGCGAGGATAACGATGCCAGTATCACGATATTCAATGTCAAATACAAGGTTCTCGGCATCTACCCCAATTCCGAGCTCCTACATATCGCGCGGGAAGATTTCTCTACCCGAATCTGCTCCCCTGACTTCACTAACACCACTCTCGACCCTGCGCTCTTCAGCATGGTCAATGGCTACAGCAACTTCACAATCATCTACGGCTGTCCGAGCTTGCCAAGGTTTCGCAACTCGTTCTCGTGCACCATAAATGGTAGTGCTACAATACACGGTTATGGGCTTCCAGGGGCCCAAGGGCCAGGAAGTTGCTCTGAGAGCGTAGTGGTCCCCATCCCTCAGACTCTATTGCCCGAGTTGGTTTATAGCTCAGTGAACTTGGGGGCGACAGTGAAGGAAGGATTCGAGGTCAGGTTAGGAGTGGATTCTGCGGCGTGTAAAATGTGTGCTAATTCGAAAGGTGTCTGCGGTTATGACATCTCAAAGAATACAACGGCTTGTTATTGTTCGGATGGATCATCAGCATCAGCAACATGTTCGCCATCTGCTGCACCTCAAGGTCAGCCTCCTCAAGGGCAGCCGCCTCAGGGACAGCCACCTCAAGGTCAGCCGCCTCAGCTGCCTCAGGGGCAGCCACCTCAGGGACAGCCGCCTCAAGGTCAGCCGCCTCAAAGGCAGCCTGGTTCAAAAGGTATGCTTTTCTGCAGCTTAATTTCCAATTATTCGCATCACCTAATCTAATTTAGACTTGTCTTCTGTCATTATTTATGCGGGCATTGTTAATTTTTTTGGAAATTGTAGGCTAACAAGAATGCAAGGGAATGAAAAATCCCCCTGGTTAGCTCAACGAATATCTGGCTAAACGTTACTTTCCATGGTGACTAAAATGAAAATTGCACCAATAGTTCTCCCACTAACGTCCCTTTCAAGTATGCGAAACATATATGACCAAAAATTAAAAAAGTATGTGAAACATACAGACCCAGAAAAAAAAAAAAAAAAAAAAAAAAAAGTAGGTGAAACATGACTATAGCAGAGGTGTTGGTACTATGACTTTTCTGATAAACAAACCACTTTGCACTCGGTCCAAATGGAAGCCATTAAATCATTCTTTGCATGAGGAATGAATCGGAGCTGTTATGATTTTAGGGAAGGATTATTTGCTCTTCTACCTATCTCTCTACTTGTTTAAATGCTTCTTGTGCAAAATGCATGTAGAGCGACATTTTCGGTACTGCATCTCAGAGGTACTGTAACGCGAGGCAGCCCTTGCACCTTCCATTTTATATTCAACTTTTGTAGAGGCACGGTGAGTTTGTCGTGTAACATGAATACCCATTTTCTCAGACCATGTTAATCTGCTCACTGAAACGGGATTGAACGCTACTTGTTTCCTAATCTTTTGCTTAGAGCTTCTTACCTAAGCTGACAATTTTCTATGGAACAATTACAAAGTGAACTTTTAGTACTTTCGGCACCATCTTTGGCCATTTACATTCATCGGTACCATCTTTGGCCATATACATTCAAACGGTGAAAGGACCTTATCTTGACTTTCATCACGAAGATGAGTATTCTACCAGTGATTCAATTTGATCCGGTGATGGAAAAAAAGTAAGCAAGCTTTAACTAATACAAAATTCTGGATGGCCGATGCTCCACAAAATACTGCCTAGCACCAATAATTTCAAAGCCTGTCCATTCCAGTGCTGGTAAATTTCTCATGCGGAAATTCTTCTTCACTTTGAACTCTATGAATTAAGTCATTCTGGAGAAGCCATTCCTGGAATATACTGGTTGGTTCCCAGCATATAGCGCAGTTAAGCAAGTCATTACCAGAATTGAAGTGGCCAGTACTTTATGAAACTCTCATTCTTGTGGAGAAAATAAAGGCACTTCAGATCATCAACCTTCTACTGTTATCCAAAATCTGAAGGACTTGTATATGTTTATGCACCAAAGCCTCACTTTCCGCATAAAAATCTACTATTCAGTGCTATATAACTTAATCCCCTAATATCCCTCTTCAATTTCGGACCCCATGCAGCGGCAGGATATGTAGAGGAAGCATCATTTAGTCCCATCCTTCAATAGCTTACTTGCTCATAACCAGTGTCAGGTTTGCATGAAGAGATCTATGATTGAATCTTCCTGCTATTGGCCAACAATAATGTTGCTTACTGTTAAAGGGAATCCCAAATCACGTTGATATTAGGCAATTACTCAGACACCCTTGAGTCTTGGAGAAATTACTCTGGACACTAACCTTTTTCAAAAAGAAAATCAGCCAGATTATCCCTGTCATACTTAAGACTTAAATGCAACTATTGATGTGCAATGGCCAAGGTGGTCGTCAGGTGGTGCTTCTGTGGTCGCCACATCCTGCCCTAAAGAGCAAATACCCAAAGATTACTAGGCAGCTCCTAAGAATCTAGATCACCATGACATTAGATTCATCTACACGTATTCACGTCTGAGCAAAAGTTAATTTCATTACAGTTGCCGTGATAACTTGACTCTGCCAAAGGAGCTTAAAGTGGCAAAGCTATCGCCAGCAGAAAAAAAAAAAAAAAAAGCATGTTTGATGTATTCATAACGTAAAAAATAAACTCTACTCCTATGTCATAAATTGATCAATATGGTTTTGGGCCTACGATGCTGAGAAGGCTCTACCGTGACCAAAGCTTCTATAAGTTACCATAATCCTGGAAAAAACGTGCAGACTGCAAAACAAAAAACTAACAAGCAGACAGGAAATAGATTTTATAACAAGAGCACCAATCCAACGGCAATTGGATCTTTATACTACCAAGAAATTTAAATAACCATTCAGTTGTCCATCTCTGTTGTCATTGCCTCTTATTTTACTGAACTGAGTGTTAGATACCTGTGTTAAGACATAATTAGTTTTTCACTGAAGCACTAAAATGATTTCACCAAACTTCTTAGATATAATTTGCATCAAATTCCTGTAACCGTATGCAACCTTGGAAATAATAGATTTTCCTTTTCCAGGATTTAGCAGGCGGCTTATATCATCTCCAGGTAAACCATCTCTTTGATATCACTGAATTTGTATCTTTGGCTTCGATGAATCGCTGATACATTTAATTTTTTAATGATTGAAAAGGACAGCTGGAGTTCTTGCTATTATTGGTGCTTCAATATTTGCGATTGCCATCATTTTCATCCTCAAGATTAAAACAGGAATCTTCTCATGGAAGTTTCCACTCTTCAAGAGCGAGAAAGATCCTGATATTGAGAAATTGATGGGAATCCATGGATCTCTTGTTCCAAGAAGATACCAATATATTGATCTAAAAAAAATGACCAACTCATTTTCAGAGAAACTTGGTCAAGGAGGTTTTGGTGCAGTGTATAAAGGGGAGATCAGAGATGTTGGTCTTGTGGCTGTGAAAATTCTGACAGAGTCGAAAAGTAGCCCAGAAGAATTTATCAATGAAGTCATGAGCATTAGTAGAACTTCTCACGTTAATGTAATCACTCTCTTAGGTTTTTGTTATGAGGGCCGAAAAAGAGCTCTAGTTTTCGAGTACATGCCTAATGGTTCGTTGGATAAGTTCATGTATTCTAGAATAGCTTTGAATATGAGTAGTTCCTTGGAATGGAAGATACTATATCAAATTGCAATTGGCATTGCTCGTGGGCTAGAGTATCTGCACCGAGGCTGCAATACCAGAATCTTGCATTTCGATATAAAACCTCAGAACATTTTGCTTGATCAAGATTTCATCCCGAAGATTTCAGATTTTGGCCTTGCTAAACTCTGTCATAGGCGAGATAGTGCTATATCAACTCTCGGCATGAGGGGAACAGTTGGGTTTATTGCACCAGAAGTTGTTTTTCGAAATTTGGGGAGAATCTCTCACAAGTCCGATGTTTACAGTTTTGGTATGTTGGTTCTTGAAATGGTAGGCTTTAGAAATTCTGACATCATAGTTTCCAACAGCGGTGATATGTACTTTCCAGAATGGATTTATGGAAACTTAGAGCCCGGCAAAGATCTAAAATTGTTGATGAATGTGTCGAGGAGGAGGAAGTGCTAGTGAGGAAGATGATCATTGTGAGTTTGTGGTGCATTCAAACTAGTCCATCTGATCGACCTTCAATTGTGAAGGTGATTGAAATGTTGGATGGAAACTTTGGATCACTGCAAATGCCGCCAAAGCCCATATTGTATCCTCCAACATGACCACTGTCGCAACATTGGGAAGTGATGATGCCAAATTCCAATAGAAGCCTCGAGGAGAGAATAATAGAGAATTCAGAGGAAAGCAGTAACACATGATAAAGTGGTAATGTACGATAGAACTTCTTGAGGTAATTTTCATGCCTTTCTTTAGATTGAATGTGTTTTTCTTAGAGTTACAGTGAATGAGGAGAGAATCATTAGGTGGATTTCACTTGGAGAATCAAAGCAATGAAATGAGAATTTCAACTTAGGAGATCAAGTGCTCACTGAAGGCTATTTGTAATCAGGCTTGGAACTTGGAAGATCAGTTTCATCTCTCATAGAACTCACAGGGAAATGGTTCCCAACAATGTTACTCTTCCAACATCATGTAGATTGATATTCTATGAATGCATGACATTACCAGTGACATGAGTAACGTTTTCGTTAAATTCCAAGGACTATTCAACTGAAAAACCTGGTGGTCTTTCTCACCCTCTAGGTGTGAGTCGCCACACTTTCGCATTCTCTGGTATTTAACATTGTTCATTTCTTTGAAACTTAAATTGTCTACCAAATTGTTCAGGCTTCAGATTAAAAATACGATATACCAACAGCGATTATCACATTATCAAAATATTTGCAAGATTCCCAAATCTGTATCAATCTGCTTTTACTTTTCTGATGTAGTTCTTTATTCTCTTCCTTTGCAAAAAGACTGATACCAACATCATTTAATAGACATTGATGAACTTAATCATGCATTCACCAGAAACCAAACGACCTTTCGTATAGGGCAAATGGCATCAACGCTAGCCGACCTTACATTAACCAACTGCACAGTTGTATACTTTGTGATTTAGCCCAGTTGAATTCCACCGCCCAATAAGCCAATTTGTTTGCTATTTCTTTGTTTTTTGGCCGCTAGAGCTGAATGTTATCTAATTAATATATTTGAATTTGACTATTTCTCTCGACAGAATTTGAGTCAGAGTCCATCGCACAATCTGAATGTTCCTGAACTAGCCTTTAATTTGGTAGGTAACATTGATGAAGTTACTGCAAAGGCTACGAATCTAGAAATGGAGAGTTAATGTATATGTATATAACATAGTAATAGACTCTTCTTGAGATCGAGACGTTTGAATATGACGTTTGTAAATCGCGAGTCTCAGTGTACTCATTGATGCTTGGGTATGCGTGCATGTTAAGGTTAGTCCAAGACGCGGTTCAAATCATCTGCAGTGCACGATGTCCAATCGCTCGCTTCATTTCCTCTTCCTCTTCTTCGACAACTTCTGTGGTGGCAGTGGTACCATCTCGCCGACATGCTCTCCATCTGAATGCAGTGGGCTCCAAATAAGCTACCCCTTCTGAAGCATTGGCGGCGAGGCAATGCCAATGCCTGTTGTGGTAATCTGGCCTTGGCCTGAGCTGCTCCAGAGGCTTCCCTAGCAGTGTTAAAAACCGAACCAAAAAGTTCTTTTTTTTTTTGTTCGATTCTCATTAAAAAAAAATTAACCGGTTCGATTTACCAAACTGATAGAATTAAAAAAATTTCCTCCTATTTTATTTATTTTTTTTTTCTCCCTTAGCTGGAGCCTTGCAACAAGCCAACAAGCTTGAGCCCCACAAACATCCGCGAGGCTCGAACCTCACCCAACTCATCGGATCTGGCGAGCTCAAGCTCGCCAAAGATCCGGCAAGCTCGGCCTCACCTCTAGCCAATCACCGGTTGGTGATCGACCAATGAAGAAAAAGAAAGAAAAAGAACAAAATAATTTTAAAAGTTGATTTTAAAATATAAAAAATTTATTGAAAGGGATTGATGTAGAAAAAAAACAAAAATGAAAGTAAAAATCAAGAAACTAAACCAAACCGAACTGAGATTTCACTTTGGTTCGGTTTCAATTTAGATCGGATTTCGGTTCAATTCAATAAATTTTCTTATCGAGTTCGGTTCGGTTCAGCTTTTTTTGGAAAAGTGAACCGAATTGAATCATTTAGGGGTTCATGACAACCAGTAATTTCTATTCCGAGAAACAATTTTTCTATTCCGGACTTGTTTCGGAATAGAAATCCGTTTGATAAAATTATTTCATTTTTCTATTTTTGAAATAGATTTTGGTTTTCGAAAATAGGTTTGGAATAGAAATCAAAAGTAAGAATTTTCTACTTCTCTATTTCTTGAATAGAAATCGAAATAAAAATTATTCTCATCGTTCGTTGCCACGACCATCATCCGTCCACGCCGCCGCTGGTCGCCGATCGTCGCCGCCGCCGCCCGCCCGCCGGTCTCCCGCCGCCGCCGCCGGCTGGTCGCCCGTCGTCGTCGCTGGTCGCCGGCCGCCGCCACCGCTAGTTGCCGCCATTCGAAAGGAAGAAATTTGTGTTGTTATCAAACGGTTATTTTTGTTTAGAAACTCTTCTAGAAATAAAAATAGAAAAATCTATTTCTCTTCCGTAAATCAATTTACGGCCGGAATGGTTATCATTCACCCCCTTACACTCCTAAGCTTCCCCCGCCCATCCTCAGCCTTGGCAACGTCTTGAGTTAGGTATTGATCTAAAGTGGACTGGACTAATGACCGTGGAAGAGGGAGAGATCACAAGGAAATTGGTTCAGATAACCTTGCGGTGCATTCAGACCATTCCATCGGATCTACCAATCTCTAAGGTGATAGAAATGCGCGAAGGAAGCCATGAGCTCTTTCCTATACCTCCAAAGTCCTATCTATCCTATCTAGCCAGACCACCTTCATATTCTAAACACACTTCACTGTCAAAGTTCGCCGACAATGATACGGTTTCGGGGTGGGGGAGTGTTGTTTTGAGTGATAATAGATAGATTCAAATTGTGTGGAATGGACATTGATAGGTAAATGCAAATGAAAAATATAATACGATTATAATCAAGGCATATAGGACACGCCACTAGTCGAGGATCAAGATTGGGATTGATAAAATTCATCACCAAGGCCTACAGAAAATCACCAGTCAATGATACAAGAATTCAAGATAAAAGAAGTTCACCACAAAGGCCTATAGATTATCATTAGCTGAGGATACAGGGCTTGTTGGCTCACCACCATGGAAGAATCCACCTTTCAGTGATACAAATGCCAAAATAGATATTTACCCATGCAAAGACAAATCTCATCTATTCTTGATATTCAAAATGAACTTGCTTATATTTGAGAATTCTCCTCATTATATAGAGGGACTATACGTAGGGAATAAATTAAGCATTAAAGATAAGAACTACCTAATTAATAAAGACATAGGAACTAGATAGTGTATCAAAACACCTAGAGACTTGAACTTTGACTCTTACAACCTACAACACAATTAAGACCTAAATTTTTTGATGATTTGCCAATTTAATCCTATACATTTTGACATTTGCCAATTAAGATATAAACATTTTAACGATTTGCCAATATAGTCCTTCTAGACAATTATCCAAATAATAAATTTAGAAATGAAGTTACAAAGTTTCAAAATATTTAGGACTAAATTAATATAATTGAAAAGTTTATAACTAAATTGAGATGTTTGAAGCTAAATTGACACAGCCGAAAAGTTCAAAACTGAATTAATCGTTATACAATAGATTTAAAAAATTTTGGACAATTATCCTGTTTCATCGTGGTCCGATTGCCTAAAAAATTTCACCAATAAAACTTTAACACTTCTATAATTTCGACTTAGTCATATTATCTTATTAACGTGAAAATAAATAATCTTTATAGATCTCGATCATATATTTCGAGCTTGCACACACAGGCAACATTCTCTTTCTCCATCAGGGATAATTTTAAGTTGATGAATCTTTTTTTATTGTGGACCAGTTAAAAATGTAAGATAAACAAAGTGAGTGCATTACACATGGTTCTTTAATTATGTTCTTTATTTATGGCTTCCTTGTCTATTAGTATTAGCCAAGATCACCCTCACACAGTTCTACAACAAAAGTCAAGAAAAGTAGTCACGACACGAGTCTTTCATACAGTGTTCCACTGTTTTAGTTCATCATCTCGCAACGTAGACGTTACGGCCAATTAAGAAGACAATAAATGCAATGAGAAATTTCGAACTTGAATCCCTAAAATTTTGTTACAGTTCTACAACAAAAGTCAAGATAAGTAGTCACGACATGAATCTTTCATACAGTGTTCCACTGTTTTAGTTCATCATCCCGCAACGTAGACGTTACGGCCAATTAAGAAGTCAGTAAACGCAATGAGAAATTTCGAACTTAAAATCCTAAAATTTTGTTCCGGCGAAATCGTCGCTTTAAAACAACTCTCGACAAATCTATAGCTTCGCAACATCATAAACCACCATTTCCATAAAATTCCAAAGCTCAACAATTTAATAATCGAACTTTGCGGCTCAAATTTCCTAAAATTTTAAATTTAAGTCATAAATCTGAAAACTACTCTGATTGATAGAACGAGAGGCGTGCATGCTCTCAGCCTCATTAAAAGGCTGAAGCATTCCGCTGAACCCTTTTTGCTTTTCCTTTGTTGCATTTTCAATCATTTTATTTTTTTCCTTCTTTTATTTGACCCCCTTGACTTTTTGACTTTCAAAAGGCCCATATTTTACACTAGCAGGGCCCCACGTAGAAGCGGACCCAGCCAACATTATTTTTTCAACCCATCTTCCACTTCAGCGATTCATCATCGCTCACGATTCATCTTTCTTGAGCCTGCCTGTCTGCTTGGTAAAACAACAAGAACCACCGCACTCCATCCAACTGATGTCTTCCACCAGAATGAATTCGCATCTTCTTCTGTTATGCGCGATGTTCTTGGTCTTGATGATCAGTATGACTCGATCGTAGGACAATGATGACTTGTACTCGAATTGCAGCAAACTGTTCAACTGCGGGAACATCCAAGACGTCAGCTTCCCTTTTTGGGGTGGGAGCCGATCCAACAGTTGCGGCTACCCAGCGCTGCAACTTGCTTGTGAGAATGATGCTGCCAGTATCATAATAGCCAATGTCAAATACAAGGTTCTCGGTGTCTACCCCGGCGCGAAGGTCCTAGAAATCACCCTGGAAGACTTTTCCACCGGAATCTGCTCCCCTGACTCCACTAACACCACTCTCGACCCTGCGCTCTTCAGCATGGGCAACGGCTACCGCAACCATACATTCGTCTACGGTTGTCCAAATGCGCCAAGACCAGATGACCGCATTGAGTTCTTGTGCGACATAGGTGATTATGCTAATATAGAATGTTATGCGGTTCCGGGGACCGCAGGGCCAGGAGATTGCTCCCAGAGTGTGGAGCTCCCCGTTAATCAGACTCTATTGCCCCAGTTGGGGGATAGCTCGGCGAGTTTGGAGAAGATGGTGCAGCAAGGATTCGAGGTCAGGTTGAAAGTAGATTCTGCGGCTTGTACAGGGTGTGCTAATTCGAAAGGAGTCTGCGGTTATGACATCTCGAAGAATACAACGGCTTGTTATTGCGCAGATGGATCATCAGGGTCGGCGACATGTGTGCTGTCTCCTGCCGGAGGACCTCAAGGTCAGGCGCCTCCGCCTCAAGGGCAGGCGCCTCCAGGGCAGGCGCCTCAAGGGCAGCCTGATTCAAAAGGTATGCTTTGCTGCCGCAGATGGATCATCCATTTTTCTACAAGTTAATTTCAAATTATTCAATCTACTTATTCAATCTAACTTAAGACTTGTCTTCTGTCATAATTGATGTGGGCATTGTTAATTTCTTCAGAAATTGTAGGCTAACAACAATGTAAGGAATGAAAAATCCCCCTGTTTAGCTCAACGATTATCTGACTGAACATTACTTTGCATTTAGACTAAAGTGAAAATTGCATCAGCAGTCCTTCCAATGATGTCCCATTCAAGTATGTTAAACATGACTATAGCACGGTTGTTGATACTATGACTTTTCTGATAAACAAGCCATTTTGCACTCGGTCCAAATAATAGTCATTGAATCATTAAGTGTATGTGGAATGAATTGGAGCTGTTACCATTTTCCTAATCGATGAGTCTGCTTAGAGTTTCTTACCTGAGCTGACAGTTTTCTATTACACAAGCACGAAGGGGACTTTTAGTACTTTCAGTACCATCTTTGGCCATTTACCTTTATATGGCCAAGTTAAAGTTGCCAAGACTGATATCAGCATCGGTGGTACGGACCTTATCTTGATTTTCACCATGAAAACAATTTAATATTCTACCTGTGATTTAATATAATCTGGAGGTGGAAAAGAAGTAAGCAGGCTTAGCTAATTTTGCTTAATCAAACTTTCTGGATGGCCGATGCTCTGGAAACTGGAAAGTCCAAAAGGAGCTTTCAATGGACCAAAAACAGCGAAGCACCAATAGCTTCAACGCCTGTTCATTCCCATTCCGCTAAATTTCTCATGCGGAAATTCTTCTTTACTTTGAGCTCTATGATTCAAGTCATTCCAGAGAAGCCATTCGGGGAATGTACTGGTTGCTATAGCATAGCTGAGCAAGTCATTACCAGAACTGAAGTGGCCAGTAGATTGCGGAACTCTCAGTGTTATGCAGAAAATACAGGACATCTTAGATCATCGACCTCCTACCTTTATTCAAAATTATAGGACTTGCATATATATGTGTGTGTGTGTGTGTGTGTACCGAAGCCTCACTTCGTGTGCATAAATTGACTTTTCAGTTCATTATATAACTTTATCCTTTAATATTCCTTTTCAGCTTTCTGATGCTATGAAGTGGCAGGATTTCTAGATAAAGCATCAGTTAGCTCCATGTTCCAATCCATGGTTCATATGGAAACTCTTCTTCACTTTGAGCTGTATGAAATAAGTCATTCTGAACAATGCAATTCTTGGAACATACGGGGTTGTTGCCAGCATATCTGATGCTATTGTCATTGCAACTTTACTCTGTCAAGGGTCAAAAGAGCTAAAATTGCTATAGCTATTTGCCTTAGGCCATGACCTTGTAGTTGCAATGTTTTGCCACGTAGTGCCCATGATGTTAGAATCTTGTCCATCTGAGATATATGATACTGTTGATGACCATTGTTCCCCTCTGATTTTAGGGCATCATCACTCAATTCAAAAAAAATATTTGAAATGGCAAGCATTGCTATAACAAATCATGTACTTTAGGTACCCTATGCACACTTTCTAGCAAGCAATCGAGATGAAAGCCATAGGAGAAGAGGCGACCAAGTGAGGATAAACCTACCTACCCTTATCAGCTCTGGCCATCCGCTTTTGCACGCCTTTGTCGTACTTTTGAGTATCGGAATGGCCAGTGAGCTACAGTGCATAGGTCCCCCATTGGTGACTCTCCATTCTTCCTAGGTCCATCCATCTTCAGCACATAATGCAATGGGCAGGATAGTCCCCTCCGCTCCTGGTTTGTGCTCCTACCAAAAGCCACCAAAGCCATCACGACCCAGTGTCCTATATCTGCTTTTTCAATAACATTCGATCACTCGACCAAAAAAAATTTACATTCAATCTGGTGATTTAACACTTGCGCTTGCTGAGATGATCCATACCAAACTCAGAAGCCCTTTAATTGGAAATCATTAAATCTCTCCAAATTACCAAACTCAGTAGCGCTTTTGTTTGTCAAAAACCTGGCTAGACTCAAACTTGTAAATAATTTGATAAAGAGAGACCAAGTTCAGACCAAGTCACACATATTCAAATGGACCGGCGCAGCATCTAAGAATTTTGACACCGAAGATTTTATTTGAACAATTCCTCTCCCTCTACCAAAATCCACCAATTTCTACCATCGATTACTAGTGAAGCTTGGAAATCATATCACCTTTCCTTCTCTTCCTTTTTCACTGTGTCAAGTCCAAACTAATTTTCTCTGCTTCCATTTTCATCTCCCAAAAGAGAAGCATCACCGTCACCATCCCCTCTTAAATCTCTCCAGATGCTTTTATCATAATCCGGCTCCCAATCCTAGCTCCAACGTCATAGGGTGTCATCCTGCAAAACATCAGTTACGACTTCAGCTTGCCCGAGTTCGAGCTGACTTGTCAGGACAACAAGACAGTGCAGATCACCATACTAAACAGTGCTTATCGGGTTCTATGGGTCGCTAACACCTCCCAAACGATGAAGTTCACTAGAACAGGCTTTTGGAACACCATCTGCGCAACATATTTCTACGTGCCACCCAGAAATCATCAGCCCTTTCTCCTACACCACGGACACTGTGACCAGTAACCTGAGTCTGTAGTACGGCTGCCAGGCAAGCCCAATTGAAGTCTCGCTGGCCGTTAACAGCCAGTTTAACTGCTCCATCAATGACACCAATGTGATGGATGACTTTTTAATCTTCAGCTGAGAAATTCATTAGACCACAGGAAGTGGAAGCCTGGACTTTGGAAAGCTCAGTGATGTTCTTAGTGTCGCGCCATGGCTCCAGCTGGCTATGGGCAAATCGATTATGTGGAAATTATGATCAATCATGATGAAAATCATGGAAAGATTCAGTGTAATACATAAGTCCATTCTCACTGTTTGATTTATTTATAATGTTAGAATAAACAGTACTGATTAGTCATAAGATGATCAACATGGTAGGCCTAAGAAGCTGAGAAGGCTCTACTGTGAAAAACCTTTTGTAAGTTATCTTAATCCAAGAAAAACCTTCAGACTGCAAAACAAAATACTAACAAGTAAGACAGCCAGTAGATATTCTATCAAGGGTATTAATCCAACAGCAATTGGGTCTTTTTATACTATCAAGAAATTGAATTCGCCATTCTGTTGTCCCTATCTTTTGCCAACGCCTCTTATTTTCACCAAATTTCTTAGGCACAATTTGCATCAGATTCCTGTAACTATAGTCAACCCTGGAAATAATAAATTTTCCTTTTCCAGGATCCAACAAGCGGCTTATATTGTCCCCGGGTAAACCATCTCATTGATATCATTGAATTTATATCTCTAGCTTCAGTAAATTGCTGATATATTTTAATATTTGAAAAGCACAGCTGGAGTTTTTGTTATTATCGGTGTTTGAATATCTGCAATTGCCATCATTTTCATCCTCAAGATTAAAACGGGAATCTTCTCATGGAAGTTTCCACTCTTCAAGAGCGAAAAAGACCGCGATATTGAGAAACTGATGGAAATCCATGGATCTCTTGTTCCAAGAAGATACCGATATACAGATTTGAAGAAAATGACAAACTCATTTTCAGAGAAACTTGGTCAAAGAGGTTTTGGTGTAGTGTACAAAGGGGAGATAAGAGATGTTGGTCATGTGGCCGTGAAAATCCTGATAAAGTTGGAAAGTAGTCCAAAAGACTTTATCAATGAAGTCGTGAGCATTAGCAGAACATCTCACGTTAATGTAATTACTCTCTTAGGTTTTTGTTACGAGGGGAAGAAAAGAGCTCTAGTTTTTGAGTACATGCCTAATGGCTCATTGGATAAGTTCATGTATTCTAGAAGAGCTTTAAATACAAATAGTTCCTATGTATGGAAGATACTATATCAAATTGCAATTGGCATTGCTCATGGGCTAAAGTATCTGCACCGAGGCTGCAATACCAGAATCTTGCATTTTGACATAAAACCTCAGAACATCTTACTCGATAGAAATTTTATCCCCATGATTTCAGATTTCGGCCTTGCTAAACTTTGTCATGGGCAAGAGAGTGTTGTATCAACTCCTGGCATGATAGGAACAGTTGGGTTTATTGCACCAGAAGTTGTCTGTCGAAACTTGGGGAGAGTCTCTCACAAGTCGGATGTTTACAGTTATGGAAAGTTGGTTCTTAATATGGTAGACTTCAGAGATTCTGACATGAAAGTTTCCCACAGCAGTGAAATATACTTCCCAGAATGGATTTATAGGAACTTAGAGCCTGGCGAAGATCTAAAATTGCCGAAGAATATGACAGAGGAGGAGGAAGTGCTAGTGAGAAAGATGATTATTGTGAGTTTATGGTGCATTCAAATCAATCCATCTGATCGACCATCAATTGTAAAGGTGATAGATATGCTGGAAGGAAGCGTGGAGTCACTGGAAATGCCGCCTAAGCCCATCTTGTAATCTCCAACGCCACCATCGTCACAACATGGGGAGACGACAACATTGAATTCCATTGGGAGACACGAGAAGGAGAGAATACTAGAGACATGGAGGAAAGACAATATGTAGGAAAGCAATAACTCTTGGTAAAGTGGTAATGTAGGACATAACTTCTTGAGGTAATTGACATGCCTTTCTTTAGCTTAAATACGTTTTTTTTATAGAATTACAACGAAAGTGGAGAGAACAGTAAGGCGGAATTCACTTGGAGAATTATAGCAACTACCAATATTGATATGAGAATTTCAACTTAGGAGATCAAATGCTCTCTGAAGGCTACATGTAATCACACTAACTTAGAAGATGTTATAAATTAAGCTAGATTGCAATCGATTATGGAGAATTTTTAACTGTCAGAATCGCACAATATGCAGCCATATTTTCTCTTTGTAGAAGAATATAAATAACAAAGCAAATAAGAAAGAAGAAGAACGATATACCAAAAGTTTTCATGTGGAAATCCCAAGATGGGAAAAATCACAAGACGTTGATCCAAGAACTGCTCCACTTAATCAAAGGAATACAATTAGCACCCTAATTATATTTCTCACAATAAATCCTAATAACTATCACAAAACACATCCTCTCTTGATAAGCTCTCAAGATTTCTCATGTTTACACACCCTTGCTCTCAAGATTTCTCATGTTTCCACACCCTTACTTGAAAAACTCTCGAAAACTCTCGTGTCTACTTACGTTGTTGAAGAATCTTGTAATGTTTCTAGAGTGTTTTTCTAGCATATTAAGAAATCTCCACCCAAGCGGTTCTGTTTATAGTGGTAGACTTCCACCCAAGTTAGGAATCCTCCCGATTGATTGACAATCGCCTCCTAATTAGAAATCTCCCCAATTGGTTGGAATTCCTTTGATTTCGGCAATCTCTAGAATTGATTCTATCCTATTATTTTTCCTAAATAAAACTATTTATTATTTAGATTTCTTTCTTTTCAGCCTCCTACCATAATAGAACTTCTTCATATTAAGTACTCTTGATGAGCAATCACCCAGATATTCCATATCGACTCCCAAATATGTTGGGCTGTCCCAACAAATCTTCCCCCAGCCCATCATAAAAAGTCTTCAACTTTCTTATCACAACCTCCTTCTACAAAATTTAAGTTTCATCATAAATAGAGACTTTGTCAAAATATCGGCACTATTTTTGTCCATGTGGATCTTCTTGAGCTTCAATTGCTTCTCTCACAACATTTATCATACCCAATGATACATATCAATGTGCTTCGTCCTCGAATGAAATTTGGAATTTTTGTTAAGATGAATAGCACTTTGGCAATCGCAATACACAACATACTCATTTTGCTTGTGCCTTAACTCTTGTAGAAATCTCTTCATCCACAACATCTCTTTGCTAGCTTCAGCGATGGCTATTATATAGCCTCTATTGTGGACATTGCAACACTTCTGCAATCTTGATTGCCAAGAGATAGCTCCACCTGCAAAAATCATCAAATAACCATATGTGGATTGGCTAGGATCTACATCTCTTGCCATGTCTGCATCAATAAACCCCTCAATTATCAATTTTCCATCATCAAAACACAAGCACAAACTAGATGCATATTTAAGATACCCAAGTGTCCACTTGATAGCCTCTCAATGTTGTTTGTCGGGCTTTAACCTGTATCAGCTAACAATTCCAACAACATATCCAATATGCGGTCATGTGCACACCATCGCATACATGACACATTTGATGGCAGAGGTATAAGGAATTTTCAACAATTCTTCTTTCTTCCTTTCACTTGAAGAACACTACCTCGTACTAACCTAAAAATGACTAGCCAAAAATGAGATGACTGCTTTAGCATTGCTCATGTTGAATCTTTGCACAACTTTCTCTACATATCTTTGTTAGGATAACCATAACTTTCCACGAGCTCTATTGCACAACATCCTCATCCCAAGTATCTGTCTCGCCAGTCCAAGGTCCTTTATGGCAAATTCTTTGCTCAACTCCTTCTTGAGCTTTGTGATTTTTGTAACATCACGCCCCACAATTAACATATAATAAAAGAATTAGAAAATCACTGTCATTTAATTTCTTGATGAACACGCAATGATCTACTGTCGTCTTCTTGTATTCATTTATCTCGATGAATGAATCAAACTTCTTATACTATTACCTTGGAGCTTGTTTGAGCCCGTAAAAACTCTTCTTCAACCTACATACAAGATTTTCCTTCTCTTTAGTGACAAAACCTTCAGACTACTCCATATATATTCTTATCAAGATCACCATATAAGAATGTTGATTTAACATCAAGTTGCTTGACCTCCAAGTTCAAGGTTGCCGCCAAACCCAAAACTACTCGAATGGATGACATTTTCACAACATGAGACAAATATCCTTATCATCAACTCCCTTATGGTAATCAAGACCCTTCACCATCAATCTTGCTTTGTAACATGGTTTGAAGCTATTTTCTTCAATTTTCAACTTAAATACCTATTTGTTCTTGAGTGCTTCTCGGCCCTTTGATAGCTTCACAAAATCATAGGTGTGATTATCATGCAAGGATTACATCTCTTCTTACATTGCTTTCATCCATTTCTTCTTGTGGCTATCAATTTCCACTTCTTGGAAAGTCTTGGGGTTCTCCATCGTCAGTGAGAAGCACATACTCATTTTGGGAGTATTTTCTGCTAGTTTTTCTCTCTCTCTGACCTCCTTGGCTGTTCTTGAGGAACATCATCAGCATTAGTTATTTTCTCCTCAACTTCATCATCAACTACTAAATCTCCACCATCTTCATTAACAAACTCGGCCTCAACTCCTTTGCCAGACTCATCATTAGCTACTATCTTGATTTGTGTTTGCTCACCCAAATTATTCTCAGCCTCTTCTTATGCTCTCCCACCAACATAATTTTTTTATGAGTCCAAGGGCTCCTAGTCAACTAACTCTTCCTCCAAACTTTGAGGCTCTTCGTGCTTCTTAAGGTCTTCGATAGTTTGATCCTCAAAGAACATCACACATCAGCTTCGAAACACCGTCTTGCCTTAGGATCCCACAATCTATAGCCAAAATCCTCATGAGCATATCCCAAGAATATGCACTCCTTGGCCTTTCCATCTAGCTTGGCTTGTTCATCTCTTGGTATATGTGCGAATGCCGTGCAATCAAACACTCTCAAGTGACTGTAAGAATAATTCTTACCATTCCATACACTTTGTTGTGTCTCTCCTTTGAGTGGAATCGAAGGTGATAATTTTATCAAGTCCACCGCCATCCTCATTGCCTCCTCTCAAAAGGAGTTTGTTGCTTGGGAGAGCATACACCTTATCCTCTCACATATGGTTCGATTCATCCTCTCGGCAATATCATTACGTTGTGGTATCTTAGGCATTGTTTTCTTGAGCCTTATGCCATGAACTTTGCAGTAACTCTCAAATGGTTCTTGGTATTCCTCGCCATTGTCAACCCTCACACACTCTAATTTTCTATCGACGTCATTTTCCAGTTTCACATGTAAATTTTTAAAGGTATCAAGATTTCAATTCAATGACCCACACCTTCCTTGAAAAATCATCTATGAAGGTGACATAACAAGAAGTACCACCAGTAGTTCTCGAAATCTTAGCACAAACATCGGTATGTAACAAATCAAGTTAATTAGCCTTTTTTTTTTTAATTGTGAGATAGATTTAAATGTAACTATTTTTTTTTCCTACAATGCAGTCTTCACAAGGGTTTATTAGGTACCTTTTATTCTCGGGAGTAACTTCTTCAATGTAAGAATCTTCATTCCATTCTCACCCATATGTCTAACCCCTTTGGGTCAAAGCTCAATAGATACCTCCCTTACTACATTAACATATCTACCGCATAGCGTCACTTGTATGATACAAAATAACATGTTTTTCACTCCTTATATTTTCAGGAGTAGCATCTTCGATGTAAGAATCTTCATTCCATTCTCACCCATATGTCCAAGCTTTTTGTGTCAAAGCTCGATAGATACCTCCCTTACTACATTAACATATCCATTACATAGCTTCACCAAGTTACCCTTGGTTAACTTCCACTTCCCTTTGCCGTAGTGACTCACATAACCATCATTATCTATTTTTCCTGTGGAGATCAGGTTAATGCAAATATCAGGGACATGTCTTACCTCTTTTTAAATAAGCTTGCATCCATTATTGATTCCAATCTCAACATTTCCTATGCCAACAATTTTTGATGAGCCATCATTACCCATCCTCACGAGACCAAAGTCTCTAGTTGTATATGAAGAGAAAAATTCTCTCTTAGGGACTACATGAAAGGAGGCTCTAGAATCAACTAATCAAGTGGTGTCCTGGCATGTTTAGTTGATGCTCTCTCAGTGCAAATAATCATCATGTCTTCCTAAATTGTAGTAACATTTGTAGCCGGTGCTTCAACTTGCTTCTTGGCTACCTTCAATCAACAATCTCTAATGAGATCCGGTTCTTCCACAATGAAAATAAACTCTCTTCTCAGCATGTGGCCTTGAAGTTGAATGAGGGTCCACGACTTTTACTCCTCCCACAATCTACTTTGTACTTTCGTTCATGGATAAGAAGAGTTCTTTCACCATAATTATAATACCCCCTCCCCCAAAAAAAAATCATTGTGCCTTTACTTGTCACTTAGCAATCTGTCCTTCATTAACTCCATGGTCAATGCTCCATCTGGTGTAGAACTGTGAATCGACATGCTAAGGTGTCCTAGTTTTTTGTCATAGAACCTGTCAAGAAGCGTGCATGCAATTTCGGATGATCATACTCTCCATCGCATAATTTGATTCACTAGATCTCCCATAGTGCCTATATATTCAAAGACCCTCATTCCATCTTTATACTCCATATGCGACACCTTTTTCATTAAGGTTGTGATGTATTGAGATGTATTCCTCACGTATGTCTACTTTAGATTTCTCCACAAATCATAAGCATAGTCTTCTTGGATGAAGTTTTCAACGATGCTTTGATCGAGCCACCTTCTAATGATGCCAACCCATCTTTTGTTGAGGAAAGTCTACTCCTCCTCCTCTTCTTCTTCTACTGCTAGTATTGGGGCTTTTAAGGAGTCTTCATCTTCCTTTCCAACTTTTGTCGATTTAGAAGTTGATGCTAGAGTAGAGATGATTCTCCATCTTGCACCTCCATATTGCGTAATTTGTAGCCATGAGCATGATCATGTTGACTTTATCTTCTGACATCTTTTAAAACCTTAGCTTTGATACCACTTTGTTGTAAATTAAGTCGAATCACAACCAATCACAGCGAAATTCTAACTGTCAGAATCACGCAATATGTGGCCATATTTTCTCTTTGTAGAAGAACAAAAATAAACAACAAATAAGAGAGAAGAAGAATGATACACCAAAAGTTTTTATGTGGAAAATCCAAGATGGTAGAACCACGGGACGCTAATCCAAGAACTACTCCACTATAATTCAAGGATTACAATTAACACTCTAATTTCTCTCACAATAAATCCTTTCAACTATCACAAAACACATCCTCTGTTGATGAACTCTCAAGATCTCTCGTGTTTACACACCCTCACTTAAAAAACTCTCAAGAACTCTTGTGTTTACCCACATTGTTGAAGACTCTTATAATATTTCTGGAGTATTTTTCTAGTGTATTAAGAAATCCATCAAAGCCCTTCTATTTATAGCGGTAGACCTCCACCCAAGTTAGAAATCCTCCCTAATTGATTGACAATCGACTCCTCACTAGAAATCTCCTTGATTGATTGGAATTGATTTTATCTTAGTATTCTTCCTAAATAAGACTCCTTAGTTAGATTTATTTTCAACGTTCTACCATAATAGTACTACATCCTATCAGGTGTTCTTGATGAGCAATTATGGGGATATTCCAAATCGACTCCCAAATATGTTATGCAGCTCCCAACAAAAGATCAGTGTCATCTCTTATTGAACTCACATAGAAATTGTTCCCAGCAATGTTACTCTTCCAGCATCATGTAGATTGATATTTTAAGAATGTATAACATGACCAACGCGATGAGCAACATTTTTATTAAATTCCATAGACTATTCAATTGAAAATCCTGGTGGTCTTTCTCGCTTATTACTAGCCTCTTGGTTCGAGTGGCCACACTTTCGTGGTCTCTTGTACTTAATAGTTAATGCTGTTCTTTTTGTTGAAAATTTGAGTTGTCTATCAAATTGTTTTGGCTTCAGACTAAGTATATGGTATACCAACAGCGATCATTACATAATCAAAATATTTGCAAGATTTCCAAAACTTGTCAGTATCAGTCTTTGTAGAAAGACTTATACTTACATCATTTAACACACACTGATGAACTTAATTATGTCTTCAACGGAAACCAGACGACCTTCTGTATAAGATAAATGGCATCAACGCCATCTGACCTTAAATTAAACAACTGCATAGTTGTATACGTCAAAATTTAGCCCAGTTGAATTCTACCTCCTAATAAGCCAATTTTTTTTGCTATATCTTTGTTTTTTGGTCGCTAGAGCTGAATGTTATTGAATTAATATATTTGAATTTGACTATTTCTCCCGACAGACCTTGAGTCAAAGTCCATTTTACAACCTTAGTCCTCCAGAACAAGCCTAATATTTGATAGGTAACATTGATGAAGTTTCGTGTAATATACTCTTATGAGATCGAGACGTTTGAATATGAGATTCACAAATTGCGAGTCTCCGTATCTCTAGCATCATCCGTACTCATTGATGCGCGCGTAGGCATATTAAGGTTAGTCCAAATTTTCTCTAGGACTGCACAAACCTTGATTTAATACACCCAGTTGAGATATCAACTATAATTAGTCGGAATCAATTGAGGAGAATATAAAAAGTCTCTTAAATATATCTCTAACACACCCAACGTCTTCTTCACACCATAAGTGAATTAAGATAATGCCATGGTTTTCTATAGAAAGTGATATCTACATTCTAATTATATAAAGCTCGTCTTACCAAGTTGGGAGGACCAATACTGTGTATCGCTTCCTATGGCCAGCCGTTCTTTTCTTTACCTTCGTCCCACCCAAACCAATCCCAACTGAATTTTCAATGTAAAATTGGATGATCTGCTTTTGAGACCATTTCAAATAGAAAAAAAAAATTACCAAAAAGTCATAAATTTATTGCACTTTTATCAATTTAATCATAAACCTTTTAATTGTACAAATTGAGTTCTAAATAATTTCATATTTTACCAATTGAGTCCATTCGCCAATTTTGGCCGTAAATCACGAAGTTGATAATTTTTAGTATAATTATTTAAATGTTTTCTTGAATTTATTTACTTTTTCTTTTCTTTATCTTTTCTTTCTTTATTTTCCTTCCCATCTTCCTCCTCTACTTAGTCCCATGGCATCGGCGATGGTTGACGACCGACCAAAGCGAGGCCGGTGAGACTCGCCCTTGCCAATGCCGGCCCTCGCCTCGGCCAGCAAGAGTGAACTTTGCCAAAGGCTAGCAACGTCGACCTCATTGGCCCTACTTCTTGCTAATTGCCAAGGCCCATCAACTAGCTAGACAAGAGAAAGGGAAGGAAAAATAAATAAATAAAAAAGGAAAAAGAAAATAAAAAATTCAAAAAATATTAAAATATTATTTAAGAATGTAGCCAGTGCCTACCATGCCATGTAGGATGACCGGCATCCACATCAATGCTTTTTTGTCAAAATTGGCTAGATAAACTTAATTAGCAAAACATGAAAATATTTATGACTCAACTGGCATAATTAAAAAGTTTTTGACTAAATTAATAAAAGTATAATAGGTTTAAGACTATTTGGGCAACTTTTCCATTCCAAATCCGAATTCATAGCTGTAGGTCTAAGAATTGATGATTGTTGTTGACTTCGTCGAGGCCAACGAGAAATTTTCTGCCCGTGAACTATCGAATTAAATTTGACACAAGTAAAAAGTGAATTTCTTCCGTAGTCTTTTCAAGAAATGAGCGAATCGTATCATAATCATCTCGCTCTTTATATGTTCTCGATTAAGAGGAAAGGCAATCACCGTGAACGAATTTGGCAGATTTTGATTTCGTCAATAAAAGATATAGTGGGTTTAGTTTGAAAGCAAGTCTGCTGATCCATCGCCATAAATATATCAATCTTTAGATAATTTGGGACATGCCAAAATATCTCATGCTTGAAATTCATCTCAGAGAATTGCATGTGAAATTTTTGGTCACCCTCCATCTCATAGTTAAACTTCTGAATTCTGTTTTCTGACTTTAATACATTTATCAATCAAAGCAACAATTCTCTACATTGCAATTTTGCAAACCGATTCAGGCCACATCCAACTGCTCGGCCTTAAATTATAGGAGAAGGCTGAATCGTAATGAATGAATCATGAATATAATCAAAGCTCAAGTCAATTCAATTACCTCCCAATGGAGGTTTTAACCATTGATATGAGTTTAAACGAAAAATATGCTTTGAACGCCTCTTTTTCATTTTTAGGACATGATTTTACAAGTCATGGAAGAGATAAACATCACACACCGCCAACCAAAATCAAATTAAAAATTACGCCGCCTGAAATTTTCAAAATTCTATAAAGGAGTAACCAAATGTAAAACTTAAAACTTACGTTCCAACTAACTTTGACTAAGACTATTAGGCGATGCTATTTTTGGGTCAAAACGTCCATCAGGGTCGACGAGAGGAAAGCTGTTTAAAATGGCCTGGACTGCAGCAAAAACAACTCCAGTTCTTGTCAGCCCATTGGAAGGGGCACCTCTCTAGATAAATTCCTCTTGAGACGAGAGAAGAGAACTAATGATAGGAATGAAAAATGAACCAAGAAATGTAAGGGCCCTTGGACCACAGAATTTCAGAGCGGCTTGGCACTCGCACTCGCCATATCGCCATATCAAAGAGATTACATAACGAAGTCTAATAAATACTTTTGCTAACATTCACTTCAGTAAGATCAATACTGTTACAGGTTTTGCAAGACCACGTACTCTATATGGTGCATCCAATTCGACCCATCTGGGCATCCATCGTTTTCCAAGGTTGTAGAGACGTGGGACTTTCTTGAATGAACCGTGCCTGCATCTATATGACACAAGTCCTTAGTTATATGTTCTTTCCTATGGCGTCCATGTTGTCTGTTAGCCAAGTCAAGATCTGTTGAAGATGTTGAGGAAAATTCTCAAATTGATTTTGAAGATTGACAAAACTTATCTAGAGTAAATACTTTGATTCTAATGATAAGTATTTTTCTGGTAGAAAGCCTGATGGGATGTGATTAAAGTTATCAATCAGAATCGAAAACTTAATTATTTCCTTTCTTATGTGCTTTGTCAAATGGTTAGGAAGAAGATAATATCCTCGTGCAACGGTTAGTAGCGATTGGTTGGATTTCCTACCTTATATATAAGGAGTTCCAAAGAAAAGTGTCTCTCGAAGATTTGGATTTCTTGGAACGTTAAACTTGAGACGAAACATTCTTTTCAAGTTGAAGCACTTGACTTATGGAAACTCAAACTATTGTATGAGCGGCAAAAATTATGAGAAGCATCAACCTCGGCGATCATGAGACAATTAGATCTTCTCAACCAAATCTGGGACCAACGAGTAGATTGGCTGGATAAGTCATCCTGAAGATATGTCCAGTGGTCAGCTTGGATTCGGTGGAGTATAAGAGGAGGTTTTGAAATTGAAGGAAACAGAATTCGCATTTACGAGAATTGAAACTTTTAATTCCAAAGTTTGAACAATGTTTATGATCTTACACATTTGTCTATGTGAGTATCATTGTGTAACCATTTAGAGGTTTAGAATATGTGAAGAGTTATACACACGAGCTTAAGTGTTCAAAGCTCGGATCTTGTAACCTCTTATCTATGCTTATCAGTGGATTCCAGCTGTCATGCCCCGATCATCAAATGCGTCATCATCCCTCACCTGGTCAATATAATAGTGACATCCCAGAACGCATCGCCGACCCTTTCATTTTAATACGCATGCGGAAGCATATAATAAATCCCCAGACAATAAAATAATGGGATAGAAAAGTAGGGTTATATTTTTCACAACTGAAAAGCCACAACCACACATTTATACAAAACAAACCACATAGTACATATTACAATATTATTTACAGAAGTCTGATCTATCATGTATCAGTTCACAACTTAAGGTTTGCAAAAACAGGATGGGATTTCAGTCCTCATCCAGGTCATATTTAGGATCCTCCCCGAGGTCATCCTCCTCTTCCTCATCATCTTCTTCTTCTTCTTCTTCTTCTTCTTCTTCTTCGAGCTCCTCCTCTTCGAGCTCTTCTTCTCCAGGTTCCTCCTCTGCAGGTTCCACCTCTGGCCATTCTCACTCCTAATCCTCCTCCGGTCCTTCCTCTTGCTCAACTATCTCCCCCTTCTTCTTCATTCTAGTTGTCACCATTGACTGAGTATACAGGAGTACGAGCATTGTCCTCTTCCTAAGGGTTATTAGCATCCACTACTGACCCGTCCTGATGGTCAGCTGTTCCTTCCCCGAATGCTTCATCCAGCACAAACCTAGGTACATCACTCTCTGGGATAGGACCTTCTCTCCGCCCATCATAATAATGACGATACCACGATCGGAACTCATTAGGCCTCAGGGCATCCTGACCCACATCAACCTAGACGGTCGACTTAACCAAAACATACTCCAGTCTTTCGGGATGAGGATGTATGTGGAAGAGGTACTCTATCTCTACGACTTCCTCGGGGATGCCAAAATGTATAGGAGGACGAGGAGGTGGGGGTGCTGCCATCTAGAGGTCTGAGATGGTTATACAATAACCAATGAGACAACGTCTCAGCGAGTTCGACCCTCCTAAAACCTGATTAGTAAACCAATACACTATGGGCTGCCTAAGCACACACAGGTCAGAGGACTTACCTTGGCTTCAGATCCCACCTACAAGTCAGTACAATTCATACTAGGCACCCAATTATTCAACACAGATCGAACTATCGATCAATCAACATAGTCGATTACATATCAATCAGACTATTCCCGGGTCATTTCAATAAGTACCATACATTCCCCACGATGAAATATCTAGTCGTCGAGCCCACGTGCATTCTTCAGGATGATATACCGAGTCTCCGAGCCCACGTGCATTCTCCAAGACGACGTACCTACTCATCGAACCCACGTGCATTTTCCAAGGTGGAATATTTAGTCATCGAGCCCACGTGCATTCTTCAGATGACATATCGAGTCTTTGAGCCCACGTGCATTCTCTAAGGTGACCTATTTGCCAAGATGACATACTTAATAACCGAGCCCACGTGCATTCTCCCAGGTGATATACCAACTCACTGAGCCCACATGCCTTCTGCAAGGTGATATACATGCTACCATTAATCCAATATAACATGACGCCTTTCTCCGAGATGATATACTTAGTCATCGAGTCGGCGTAATACAATACATAATCAATCCCAATTCCACAATTTCCACTATTCTTTGTAGTTCACCAATCTATTTTGATACTAACAACCGATACTCGGTTGTTCCTCAATCAAATACCCAAAGTCAATTCATTTAGCTAAATATCCTAAAAATCCACAGTTAAATCAATTCGGTACAAATCAAGGCTCAATTAAATAAACGGACTGCACCATGACAATCAGCATAAAATTCCGGTCACCGGCCATCCCGGTTGAATTTCCGAAAAATAAATAAATAATTAATTAATTTCGAAAATTAATTATTAAATAGCAATAAATTCAATTTAGTCCCGTAATGCCTAATTGGAGGCCGAGATGGACCCGGAAAATTTCCGAGGTTCGTTCAATAATTTCTCGAGTCTATCTATTCGCTAATGACTATGTCTAACTACTTAACATGCATTGGTAAGTCACTAATTTAATTATTCTAAACTAATCTAAACCCTAATCATACTTAATTAACACTAATCAACCATTAAGAATCATTAGCAAAATAAGCGAGGTTTAGTGAGTTAAACTCACCCATTTAACAATCTGTTCAGATCGAAACGTCGGAAATATCGCGAGGGACGTTTTTCTCCAAAGCGGGCCTAGAGTTCGGGGCTCGTAAACACCTCAAAAACGGCCCACAAAGGTGGCTGGAAACCCACTTCTAATTAGCTGCAAAAACCAAAGAAAACCATACCAAAATGAGCGGCAAGGCTCGGGAAGGGCAGGCGGAGGTTCGGCGGGGTGCACGGTGGCTCCGGCGGCTTCCTCAGCTGTTCACAGTGGCTGGACAGAGGGCTAGATGGCTGGACAAGATTGCAGGGGGCTGAGATCGCAAGGTGGGGGCGGCGGCTCGCACGACCTGGCATAGGTGAAGGCGGAGCGGCAACCGGCGATGGTGCTGCTGGCGGTGGCGTGTGACGGGCAGCTCCAGTTTCTTCTCCAGCTGCTGGAGTCAAGTATGGAGGGGGAAGGGGATGGTGTGGCCGGCCAAAGGGGGAGAGGGAGAGAAGATAGAGATGATGGGGACCAAGGGGTCCACTTGACCATTTATTCCACCAATTTGTCCCCTCCTTTACTTGCCCACAACACCAAGACTCCATGGCTGCAAATGAGCCACCAACACACTCCTCACAACTCATGAAGTGGTCCATTTGGCTAGGGGGAAAGGGGGGCTACGAAATTGCAAGCCATCTCCTCCGATTGGACTCTCACACTCACTTGATGCAATCTCAATTGACCATCAAGAATCCAATTGATCATCAATCTATCAAATTGATGTTTTTCATCACCCATATATTCATCATGCTTCCCAATTTTGCTATCAAAAGCGATCCTCGACTTTTTCTGCACAAAAACAGCCCTGCAACGACTTTTTCCAAAAAAGTCTTGGGTGTTAGAAAAATCTTCTAAGACTGAGTCGACACTCCTATAATTTATTGTGACATGACAGGATCTTCAATTTCTGAAATCGAACTTGAATTCAAAGTTAATTTCAACTTGGCGCGTTTTTAGCGTTACCTAGACTACTGGGTAATTTTCAAAAAAAAAAATAGTACAAATGACCAGTGGTCGATTTTCTTCCGGCCACTATGAACCCACTCGACTCATTGGCGACTCTCGGTTGTCGTGAAAATCTCGAGGAGTCAAATACAGACACAGGGTACCAAAACAATAAGAAAATCAGTCCAGTGTCGGTCAACGAGAATTTTCCAATTTAGTGGTGTCACCCATTATTAGCCACACATCTCTGTCGAACTGACTTATCTCTGATCTTCAATTGATTTTTAACTGTGCCGTAATGGCCTCTAAAGATGGACACGGTCGAGAAGCCGATTCCTAGTCGAATTCTCAAGTCAATTGCCTTAAAATTCCTTAATGGTTTCCCCAGATAATCTAGTTATCTCGAGAGTGATCAGCTCTGAGAACAACTCTATAGACGCGTCAATGAAATGCCCGATTTATTCAATAGAAAACATAATTGAAAATCTGGGATGTCACACCAGCTAATTAGCTATAGCGCAAAAGAGTAGATGTAGGCTTGCAAAAGCCGAACCACTATAAACTTTAAACTTATGTGTGCAATTCTCTATCTCTTGCTCTTTTTATTTATTGTAGAAGAATTGTACACCGATAAGATCTGACAACTTCATCAGAAGTTGTCTCGCTGCAATATTTATTTAAATTCTTTCATTTCCGCACAATCACTTGTTCACCTCCCTCTAGGTGATAGATATAGCCATAACTATTGGTATCGAAGCTCGATTACTCTTTACCGAGTGTTTTATTACTTCTGAGTTAACGATCTTTCGATGGCTAGTAATATTGCACTAGGTCTGATGGAAGGTCAGAGTGATACAAGGCCTTTATACTTTGACAGAAAAGATTACAACATTTGGAAGAACAAAATGAAAGCATTCATCATATCCAAGGATCCCTTGGAGTGGGTGGGACGTTGTTATGAGGGGCATAAATCTTAACACTTCTTCATCTAAAGAAGAAGGCAAAAAACCTAAAGTCTTAGCCTCATCTGATGCGAACATCAAGAAAAGAAAAGCACTAGATGCTAAAGATGTTTATTCATTATATTGCACATTATCTCCATCTATATATAACCGAATTTCCTCTTGTGAATCTGCAAAAGAAATTTGGGAGAAGCTGCAGGTGACATATGAAGGAACTGATCCGGTTAAGGAGATGAAGATAAACATTCTTCTCCAGCAATACGAAGCCTTTAAAATGAAACCTGAAGAAACCGCAATTGACATGTTCGGTAGATTTATGACATTGTCAACGGATTGGTGTAACAAGGGCAATTTGTATCGATCCAATGAAAGTGAACAAGATTCTTCTAGGACTCAAAAGAATGGAATAGCATTAAGACGTCCATTTCAAAAACTCAAAGGATATCACCTCTCTCTCCATGGATGAACTCGTGGGAACACTCCAATCCTATGAAGAAGAAAATCTGAACAACGAAGATCTTAAAGGTAAGAAATTGATGACCTTAAAGTCTAAGATTGATTTTGATGTTTCAGATTCAGAAGATGACTATGAGGAGATGGAGTTGTTGACCTAAAGATTTCAACATCTTACAAGAAAGAGAATAAACTCTAAACAGAAGAAGCCAACCATAAAATCAAAAGGAAGAAATTTTTATGATAGAGACGACAATGAAAGTAAGGACATAATATGTTTTGAGTGCAGGGAAAAGTGTCACATAAACTCCAGTTGTCCTTTATTCAAGAAAAGGATGGGGAAATTTGAAAATAAAATAAAAAAACAAAAAGCTCTAAAATCTAAGACATTGAGCTACACAGAGTTTGAATCTAGCGATGATGAGCAAGGAAATCTATGCTCAATGGAGGACATTGAATCTGAAGAAGATGAGGTGATTTGTTCGAGTCCTATTCTCGGTGATGATGATCTCTTTGTAGAGTTCTGCGCGGAACATAAAAAAGTGTTGAAGAAAATTTTCGAGTTGAAAAAGGAAGTCTCTAAATTGAGATAGCAAAACATTATGAATGAGAAAAAATCAGTGAGCTGGCAAAGGAGAATTCTTCTGACAAGGAAGAGAAAGATATTTTGCAAAAAAAAGTTGACTCCTACAAGAAAGAAATTTCAAAAATTTGCAAGAAATTCTCTCTCGACTCGAAGACATTCGAGCATGCCCTCTCTATACAAATGCCGTACTACAACAAATCCGGCCTCGGCTTTGAAAATGCAAGTAAGATCAAGATGACTCTCCAAATGTCAAGGAAAGATTAAAGCGCAAGCCATCAATCCAGTATTATCTAAATCATTTTGGTAAACAATTTGTCAAGCCTATTGGATCTCATTGTTATGATTGCTTGAATTGTGGTGATCCTAATCACTTTAAGCAAGAATGTCCATTTGATTGGAGGAAATCGAAGTCAATTAATTGTAGGTTTGATGCCTCCACTAACCAGAAAGAACCGAAACAAATTTGGGTACCAAAGAATAGATGAATTGCTCTCTTTCATATACTAAAGAAAAAGAGAAAGAAAATCTGGTAAGTAAAGGTATGTTTTTAATTATCAATTTGCTATGATTATATATTTTGAATACATATTCTTATTGTTCTTTGATATCTTGTCTTCATGTTGTGCCTAATATGACGTGCTCCATAAAGTAAAATTGGGTTGTGCCACAAATATCTTTTATGAAAGAATTGTGTGATGCATTTTTGGTGGTTCGTTAGATATGAGCAATAATATACATGTGATTGATTGATATATTGTTTAAAGATAATTTAGATTTCTTGGGCTGATTTTATATTTTTATCATGTGTTGCGAAGTGAGATTTTTTTTTTAAAAATATTATTTGATTATGCATATTATTCACGTGATGATCTTTCTATGCCATTAGATTATGGAAAGAATCCTTGGATGTTTTATGAGGTTTTCCTATTTTGCGTCTAATAAAAGGAAAGGATTCATTTACGTGGATACCAAAAAGGAATGAGTTTATTGCAAGCAATTGTACAAAGAAAGCTTGATTGCGATTTATGCAAATCATGATGCAACCAATGAAGCATCTCAAGTGAGAATTTTTTAAGGAGAAGGTATTTTCTGCACATGCTATTGGGATATGAATTGGTAATATTTGTTGCATATTTATAAGATCTTGCAGAGATTTAATACATATATCATCTACATTCCTTTTGTGAAATATGTTAATGTTATATTTATATTTATATGCATTTGAGATTTATGTTGAAGGAAGAAATTTTTTCATCTCAAAAGATATTATTGCATATTTTCATATATTTGGATACACTTGCTATATTTTACAAGTTAATATTATAATTGGCAAGATTGATCCGCGAATCAAAGCAAGGTATGTACGTGATATTCTTTATATTTTGCAACTATTATTATTTCTTTTACAAGAAATTGCAAGTGGCAAAGCAATCTTTTCATATGAAGTTTGGAAAGTTTGATCTGAAAAATTGTGACGATTCCGCACAATTTTTAAAGGATAGAAAATTCTCCTCTCTGCACAAAATTTGTGCGAATTATTGAAGAAGGAAAAAGTCGATGCAGAAGGAGAAAATGCAATCATTTCCAAAAAAACAAAAGGGGCATCAAATTAAGGGGGAGCGTAAATCAAGTGTGATTAAGTCAATTTAATTTTTGTCTCCTCTTGATTATGGAAGAAAAGGTAACGTATGTTTGAACTTGATAAGTTCTACATAATCCGGTTAGTATATTTTCTATTTACACTTACTTTTTTGTCACTATAAATCTCATATTTCCATTATTTTTTTTATTATGACAAAAAGGTATGTGCAATTTTTATATTGCATTTGTGATGATTTATATATATATATATATATATATATATATATTGATGTCTATGGTATTTGATTCTACAAGAACATGAGCTATATTGCATATATTTTATGTTCACGGTAGCATTTATAAGGTATTGTTTCGAAAAATTACGTTTCAAGCCAAATATGTTTTCAAGATTGTGTGTGAAGATGCATAATCTTTGTGATATTCCTTCCATTATTATTGTTTTGATTGTGATGCTGACAAAAAGGGGGAGAAAATGCAGAAAAAGCATAACGCTAAATGTAACATTAAGATTTTGAAGATCTTTCGTGATCTTGCCCTGCTCAGACGGAGCTATATAAAAACAAGAAGTTTTCTTGAATTTATTCTTATCTTGAACTTTCTTAATTAGAGTTTCCTTACAAATCTTATTCACTCTTATTAGCTCGATATTCTGTAAGGAGTTTGTAATTATCTTTACTATATCAACAAAAATTCTTATAGAATTCGCATTGTGCCTTATCTAAAATCATGCTTTCAATAGAGTTATTTGATTATTAAATTTTCTCAAAATCTTTTGTTAAGTTTTGCTTAGAAAGTTTTGTCATCATCAAAAGGGGGGAGATTGTTGATGAAATTTCTCAAATTGATTTTGAAGATTGACCAAAAAGTATTTTTTAGGTGGAAAGTCTGATGAGATTTGATCAGACATTATCGATCAGTATCGAAATCACTTAATTATTTCTTTTCTTATGTGCTTTGTCAAACGGCTAGGAAGAAGATAATATCCTCGTGCAACAGCTAGTAGCGATTGGTTAGATCTTCTACCTTATATATAAGGAGTTCCAAAGGAAAGTGTGTCTCGAAGATTTGGATTTCCTGAAACATTAGACTTGGGGCGAAACATTCTTTCCACGTTGAAACACTTGGAAACCCAAACTGTTAGTATGGGTGGCAAAAGTTATAGGAAGCATCAATCTCGACGATCCTGAAGCAATCAAACCTTCTCAACCAGATCTAGGACCAATGGGTAGATCGGTTGGATAAGTCCTCCTAAGATATATCCAGCTGACTAGGAGGAGTTTAAGAGGAGGTTTCGAAACTGAAGGAAACAAAATTCACATCCACGAGAATTGAAACTTTTAATTTCAAAGTTTGAAGAGTGTTTGTGATGTTATACATTTGTCTTTGTAAGCATCATTATGTAACCATTTAGAAGTTAAGAATGTGTGAGGAGTTATACACACGAGTCTAAGTGTTTAGAGCTCAAATCTTGTAACTTCTTATCAGTTCTTATTAGTGGATTCTTCACGGAAAAATGGACGCAAGCTTGCAAAAGCCAAACTACTATAAATTTTTATGTGAAATTTTCTATCCCTTACTCTTTTTATTTATTGTGATAGAATTGTATAATGATGAGGTTTGACCACTTCATCAAAAGTTATTTTGCTGCAATATTTATTTAAACTTTTTCATTTCCACGTAATTATTGATTCACTCTCTCTCTCTCTCTCTCTCTCTAGACCGATAGATGTAGCCATAATAGAAGAGGCACCGGCTCTCTCTCAAATCATCCCGCAAACTGTCGAGCAACTTGCCAACTTGCCAAGACTTCTACGCCCCTCTAGAATTCTCTGAAGAAATATCGGCCAGCGCAAGGTGGCAAGCAATAAATGCTTGAAGACCACGGACTTCCCATCCCTACCAATAGGCAGCTTCGCCTTCCCAATTAGTGTGCGTGTGGGTAGAGAAAAACAATTTAGAGGGTTGATAGTAGAGGAAGAGTAGAAAGGATTCTCCTACGTGTGAGGTCCACAAACAAAGCAGGGGGGTCAAGTGACGTTGCTCCTTATTTTTTTTCAGAATATATATGATTACCCATGTTCTCGGCACTAGTCATCACCCAGGCTCGTCTTTGGCTGGGAATATTTCGCCTCAAGACAAATGGTATTAAAGCGGGTTTTACAAACAATATGGGCAGATACCAAGAAGAAATTTATTGTCACGTTTTCAATAAGAGAGAAACCTTCCTTAATTTGCTAACATCAAGAAAAGCTAGTGAAAAGAGGTGTTGTCGAGGTAGCGCGATTAGCTCCGAACGCCACACTTTTCACAAAGAACACAAGTAACCGGAGATCCGCAAACAATTTTGACCGAAAGAAATGTTATAAGGTAGTCTTCCATCGACCTCCCATTTCTAAGGTGACAGAGACGTTGTAAGGCAGCCTCCAACTCTTGCCTATACCACCTAACCTTCACTTCTCCACCGGTATCACCGAGTTATTTTGAAAGAATACATAGTCGTCATCAGTGTTCATCAATAGCGAGGGGCAGGAGTCGGGAGAAACCGTGATTTAGGCAGGAAACATAGATACCAACGTGGTAATATGTATGGTAAAATAGGACCTGAATCTCCTTGGACATCTACTTTTCGCACCTTCAGCTCAAAATTAAGTCATTTGTAGATCATGTATATACGGGAAAGACATGCATTTCTCCTAAGGTGTACGAGAAAATATTGGGTACAATAATTGTGCCCAATTAGGGGGGGGAAAAACGAGTCCATCCGTTGATCGACACGTGTCTAGTAGGTCCACATCTCAGATTTTTCAAAAATTCTTTTCTCAATCATTTTCTTTCTCCCGTAAACACCCTACGTCTCTCTCCTTCGTCGCTCTCTCCATCCCTTTCCTTTAGGAACAGAGGCAGAGATCTTGGCGTTTATGGAAGCCGGTCTTTCCTTCACCAAGATCTTGGCCTCCCTCGACCGGCCGGCGACGGAGTAGTCAACGGAGGCCGAGATCTTTGTGCGGTGGAGAAAGGTGACGGGGGTGGTGGAGGTCGAGCATCTCGCCGCGGAGCTTGTCGGGCTTCGCATTGATGTGGGCTAGCTCGTCGGCGAGGTCCTAGGTAAGGATGGTCTAGGCGATGGCTATGCCGACGCTGCCGACCCGGACGACGGCGAGCTTGGTGTGGCGCTTGGAGGGCGATGGCTGGGGATGTTCTGGATCGTCTTGGAGAAGGCTTGGGTTAGGTCCAAGCCAACGGGGATGAGGCAGGAAGCTGACGAAGCTTTGTGCATCTGCGCCAGTGTTTTGAATTTGAGGGTCGAGAGAGAGAGAGAGAGGATCGAGGATGAGTGTTAGACGGAGGAATAAGAGGAAAGAGGGAGGGGTGTTTATGGAAGTTAAAAGACAAGTGAAAAAGATACTCTTGAAAAATCTGAATTGGGCGCAGTGGATGGACTCGTTTTTTTTTTTTTTTTTGGTTGACCGGGCACAACAGCTGTGCATTGACTACAAGTCAACAAAATGGCACAAAAGTCATCATGACACGGACCGTAGCCTCCTAAAACGTAAACTCCCCAAGTTTCCAAGTCTTCTCAAACTGCTTTTACATTTCCAAACCCATCTCCCATCTTCCTTTTTTCATCTTGCCCTCCAGTGATTCATCCCTCAACAAACCATCTTTTCGAGCCTGCTATCTGTTTTCTGAAGCAACAACAACAACCGCACTCCATCCAACCAAACAGGAACTTGTTTTTCCACCAGAATGACTACACATCTTCAGTTATGTGCCATGTTCTTGGTCTTGCTGATTGAGATCGCTCGCTCGCGAGGCAATGATGACTTGTACTCGAATTGCAGCAACCTATTCAACTGCGGGAACATCAAAGGCGTCGGCTACCCTTTCTGGGGCGGGAACCGATCCAAGAGTTGCGGCTACCCGGCGCTACGACTTGATTGCGAGAACAACACTGCCAGTATCACAATATCCAATGTCAAATACAAGGTTCTTGATTTCTACCCCGACACCGACGTACTACAGATCGCCCGGGAAGATTTCTCCGCTGGAATCTGTTCCCCTGACTTCACTAACACCACTCTCGACCCTGCACTCTTCAGCATCCTCAACGGCTACATCAACTCCACATTCATCTACGGTTGTGCATCTAATTCGATAGGGAATGTTTCGAGCAACTTCTCGTGCAGCATCAGTGGTATTGCTAATACAGACGGTTATGTGGTTCCCGAGGCTGTTGGGCCAGGAAGATGCTTGGGGAGCGCGGTGGTCCCCGTCTCTCAGACCCTACCGTCCCAGTTGGGAAAAGGCTTGGCGAGCGTAAAGAAGATATTGCAGCAAGGATTCGAGGTCAAGTTAGGTGTGGATACTGCAGCGTGTAAACAGTGTGCTCCAGGCGTCTGCAGTTACGATCTCTCAGCGAATAAAACGGTTTGTCATTGTGCGGATGGATCCTCGGGGTCGGCAACGTGTGTTTCGCCGTCTTTCGCCGGAGGGCCTCAAGGGCAGCCTGGTTCAAAAGGTATGTCTTTCTGCAAATTAATTTTTGATTATTCAATTGACAAGAAATTAAGAAATTAAGGGAATGAAAAATCCCCCTGGTTAACTCAACGATTATCTGGCTGAACATCACTCTGCATTTTGACTAAAGTGAAAATTGCACCAGTAGTCCTTCCAATATTGGCCTGACTCCTGAGTATGTTAAACATGACTATAGCAGAGTTGTTGGTACCATGACTATTCTGATAAAAAAGCCATTTTGCATTCGGTCCAAATATTAGTCATTGAATCATCTTGTGTATGAGGAACGAATTGGAGCTGTAATGGTTTTAGGGGAGAATTATATACTCCTCTGCCTAATATCTTTATGTGTTTTGATGCTTCTCGTACAAAATTCATGTACATTTTTGGTACCGCATCTTGGAGGTAGTTTAAGGTGAGGTAGACTTTGCACCTTCTTTTCTTTATTGTTCCTTTGTTGTAGAGGCACAGTGAGTTCGTCAGGCAACATGATTGCCTGCTCTCTCAGAGGATGTTAATCTGCTCACTGAGATGGGATTGAATGTTACTATTTTCCTAATCAATGTTTCTGCTTGGAGCTTCTTACCAGACCTGACAGTTTTCTGTTACACAAGCACGAAGGGAACTTTTAGTACTTTCAGTACCATTGTTGGCCATTTACCTCATGCAGCCAAGTTAAAATTGCCAAGACTGATATGAGGATCTGTGATAAGGACCTTATCTTGAGTTTCACCATACAGATAATTGAATATTCTGCCTGTGATCCATTATAATCTAGAGGTGGAAATAAAGTAAGCAGGCTTAGCAAAGCTTGCTTAATCAAACTTGTGGATGGCCAATGCTCCACAAAGTCCAATAGGAGCTTTCAGTGGACCGAGAACCACCAAGTGCCAATAGCTTCCTAACCTGTTCATTCCCATTCCGCTAAATTTCTCATGCGGGAATTCTTCTTTACTTTGAGCTCTATGAATTAAGTCATTCCAGAGAAACCATTCCTCGAATGTACTGGTTGCTCTAGCATAGCTAAGCAAGTCATTACCAGAACTGAAGTGGCCAGTAGTTGTGCAACTCTCAGTGTTATGTAGAAAATACAGGACACTTTAGATCATCAACCTCCTACCTTTATTTAAAATCTCAGAGTCATGCCTCACTTCATGGGCATAAATTGACTCAGTTCATTATATAACTTTATCCTTTAATATTCCTTTTCAGCCTTCCGATGCTGTGCAGTGGCCTGATTTCTAGAGAAAGCATCATTTAGCTCCATATTCCAATCCATGGTTCATGTGCAAACTCTTCTGCACTTTGAGCTGTGTGAAATAAGTCATTCTGAACAAGGCAATTCGGGGAACATACGGGGTTGTTGCAAGCATATCTGATGCTATTGCCATTACAACATTACTCTTTTGAGACAAAAGAGCTAAAATTGCTATAGCTATATGCCTTAGGCCATGACCTTGTAGTTGAATGTTTTGCCACGCTGTGCCGACAATGTTAGAATCCTGTCCATCTGAGATCTATGAAACTGTTGATGACCATTGTTCCCTCTCTTTTTTTAGGGCATCATCACTTAATTCAAAAAAGGCTTGAAATGGCAATTATTGCTAAAACAAATAGTGTATTTTAGGTACCCTATGCACACGTTCTAGCTAGCAATGGAGATGAATGCCATAGGAGAAGAGGCGACCAAGTGAGGATAAACGTACCTACCCTTATCAGTTCCTGCTTTCCCCTTTTCGACGCCCCATCGTATTTTGTGCTTGCTGATACCGAATTCAGAAGCCCTTTAATAGGTAATCATTAACTCTTACCAAATTACTAAACTCAATAGCGCTTTTGCTTGTCAAAAACCTGGCTGGACTTGAACTTGTAAATAAATTGATAGAGACCAGGTCAGACCAAGTCGCACATATTCAACTTGACTGGCAGCGGCATCTAAGAATTTTCATACCAAAGGTTCTCTTTGAACAATTCCTCTTCCTTCTTTACCGAAATCCATCAACTTCTATCATCGATTCTTAGTCATGCTTGGAAATCATATTACTTTTCCTTCTCTTCCTTTTTCAATGTGTTAAGTCCAAACTAATTTTCTCTCCTTCTGATTTCATCTCCCAAAAGAGATGCATCACCATCACCATGCTCTGTGGCATCTCTCCAGATGCTTTTTATCATAATCCGGATCCCAATCTTAGCTTCAACGTCATATGGTGTCAGCCTGCAGAACATCACTTACCCCTTCTCGGGGTTGAACTGCACTTTGCGTGGCAGCTTGGCCGAGTTTGAGCTGACTTGTCAGGACAACAAGACAGCGCAGATCACCATTGAACCGAGCTTATCAGGTTCTCTGCGTTCTTAACACCTCCTAAATGATGAAGTTCACTAGAACAGACTATTGGAACACGATCTGCACAACATATTTTTGTGGACCACCCCGAAATCATCAGCCCTTTCTCCTGCATCACACATTCACGTGACCAGTAACCTGACTTTGTAGTACAGCTGCCAGGTAAGCCTAACTGAAGCCTCACTGGCTGTGAACGGCCAGTTTAACTGGTCCATTAATGACACCAACGTGATGGAATACTTTTTGATAAGGAAAGTGAGCAATATCATGAGTTACCCATGTCGACCTCACGTCCATTATGGGCTACTTTGGTGCGTGCAATAAGAGCATGGTACTGGCCGTGAACCAACCAACAATGTAGCAGATAGTGTCTAATCTGACCAACATAACAGTAATATCAGCCCATGATGAGGCTTTGGTCTGATGTGGACGGTGGGTGATAACTGCAACAGTCTCTAGAGTCTAGACTCAGGCGGGCAGTGCAGACAGGATACAAAGTCTAGCAATTTTGGGTGCTATTGTCAAGATAAGTCCTACTCAATACATGCTCAGGTATGTCATGTTCTAAGTCTTCATTGGGTCATTAGTTTGATCTCCGGCTGAGAAATTCCTTAGGTCACCGGAAGTGAAAACCTGGTCTTTGAAATGCTCGATGATGTTCAAAATTCTGCGCAATGGCTGCAGCTGGCCATGAGCGAATAGATCATGTGGAAATTATGATCAATCATGATGAAAATTATGAATATCCTGGAAAGTCAATGTTATACATAGGTCCGTTCTCACTGTTTGATTTATATATAATGTTAGAATAAACTGTGCTGATAACTCATAAGATGATCAGTATGGTTTTAGGCCCACGAATCTGAGAAGGCTCCACTGTGACCAAACCTTTTGTAAGTCATCTTAATCCATGAAAAACCTTCAGACTGCAAAAAATATATACTAACAAGTAAGACAGCTAGTAGATTTTCTATCGAGACCTCCAATCCAACGGCAATTGGGTCTTTATACTCTCAAGAAATTGAATCCGCCATTCAGTTGTCCCTATCTGTTGCCAATGCCTCTTATTTTATTGAACTAATTGTTTGAAACATGCGTAAGACATAATTAAGTTTTTTACTGAAGCACTGAAAGAGATTCACAAAATATTTTGGACATAATTTGCATCAGATTTGGAAATAATAGATATTCCTTTTCCAGGATTCAACGGGTGGGGTGAAATCTTCTCAGGTAAACATCTCTGTGCTATCACTAAATTTGTATCTCTTGCTTTGGTAAATCACTAATATCTTTCGAGTGATTGAAAATGACAGCCGGAGTTCTTGCTATTGGTGTTTCCATATCTGCAATTGGCACCATTTTCATCTTCAAGATTGCAAATGAAATCTTCTCATGGAAGCTTCTACTCTTCAAGAAAGAGAAAGATCAAGATGTTGAGAAATTGATGGGCATCCATGGATCTCTTGTTCCAAAAAGATACAGATATATTGATTTGAAGAAAATGACAAACTCATTTTCAGAAAAACTTGGTCAAGGAGGTTTCGGTGTAGTGTACAAAGGGAAGATCGGAGATGGTTGTCCTGTGGCAGTGAAAATTCTAACAGAGTCAAAAAGTAGCCCAGAAGAATTTATCAATGAAGTGGTGAGCATTACTAGAACTTCTCATGTTAATGTAATCACTCTTTTAGGTTTTTGTTTCGAGGGGAACAAAAGAGGTCTAATATTCGAGTATATGCCTAATGGTTCATTGGATAAGTTCATATCTGCTGGAAGAGCTTTAAATATGAACAATTCCTTGGAATGGAAGATACTATATCAAATTGCGATTGGCATAGCTCGTGGGCTAGAGTATCTACACCGAGGCTGCAATATCAGAATCTTGCATTTCGATATAAAACCTCAAAACATCTTGCTTGATAGAGATTTTATTCCCAAGATTTCAGATTTTGGCCTTGCTAAACTTTATCACGGGCAAGAGAGTGCTGTATCAATTTCCGGCATGAGAGGAACAATTGGTTTTATTGCACCAGAAGTTGCTTGTCGAAACTTGGGGAGAGTCTCTCACAAATCAGATGTTTATAGTTACGGAATGTTGGTTCTTCAAATGGTAGGTATTAGAAATTCCGACATCAAAGTTTCCAACAGTAGTGAAATGTACTTTCCGGAATGGATTTATAGGAACTTAGAGGCTGGCAAACATCTAAAATTGCCGATGAATGTGACCGAGGAAGAGGAAGTGCTAGCAAGGAAGATGCTTATCGTGAGTTTGTGGTGCATTCAAACCAATCCATTTGATCGACCTCCAATTGCGAAGGTAATAGAAATGTTGGAAGGAAGCTTTGAATTATTGCAAATGCCGCCAAAGCCCGTGTTGTATTCTCCAACACGACCACCATCACAACATGGGGAAATGACGACTTCAAATTCCAATGGGAGCCATGAGGAGGACAGAATAGTAGAGAATTTAGAGGAAAGCAATGACAAGTGGCAAAGTGGTAATGCCTGATGCAACTTCTCGAGGTAATTGTCATGCCTTTCTTTCGATTCAAATTCTTTTCTTAGAATTACAAAGAAAGCGGAGTGAACAGATAAGCGGATTTTCATTTTGACAATGTAGCTACTTGCAAGACAAGTAGCGAGAATGATATTAGAAGTTCAACTTAGTAAATCAAAGGCTGTTTGTAAAAGTACTGGAACCTGGAAGATCAGTGTCATCTCTCATAGGACTCGCACAGAAATTGTTCCCAGCGACGTCATACTTCTAGCATCATGTAGATTGATATTCTATGCATTTATGACACGATCAAAGAGATGAGCGACGTTCCCGTGAAAGTCCAAGGACTTTTAATCTGAAAATCCTGGTGGTCTTTCTCGCTTTTGCCAAGCATCAAGGTTCGAGACGTCACACTTTCGCGTTCTCCGATATTTAATGCTGTTCATTTTGTGGATTATTCTCAAATTTCCATTTAAAGTAAAATGCATACCAAGCCTCATGATCCGTTACACAAAGAACAATCAGCTTTCTCATTTCACCTCGTGCATTGCATCAATCACACGCTTATAACAATAATGATAATATAACCATGTATGTCACAAAAAAATCAGCATAGACCTTCCTTCATGTAACAATGGACAACACATTAATCTCATGATTTTTTATTTATTTTGTATAATAAATCGGGCTCCATATATCTCATCAATGCGCCATAATATCTCCACACTACATGCTGCATAATCACATCCTTGAATATCATATGGCATTAATCCCAATGCAGCTCACATGTCAATTTTCTTTTTATTCAAGCTCTACTGATCAAATTCATTAGCTAAGGCCATTCATTTGCTATTTGATCCCCATGAATATCTTGTTGATACTATTATACATGTCTCAGATTTGTAAAATTATCTAAGCAACTCTCCCTTTAAAATAATATTGCAATTACTTCTAAATTTTGAGAGAGTCCAAATTAGGCATTTAGTTGTGAAATTAACTAAGAACTACCATCATAAACATCCTCGACATGTAATTTTGCTACCTAAAGTACGGTTTCTGGGATTGGAAGACTTCGGCTTATGAGAAGGAACATAACGAAAATTGTTGCGGCATTGAATTATTTGTGAGAATCTACATGTCTCTTGCCTAAAGGAGATGCAGATATTCCAAGGTGAAGAAAATGACCAACTCACTTTCAGAAAAACTCGGTCAAGGAGGATATGGTGAGGTCTACAAGGGAAGTTAACCGATCTCCGTCTCGTGGCAGTAAAAAATTTTTGGAACTTGGAAGTTAATGGAGAAGGAAGTTGCAAGAATAAGTAGAACAGCCCGTGTGAATGTCATCACTCTTTAGGATGTTGCTTTGAGAGGCATAAAAGAGCCTTGATCTACGATTTCGTGCCCAGTGGATCTTTGGTTAAGTATGCCCTTCGGAAAAGACCGAAGTGCAATTGTTACTTGGGATGGAAAGTTTCTCCATCAAATTGCACTTGGCATCGCTCCAGAGGTAGAGCACACCCGTCAAGCTGCCACACGAGAATTTTTGCCCCTTGATTTCAAACCTTGCTTGATCGCGATTTCATTCCATCGCTTTCGGTTTTTGGTCTCGCCAAGCTTTCCTAGGGAAACGAGAGCATGAGGTCGATGTTCAGCACGAGAGATGGTAGATGAGCTCGTGCTAATGCCACCAAATTCCTTTTTATCTTCTCCGGCGAAACCACCTTGATATTCGGAACCCACCTCATTGTCGAAGTTCACCGCTAGGACTGCAAAGAAGAGGAATTTAGAATGAAGAAGTTTATGGAACAAAGATTGCATTGGGTGAGGTTTAGCTAGTATCAAAAGCTTTTGAGATAGCTTTTTGCAACAAATTTGTGACCAAGGTTCACATGAAGAATGTGAAGGAAATCATTTAGTCTATTTGTTTGGATTCCAATTTACAGTCCATTTATTTCAAAGAAAATAAATAATTTGAAAAATATTTCCCTAAAAATAATCATTTATATCGATTAATATAATTAGTCAATGAAAAAAGTTTCATTCATTCATTTTTTTCAAATAATGTAAGCGATCATTTTTAGAGAATCTAGTTTTTTATTTTCTAAGAAACAAAGGCATGAATTGTGATTTTCAAAGCTTAAAATGTTTATCATGAAATGGCACTTTGTTTGGCATAATATATTGAAATGGTAATCGTGCCTCTATAGCTCGCCCGTGAGAACGTTACAATGATCTTAAACGTACACGATTATGGTAAATCAAAAGCATGCTAAAACTGTGCGTTCATTCCAACTTGTCCTAACATAGAATTGAAATAGCATGTTGTTGGCATGAATTGTCAATTAAGACTAATTGAAGAAATTGTAGGGCTGATTGATTGCTAAATTTGTATTGTATAATATCCCTAATTTGAGAATCAACCAGATTCTTAGTTTAAGTATTAGCCTATAATAGCTTTGGTGATTTGTTCTCTAAGAGAGAAAAACATATATGTTCATCAACATGGACTTCTTAAGCTCGATGGACTTTAATTTTGTGATACGTTGTATTAAAAAGTTTGTTCTTTTTTTTTTTTTGAACATTTTATTGGTTTTGATTTCATGAGGCTGATTAAGTTTGAAATATTTTTGCTCTGTTATTTTAAGAGACAAATGTTGGCTAATCATACTACCGATAAGTCATGCTCAAAGGCCCTTTAGATCAATAAATGTCTAATGTAAAACCATCTTGTCGAGGTCGGTGAAAATTTATCTGGACACCACTTGACAAGTTATATTCCACAAAAGTATCAAGTTTAGCCCCGCCCTCACGCCAGTGAAAATTATATTAATACACTCGACGTCTTCTTCACACCAAATGTGAACTGAAACAATGCATGAACATTGGCGGGTCCACTTTTAATAGAATGTTATATCGTCATTCCGACAATATATAGCCATTAGTAATATGTCGTCTTCCAAAGTTGGAGGACCAATCCTGTGGTTTCTCATTGATTCCTTCGGCAAGATGTTCCTTTCTTTAGATCCCTTCCTCACCCAACTGCATGTTCGAGCGACAGAATTGGCTGGCTCTGTTTTTGAGACCGTTTCAACTACGGGCTTCGAAGTCCTAGGTCTGAGAATGGATGACTATTCTTGACTCCGCCCATGGCCAACTGAAAGTTATCTCCCGATGATATATTAGATTAAGCACAACGAGAGTAGGACAGTCAAAATGGTCATAGATCCATTTTTTAACCCATATTTAATAAGCTGAGTTATTATATAGGCAAATAATGTTTAGTAAATAGATCCTAAGTGACTCATATATAAGTTTGAAATGGTAAAGCTAAAATAATTATTCCATCTATATTTTTTGACGAACTTGGATTTAGACTTCCTCTTGGCGATTTCCCCAAGTGAAGGTATTGGACTTTTGCTGCGCGCTTTTAACAAAAACATCCTACTCGATTAGGACTTGTTTCGAAAATTTCAAATTTTGGCCTTGCCAAGTTGCAGAAAAGGTGGGAGAGTGTTGCATCAATGTAAGGCACAAGAGGAACTTTAAGGTGCATTACTCTTGAACTAATCTCTAGAAATTTCAAAAGAGTCTCTCACAAGTCTAATGTCTACAGTTATAGAATGTTGGTTCTTGAAATGGTAGGTAGGAGAAATAAATCTAATGCTCAACTATCGAACATAAGCCATATGTACTTTTCAGAGTAGGTATATAGGCATCTCAAGCTAGCAACAATTGAGGGGGACTAACACACCCGAGCAGGAGATAGCAAGAAAGATTATCATTGTGAGTACATGGTGCATTCAAACTAATCATCCACATCGACCTTCAATTTCTAAGATGATAGAGATGTCGGAAGGTAGCCTCGAACTCTCACCTGTAACCACCAAAAACATATTTGACTTCTCCACCGATATCAACATATTCATTTGGATCAACCTTCACTCAAAAGCTTAAACTAATAAGTTATGGGTCAACTAAGACATATTAACTACTTTACGCCATATTAATTCTCTAATGTGGGATTTTTTAACACAACTCGCACATGCAACTCAATAATATCAATATTCAATGCAACAAGGATGGTGGTGAGCTCTTGTTCATGCCACCAAAACCCTTTCTATCTTTTCCGACGCGACCACCTTCAAATTCTGAGCACACCTCAATGTTGAAGTTCACCAATAGAGACCACGAAGAAGAGGAAGCTAGAATTTGGGATGAAGCATATGGACCGAAGATTGCATTGGGTGAGGTTTAGCTAGTATCAAAAGCATTTCACATAGCTTTTTGCAACAAATTTTGACTAGGGTTCAAATGAAGGATGCGAAGGATACCGATTGGTCTATCTGTTTGGTTTCTAATTCAATGAATTGTACCATTCAAAGCTTATGATGTTCATCTTGAATAAATTCCAATCTAGAATCGAAGTTTGGTTGTATTAAATTTGAAATAGCATTTTGTTAAGTTTGGTCATATTAAACTGAATGAAGTCCAATCTATTCCAACTTGTGCCAAAATATAGAATTGAAATGGCATGGATAAGTTTGACGGACTTTTATTTCGTGACAAATTGTATTAAAAAGCTTCTTTTCTCTTTCCAATGGGCACGATTAAGTTGACAATGAATTTGCTTTGTTACTTTAAGAGAAATGTCTGCTCATCATACCATCACCGACGAGTCACGCTCGATTGGCCTTCAGATCAATATATGTCTGACGTAAAAGAGCATTGCTGAGAAACATGAAAATTACAACACTAGACCTGCTAAGCCCATTTTTGCGAGAATAGGGTATGACTCTGGGCATGCTCACTGAGCCTTGATCTTGACACAACTGGACACAAACACAGAAATTTTTGTAGCATGGTTGATGAAATGTCGAATTGATGCACTCAACATCTTATTCACACCATAAATGAACTGAATTATTGCCTTGGTCATTAGGGTCCCGTTTCCAGAGAAAAATAATATCGACATTCTGACTAAGTCAAGCCTTAATATTATATCGTCTCACCAAGTTGGGAGGACCAATCCTGTCATTTTTGGTGCTTCCTCCGGCAAGTTGTTTGTTTCTTTAGATCCGTTCCCCTCAAACCAACCCAATTGAAGTTTCGAGCGACAATATTCCCTGGTCTGCTTTTGAGAACGTTTCAAATGCGGCTTTAAAGTCATAGGTCCGAGTCCCGATGACTATTGAATTGAGTATGAGTAGAGTCAAAAGGGAAATTTCTTCCATAATTCTACAAAGAGACGACCGATTTTTATAATAATCATCTAGCTCTTTGAATATAGGAAAGGAAGTGACCCTGAATGAGTCTCTCTGAACCAGTCACCAAGGTATTATGGAAAAGAAAGGACTCATATTGACGACAAATTTTACCAAATCAATGAATTTTCTCGCACTCTTAACCAAAAAGAGACATATCTATCACTTTCCCACTTATCAGCTTTGTCATTTTTCGTGGACATTGACTTGCAACCGAAGCATTGCAATAATATCTATCTTGAGTTCTAGCCCATCAGGGTCAACTCTCACAATTTGGTTATATTAATCGAACATTTGTCATCCAGTTTTATTATAAAAGTTCAAGGTCTTCGTCATCGTTTACATCCTCTTGCATCTAGACCTGATTCCTGATCCTCTCTCTCTCTCTCTCTCTCTCTCTCTCTCTGTGCACAAGCGCTAGATTTGCAGGGAAAAAAGAATGCAACAGCCTCACCGTATCTTCCCTGTATTGGGCCTCGGTTTCTTGAATATATTCCTGAACCTCATCCAAGCTCCAATGTCTTTCTGTGCTGATGATCCACGGTACTTGAACTGCAGCTCCACAATTCAATGCGGCGACCAGCAAGGCGTAAGCTACCCATTCTGGGGTCTGAACCGGGCGCGTTACTGTGACCTGTCACCCGAGTTCCAAATAACTTGTAACAAAAGTGCCCCAATCATCACTATCACGAACCAAAACTTCCGAGTCCTTCGCATCAATAATGCCTCGCGGGTTCTTACTGTCGCTAGGTCAGCCTACTGGTATAACCTCTGTCCCCAGTACCTGCATAATACCTCCCAAGTGGCTCCTTTCACTTACCCTTCGGATACGGTCACTGACAACCTGACCCACTATTACGGATGCCCGTCAATTTCTTCCATAATTCCAGGATCAATGATGGAATCTAGTCATTTCACTTGCACGACTAATCAGAGTAGTATTGTTGGTTATGTCTTGGTGAGGAAAGCCGGTGATCTTACCAGTGCAAACCTCACATCAAAGGATTACTTTGGGGCCTGCAATACCAGTGTTATCATTCCGGTAAACCTGTCGGCGATTCAGGACATTGAGGCAAACGTGACCCTGGACGCCCTAAAAGCAGCAATCAATCAGGGGTTTGGGATGCAGTGGCTAGATGATGACGGATTGTGTCAAAAATGTCTCAAGTCTGAGGGGCAGTTGTGGACAGGTTCAGAACTCTGGCGAATTCACCTGTTATTGCCGCGAGCGGTCCCACTCATCGAGTTGTCCAGGTATGCCCTGAATTTAATCCGCCATATTTCTGTTGAGTGTATTTACTCAAAGCATCTTACATGCTAGTTTCCCTTGGCTAAATATATTGTATTTTAGACACCACTGTTAGTTTCATGGCTTAATAAAGGCCTTCGACAATGCACAGCACCGATAGGTTCTGATAATTATTTAGCTTAGTAAATCTTGTCGTGGTTTATATATATATATAAATGTAATCGGTACAATAACTAGCGAAGAAATTCAGATGTCCTTCTACTACATCGCAGGATCAAATTCCAAGGGGGGGCCCAAAATTTTGATGATAGGTAACATTATCTTGACTAATTTCCAATTGAGAAGTTCTAGCTAGCCTAGACAAAGTATTGACTGTTTCCATTAAATTCAAATGCAGCTTTTCTGGCCGCGCTTAGTGTCTCCATGACTATCGTCCTACCGATTTGCTTTATTGGGAAGACTAACCTTTTCAAAAAGGAGAGGAGTGAAAATCACTGTGATGTTGACGAGTTCATGAGGAATCATGGGTCTCTTGTTCCAAGAAGATATAAGTACACCGATGTCAAGAAAATGACAAACTCCCTTTCCGTGAATGTTGGTCAAGGAGGATACGGTGTGGTTTATAAAGGAAAGCTTAAAGATGGTCGCCCCGTCGCAGCAAAATTCCTTAAGGAGTCCAAAGGTAATGGAGAAGAGTTCATCAATGAAGTCACAAGTATCAGCAGGACAGCCCACGTAAACATCGTCGCTCTTTTAGGTTTCTGCTATGAAAAGAATAGAAGAGCTTTGATATATGAGTATATGCCCAAAGGGTCTCTAGACAAGTATCTTCCTGGTCAAGGAGCTTCGAGTGCAACTAGTCCTCTAGAATGGAAAATCTCATACAAAGTTGCACTGGGCGTTGCTCGAGGGCTTGAGTACCTTCACCGTGGCTGCAGCACTAGGATTTTGCATTTTGATATAAAGCCTCAAAACATCGTACTCGATCAAGACTTTGTTCCGAAAATTTCAGATTTTGGCCTTGCCAAGCTGTGTATAGGGAGGGAGAGTGTTGTGTCAACGTTAGGCACAAGAGGAACCTTAGGGTATATTGCTCCTGAACTAATCTCTAGGAATTTCGGAAGAGTCTCTCATAAGTCTGATGTCTACAGTTACGGAATGTTGGTTCTTGAAATGGTAGGTGGCAGAAATAATTCTGATGCTCAACTATCAAAAGGTAGCCAAATGTACTTCCCAGAGTTGGTATATAGGCATCTCGAGCCAGACAAAGGTCTGCAATTGAGGGGAATCAACACACCTGAGGAGGAGGAGATAGCAAGAAAGATGATCATTGTGAGTATATGGTGCATTCAAACTAATCCATCAGATCGACCTTCGATTTCTAAGGTGATAGAGATGTTGGAAGGTAGCTTCGACCTCTTGCCTATACCACCAAAAACCTATTTGACTTCTCCACCAGTATCGCCGAAACATTTCGAAACAACCACATCGTCGTCATCAGTGTTCATCAACAGCAAGGGCCAGGAGGTGGAGAAACTGTGATTTAGGTAGAAAAGAGAATACCAACATGGCAACATCTATAGCAAAATAGCAACCGAATCTCCTTACGTAGCTAGCGTTCGCGTATTTAGCTTGAAATTAAAAGCAATTTGCAGATTATGTACATGGGAAAGTGCAAATGTTGGCCCTTAGACACATATTCAAAAAAAAAAAAAAAAAAAAAAAAAAAACTATGGCGCACCTTTTTCGCCATCGGAACTCACATAACATATCCTCCACACTTGATCTTAAAAGTTTCGTCGACCACAAAATCCTCAATCGGCATGAAAAGAAATCAATACAGCTCAAAAAACTTGATCTCAAATTGTTTGATTGTTGCAGTCTTAAGCACCTTCCAGAGTTCAAAAATGCCCACTATCCGCTGAAACCAGAAGAACTTGATGAATGCAAACACCTGTATTTTAAACTCTCTAAATGTTAATGTCGCAGAAAAACAAGCGATCAAAACAGCAAAGTATATATATCAAGGGAATTAATTGGTCATTGGTTTGATTGATGAGACCTCCACGGGAAGAGTAGTTTATAACTGCACTCGAATCACTCAAATCTTCTATGTGTTTTCCATCCATAATTAAATTTAGGGTGTGTTTGGTAATGTTTCTGTTCAAAAATTGTTCTAGGGAACAGAAATAGAAAAACTATTTCTATTCCGGGGAACAATTTTTTAACGTAAGAACGTGTTTGGTAAACGTGTTCCTAGAATAGAAAAAGAACAAAACACGTTTGGTAAATTTGTATTTTTTTTTAAATTCTTTTAATTTTTTAATATTGTTATTGTATTTTTCTTTTTTTCTTATTATTTTTTTTCCTTCCTTTTGGCCGGTCGCCGACCTCGGCCATGGCCGGCGACCGGCCGACGAGGGCCGGCGGCCTCACCCAGCCACGGCGGAGGCCGACGCGAGGTCGGCCTCGCCTTGGTTGGGCGAGCCCGGTCACCTGCCTAAGGCGAGGCCGAGCCTCGCTGCAGGGGCCGGCGGCGCTCCGGCGAGGTCGCCGGCCCTCGACGACAGGTCACCGGTCATGGCCAAGGCCAAGACCGGCCAAAAGAAGAAAAGAAAAAGAAAAGAAAGATAAGAAAATAAAGAAGAGAGAGAAAATTTGTTTCTTCAAAGTGTTCCGTAAAAAGTTTTTTTTTTGTTTTTTGTTTCTTTTGCCAAATTTGTTCCTGCGAACAAAAAAATAGATTTGGAACAAAAACGCAAACAAACGCGTTTGCTTCTTTTTTTGTTCCTGGAACAAAAAAACAAGATTTCTGTTCATAAACAAAAAAAATACAAACAAACACACACTTAGTAACCCATACAATGTTTAGCCCTCGTAATTCCTCTTAAAAGAATTTCTCAATCTTTCAAAAGAATTAACACATCTTACCACAATATTTATTGGCTTCAAAACACTTGCAATTTCTTCAGGATGTCACCAAAATGCCGAAGAATTGATTGTTTTGGAGCCAAAGGTCCTACTCTAGTGTGCTAAAATCAAAACCCACACCTATTTGGATGCAAAATAGGAAATCCCTCTTAACTGGCTTGAACTAAATCTACTCCAATTAAGAATCCAACTCATGTAAAGTATTTCAATAGTTGCTTACTTGTTCACACGTCAAATACACAAATCCTATTTATTTGAAATTTCTATTGGAATCGGATTCCTTCATGGATTCAAATTTGAAACATGTTCTCAGATTAATAAAGAAGACAAACAAAGTGCGATAACTTTTTTTTAACCACTTGATTACTATAAATTCTAACAAACATTTACTTGAATGTCAAAACTTTTTAAAAAGTTTACCTAAGTACTGAAAATTTGACGTTGTATAGCACTTGCATTAAATGTTATCAAATGGTTATGGCACTCAGACAATCTAAGAACTCGACAAACATGATGAAGAAGATAGAGATAGTGGAGAAATTGACAGACATGATGACAAAGCATATTCATTTGGCAAAGCTCAAGCTTTGCTTGAGCTCAATTAGCATCCGTCGGGGTAATGGAAGAGTAGCATGAATGATGATTACTATGATTTGGTTTCAAAAGTCGAGCCAAGATAAAGAATTGTTAAATTATACCTCAAGTTTGAGCTTACGTGTGAAACCCAATTGGAGTTGGATGATGTAAATCAACATTATTAACTGAATCCTCTTTTGTTGTTGAAGAATTGTTACTGTGGCATTATCTATTAATCTTAAGAAGACGCAAAGTGGACATCTACTCAAGAAAGTCATGAGTTTGAATCTTCGGTGGGGTCCAGGTGAAAGTTGTTATTGTTGACCCCTACAAAAGGAAGATTATAATGGCACACAAAAGTTAATGGATTCGTTCAACGATTGGATAATGACACAAATACTCTTTGAATTTTAATCTAATATATAATATGATCCCTAAACTTTAAATTTATTTAATATGGTCCATGAACTATTGTCCAATAAATAAGTAATCCTGAATTTTTAATTTGTCAATGTGATCCATGAACTTTTGGTATATGTTTAATTTAGTCCCTAAACCGTATGAAAATTTTCAATATTATCCCTAAACTTAAATAAATTGAAGAATAACATTGAACATTTTCTTATAATTTAACATTGAAAATTTTCTTATAGTTTTAGGACTAAATTAAATATGTATCAAAATCCTAGGGACTATATTGAATAAATTAAAAGTTCACGGACTACATTAAACAATAGGCTAAAGTTTAGGACCACATTAAATAAATTGAAAGTTGAAAGATCATATTGCAAATTGGGCCAAAGTTCAAAAACCATTTATATCATTTATTCTTCAGCAAAAGTTGTAAAAGAGCCGTTGACTTAATTGCAAAATCCTATCATTTTTGTTAGGAGTATATAGCATAAGCCTAATACTTTTATTTAGTGAGATCATCAGGGAAGAGCCCAAATTTAAGCCCATCAACATATCCATTTGGACCAACCTTCACTTAAAAGCTTAAGTTAATGAATTATGAGCGAACTAGGATATATTAATTGCTTCATACTACACCGATCCTCTAATGTGGGACTTTTTTGCACAACTCCACATGCAACTTAACAATGTTAATGTGCAAGACGGATGGTCGGTGAGCTCTTTTCTATCTTCGCCGGCGAGACCCCCTTCATATTGTGAGCGCACCTCATTGTTGAAGTTCACTGATAGTGACTACAAAAAAGAGGAAGCTAGAATCTGGGATGAAGCACATGGAACAAAGATTGCATTGGGTGAAGCTTAGCTAGTATCAAAAGCATTTTACATAGCTTTTTGCAACAAATTTTGACTAACGTTCATATGAAGGAGGTGAAGGTTATCAATTGGTCAATCTGTTTGGTTTCTAACTCAATGAATTGTAATATTCAAAGCTTAGGATGTTCATCTTGAATAAATTCCAATCTAGAATCGAAGTTTGGTCATATTAAATTGGAAATAGCATAAATTTGTTCATATTAAAGTGAATGAATTTCAATCTATTCCAACTCGTCCTAAAATATAGAATTGAAATGGCATGGATTTCTTAAGTCTGACGGGCTTCTACTTCATGATGGATTATATTAAAAAGATTCTTTCCTTTCTCTTTCCTATGGGCATGATTAAGTTGACAATGGATATGCTTTGTTACTTTAAGAGACAAAAGTCTGCTCATCATACCTTCACCGATGTGTCACGCTCAATTGGCCCTCGACATGTAAATGTCTGACGTAGAAGAGCAATGCTGAGGTACGCGAAAACTAATTCGGACATCATTCGACCTGCTAAGCCCGTTTTCCTGATAATAGGGGTTTGGCTTTGGGCATGCTCTCTGAGCCTTGATCTTGATAAGACTGGACACAAACATATGAAGTTTTGCAGCATGGTTGATGAATTTGTCTATTAAATACACTCGCCACCCTTTTCACACCATAAATGAACTGAAATAATGCCTTGGTCATAGGGTCCCCTTTTGATTAGAAAAAAAAAATTATATCGGCTTTCTGACTATGTCAAGCCATTAATTTTATATCGTCTTACCAAGCTGGGAGGACCAATCCTGTCGTTTTTGTTGCTTCCTCCGACAGGTTGTTCGTTTCTTTAGATCTGTTCCTCTCAAACCAACCCCACTGATGCTTCGAGCGACAAAATTGGCTGGTCTACTTTTGAGAATGTTTCCAATGCGGGTTCGGAGTCATAGGTCCGAGGACTGATTGTTGGGAAGAACTGGGCAATAATTTACCGAGAATTAGGTCTAATTTAGGATCAATTTCTCCTTCAAAACTAAACCAACCAAAATCGACTTAATCCCAACAACAACCAGCAATATATAATACTAAAATGATGAGGAGACAAAACCAATGACAACACAAAGATTTAATGTGGAAACCTAACGCTAGAAAAATTATGAACTGCTCGAAAACTTCCAATAATCATTAAAAATAGTAGAATACATAAAGTATTACTCTAGTCATGCACTAGAAGTACACTAGAAGCTCAATATCGAAAATATAATCATTTTTACTTACCACAAAGCTGGATTAATATAAATGAAATAAGAAAGCTCTAGCCGTAATTGGAAATTTCAGAGGAAAGGAAGTTCTCAAGGAACGAAACCAATCAACTCATAAGGCCTCTATCTCACAAACAACGTATTCAAATTTCAGCTAATTTCATCAACGTTTAGCCTTCGAATCGAGACCACAAAATCTCAAGCGTCTTCTTTTCCTCCGTGTGCTCTCTCTCGGTGAAGGCACTCTTTTTTTTTTTTTTTTTTGGCTCTCTCTCTCTCTCCCTTCCTCTCCTGACTCTCACGTGCGTACTCACGCTCGAAGCAGCACTCGCTCATTTCTTTCGTTTTTTGGCTTTTGACTTTATGAATTTTTTTTTCTTTTATCTAATGTCAGCTGGGCCCCACGAGAGGCCGACCCAGCCAACACTGATGAGTATTGAATTGCGTATGACTCGTGTCGAAAGTGAATTTCTTCCATAATTCTACAAAGAAACGGCCGAATCGTATCATGGTCAACTCGCTCTTTGAGCAGACGATAGGCAATGGACGTCAGGGAATTCTCTTTGATCCAGCAATTAAGGCATTATGGAAAAGAAAGGACTCAGATTGATGACAAATATATGAATTCTCTCTCTTTACCCAAGCCAAGAATAGACATTCTCTCTTTCCCACTTTCCAGTTTTGTCATTTTCTTTGGACATTGGCCTGCAACTGAATATTGCAATAATATCTATCTGGGGGAGTTCTTGTCCACCAGGGTCAACTCTCACAAATTGGTTATATGACGATTTGGTTACATTAATCGAACATTTCTTATCAAGTTCTACTATTGAAGACAAGGTCCACAAGATTTTTAACATTCTCTTGCATCTGGACCTGAGTCCTGATCCTCCTCTCTCTCTCAGGTCCTGATCCTCCTCTCTCTCTCTCTCTCTCTCTCTCTCTCTCTCTCTCTCTGCATGCGCACTAGATTTGCAGGAAAAAAAGGAATGCATCAGCCTCTCCGTATCTTCCCTGTATTGAGCCTCTGTTTCTTGAATACATTCCTGAACCTCATCCAAGCTCCAATGTCTTTCTGTGCTGATGATCCGCGGTACTTAAACTGCAGCTCCACAATTCAATGTGGCGACCTGCAAGGCATAAGCTACCCGTTCTGGGGTCTCAACCGGGCGCATTACTGTGGCCTGTCGCCCGAGTTTCAAATAACTTGTGACGAAAGTGCACCAATCATCACGATCACGAACCAAAACTTCCGAGTCCTTCACATCAATAGCGCCTTGCGGGCTCTTACTGTCGCTAGGTCAGCCTACTGGTATAACCTCTGTCCCCATTCCCTGCATAATACCTCCCGAGTGGCTCCTTTCACTTACACTTCGGATACGGTCACTGACAACCTGACCATCTATTACGGGTGCCCATCGAATTCTTCTAAAATTCTAGGATCAATGATGGACTCTAGTCATTTCACTTGCAAGACTAATCAGAGTAGTACCGCTGGTTATGTCTTGGCGAGGAAAGCCGGTGATCTCACCAATGCAAACCTCGCATCCATAGAGGATTACCTTGGCACCTGCAATACCAGTGTTATCATTCCAGTAAACCAGTCGGCAATTCAGGACCTCGAGGCTAACGCGACCCTGGACGCACTGAAAGCAGCAATCAATCAAGGGTTTGGGATGCAGTGGCTAGATGATGACGGTTTGTGTCAAAAATGTCTCAAGTCTGGGGGGCAGTGTGGACAGGTTCAGAACTATGGCGAATTCACCTGTTATTGCCGCGAACAGTCCTACTCATCGAGTTGCCCAGGTATGTCCTGAATAAAATCTGCCATATCTCTGTTGAGCGTATTTACTCAAAGCATTTTACATGCTAGTTTCTCTTTGGCTAAAATTATTGTACGTTAGACACAACTGTCAGGTTCATGCCTCAATAAAGGCCTACGACAATGCACAGCCCTGAGAGGCTCTGCTAATTATTTAGCTTAGAAAATCCCGTCGTCTTTTTTTTTTTTTTAACAAATGCAATCGGTACAATAACTAGAGAAGAAATTCAAATATCCTTCTACTGCATTGCAGGATCAAATTCCAAGGGGAGCCACAAAATTTTAATGATAGGTAACTTCATCTTGACTAATTTCCACTGAGAGCTCTAGCTAGCCTACGTAGAGTATTGAATGTTTCCGTTAAATTCAAATGCAGCTCTTCCAGCCGTGCTAAGCGTCTCCGTGACTATCATCGTACTGATTTGCTTCATTAGGAAGACTAAGCTTTTCAAAGAGGAGAGGACTGAAAATCACTATGATGTTGACGAGTTCATGAAGAATCATGGGTCTCTTGTTCCACGAAGATATAAGTATACCGATGTCAAAAATGACAAATTCCCTTGCGGAGAATCTTGGTCGAGGAGGGTACGGTGAGGTGTATAAAGGAAAGCTTAAAGATGGTCGCCCCGTTGCGGTGAAATTCCTCAAGGAGTCCAAAGGCAATGGACAAGAATTCATCAATGAAGTCACAAGTATTAGCAGAACAGCCCATGTAAATGTTGTCGCTCTTTTGGGTTTCTGCTATGAAAAGAACAGAAGAGCTTTGATATATGAGTACATGCCCAATGGGTCTCTGGACAAGCATCTACCTCGTCAAGGTACTGCGAGTAGAACTAGTCCTCTTGAATGGAAAATCTTATACCAAGTTGCGCTAGGCATAGCTCGAGGGCTTGAGTACCTTCACCGCGGCTGCAGCACAAGGATTTTGCATCTCGATATAAAACCTCAAAACATTCTACTTGATCAGGATTTAAATCCGAAAATTTCAGATTTTGGCCTTGCCAAGCTGTGCAAAGGGGGGGAGAGTGTCATATCAATGTTAGGCACAAGAGGAACATTTGGGTACATTGCTCCTGAAGTCTTCTCTAGGAATTTCGGAGGAGTCTCTCACAAGTCTGATGTCTACAGCTACGGAATGTTGGTTCTTGAAATGATAGGTGGGAGAGATAATTTTGATGCGCAACTATCGAACGGTAGCCATATGTACTTCCCCGAATTGGTATATAGGCACCTCGAGCCAAGCAAAGGTCTGCAATTGAGGGGGATCAACACGCCCGAGGAGGAGGAGATAGCAAGAAAGATGATCACCGTGAGTATATGGTGCATTCAAACTAATCCATCAAATCGACCTTCGATTTCTAAGGCGATAGAGATGTTGGAAGGTAGCCTTGACCTCTTGCCCATACCGCCGAAACCCTATTTGACTTCTCCACCGGTATCACCGAAACATTTTGAAACAACCACATCGTCGTCATCAGTGTTCATCAACAGCGAGGACCAGGAGGTGGAGAAACTGTGATTTTAGGTAGAAAACAGAAAACCAACATGGCAACATGCATAGCAAAATAGCAACCGAATCTCCTTACATAGCTAGTGTTCGCATCTTTAGCTTGAAATAAAAAGCGATTTGCAGATCATGTACGTGAGAAAGTGCAGAGTGTTGGCCATTGCACACATATTCCAAAAAAAAAAAAAAAATTACTATGGTGTACATTTTTCTCCCACAAGTCAGATCTGCACAGCTACGGGATGTTGGTTCTAGAGATGATAGGTGGAAGAAGTAAAATGACCACAAGTCGGACAGTAGCAAAATGTACTTCGCCGACATGGTATATAGGCACTTGACCCAGACAAAGGTCTACAATTGGATGGTATCACCACAGAAGAGGAGGAAGATAGAGCGAGAAAGATCATCATCATCATCATATGGTGCATTCATGCAAATCCATCTGATCGTCCCTCAATTTCAACGGCGATAGAGATGCTTGAAGGCAGCCTCGAACTCTTGCCTATGCCACCGAAGCCAGCCTCGTCTTCTCCAATAGTATTGCCAAGAAATTTTGCAATAATCACCCCGTCAGGGACGTTCACCAATAGCAAGAGCCACCAAAGGCAAGAGCCACAAGGAGGAGAGAACTATGCATCGGTACGAAACCAATAGCAGCTTGCATCTCATCGTACTGGGAATACGACCGTCAACTGTCATTTCCGCCTGGAAGATTAGAAATCCCTTTGTTTCGGAAGGCCAAAGTTCCGGAGCTATGGCTTCAACCCCATTTATTCTCATGCAATCACATTGCTTCTTTGAATCTTAATTGGTAGACTGATACAATCTGAGCAATTGTCGTAATTTTTATTTTTACGTTAACCAAGCTGTTCAAAGTGGCCTCGACCGTAACAGAAACAACTCCAGATCTTGTCTGCCCATTGACACCTCTCTAGATAATTTCTCTCAAGACGAGAGGTGAAATGGACCAAGAAAGTGTGATGGTCTTGGGCCACATAATTCAGAGGTACTCGGCACTCGCCATATCAAAGATAACAAAGTGTAACACATGTTATTGTCAGAATTCACTATGATGACATCACTAATGTTACAAATTTGGCAAGACCACGTAATTTTTGTGGTGCATCCGAACCGATTTGTCCGAGCATCGTCAATTTCCAAGGTTACTGAAATGTTGGAAGGAAGCTTTTTACTTTTTCTATGGAAGAAACTAGAAATATCATCTTGGAAGGAAACCCTGAACTCTTGCAAGTACCACCTATCTCAGCCCTGTCATATTTAACCATAAGCACCAAATCATTTTTAAGGATCATCATTATCATTAATGCTCGAAAGTAGCAACGCATACAGGAGTTAAAGGCCACAGCACAGAGGAAAAGATAAGAGTTATACGCACTATATTAGGAAACAATGTGCATGCAAAACTACCAAGTTTACACGTATTTCCTGAAAGTATACTTATAAACTGGCCAAAAGTGTCTTCCGCAACAGCAAAAACTATTAGTGGAAGAAAAACGAGGAAACTAGCAATTAGCTGTTTCATTTTTCTAATGACCACAGATTTTTCTCTAGGTTCTCTTCGCCCAATTCGACGGCAGATCCATTAGTAAACAGGAGCTGGTATTGTTCACCCAGATGGATGCCTTGGGATAATTCAAATGACATCTGACAGAGAGATGGTACGTGAAACAGATCGACCTGATTCTGATACACAAAGGAAGTGCTATTACTTGTCGCTAGTTTCTCCACAGATGAATATGAAAGAAGCCATTACCTCACACAGAGAAAACACCACACCATAGCATGCAGTGGCTATCGCCTCATAGACCCATAGTATCAACTATCTTAACGCCCATTTCAATGGTTGGAGTTAGAGAAAGCTATTAATTCCATCTCAATAACTCTGTTTATACAGCTTGATTGACATTAGGTGTCTTGTCAATGAGAGCAAAATCACTTAGCAATGCCACAATCACTAAGAAGGAAAAGAAACAGAGAAAAGAGAGATTCTAGTGATGCTGGGAGATATAACAAGCTCCAGTATATATCTGTATTGTGAATGGTTAAAGGGTAAATTAAAGATAAACCTGAAGGGGTCAATGCCATTTGATCACAACCTTCCAACCGCCCTTATGTTAGCTGGAGTGAATGACTTATTAACTGGCAAGTGAAGCACTAGGCTCAGAGGCTCCACTGTACTCGTAGACCCAACAATCCAACCCAGGTGATTAGTCCGAAAAGCATGCCCTTCATATTCCTGAAGTACAGAGCCGTGCATAGATCTAAATGCAATTTAACATGGAGCAAAGAAAAGTACAGGAAATTGGAAAATGAGACATAGTTGTAAATAGGATTCTTAGTTTTATTCAGTCACTTACACTTGCTTCCCCATCCACACTTCAAAATAGAACAAAAATATTCAATTATAAAATGTCATTAGACCTATCAAAGCAAATGGAATCTAGATAACGATAATTTTTTAGAATCCACATTAGCACTACATTTTTTCTTAGTTCCATCAAGGAATGATTCATGGACTTAAACAATGTACTGAGGTATATTTTGTGCCACGCAACATCTCTCATCTTTCAACCAAGAAATTGAAAAGATGGCACTTTCCTAAAGTGAAGTATTTGATTCATTACACTGAAATTTCTCTCAGATGTTCCGTAAATTCTTAATGGGTTCAAGGGGCAAAGGCTCTAAAGTTAATAGTTCAGAGTGAAAAGTTGCATAAAGTGAATTGCTTGCAGAGGGGCTGCAGGCACTTTATGGTGAATCTACCAGAATATGGCAATGTCCCTGTAGTTTAGTGTCTTAAGTGCCAAATTTGCCATGAATTAGGAGGCTAAAGAGAAAATTTCCCCCGGATTTTGATTATTCTGAAAGTGCGCTTTCGATGGCATGTCCAATAAAAAGATGGGAAGTCCAGTGCAAATGTTAAGAGCCATACCATTGTCTTTGCATGCTTACCTGGATATAATGAGCTCTGCCGTAGGAGGCCCCAAGTAACAAAATCAGGCACCATGGAGTTTGTGCAATCTGCTGCCCTCAGTTCCACTTCCACTCAAAAGAAGTCAAGCAACCAGATTGTACAAGGAATCCCAAATGATGGATGAGAACCTTCATAATTCATTTCATGCCACAAAGGAATCCTTGTGCATTTCGTGTACTGAAAATCACAGAAATGCCCTTTATGATGATTTACAAACTTCATCATATTCTGTCTTTATTGTCCCCGCTGATCTTTTAGTTCTGCCTACAAATTTGTCCAGAAAGCATCCCATTAATTACACTTATAAGAAGTAAAACCAGATAAATCCCATCTACGCAGAAGAAAGTCAAAATGTTGCTTTATTAAACCTTAATATGATGCTAGCACAAGAATTGAGCAAACTATATCATTACAAACACTTCAACATTTACCAGTTTCAGTTGCAAGTCAGAGATCTTCCGTTGCTTCTGATTTGCAAAAAACTTCAGTGACTGAGAAAAAAAGAAGCTTCAACCTCAATACATGCAGCTAAATACGTGCCACCAAGAAAATGATGACATAAATCCAGAAATGAAATGGTTGGTTCAGAAAGGTGGATCTTCACTTACACCAAATCGCTGCATTTCAAGAGATCGCAGAAGTGCTTTTCTTTTTGTTAGTAGATGCTCTGTTGACAACTTTACAGGACGCTTGTAGTTTTTGCCACGGTATATGATTATACCATGGCCATGCTTCAGCTTGTCAACTGAAACTAAAATCCCACCGGTTTCTGCTTCGAGCAGTTTTGCAGTACACATGACCTGTGGATATGCCCTCTGCATAGAAATGACCTTGACCACTTCTCTATGCTTCCAGTGCTGATGCATTGCTTCAATAACACCATCAAAGACACCACGCCTTCCTGAAGACGGTATGAATAAAACGACTAAGAGGACTGAAAAGATCAGTACTGCAAGAAACTAATGATCTTCTAATCAACGGATTGTTTACAAAGATTCAGCCTCCATTTTCAGTTCTAATGAGCAAATGAATGAATTAGAAGCCTAGCTGTGGTGGCATGATTGTTTGACAAATCAACAGATCAGTCCAACCATGAGACTTGCAGAAGTACTAGCATGTGATAACAGTCAAACTTGAGTCATTTTTCATTTTTTCCAATATATGAGGTCAAATACGGCATTCCCAGAGCAAAAGAAGAAGGGAAACTCGGATGATAACACAAGTAATTGTTTTTCTCACCCAGCACTAAACTACCGTCCATTTTCAGTCCTATCTTCCTCAAACATTCTTTTTCCTCTTCTGTCATCATCTCTTTGTCTATGTCCTCCTTGGCAGGTCTCCATCCAGAATTCAACTTTGACAGCTGTTTTGCTGACTTGCTCATCTTACTTTTAAGCTGCACAGACACCATTCATGTTATCACAAACGGCATGCCAAAGAGAATTAAGGCAATAGCTGTGGACCTTACAATGAAAAGCTTGTGCTGCTCCTGTCGTAGCTCCTTCTTTAGTCTTTCTATTTCAGCCACCCCTCTGATATTGACCTCCCCCACTCCTCTTATCTGCTCCTGAAAATCTGTCTGGATTTTAAGGAATTCTGATAGCGTTCCCATGGAGCAAGCCTTTGCCAATGGCTCATTTGCTACAGCTAATCTTTCAGACGCCTTTATTCTTGCATCTTCCTCAATAACTTGGCATTCTCTCAGCTCCAATTCCCTCTTCACTATTGAACTTGTAAGTGTTTGAGGAAGAAAGTCCTTGCCTCTATGAAGTATAATGTAAAACTTGTTTCGTAGCAGCAGAATCCCTCCAGTGAGACACTGCAATGTTCTCCAAGATGTGACTGGAGATGTCTATCATTTATTTTAGCAGAATGCACAGTTATTTATGACTCACCTTGAGCTCATATGCCATTTGCTCATTGTTAGTGTTAGGTACACCCCACTTCACCGCAATCTTGGCTATAAGACTCTTCTCCCATAATTTCGTAATTGCAGCAGCTAACCCTTGCAATTTCCTGTTTCTCCCTTCAATATGAAGAAGCAACAACAACCAAAAACCTTAAACACAGCCACCTCATGCTGGTGCACAATGCATCTAGCAAATTGCATGTTACTGGATAACTATCATCATGCATCAATTGAATGTTCATTTACCATAAAGTGTTGATGCAGCTTAAAATAACTGAAGAAGCTCTTGAAGAAACTTAGCTGGCTTACCAACATTTCAGGTGATCATATAAATTTTGAAGTTAGCAAGTCAAGAGGAAAGAATATTCAATTAGATCTTCTGCCCTTCACCAACTAAACAAGACCAACTAAGAATCAACTATCCTCTTTACAACAATATAAGATGTCCCTTGTTGAAATTTATTTCTGGAAAACAAACGAAGAGTTACTAGGAAGATTTTCATACCAAGGACAAAATGAGTTGGTAATGGGTGAGCAAGCTTCCTTAAATATGTTAACTCATCATCAGTGAGCTTTGGCCGTTCATTTGGGGGACAGAGTCTTAGCGGGGGACTAAAGCCAGGTACCACTTCTGGAAGCAAATCAGCATCTACAGGCAATGGCTTGTGCATCCACCAGTCAACAAAGCGAGGACCCAAGCCATCCAGCAATCTATCAGTTTCCCTCTCATACAGTGAACCATTGATTGACTCAGAACAAGCTTTATAGTCTATTAAAATGGCAGTAGACCGCCTTTGTCCATCCTCTCCTTTCATCTTCTCATCCAGAATACGTTGATTATCTTTCAACGGAGTTATAGACATGACATGTTTAGGGTTAGACTGCACGCAGACGAAGGAAAGTCTTTCTTGACCATTAGCTGGGATGTGGTCCTTCTCCTGAAAGACTTTATAGGGATAGTGGATTCCCCTGTATAAGACAAGAGTGTCTTTTTTCCTCCAAATAACCAAGCCGCCAGTCTTCATCTATTCACAAGAAACAATCAAGGAATCAACCATGGGAAGCTTCCCTTCATCGTACATAACTGGAAAACATAACCTAGATAAGGTAATGGCAACAATGAGAAAGGGGGTTCAAACTTTCTAAATATTTTTTCGTTTCTATCGTAACAGTCTAAACTGTATACCAGCAAATTAAACAGAGGCATAAGGAAAATCAACAGTGCAAATTATTTCATTTGAACAGTGTCATCCCAGTTATGGCTCATGAATTACTCCACCAAAGGTTCAGAATGTGTTACTCCACCAACATTCCAGCCAAAGAAGTGAGATGTGTCAGTAAGGAGATGATTGACATACGAGCAGAGCGGGAGTGAGTACTTTGGTCTCTTTTTTCCTCTCTTTCTCTGTTCAAAGAGAACAAAACCATACGCACGCACAATCCAGACAATGCCCCAGACTGTATGATTTCTAAAGCAACACCAAATTATAAATTCAAAAAAAAAAAAAAAAAAAACATGAATCTTTTGTTCCATAACACCTTGTTAGTTGATGTCAATGAGCCACTGTCTAATCACAAGGAAGAAAGGAAGCCATCAAGATTCAAGAGCAACGAATGCACTCTGACTCATCATGTTGCCCAACCTCATGCACAAGCAAGCAGTCAGGAATATTAAGAACAAGCTCAGATATTCCAATCCCCCATTTTAACCAACAATAGCTTTAAAATTTTACAAGTCACGTTCCAAAGCTTCTGATTCCGCATCACCGGAGGACCACAGCAAGATATCGAGACAACGAAATCTCATCAAGGGGGACAGGAAAGTGAAAGAACCTGGAGGATTTCTTGAGCTCTGTCCATGTTGCGGCACAGAGGGACATCGAATTTCACCATGGCCAGCTCGTTCCTCCTCCAAGTCCACTTAATCTCATCCACAACCGCCTGGGACACTCCAATCTTCTTCACCTTCACCCACTTCCGCAGCTTCGCGGCCTCCTTCCTCAGCCTCCCCAGCAACTCCTTCTCGAGGCTCAGTTCCGCCACGTCCGCCGCCTTCTCCGCCTTCGCCCTCCCCAACACCGCCTTCTCGCCTTCCCTCACCCACGGCATTTTCCCGCCAAAACCCGACCGCGCTCCTTCCGCCCTCAACGGCTCCAGACAGAGCCCGAACTCGACCTCCCCCGATTCGTTCCCACCTCCGCCCGCCTCGCCCCTCCCCGCGAGCTTCTCGATGCTCTGCACGATCTTCCGCACCGCCTTGTTTCCTCTGACGCCGCTGGCCCGGTCGAGGAGAGCCCGATCCGACTTCTCGGGGTTCCGATCGCCGGAGCCTCTGTTGCCGCTCCGAGGCCTCGAGAGGTCCAAGACCTCGCGGGGCGGGACGAGGAGAGGGCCTCTCATCCACGGGGCCGTGGGCATCCTGACCGGATCGCTCGGCCGCGAGCCGGGGTCGATGGAGACGGAGGAGTCCGGGCTTCTCGTGGGGTGATGCTCCCCCATTGCTACCCTGGAAGAAGAAGAAGAAGAAGAAGAAGAAGAAGAAGAAGAAGAACTCGTCGCGCTTGGGGAGGAAGAAGCGAGAAAGCGCGGCTTGTTCGTGATCGTGAATGCGGGAGGAGAGAGGAAAAGGGTGGCCGCCATGGCTACGGAGCGGCTGAGGTTCTTTCTCCGGTGAGCTTTCGCGCGCTGCGAGCGCGGTCGCGGGACGCCTTTCGGTTCGGTCTCTGCGAGTGCCAGCGCGAGATATTTCGAGTGGGAAGCTCGACGGGAGGACGTCGATTCCCACGGTGCCCAGGATGGGGATTGTTCTGGTGTACTTGATAATAATTTTATTTTCGAAAATAATTTTTAATCATTTAATAATTTTTTATTCGGTTTCTGAAAATAATTTTTAATATTTTAAGGTATTTAATACAGTCCAAAATATATATTCTCAATATAAAATTACATTTGATATCGTTTTAAAATTTTTAATCCAAATCATTGTTGTTAATTTTTTATTATTTTTTCCTTTTTTTACTTTTATTTCTCTTCTTTTTCGAGCTTTTGGTCGATCGTTGACCTTAGGATGACCGACGACTAACCAAACGAAAGCTAATGAGGCGAGCCTCGTCAATTGAGTCTTGCCCAGCCAGGCAAGGCTTGCCGGTCGACAAGGGAGGCCCGAGCAAGACCTATTGAGCCTCTAGGGTGGCGAGGCAAGCCTCCAACGAGTTTGCTGAATTTCACCCAGCCAATAGTCAACAACCAACGATGATGGACTGCGGCAGCAAGGGTAGATGAAGAAGAAGAGAAAAAGGAAAAAAGAAAAAAAAAAGATTGATTTGATTCAAAAATTGTTCCCGAAAAAAAAAATAACTTTTTTTAACTTACTGATTCTATTCTAAATCTATTCTATTCTAAATCTATTCCCATGAATAAAAAATTTACCAAGCGAAATTCTCACGGAACACCTCCCTCTATTTCATGGGCTTGCGATTTTCATTTTTTGCCTACTCAATATCAAATATCCAATGCACTTTATGATACTGGCTTTTTGGCTTCCTCCATATGCCTTGCGAATCTATGATATTTTTTTAGGCAGGGAGATTCTTTAGCCGGATTGATCCCGGGGGCACAATGCCTGACAGAGAACTCCAATCGGCATTCCGTATGACCTTGAGATTTTACAAGTCCGGCTCTTGGAACGTTCCGAGACTAGTTCAGCGTTGTAGCATGCTCCCGGATAGGGATGACAGAGGCACTTGTACCACAAAAATAAATGCATCAGGGTGCAGTAAGGCAATCGAAGAAGAGGTTCGTGAATAGACCGTGCTCCTTGTTGGAATCAGAACCCTGTCATTCTCGCTCATTCGTAGGGAAAGAAAGCTAGTGAACATGTCAAGATATTCCAAGTTCATCTCCACTCCAGTAGCCCTTCATCATGCCAGACTCATTTACATTACCATCCAGGCTCAGAGCATTTTCCCCTTTTCTTCTTCCCTAAATTTTCGGTCCAGGCAAGCAAAAATCTCGTTTTAAACTGCGATTCATTTCATCGGTTCTCCTATCCCCATCACAGCACCTGAGGAAAGATTCCATCTTATTTTGACGTCGTTTGAAAATCAGCCAATCCAACAGTTCAACTAAATACATGAGGTTCCGCTCAAGAGATACAACGATGAACAGAGTTGTCATCTGCTACCCAGATTATTCCTTCTCAACCCACCACAATGTGTCCTGGAATTAGAAGTCAGTACTCAATCCCAAAAAAAGAGCAAAACAGAGCCTCTTGACGACTGATTTGAGATACAACATAGAAGAACATCTTAAGTGAAGGAAAATCCAGTATGTCCCTGGGTCAAGTACTGAATGAAAATGGAAATGCTATCTGCTGGATAAGAAGAGAGTAACCATACTGGCGCGATCTCCTTGGATGTGTAGTTACAGAAGAAATTGTCCGCATTGATCAAGTTGACGGGTTAAGAGCACGTTCAATTTCCTCCAGGGATCTTCCCTTCGTTTCCACAACGTTACCAGCTATATACAAGACAGCAAGGAGACAGATGGCCGCGAATCCCAGGTACACTGAGCTGATTCCATACTTGTTCACGAAACTCAAGAAAAACAACCCGATCACAAAGTTGGAGATCTGGCAGATAAGAAATTCCCTTAGTCTCACGAGGATTGTGCAGGTGAGAGCATAGAACTTATTTTCAGTAGAATGTGAATCCATTTTGTTGTTTACAGTTGTAAATCGTTACAAGAGTAAGTTATTTAAATGAAAGATAATCCAGAAAACAGCGATAGTGACCATGAAGACGTGATCAAGTTTGTCAAACTCACCCAATGCATGCCAAGTGATAAAGAGACGGCTTTTGCTCTGATTCTAGAGGCAAATATCTCTGGTAGAAGCAGTGCAGGAACAGGTCCAGCACCAAGAGAGAATGACAAGACATACCTAAGAAACAGAATCAAAGTAAAATTGATGTAACAACTCATAAAAGAAAATGAAGCCCACAAACTTTGCTAATCAAATAAGAAAACTCACAGCACAGTTCCAACTACTGCAAGAGGGCCAGCATAAGGTGCCAAGACTTTCCAGGTAAAGGACAAGGAAAGAAGCAACATGGAAGTAGCCTTCAAAAAAGGGGGAAAAATATAAGCATTTAACCAATAGGGAAAGATTCAACCAAAAATAAATAATAAATAAAAACCAATAGGGAAAGATGGAAAAAAGACCCAAAAGAGGAGATTATATCCGGAACGATAACAATGGGGTGGGGGGAAGGGTTGTTTGTGTGGGTGTGGACAGAGAACACGCTGAGTCGCAACAATAAGACATTAAAATCACCAACAGGAAACATCCACTCTATAAAGTCCCAAGGATCCAAGTCGATTAGGCATCTGTCCAATACCAATGGAAGCTATGGATGCCACCCGATATCAACCCGGGTTTAGCACCGGAGATCTGTGTGATGAAATTACCAAGCAAGATAAATTCACGCCTGACAATCAAAGAAAAAGCCATAGCCATCTACAACAAAGGTGTTACATGGGATCAGGAGGCAAGAAGAGAAGCACCACTAGTTATTGCGAGAAGAAAGATCTTATTACACATTGGAATAAAAAACTTAAATGAACCAAAATCTGAACAAACTCTGGCTCTCAGGCTCATGTTCACATTATGGGTCATTATAAGGTGGAGATGCTATAACAGAGTCGATTAGGTCATAACAGAACTTCGCACAAGTGACCAGGAGTGTGAAATTGACTGATCTTCAGTTATAAGAATCTAAGGATAAACTCTCTGGTTCCAAAATCATTACCACCAATCGTTTTTAAGTTGATCAATAAACACTAGACTCTCATACAATAAGTTAATTTCAGGATGAAAAAAGAAAAAACAAGAGATTATAATATGGCATGTAGTTTATCAAGGATTTAAAATCAGGGAAAGAAACAGTACCATGTAGCTGGAAAAGACGATTTACCCTACACATATTATTCTAGGAGAAGGTAATTAATCCGTTTCTGATTCTTAAGTAAAGGAACTGTACCATTCCAGTGAAGCTTATCATCAGAAGACTTTTTCTCCCTTGCTTGTCCATCAAAGAGGAGGCAACAGTTGTCCCTGCATACCAAAATATGCACCCCTTAGAAACTTATCTAGAATATAGTATATTTGCTCAGACTCATGAAGATGAGACGAAAAAACTAACCTAAAACATTTGCTGCCCCAACTAAAGCACTTGCTGCAACATCAGATGCAACGCCAGCACTCCGGAAAACAGATGTAGAATAATATACAACAGCATTAATACCAGCCAACTGTTGAAATAGAAAGAGTGCTGCACCAACACTCACGACTGCATAAAGAAAATGAGAGCCAAAGCATGATGAGGCTGATAATGTGATCATTTTCTGAGAATAAGCAGGAATACAACAAAAACAATGCCAATCTCAAAAGAATGCTTATCTACTACCAACTATCTTTACCATTTGCTGCTCAAAATCAGCTTTATCAATTATCCATGAAGGATTGGATATCAAGATTATTTTAGAAAATAACTGATGAAGATAAAACCAAGCAATATATGTATGAAAATTACTAGAATGTAGAATAAATTAAAGGATTGAACAATAATATGGAATTTTGGCAGGCATAACCGATGATTCATATTATGAATGCCACATGTTGGACATTACATCCCTAGGCAGCTAAGAAGCATGCTACTACTCTTAAGGAAATAACACAAACTAAAACGCAAACGATGCAAATGGCAGAAAACATCTTATATTGTTCAGACACTACAGAATTTATCACGTTGACAGCATAACTCAAACAAAAGTAGACCACCATGCTTCAGCAACAATGTCACAAAAAGGCGCTATGAAATTGCTCCCTAGTGGGATAACAAATGAATGAACCAGTTGAAGTGGTGCATGAACCAAATCGTAATTTCTCATTCAATTCCAATCAGGAGGCTCAATCAGTATGAACAAGGCTAAAAGACCACTATTATTTTGGTTTACTCATCTTTGACAACAAGGGCCTGTTACACAGATGTGATGCAACACATATTGATTTCCAACTACGTCATTCCATATCGTTACACCAACGGCAGCTGGTTTAATTGGAACTGAAGCAAATATATATATAAGCAATACTATGCACATCATATATGTCAAAGAAACTTCTCTAGACAAATATATTGGGCTCTTCATAACTCCTGATAGAATTACCTTTCCAGTAGCGGCTGCTGAACAGGTCAAACCATCCAGCTTCTGGTTCAGCAGAGCCACCCTGACTAGCAGCAGTTAAATCTTGCATAACCTCAGCTACCTTGTCCTTTCCACATAGCGTCTTTATAGCCTTTTCAGCTTCAACAATTTTTCCTTGCTACAAATAGAATACCCATACCTCAGTGCTCTCATCAATGAACTTGCTAATAAACTATGCTTTCTCTTTTGCATTAGAAGCTAGGGCAGGTACATAAATTGCTGACATTATGGACTTTTATAACTCATAAATAAGCCAACTCATTACCTGAAAGAGCCATCGAGGACTTTCTGGAGAAAATCCCATTCCCAATGCCAAGAGAACAGAAGGGATTAGCGCAATCCCAAACATTGTCCTCCACCTGTCACAGCACAATAGGAAATAAATGAACATTCCACACTATTCCTTCGCAATGAAATTTCAAAATCAGAGATAGATGGCATCTAAGCTCTCAAATTACAAGACCTCTCTTCCGGACTCTGTCACTAAAGCAAGTAATCCTCATTCACAACTAGAAACTACCTCAGAAGAAATTGCACACAAAACAAAAACAACAATTATTCCACCTATTTCTTCTTTACTCTTGATGTTAATACGTAAAGCAACAGTATTGAGCAGAAAACTGATGAAAGACAACTTTGGAGAAAAATTTTACTAATATCTGTTGTGTATAGAAGTACCATAAAGGGTTCCCTGCTAAGGGTAACCCAGCAACCAGTGCGGCAAGAATCCCGATGCATATGAAAAGTTGATTCACTGATCCAAGAGCACCACGAATCTCGGTAGGAGAGATCTGACCATCACGAAGAAAGTGAGCAGTGTTGAATTTAAATTTTAGTGGCCATACTTAGTTAAAGATATGTAAGTACCTCAGAAATGTAAAGTGGCACAATAGCAGAAGAGATGCCAATTCCAATTCCAGCAAGTAACCGACCAATTATCATAGTCTGCACACTCTGGGCAGTGGCACTTCATTATTGACACAGGTCAGTTTGAATTCAGGAATGCTTATGCATGACAAAAAGCATGAACCCATGAAGGAACATACCAAAGAAAGGATCCAACAACCAAAGGGATTGCATCTAACTGAAAAGTCTTTGTCCTGCCAAATTTATCAGCCAATGCACCTCCAGTAAATGAACCAACAGTGGCACCAGCAAGAAGTGTGCTGACAATCCACCCTGCATGATATTACAACATGAGGTTCAACGCCACAGAAAGCAAGAACAAACCAACATGACAAAGAGCAACAGATCCGAAGCGATAGTTTGTTGAGGATTTAATACTCATTACCATTGCTTTTATGTTTGTAATCACCTCCAAACTAAGTGAGTCAAGAAATCTTAGTTCATCACAATTAAGTAATGCTTCTTTGGTGGGGTGAAGCACAGCAGTTCACGCCCATGAGGAACATAAAACAAGGTAAGGGTGCCGTAGGGAACAAGAGACGAAAAGGATCAAAGACCGTAACACAGGTGGAAAATGAAATGCACTTGCCTTGTGCGACAGTGTTTTCAGCAATTCCAAGATCCTTAGACAGGTACTCAAGAGCGCCATTCACCACCCTGCATCATAAGAGAATCATGAAACGCTTCACGGATGCAATAAAGTAAGAATTTCGCTGATGGTAGTCCAAGAGTTCTACCGAAAATGCAAAGAATAGCCAAGAGGATCACCCATCAATTTCTTTGGTCAAATGTAACATTCGAAACTAACCACAGAAAGACGAACTTATGGCACTCGATATTTAATCAAGCCATACCCTAGATGATAGCCAAACAAGATAGCTCCAAGACAGGCCACGCCAACATAAGGTAAGACTATGCCTGAAGATGTAGTCTGGGGCTTAAGTGGAGCAACACCCTCAATATCTTCTTCTGAACCTCAGCAAAAGAACAAATCAGCGGTACAAGGCAAAGATTAATACATATACCAAGCATGATTACTTAAAAAATCTTTGATGACAACCACACATCGATGTCCAATAAGCAAGATACACACAGGCATTCTCCAAACACTTGATTCATTCCATCCGCTTTAGAAATCTACTCACAGAACAGCAATCTTTCGTCCCATGTTTGTTTTGTTTTATTTCTTCTCTGTTCGTATCAGCATTTCACTCAAGAGCCCACGATTTAGAAGGAAATCATAAGAGAAACCATAGACCACCAAAATCGTAGGCTTTGCAAGGAAAGCAACATATGGCGAGCACTAAAACTAGCTCTAGAAGCCAAAAATTGTCTCCCATCCAAAAGCAACAAACTAATACATAGCAGACCGGAAAGCATTCCAAGGTGTCATTTCACAACCCATAAACTTCTTAAGTCGAAGCAACCTATATTTCACTTCTCTCACGACAAGAAAAACAGCACGAAACTAACCGCTTTTCGAACATGTGCCACAGGCTTTAACACGCGCGCACGAACAGCCACGACACAACACGTAGGGCAAAGAGAACGATGAGGAAGGGAATCCAGCAAACAAGTTAGCTCACCAGAAGCTTGAGCCCTGACCGATTTGGCCTTGGCCGAGGACCTGAGCAAGCTCCCGAACCCGATCTTGGCGCGCGCGAGCTCGGTCTCCATCGAGGCCAAGCCGCGACGCAACCCGCAGCAACCGATCCCGCTGCTCATGCGAACGCTCGATGTCGAACCCCTCCGACCTCCGCACTCGCCGTGGTATCCAGTCAAGCCCAATCCACACCCCGTCCTCGCTTTGACTGTAAGCGCGGCCCCTTGCATTTTTCAGCTAGCTGACGTAGACAAGACTCCTCCCCAGCGCCTTTGAAAAGTCAAAAAGCCAATAAAAAACACGCGTTCAAACGTATACTCGAAGACGCATAACCTCGAGCGCACGGAGCACTAGGCGCGAGCTAAGCGAAGCGAAGCACGGAAAACCCGCTGAAATCGACGCGGACAACAAGCGGAGGACGTGGAAACCGGGGAATTCAGGGAATCTGCACGTGATTCGAGCGAGACGTCGAGCAATGCGGCGGTCGAATCGCGACGCCGGAAGAGGACCGATCATCGGAGTAGGGAAACGGGGACTGACCTCTGGAATCCGATTCCGAGTAGTTGCAGGCGCCGATCGACGAGAAGAAGGAGAAGAAGCGGTGGAGGTTCAGGAGATCAGCGTCGGTGGGGTCGCCTGGCCGTCTCGAGTGGAGGAGAGGGAGGGAGGGAGCATGGAAGAATCCGCTGACGCGAACGAGGCTGGAGAGAGAGAGAGTTGAGAAGGGAGAGACTGTTGGGTGTGTGCTCAGTAGTCAGTGCTGAGCGCCAGATGACAAACAGGAGAGTCGGTCCAGTTGGTGGAGTCTCCAGGTGAGAGCGTCCCTCCCCTGTTTCAACCGTCCTTCTCCTTCTTCTTCGTCGTCGTCGTTTTCCTTTCTTCTCTTCAGAAATTCCCGAGAACTATTATTTAATTGAGTTTATATCTTAAAAAATCATAAATTCGTATATTTATAATAAATTTATCCTAAATTAATTTTTAAGGAAAAAGCTACCAAAAATTTCAAACTTTGCCCAAAGTGACAAATTTACTGAAAGCTTTTTTTTGTGAAAAACCCTAAAGTTTCGCTAACCGTGACACATTTACCTCAAACTTTTATTTGTGACATAAAAAATCATAAACTTTCATTTATGTGACACATTCACCCTAAATCATATGGGTATTTTGGTCTTTTTACTTTTAAAAATTTTTTTCTTTTTTTTTTCTTTTTTTTTTCTTCTTCTCTTAGCATTCTTCGCAAATTTTTATTATGAAAATTCTCATATACACGTGACAAATTTATCATCGTCATTTTCGTTTCTTCTCTTCAGAAATTCCCAAGAACTATTATTTAATTAAGTTAATATCCTAAAAGCCACAAATTAATACATGTATCACAAATTTATTCAGAACTAATTTTTTATTACGAAAACCTCAAATCAATACACTTACCACAAAAAATAAATAAAATGTTACATTTGGAATAAATTTTCTTCAAATACAACTAAAAACTCAAAAAAATTTATCCTTCGATAAAATAGATTAATATCACAAAAAACTATAAAAATTATATAACTATGACAATCGAAGAGTAAAATTAAATTGGTATATCAGTAAATTGTGACGTATCATCTAATTTAGTAATTTAACAGTAAAATTTAATGAAAACTAATAAATACTAAATTTATTACGAATGTCTGGTTTTTGTAAATTTATTAAAGGTGTACTAATTTAGAGTTTTCTTATGGTAAAAAATCAATTCGAAGAAAATTTATCACTACTATATTAAATTAGAATCTTTTAGAATATTAATCATATTTAATCTCCTCGATACGAAATGGTTACAAGAATTAAGACATCGCGAATATGCAATTGATGGCGGTCGATTCAATGCCGGCGTAGCAAAAAACAAATTCATGTACGAAAAAGTAAGTGGGGTAAATTTAAAAAAAGAGAGAGGAGGGTGGGGATCTTCGGGATTAGATTCGGCATCGTGTTGTTGGACATGTCGCAGCGTACGTGGCAGGCTGGGCTGCGATCCCCTGCCTCCGGCACCACCCTAAGCACGCGTGCGCGTCCACGTCACAAAAAGAGGTGGACGTCAAATTGACGGTGGGATCGACTCCAAGCTGTGAAACCATGCTCGCTTGGAAACCCCATCGCCAGATCGGTTCCGGTCTGGTCCGGTAGTTTCCTATTTCTAAAACCGTGAACTGGTGGGACCAGGTCAATTAGTCCGGTTTCCAACGGTCCAATAGAACGGATGAATTCACATATCGAAAATTTTGGATTAATTGAATTGTCAGTTTATATCGCAATTCATATATAAGATTTCATCCAAAATTTGTGAAGAAGGCTAAGAGATAATGCGGCCATGATTATGGGGATACACTCAGGAAAAAAAAAAAAAACAGAGAGAGAGAAGGATTTGGTGGATTCTTTTCCATAATTAGAAGATTCACAAATTTAAGGAATATGTGAGTAAGCAAGAGAGGTAAAATTAGTGAATCTTTCCAATAAAATAAAATAATAAAAAAAGAAAAGAAACAAGAGACAAAAGGAGCAAGCTGAATGAATGAGTGCAACAATGTGAAAGAAATAAAGATTTGCTTCACCATCTCTTATAAGTGAGACGTGATAGGGTTTAGGTTTACACTCTACTTGTTTAGAGATAATAATAATTTCAAGTAGCCCAAACTCTACCTTGAAATTGTAAATCGAATCGATGCCCTTTAGGACCACCCAAAGCTACTCGATTTGGTTTAGGGTGCGCACGAAACTCTATTTCTCTATTTTTATTTTTATTTTTCTATCATTCGGAACAAATTTAGAATAGAAACCTATTTGATAATGCAATTTCATTTTTCTATTTTTGGAAGAAATTTTTATTCCATAAATAAATTTGAAGCGAAAATCAAAAGCTAAGATTTTTAATTTTTCTATTTTTGGAATAAAAGTGAAAAATAAAAACTCTTCTCATCGTTCACTCTCGTCCTCACCTGCCGCCCACCCATCTCCCATGAGACATGGGACGCCAGTTGCCCGCCTCTGGACGCCGGATGTCGGCCCCCCACCTACCCATTGCCCATGGGACATCGAACGTTGGCCCCCTTAGAAATAAAAATTTTATTCTATTATTAAATGAATTTCTATTTTAAAAATAAAAAATTTTAAGTCATTATCAAACGCGTTTCTTTGTTCAAAAACTTGTTTAGGGGATAGAAATTAATAAATCAATTTTGACCAGAAATTAATTTCTGTTCTAGAAATTTGTCACCTTAGTTCAAGTGGTTATGCTCACCCCTACTCTCTATCGGCTAACAAATGAATATAAGATCGTCACGCATTAACATTAACTAACATATACCTGGCTAAACCATCTACTGATAAAAATCGATACAGATTCATACTTTACATCGCTTGAGAAGAGCAGCAATGTTTGAAATGCCCGTAAATGACCCAAAAACCTCGTAGTCCAAATTCGTCACGAGAATGCAAATCGACGGCTCTGGCCCATGTCCAGTATGGGCCAACTCACATTTGTCTTTAGAATAGGATTTTCTACCTAGGCTGTAGATAACTAGTCATGAAAAGTGCAAAAGCTGTGCAGCAAAATAGCACCGCAAAGTGCTCACGAGAGGAAGAAGATCAAGCACCAAGATTTTCATGTACAAAAACCAATAGGCTTCCAAAAAACAATACTAAAAAATACAGCAAGGTCTTGCTATACTTTATTTCGAAAATACAAATGTCAACGAAGCTTTCTTTCCAACGCCATTGCCATTTTCCACTATCGGACAGCAAAAGTTATTCCTTCATGATAAGAAAAGATGAACTTTCCAAGAAAATTATAGCAGTTCAACACTTCTGGCAAAAAGCAACCACCCCCCAAGAAGGCCAACCGACAAAAGGAGAAGATGTCGCCTCTGTATGTGGACATCCATATCCATTAAACTGGAAACCTAACTAATTCAGCAAAGGCCAACATTCGGCTCGAAATTGGTTTTTCTCCCGTCGATTCAAGCTGCTGCAGCCATTGGCACGGATCTGTAGCAAGCTCGCTTTGCCGCACGAACTATATCTTCAACCTGCACAATGCACAATGGGAAACCAAAGCACGTCAGGTGCTAGGCAGTGCTAGAAACCCCTCCAATTCTTCAAGTAATGCTGATAATAGATTTCTTAGTTTTGTGTATGCAGATTCAGTGAAGAAGAGGTGGTGAAATAGAGATAAGGGCACTCTTCAAGCAGTCTGCCTCAGGTGACTCCATCTACTAACTATGTAGAAGAATCTGAAGGAAGTTAATCAACCTGAGGGACAGCCATCCTCTCCAAGTTGGCTGCATAAGGCATGGGAACGTCAGCACCAGAGATTCTCTCGACTGGTGCATCGAGATAACCGAAGCTCTCCTCAATAACTGATGTGCTGCACAAACAAGTAGCATAGAGATTATTTATGCCTCTGTGTACTGAAATTAGAAAATTAAGTAGCAAAGAGAGAGGACAAACCAGATCTCAGCGCCAACGCCATGTTGAGGGAACCCTTCCTCAACGGTCACAAGCCGATTGGTTTTCCGGACTGAAGCATTGATAGTGGCTCTATCAAGAGGTCGAATAGACCTCAAATTAATGACCTGGATTAGAAGGATTACTTCAGTTTACAAACATTTAACATAAATCAATTTTCTGTAAGCCTTACAGAAAATTAATTAAAATTAATTTACCTCAGCATTAATTCCTTCCTTTGCAAGAATATCAGCTGCCTGAACAATAGGCAAAAATCTCATTTAGATTAGTATAAACAAATTAAATGTCAGCCTAGTGACTGAAGCAAACCTAGAGGCATGCATTTCCCGTAGAACTCACTTGAAAGGGGATCAGTCACTAAAGGGGATTCACAAGAAAAGAGCAAACTAAAGGTCGATACATTTCCTGTAAATACGTGTTCCAATTGGCAAGGACAATATATAGCATCTCAGGCCATAGAAGGCAGATAATAGATGGAAGACAAACCTTGAGGGCAAGGCCCACCATCTTTGAAAAAGCCGTTATCGTCACATCCTTCCCTTCCTTCTCAATCTGTTGAAAGTAAAAGGCGGAAAAGATGAGAAAATTGACCATATGAAATTACCAGTTCTGCAAAATTCACATGATTAAGAAATACCTTGGCTTTTCCAATGGGAAGGGAAAAGCTGGAATCTAGCACTTCAGCTGAAACAGGGAATGACTCACCATATCTGAATCCCAAATATTACTTCAGAGTTACCCCTATATCAGAAAGAGAAATGCATACAAATCCAATAGCGAAAAACTACTCACAATAACTCATTCTCGAGGAAAACTACAGGATCAGGGTCCCTTATGGCAGCTTTCAACAGCCCACGGGCATCTTCAGAAGAGTATGGAGTCAATACTTTCAAGCCCGGGCAAGAGGCATACCATGAGGCATAACACTGGAAATAATCAACTAAGTGGAATCAGTCATTATTATGGCCAAAACAAAAAGGATCAGTTATATGTAATCACAAACAGTGCTCAGCCAGTGGTCGAGACACTCAATCCATCAATTGTAAAGACACCAAGTGCTAAAAGGTTAGACGATAAAACAGTCATACGTGAGAGTGTTGAGCGCCAACTCCTGCAGCAGCTCCATTTGGACCTCTAAAAACAATAGGTACTGACAGTTGACCGGCAGACATATAATTCGATTTTGCAGCTGAATTAATGATGTGGTCAATTGCCTGAAGGTAAAGCCAGGATTTATATTAGCAAATGAATTAGAACAAACCTCTAATAACTACAAAACAAATCAAACTTTTGACAATGTAAAGCATTTATGATATCTGAATCCAATCTGATGCAATAAAACTGGTAAAGCCATATAAACAAAAATGTCTTATTAGGTAAACTTTAGATCATTGTCTAAGCAAAACAAATGGACAGTAACAAATTTTCCTTTAATGGTGTATTCAATATTCTTTATAGTTTCATCATAATATAACTGAAAAATTTGAATAACTTATATGATATGGCACATAAATCTTCTTTTTTGCAGATGTCATACTTCTTAAGAACAATAATATGCTATAATATCTTATGTCATGCTTTATATGTGTTAGAATACTTAAATAATAATAAACCACATTTTCATTTAATAACTTAAACTTTTAGAACACTTGGCAATGATCCCACCAATATCTTATATGATATCAATGTAGAAGATCCTGAGTTCAAATCTTTCCAGTCTTCATTTGCCACCCCAATTATATATATCCACACTTAATACTAGGCAAAAATACCAGACTAAGCGTGATAGGGAGTGTTAGAATACTTAAATAATAGTAAACCCATCTTTTATGTAACAGCTTAAGCTTTTAAAATAGTTGGCAATGATCCCACCAAAATCTCATGATATGTAGTCAAAAATTAGTCATCTTTGTCTTCAATCATGAATTTTGATGAAAACTTGCTGTTTTGTACTTTCCACTTGCTTCATATGAGTTCATGCCTTGGAAAATTAGTCAATTCTCGATTAATGATTTGAGTCAATTCTCGATTCATGATTCATGTATTTGAGATTTCATTCACAACACGTATCTCAATCGGACACCTACAAGTACGATAGAGATATAATCATCATCCTCATACTTCATAGTCAAGACAAAAATAAAAGGCCCACTTCACTTCTTAACCTAGTTTAGAGCATCTATTCAAACCATCTTGCAACCATGTTGTATAATTGATTAACAAAACCCTTTAGAAATACAGACAATTATCCATTACATGAATTTTTAGGTTTCTTTGGTCTGTCATTTTGATCATGATATCTAACTACTTCTTTTGGACCGAGTGAAAAACAACAAGCAGAATATGCCAACCCCTTGAAAGTACTACAAGATTCCCTAGTAAAAACATACTAGCATGATGAGAAACATTCTGCCAAAGAGGATGTGTAAAACAAACGGCCTGAGAGATTTCATAAGAATACTCCATTAAAATTTTCCGATTGTAACGATTACGATATCCTGAGTCAAAAAATTGACATAGTTGTCCATAAAACGTCGTCACAACTCACAGTAGCCATTTACCCAATGTCACATCATTTTTTGATAATCCATAAGCACGACTGTAATTAGCCTGCCACCTGGAGGGTAACTAGCACAGGCAGGGTGAGCATGATTCCAGGTAGAACCAAAAACCAGACTGGACAGACCCTAAAGATTGGTCCAGTTCCCAGTTCCAGAACTCCTCGATCCAGTTCCCAATTCCCAAGTATGAACCGAACTGGAACTATAGAACCAAAGAACTAGATCGAGAACCGGAGAACCAGACCATCCTAAAACTAGTGGTACCTATAGATCTTTTAACAATTTTCATACTAGTAGTATCAAACTTTCAGAAATTCCAAACATCATTTCATTCCCAATGTTATTCAATATGTTCTTCCATTACTAGGATTAGTTTAAAACTTGCTTTGATGCAAGTGGACGACATGTACCATTAGAATCCACCTGCAGCATATATGGATATTCATTGCAGCAGAAACCCAATACAGTATGCACTTTCAAAACCTCAAATTAACTAATCACTATTATTTTACATGTGTTTCTAGTTTACTTTCATTTACTCTAAATGACAACATAATACAACTTCTCTTCTTAGGTTTGACAGATGATTTCACTTATAAATGGTAACTCTATCTATCAAGACGGGAAAATTTTTTGTTGCTTTAGTTTTCATTTTGTTTGGCTAAAAATGAAGCACAAAAAAAAAAAAAAAAAGAATAGAAAGATGAACCAAAAAAATAAATAAAGGAATAAAGGAATTGGCCGGTTCAGGCAACACGGGGTAGATTCCAAGTTTCAAAAACTGGGAACTGGTTTCGACAGGGTAACTTCCACATTCCAAGTGGAACCAAAACCTCCCCTAGAACTGCTCACCCCTAAGCACAACAACCTACTCCCCACCCGAGTTCCCCTAAACAAACATTGTACCCACAACCATCGATTCCTAAGCCCAAAGCATGGGAATGCCCTTACCCAAGGTCAATCCCAGGGTGCGTCCTATTTTGTCATAGCATAATGTCATAATTTAGGTGCTTATCATACATAATTTAGGAAAGCCCTTAACCTGCATGGAGAAGTTGAAGGTCATAAACTCTATAACAGGTTTGAGACCATGGTAAGCAGCGCCAACTCCAATTCCAGTGAAACCAGCCTGAAAACAGCACCAAAAGATGGGAATGAGAAAGTATTGCAATAAAAAAGGAGTACATTTCTTGGAGAACATGAAATTGAGAGGAAAAAAAAAATCACATAAGATCATGCAAAAGGAATAACCTCTGTGATTGGGGTATCAAGAACCCTGTCGGGACCATATTTATCAAGTAGACCCTTTGATATCTGTACGTATCCAAATCAGAATCAAGCAGAAACACATTAATAAAGCTGAACGTGTCACTTAACCATAACCACAGGGTACACGTTCATCTCTTTGACTAGAACTGACCTTGTATGCACCTTGATACTCCCCAACCTAAATTGAAAGGGAGAAGAAATGCCGCATAAGAAACACAAAAGAAGGGCCAAAGAAGCACGAAAATTAAGCATCATCACATAATTGCTTTACTTACCTCTTCACCCATCAAGAATACCCGTGGATCAGCTGACATTTCTTCATCAAGTGCCGAATTGAGAGCATCTCGCACTGTCATCTGAATCAGCAGAGATACTTTAGTGAGACTGATAGAAGAGTCCCAGCTCTATTAGTGATGAGGGAAGGCACAAAATCATGGGATAAGTAAATCTGTGTGGTACAATACATTGGCAATTGTGGTAACCTTTAAGAACTACATGATCACGCATGCACAAACAATATGCAGAGCTCTTATTTTGAGCGAATTGGAGAGATTGACAAAGAAATAAGAATCTGCACTCGCCTCTTTAAATGCAGATGAGTAACTCCTCAATGGTGCCGCTGCTGCGCGGAGGAATGGCAATGTCTGCCCAATAATCTGGACAGGTGAAGATTGAATTCAAGAATGAGATAAATAGCGGAGTGCTACTACAAGGAAAATAAGTATGGAATTACGCTTCATGGAATCACCAAGCGTACCGTCAGAGGCGAGCCGCCAGCGCTAACTTTTTGCCTCACAACCCCCAACATCTTCTCTTGGTAGGTACCACTGGAGACAAATCACAAAGGACATAAGCAAAGAAACAAAAGCACGTACCCATCTAATGGCAAACTGAAAAGTGATCCCAGACAGACATTCAGCCTACAAATCAAGTCGCAGCTCGACTGTAAGAACAAAACTTGTTTGTGGGAACACTTGTCGATGCTCGAAATGCATGTCTCAACTTCCGACACTCGGTTTCGACGACAGCGGAAGCAAGAATCAATCTCTAAACAGATGCGCCGACGAATCCCAAGATGTCAAGACCCGAGAATTACGACCAATCGTTCTCAAAAAATGAGACGCCGGTCAGAAATCGAAGACCACCAAACCGCATCAATCTCTCCCAAAAACAGAAAAAAACAAACGACCGAATCGTCGCGAAGAAAACCGCGCCGGTCAGTGTCGGGATACGTAATGGCCTGAATCCCGAGACGCGAGGCCAGATCGGAAGCGAAACAAGAAAGCGCATGCCCGAGCCGGATTTGGGCGAGAATCTAATCGCTGAGGCGGAGAGAGGACCTGGAGAGGGAGAGGCGAGCCGCGGCGGCGAGAGACGGAGGAGCGGCGACCGGCGACCGGCGAGCGGCGGAGGACGACCGGCGTGCGCGAGCGAGAGAGAGAGAGAGAGAGGGAGGGAGGCCGAGGCGGATCGAGTCAGAGACGACGTGCGGGTTCGGCGGGGGGAGCGAGAAGAGGACGAGCGTGCGTCTTATAATAAAAAGGACTCAAAATCGCATTAAACAGAATTTTCGGCCAACGCGAAATTTGCAATACCTCTGGCTTTGAATAGGCAAAGGCCGAAATGGCTTTTTGTGCGCTCGTCGGGCCGCCGTTTTATGCCCGGGTCAACATCACTATGTATTTTTGTAATGAGCATTTTGCTGAATCGAAGAATAATTTTGACGATTGGACTTTGTTTATTTGAGTTTTCTTCGGGGCACGAAAGCGTGGGTACGGCCATCTCAGGAGACATAAGGTACATTTCAAAGACCATAAAACGATCAAAATCTAAGCTTTTGACCGATGCTTGTACTTCTGGCTTAAAAGTAGTTTGCACATCATTTGAGTTAAGAATTCATGGACACTCCTATTAACTATATATAAAACCGATGTATCTGCACTAAATTTACTCTCCGTTGATTTTCATTAAATTTGATTAATACCATGACAAATAAGTAGTAAAACTAAAAACACTCGTTAACTGTCACATTTCATTCAACTCAATAATTTAACGAAAATCAATAGAGGTAAATTTGTCATAAGTGTATAAATTTGGGATTTTTCGTAATATAAATTTTAAATAAAAAACGAAAAAATATTTTATATTTTCCTGTCAAAATATAAAATATTTTTCAAACTAAGAGAATTATAAGAAAAGATGTGAAGACTTTTGCGCCGGCATTTTACTTTTTGTGAAAGTTTCAAGCATTTAGGATTCGAAAAAAGTGAAAAAGCATGAGATGCAAAATGTTAATTGAATAAAATTAAAGGGTAAAAAAATGGTCCGACGGGACCTTTACCAAACCCGCCTTGCCCCGGGCGTTCCATTTCCGGAGGGATGGACTCGAGCGAGTTGATGGGAACGTGCTTTTCACGTGCTTTAACTACCAACCGATATATCGGCTAAAATTCAAGAGGGCCCAGGAAAATATCTGGGAATGTCCACGCTTTTGGGGGAGAAGGTTGGAGAATTGATGGATCGGCGGAGACACTAGGTGAGGAGGTCAGGGATCGACGGCCAGGACCAGGGACATTTATCGTTCGTTGAAATTCCAGCTTCTGCCCTTTGACTGAGTTTCATTAATTATTTATTATTTACAATAGCACGCCATTTATGATATAGCTAATCTTACGTGGACTATAGTCACTAAAGGGCCTATCTCACACCATTTGCCAAAGACATTTGTGTATGGGAAGAATCACTAAATAAAAGTCCAAAATATATTACAATTATGTCAATTCAATTCTATTTTTTTTTGTCAATTTAATCCTAAATCTTACGTAATTGTGCGAATTCAATACATCGAACCAAATTTGGTTGGTCGGCGCTAATGTGAACGTCGGGCGTCCAACGTACGATGATGTGGATAAATTTTTAATAATTTTTTTGAATATTTTTACTAACTTTTCCTTTTTTTTATTTTCTTTCTCTTTCTTTAGTTTCTTTTTTTTTTTTCCATTCTTCCTTTAGCCGGTCGGCAATGGCCAGCGAAGCTCGGACTCACCCTGCCATGGTAAGGGCCACCCTGCTAGCCACTCGCAAGGTCGATCCTCGCTAGATCTAGAAGGGTCTCACCCAGCAACGGCGAGACCAACCTCACCATAGTTAAGCGAGGCTCGCCCCGCCACGGTTGGCTAAGGCTAAGCCTCGCCATTGGCTAGCAAGGCTGATGTGGACATCGAGCCATATCGAGGAGAATGTGCTAGGGACCCATTGTCTATTCCAATTGGTTAGATCACTCGAGCGCGGGCCAAGCAATTTAAGCAAGCTGTTGGCGTCATGATTCGTGATCTTTGGCGTAGAGATAACCTTGGATCAAATCTTGAAGAATCTTGGAAATCTTGGCGTAATTTTTGGTGTGGAGATGACCTCGGATAGAATCTTGAAGAATCTTGGAAATTTTGCCACAATTTGATTATCTGGTCACCAAATATTTGACCAAATCAAAAAAAAAATCTTGTTTAGATATTTTCTAGAATATGACGCATAAAATTTTTAGGGCTGGTTTTAGGGTTTGTGTGGCAACTAGAAGACCTATATTAAAGACTAGCCGACTTTCTTTGGGGGACAGATATATTTTATTTTTTAGGAAAATAATTGAGAGGTTCTCTTCTAATGTTCTTTTGAGGACTTGACCTTATCAAGATTCTCTTGTTGCGGTCGATTCGACTTATCGAGCAAGATAGCAAATTCTTTCGCTCGTGGCGTCTATAACGTTGGTTGGTTGTGTCAACAAGTCACGTTCATACCGAGGTTGCCAATCACAAGTTTAATTGGAGGTCGAGATTCGCAATTCGCACCATCCGGACCTTCATAGAAAGATCTTTCCGCAACGATTCACATCAAAGGCTGACCTCCTCGCGGGAGGATAGAGTCAATTTCCTGCAAGTATGCCTTCCCACAGTGGGCAAACCTCTCCTATTCAAGCCTTTCAAGGACAGTCTTTTAGCAGAAAACCACTCTGACCTTTAGTTTAGAGCCCAGAGACACTCAGAGATGTTAGGATGGTAACGTTTCTAACTATCCGAGTTGCATTTTTCAGAGAATCCTACTAGGCTTGAGAAGAATAAGGAGTTTAGAAAGCCATTGAGAGTTTCACACAAAACACTCATTTTACTTCAAAGGACTCTATCCAACACATTACATCATCTTTGCCTTTTATAGATAGTGAGAGGTCACACACAAACAAGGACCAAGCTCGCAGGTCCTAAAACAAACAGAGGCTCTGGAAACTTCCGCTAGGGAATTATTTTTGGCGTTATGAACAGTGATTTCCCTAGCCTATTGCTACAGTAATGATATAGTGACTTGCTACGGTGATCTACTACGACTACTACGTCGGCGGTCTCGTCCGTCATGAGCATTGTAGTCATAGTCCGAGTCATCGAACTATGCATTTCTGCCACAAGTTGTTCCTCGTACTTTTGCTCGAGCTTTGCAAATCGTTCATAAGAATCAAGTGAGGGGGTATGAGCAATGTTTGCCTCGTTTGATGAGGATGCTTCATGGATCCTGGTGATTCCTGTAGTGTCAGCAAGCATGTTTGGTTGGGGTCAATTGGATGGTTGAGAATAATAAGATGTGTCAATATCTAAGGATAAGGACAAATGTCTATGATCATAGGGGTCTTGAGAAAGAGGTCATCCCCATCGTGCATAGGGGTCTTGAGAGGACTATGCAAGGTTATCTGTGTCTGTCATTTCTTGCTCCCGTGATGATGCGGCTTGTTTGAATTCTTCGAGTACTTCTTTGGCTTTTGGTACAAGACTATAATGATCCCATGCAAAGTGGATACATTATAGTTCCATACATCTTCGGGGATGGTTTTATTTTCTTGGCACAAAACTCTTTGAAGTTCTCGATACCGATGTTCATAGCAACCAACGGATCCTTGAAAAGATTTGTGAATCCGAGCTTCTATAAGGTGTGGTTGAGATTTATAGGATGTGGTACCTATAATCTGTAGAGCATTGGTAATGCTGCCATTATTTTTTACAAAAGCCCATGGACATCGGAAAAATAGAATAATGTGGACCTCAAGGTTTGGTTGGATGGTTCTCAATTCCTGCTGCAAGAGTTGCCTCCAGTGAGTAGGAGGATAAAACCAATTGAGGAAGGCTAAGAGGTTTCTATCACTTTTCTTTTCAATGTTTCGATCGAGTCCGAATTTCCTGGTGAGGTTGGCAATGAATCTTCTGGTTGGAATTTCAATAGCTATCAAGTACTTATTGGTTAGGTACCATAATAACCATCGAAGTTGGTCAGGGAAGTCATCTTCCTTCCAGATTAGAGGATGTATGAATGGATAATCCGAATTTAATCCAAAAGGATAAAGAATTGAACCTCCATTTAGTCTGAATAAATCTGTGTGGCATTGCCACATGAGATTTTCCAGATTTTCAGTGAGGTTATCATTCTGGATTTGTTCGACAATCTCTTGGGGGTATTGCCAGCTTGGCTAATCTCGTATTCTTTCAATCTTATACTTTTCATTGTGATGAAGAGTATGGAAAACATGCCTCATGATGTACATGTTGATCTCTGCTGGCGCTTTTAGTCTTGATAAGAAGTCAGCAAATACGTTCTTCTTCCTGGCAATGTGTTTGGTTTCAAAAGAGTATTTTGAAAACCACTCAGCTCATCTAAGCAGTTGAGAGTTTGGAACCTGCTTTTGTTTAAACTTGGTCATCGAGGAAAATATGCCATGTCTTATTCTACCAAGAAGTGATGACCGATGAGATGGAATTTAAACTTTTTTATTCAATTTTTCACCGCCAAGATTTCTTTGAAAATTGAGTGATAATGCATTTTAGCCTGAGAAAACTTTCCACTTTTGTAGGCACATAGATATCTCTTACCATCAATTTCTTCAAACAGGATGGCAGCGCAGTATTCATCACTAGCATCAGTTTAGAAAATTCTCTTCCCTGTTGAAGGAATTTGCAATGGGAGAAGAGTCTGCATAATCTCCTTAAGTTCGTGGATCGCTTTAGTCGACATTTTCCCCAAAGCGAGGATTTTTCTTCAGCATCAATTGTAATGGAATTAGCGGCTTTGCGATAGTTGGAACAAAATCTCTTAGATAATTAATTATCCCAAGAAATTGCCTAACTTGCCTCGTTGTGAAATTTTCTTTAGGGAACTTTAACATCTCCGAGCAATATGCGACCCTAGATAGTATGTACCTTTGTTAAGGTGTATACCAAGAAATTCAATTTCCGTCGGACGATATTCATCTTTCTTTGAGAAAGCATGATCCCATGCCTTTTCACAATTTACTCGCGAACCGCTTAAGAAGTTGGTAGTGTGATTGCTCATCGGAGATCAGAGCGGGATATCGTTGATATATACTACGCATTTGACAGATTGATTGGAAAATTCAACGAGATGGCCTTTTGGAAAAGAGATGGTGCTACCTTTAGGCCAAAAGAAAGAAATTTCCATTGAAAATGTTGGTTCGGGATACAGAACCTTGTTTTGGGCCTGTCTTCAGGATGGATGCCCAATTGCCAAAATACAGGTTTAAGATCAAACTTGGAATATATATGGGCCTTTGCTAATCCGGTAAAAAGGGAATTTCTTAAAGGTAAATGGAATTTGTCATCTTGAAGGAAAATGTTAAGAGGCTAATAGTTAATTACCGTTGCATCTTTTCTACGTTACATTCAAAGACGTTTGTTGACATAAAAGGCTTCACAAGCCCATTGAGAATTTGAAATTTCAATAAGACCTTGTTGCAATAATTCCGAGCATTCCTTTTGAGCCAAAACCAGGTGTTCGGATTCATTCCCATATAACTCGCCTTGATTGGATTGATGTCTTCATTCTTTTTTAAAGGAAGACGAACAAAGAATTTCGGATTTTTCCATAAAGGATGTGAACATTTTTGGGCGAATTCAAAATGAGATTCTCGAACGATTCTAACAACTTCTACATTATTGGATCTAATAGATACAATTGAATGGAAAAAAGTCTTTGGATATTGACGAATTTAGAGAATTGATCCTTATACTTAAGACATTTTCCAGAAATGATACGAAATTGAGAAATTTGAGTCATGATATCCCACCCAATGATCAAATCTTTATTGGGGAAACTAGATCCGAAGATTTTTGTGGTTATGGAACACTGGGGAAAAAAATGGACAGTTACTGGGGTAGTTCTTACATTTGTAGAAAAAGTATCTCTTGAGGCATAGTTGAAATATCGAACACAGGAAGTCTAATATTCTTTAGGTAGAACTTTAGTGTCTAAGATAGAAGAACTTGCTCCAGTGTCTATGAGAGTAATGACAATGATAGGCTTGGCAAACTTTGAAGTGAAGATTTTTACAGGAAAATAGGGACAATGAATTTGGCTTGAAAATATGTCAGTGCTTTGTTCGGAAGAAGTGAGGGATATGTGAAAAATATCTTGAATCAATCCAAATCGGTCTCACTTTGGAAGTTTGGTAACAAGGGATGACACAAAGAGTTTATTCAAATGATTCTTCATCCGCAGAAAATAAAGATTCGATATCATTATTTTCAAGAGAAATACCGGTTTCATTCTCTATATGATGTATTAGATGATTCGACATTTTCTTGCTTGGGGACAATTTTTGGCAAAATGTCATTTCGATTGCGGAGTGAAACATCGATTTGATTTCTTGTGGCCTAAGCAATCTTTCCTTTTGCATAGATATCGACATTTCTTCTTTCTCCGGAATTGCTTAGATCAATGTCTGGATTTATTTATCCAGAGCTTCTTAAAGTGCTTCTTCTTCCTAGAAGATTTTTCACAAGAACCGTCACAGTCTCGTTTGGAGTATTTGATCTTTAGCTTCTGGCGAGAACGGGCTACATCAAGTTCTCTATTGTCTGTGAGATAAGTTTGGACCATTTGGCACTTCAGACACAAATTATCAAAATACAAATGGATTTCTTGTTGTATCTCTCCCAACGGAATATCCGCAATTCTCCTCTGTCTGTTGAGAAAAGACCTCTCAACCTGTTGGGATAATTCTTTGAGAATGGAGGTTAGGAAAGCGTGCTTCGGTTTGGATCGGCTCCAATACCATAGAAGAGCTTAAGCATTTCTCGATAATGTTTATCAAGATGCCTTTTCTCGGAGAGAGCAGCATTTTCTTTCAAAAAATTCTCTCATTTTAAGCTCGTAAAGATTAGAAGGTTTTCCAATGAAGAAATGATATAGAAGGGTAATGACATGACCAAAATCGGTGAAAGCAAACATTGGACTTGGTCTTGTTCTCACGGCTTGCCACCAAAGTTTGAGGCTGCTGTGAACCTCGTGACAAAACCAAAGAGAACACCATACTTATCCCGATTGGTAAGTGCTTGGGCATTTAACCAAGTATGAAGTTCTTCAAATCTTTCTAGCCATTTGGAATAGGGAGTGTAATCAATAGTAAAGAACTGTTTAGATGAAGTAGACACATGCTAAGGAGGATTGTTTGGCCGAACAACCTCGGGTTCGAAGGGTTTGATTTCATATCCCGGTCTAGAGGATCGACCATGAATATTGATGAAGTTACTGGTACAATAGGAACGAAACCAATGGTAGGGATTGAGAAGGATGATGAGGATGAGAGGGATACCGAATCTGATTCAGTATCGAAGATGTTCAGAAAAGCTGGTTGCGCTGGAATTAGAATATGATCTTTTGGAATGGCGGGATCAGGCTGATCGGGTTGTTTCTCCTAATTGCCTAGATCTCTCAAGAATGATTATAACGGATTTGACAAAGATCATTTGGTTTGGCTTTTCCTTTATAACAAGCGAAGTTTCTTCTGACGTCTTCTTTTTTCCCTTTTCCTTCCTTATTTGGTCCAGTTCTTTAAGACGATTTCGCATTTCAGTCACATCTGTCTTATCTTGTCTGATGGGAACATCTGTGAGAGCAGCAAAGATAGATGTATTTTGGGCTGGTGGAAGAGGCGAGTGCTCTGTCCGCAGAGTGGTTGGAAATGGGTTGAAAGGATTGAACCTTCCTTCTTCAATGAGTTGGATCTGTCTCTTGAGTTTTCTATTTTTGCCTTGGGACTTTCGAGATGATGATATCCTAGATGTTGCCGGATTCTAAGGCATGAAGCCTTTTCTCGAAATTCGAAAGCATATTTTTGGTGGTCTCATCATATCTTCGAAGATCTTGTTGCACATTTACAATTTTGGAATCAATTGCTTTGAATGCATTGGTATGTGCTAAAAGAGTCTCCGATCGCCAATTCAAGACGGCTTCGAAGAATAGGAGTCCTTTTTGTCTTCCATGTTCGTCCACATCGGTGGGAGCGGGTATCTTAGGAGCATGTCAATATCTACCTTGTGGATCGATAAACTCTTCTGGAGCAAGGAACGAGAGTTTCGAACTTTCTCGAACAAGAGGAGGAAAGTCTGTCTCGTGAAACATGACAATGGAAGAATTCGGTGGTGTTTCTTTTGGAGCCTCGAGTGGGTAGGAATGCTTTTTCGCCCACTTTAGGATTGGCTTATAAAACGGGGAAAGAGCTGGTTTTTTCTTAGGGGGAGATGGAGGAGGTGATGGTGGTCGAGTTGGTGAGACTGGGGATGGAGTCGTGAACTTTGGTGGTGGAGTTGGTGCATAAGAAATCATAAATTGGAATTTATCGCATTCACCAAAAGTATCAACTGAGGGATCTCCGTTCAAGTACCTCTAGTACATAGCATCCTTTGGCTTCTTGTGCTTCCATCGGGTCTCGGGTTGGGTCTACTTCGTCGGGAGAATTTATACAATAAGAGCATTGACAAAAAGGGTCCTAGAAGCAATGACCATACTGGTCTTTATAGTAATGGACAGGATCTCCATTACTCTTAAAGTATTGAACAAGCTTCTTTGGATCTGGCTCGAAAATTGACTCAGAAACACATGGTTCAATAATGAAGAGGGCCTGGAAGATAGAAGGACTTTCTTCCTTTTCCTCGCAAATTTGATGGAAACAGTTCCATCTTTCTTTTTGACGAACTCGGAATCCAACAACTGGAAAAGCTTGTTATTCTGATACAACTTTTCATAATTGGTGATCCAAGTCTCTAGAAGGAGCTTGGTCAACTTTTCCTTCGAGATTTGTGTGGGAAAATGGATGCATGATGCTTGATCATTCTGCATGGAAATGAATAAAGCATCTTCATTTCTATTGTGGAAATTTAAATCAAGAGCATGGTTTTATACTCGATAAACCATTTGGTAATGCAGTGTTGCAGCAATAAAGTCAGTAGTTTGGGGAGCTCCAGTGAGCTGAACCTGAACTTTAGAAAAGAAAATAACTGGGGATCCGAAAGAGCAATATTGAAGTTTGGATACAAAATCACAACGACTGTTCCAGCATTCAAAGTGGTTTGGACAGTACCAATGCAAGCATGCTGGTATTCTAGGAACCGAGTATCCAATAACGCTATTCTTGCCACAATTGGCAAGCCCTTGCGGCCATGAAAAGTAAGAACAAGACAAACAACTTCATAATGGACATGAGAATATCCTTGTTGAGTCTATTATCTGGGAAACTCTGAAGGAATTTGAAGAGTAACAAAGTACTCATTTTCAGTGGCAGGGATGGAATGTTGATCAAACTTGGAGGACTGAACATACTCATTTACTTCCTTTGGAGTTTGGCGGATGAGTTGTCGAATAGAGCGAATAGGAGAAAATGAAGAGGTAGGTTTAGCTAAAGCGGAATAAGGGTTCATAAGAGGAAGTTGAGTTTCGAGATCTTGGTTTCACCGCTAAGAGAGACTTCATAGAGATAGTCTATCTTAGAAGCATTGGAAATACAGAAATCTGAAGGGGTTGAAGAAAATGGAGATGAAGCGAGAGAGACGGGTGCTTATAGTATTTCTGGATCGGTCATGATGTGAAGAGATCTTCTCGGCACTTGATTCACCTACGAGCGCATGAAACATATATTATTACAAACGAAACCATGGCTCGATACCAAAACAAAATAAACAAACGTAGAAGAATGAGAGAACCAACTAGAGATGACCTTAAGAGCCAACAGCTTGTTTTATGAGTATAATTAGGTCTTTTCTTAGTCATTCCCACAATTAAATTAGGTTGATGTTGAAAAAAAAAAATGGATCAAGCAATTAGTGATTTAACTTTTGTGGAGGTTAGGATTTTTAACATAGAGTCTAATTCTCCACATGTTTCCAATGTTAGGAAACCTTTAGAAGACCATACCATGACTTTTAAAAAAGATTAAGTTTTTAGCTAACTAATATTGTCTATTCCCACCTTATATTTTTCAATCCTTAATAAAATTAATGGCTCACAATTCAATCGAATATAAGGCCGAACAAGCCGAATGAGTCCATGGAATCAACAAGCGAGTCTCGATTCCAATTTTCAGCTACTACTCAAGCTATTTGGCTTTGAAATCTCATTAGGGAGTTAACCGTTTTTTATTTTATAGATAGACCCATACAATTATATTGTGATAATAACTATGCAGTGTTGTAACAGAAGTCTCAAGGGATCTAAGCACATGAAGGTCGAGTTTTTTACCATAAAGGAATCGGTATAGAATGGTGAAGTAACAGTAGATCATATTCCCACAAATGATATAGTTGCGAGATCCACTAACTAAAGGCTTATGCCCTTGTGTGTTGGAGCGACATTTCATTAGCATGGGCTTAGGAGCATCTTGGGATAATGTTATTTAGTAAGAGCTGTTTTTATTTTTCCTCTACTAAAATTTATATCCGTGTTTGTTACATTTAGTATATATATATATATATAACTTTTACATTTAATAAAATATTTTTTTAATGAATTATTATTATGTTGAATATATATTGATAAAAGTCTCAAGGTATTGTATAAACCTTGAATGAAGGCTAGGAGCATTCGGTTATTAGCCTTAAGCATATGTCTTGTTACACATAAAGAAATATTAACCATAAAGACAAGGCATACGTCGGTTCATTGGAACCATAAAGACATTCTTTAGTGGCACAAGATTTTTGTGACACTTAAGGTAAGAGAATAGTGACTAACAAACGGGATCTCTCTATGAGAGATGTTATCCATTTACCACACTACCATATTGAATCCATATCAATAAAGTTGAAAGCACTCATAACCATGGAAAACTCTATGTATGTACATGCAGTTACTGTTATGATTCGGTATTTGAGACTTTATGGGATGGGATTGACTATTAAGAATTATCTCTAAATCAAAGTGCGCACATACAGTACAATTTCAATTAATATAGTTCAAGTAAGAGAATATAAGAATTTTCCCAATGTGAGTTACATTAATTAATATTGTAATTTACCGTTTTTTGGGGTTGGTCTAAGGTGAGATAGAAGATTTCTTAATTAGTCTAATATGGAGCTGGCTAGTGCGGTCTGAGTTGAGCCTAGCCCTGTAATGAAAGGACTTGGTTGGAAACTCTATAAATAATGCTCAAATCTCTCCTCTAACCATAATTCTCACAATTATCTTCATAAAAGAATGTTTACCTGACGCTAAAGTGTTAGGGGGCCGTCTCATTGAGCCAATGATACAAAGGGCAATGGAAGAGAATGACTTGCACGTGGATTATCACTTTTCCGCTTTTGCATCGAGAACAATGGATTTCAAAACATATACTTTAATATTTTTATTCGATTATATGTGTTCTTATTCTAGTTATGGAGTTCATAGGATTGCACGTTTTAGTGTCTCATACAATCGACTCAAGTTAGGTAGATTTCATACTAATCGAATATGTCTTAACTACAACTTTAGTGAAAAAGAATCTAAGGACGAAGGTCTATATCGTGATCTTCAAGTTTTTGCCAGAATAAGGCCAAAATCTAACATGGCCCAAAACTAGTCGAGGCATGTGGATTTTCAGAAAGAGTCCAACCAATCAAACGCCATCATGAGCTCATCGCCAAATTTAGGTCTCTCCAATTTTAATCGAGTCGAATTAGGTAGATTTCATACTAATCGAATATGTCTTTACTACGACCTTAGTGAAAAAGAATCTTAGAACTCAAGTCTATAGCGTTGTCTTCGGGTTTTTGCCGGTTAAAGCCAAAATCTAACACGGTCCAAAATCGGTCGAGGCATGTGGATTTTCAAAAAGAGTCCAACCAATCGAACGCCATCATGAGCCGCCACCTTAATAGAAATTAGACTTGTCGTCCCTTCTTGAGGGGTAGAATGAAGATTTTTGATTCAATGGGGCTCGTGAGATTGGGACACTTAGGGTGCGTTTGTTTGTGTTTTTCTTCTTTTTTTGTTAAGGGGGAACGAAATAGAAAAAATTATTTCTGTTCCGGGAACAATTTTTGACTAGAAAAACACGTTTGGTAAACTTGTTCCAAGAATAAAAAAAGAAAAAACATGTTCGGTAAATTTGTGTTCTTTTTTTTTATTTCTTTTAATTTTTTAATATTTGTCTTATTTTTCTTTTTTTTCTTCTTCTTTTGGCCGGTCGCCGGCCTCGGCCATGGCCGGCGACCGGCCGGCCGAGGGGGCCGGCGGCCTCGCCCGGCCACGGCGAGGCTCGCCGACCCCGGCAAGGCCGAGCCTCGCCGTGGCTCGCCGTGGTTGGGCGAGGCTCGGCCTCGCCGGCCGGGGCCAGTCGGCGTCGGCGTCGGGCGGTGGCCGGCGAGGCTCGGCCTCGCCGGTGGCCGGGCGAGCTCGGCCTCGCCGGATCCGGGCGAGGTCGAGCTCGCCCGGCCGGCGAGGCTCGGCCGGCGCGGGGCGAGGCTCGGCGAGCTCGGGCTCGCCCGGATCTGGCGAGGCCGAGCCTCGCCGTGGGCGGGCGAGCCCGAGCTCGCCCGGCCAAGGCGAGGTCGCCGGCCCTCGACGGCGCGCCGGCCCGCGATGACGGCCGCGGCCATGGCGGCCAAAAGAAAAAAGAAGAAGAAAAAAGAAGAAAAAGAAAAGAAAAGAGAGGAGAGAGAAAAGTTGTTCTTAAAAATTGTTAAACAAGAAACAACTTTTTTTTGTTTTTTGTTTTGTTTTTTTTGTGTTCCCCGTTTACAAAAAAAAACATTTGGAACAAAAAATGCAAACAAACGCATTTACGCTTCTTTTTTTGTTCCCTAAACAAAAAAACAAAAATCTGCTCAAAAACAAAAATAAAGAACATAAACAAACAGGCCCTTAGGCATGGAGGACTTTGTTTTTGTCGTCATATGTTAATTAATCCAATTCGTAATCCCACGTGCCGGCATTTGAAAATTGATTTAAGTCCGCTCTTGGTCTTTTTAAGTATTGTCATGTGTTCAATTTGGTACTTGAAACTTTTTATTTTGTACAATCAAATCCTTTGAATTATGAGCAAAAAAAATCTTTCGATTACTACTACAATTAATAAGTCAACGTGACAATTTTTTTTAAACTCCACGGAACAATTTAATTGTTAAGGAACGCACTTGTTTGCATAGATTGCACACACACCATATTTGGGCCATTCTTCCTAACTTCAGTTCACGGCTCACCTGAATTATGAAGTTAGTGGAATTATTTCATGAGCTCAGAATTTATCTATCTAAGGTGGGCTTTCTCATTATTAGAAAGGAAAAAAGACTATCGGTCTCTTTTGAAAAATCATAGCGAAACCTAATGAATAAGGGTTTATAATTGCGTGACATGTGCCTTTATCGGGAAAAAAGAAATAAAGGCTTCAAACCTTTATTTTGAACGAGCGGCGTGGTGACACCCCTTAAACTGTTATCAAGTCTACTAGTTCAATTAAAGCTTCTGGCTCCCATCAGAGATGCTCACCAGCCCGACAAGTCGGGCCATCATTCGGGTCGGGTGGGTCAGGCCCAGATCAAAATGTTTCTAGTGGGCGAAATTCACATAGAACCCCCTTTAAGCCTCGGCTTTGTTTTAATCTTATGTATGACGTGTCTACAATACATGTATATATTTAATTTCTTTTTCTTTTTCTATAGTCGGGAATTTCTTTTTATCTATATAGGACATGGCCAAAGCCCTCCTCAAGACCCACGACACCATTTTCGCTTACCGGCCCAAATCCACCGCAGGGAGGTACACGGCATACGATTATTCCAACATGACGTCTTTGATAGGCTCGTAAAATCTTCTTACCACATATGCTTGGTGCCGCAAGGCTTTAAACGTTTGAGTATATAATAGAGGAGGAGATGAGGGTGCTTATGAGAAATTTGTTGGAGGCAAAGAGCCAATCAAGAAACCTGAAAGACCATCTTTGGGATCTTACTCTCAATGGGATCGGTTGTATAATTTAAGATATGAAATTAATTTATATAATTCTCTCTATGATTTTTGTTAAGTTTACTAATAGTGACATTAGTGTAAGAATTAACTTACATGCTCATCAGTGGATGATTGACTTGCACAAGAATTCGAATTATATTTACACATGTCACTCATCCAATTAATTTTGGTTACTAATAATAATCCTTCTCTCTCAATGGAATTCTTGCAAAAAAGTTCACAGCACACTATTTTTTGACAAGGGCTTTAGGCTTCCCAAAAAAAGGCATTTTTCTGGGTCAGTGGGTGACTAGCGTCACAATCCCCGGGCTTTATTATGAAAGCTGCACATTTGCAGCCAGAATATTCGATCTATCTACTGCTCGTTACGAGCAAGCTTGTTACCTATTGCTCCGTCGATTGCACGTTGGGATAAAGTCAGAGTTACTGCACTTTCGGCACACACCCAACCTACAGGAGGAACGAATCGGTGCTCAAGAGAGTTTCAAATTACATTCTAATTCAGCCAAACATCTCATTGGTTTCTAGACATGGAACACATTTTAAGCCTTTCGTCTTTGTTTTTTATCTATATATTTTATAAATACAAATGCATGTATACATTGAATTTCTTTCTTCCTTTTCTAGACTGACTCGGCCCATCCTTCAAACGACAAAAATCACCAACTCCTTAAACAACGACGGACAAAAAGCACGATCATCGATTACCGACCCATCGATGTTTTTTTCTCAGCTTGGTAGGACAAACTACTCCAAGAAACAGTGGCTGCCGATGATTCATGAACTACCCTGGTGGAACCACCCTGGTGGAACCAGAATCATAGCATCCCATCATTACTCATAAGTGCCATATTCCAAGAGGAATAAAAACGATGTATGTGCTAGAGAGGAAAATAGATGATGTACATGAGACGGTCATTTTATAAGTTATGGAGCGAGCAGAATCAATTGTAATGCTAAAAATGAGCCGTAACGCATTCGGGATAACATTGGGATCTACAAATAATGAATCAAATTTCTGTATAATTTCAAGCAGAGTGTAAATGCCTATGTTCATTGGTTATTAATTTAAAGATTTTGAATTGGAGGTGGCATCAAGTAAGTGGTCTCAGAAAGGAAGACAAGGATTTCTAGAGAAAGAGGGAGAGACTTCATCGACAAGCGTCTCCCCACGCATTGGATTAGGTAACACCACCCGCATGTGCTCAATCTTCTGTTTTCTTGCACTGATTTTTTTACAAGAGGACAAAGCTTTCGTCACTTACATGTGTTTTGGGAACATTGGTTGTCTCTTCGATTAGGTCACATCACCATTGACGGGGGATCACGCAAAGATACATGTCGTCGCCATATACGGTTAGCTGAGAGAAGTGCGCGCAACTTGGAAGCGACACGAGCCCGTGTTTGGGGCATCAACTCGAGAAGGTTAGAGTCAATTTCTTGTCTCCCTCGATGCGAAGAACTTGAAGCTCTTTCACGAGACCTTTCGTCAGTTAGGTGGGAGTGAGACTCCGTACCCAAAGATCACCGCGAGCTTTTTCAACTGAGCGTTGCATCATTATCAAGAGCCTTTTCCAAAGCATGTATGCGGTTTCTTTCCCATCGCTAAGTCAGACCTAATTCTTTGATTAGGAAGGGGCGAAGAACACCAGATGAAAGAAAATTTGGTGCACGATGATAAATGGTTATGGGGTGTGGAACAAGGAGAGATCAGAGGAGAGAACATGAAGTGATTGTTGGAAAGACTAAGGACAAAGGTTTAGGTTGGACTAAAGCAAACTGAAAGAAGAATAGTAACTAAATTAATATATACATTATGATAACCACCAAGACCTCCCACTCCCAAAAGAAAGAAGAATAATAATTATGAGATATAGAAAGTATTCGCTTAGATTAAGACATGTATGCGCACAAGATTCTGTACCTTATATAGATTACCGTACGAATTAACGAAAGTATAAACGAGAGAGTTCTATTCATAAATAATTATAGCATACTACTTTACAATAGCGTTGCATGATCTATTTTTCGATTGCTTATATCATGACTCCCAACCACTCCCAATAGAGTTTAAATGATTTTGGGAGTTGAAAAATATGTTGCAAAAAGAGATGTTTGGCGAAATTATATCCTTAGGGACATGAAGCGAGCTACAAGAACGCTTATGCGACTGGAATATTTCTCTATAATATAAGGTGCCATCGAATGGAGTCACCATCAAATTGGTGGTCCACATGGATTTTGGGATCCAATGACGACGCCGTGCTTGATGCATGCTGCTCCACGTCCGTTTAATTTCATACGTAGTGTCCAAAAACTCATAGGGCTATAGGTCAAATTAAGCTACAAGGCAACAGCAAGTAGTCAAATCATGCTCATTTAAGGGGGGGGGGGATTTAACACATTACACTGTACCTATGTTCAAAATAGTTTCCACGTGAAGAGAAATAGAAGGGAATCCGACAAGATAGGACGGTTTTAGCTACTAACTTAGCTGGATTTGATGATTATCTTAGCCATCATTTTGGTTCAATGAGGCGAGACCCTCTTTCACATCTCTATACGTTCTTCCATTAGTCATGTCTCCATCAAGCAACATCAAATGGAAATCCTAGTGTGATCCGTGAATTTGTCATCATTTCATGAGACACCACTACTCCCCAAGTTGAAAATATGATTGAAGATAATTCTAATGACTTTGCGTAGCAGCTAACTTTTGTTTTGAATGCCATCGCTAATTAATTGATATAGATATGGAGATTCTCTATCCTTTTAGAGTGTCTTGATCGTATGCAACATGATGAATAAATATATGCCCAAAGGATTAAAGGATCAGAGGCCAAAATTGATGAAATGCATCGTCTCTTGGATGGAGATTCTCCATCGCTCTACTTTTGTTTGAACTTATGCCACACACCGCCTGAGATATACAATAACACGCATCACTTTGTATATCAAACGTCAATCAATCAAGTTGTAAGAAAAGGAACCGTCGACATCTTACGCATGGAGACCCAGTGAAGGGGTTGGATCCAACGTATTGCACCCTCGCATGTGATGATGCATGCATTAAATATACATTCTACGGACAGCGACGACAGCCTCTGGCAAGTGGCGTGTGAAAAGAGACTAAGCCAGGCAACATCGAAGCCCCCCTAAATCATGGTAGTTAGTAAGATTCGAGGAGATTTTCCCTCTATAAACAAAACCCGAGAACCCGTCGTCAATCACGCAAGCATGCAAAGGACAAATCAAGCACCCATCATTGTGGACCTTTCCCTCTCTTTCCTAACACCCCCGGCAAACATCACGTAAACCCCACTTACTTGACAAAGATTGGTCTTGTTTAGTTTTCTTGAACTAACATGTTTTGGTAATAATTGCATATATTGTGTCGTGGAAGTATCTACCCAAACCTCTCGCCTAACCTACGAAGTCCACATGATCAAGAGAACTTAGGCAGATGAGAGGTCGTTTAGAAAGATGTATAGCTTCGCATTAACTTCATTCATGTCCATGCTAAAAAGAAAAGATGATTTTTAATCATGTAAGATCGAAATTCGCAAAACGGTGCAGCAAGGGTTAGTCTTTACGGTTAAGGCCTTTTCTTATGTGATACCCTATTCCATCTCTATACATGCTCGCTCACGTATGACTATAAAGGTTACTTTTAAAGATATATCACGCAACAATGTGTTCATGAATAGGGAAGTTTAGCGGTCGCCGATCATCACCCATTTCGGAAAAAGAGGGTCAAAAGTTGAGTTCCTGTGATATTTTCAATAGGTAAACATTTTTTCTATGATACTTAATTGTAAACAAACTGGCCAGTATGGGACACTAATCCAGCAAACTTGTGGTAATCAGGTCAACATATGGTTTTCACTTTGTTAGAGTGCCATTCGGTGCAAAAGTATATTCGAACCTACTACATTGCTTTTTCCCTATTTAATAATATATGAGGTAATGTAGATTAAAAATTTATTTTGCCAATCGTACTCCTACGACGATAATATATTTAATTCATGCCCTCGTGTTTCTTTATTCTTTTGGGTATCTGACCGACATAATCTCTTAGGTTTCTTGTTTGATAACCCCATACATTGAAGTGTTCCTTTGATGGCGCATCATTGAGTTTTCTTGCACTGTGTCATCTTCCCAATGACAAGGCTTGCTTTCTTAATAACCAACCCTCTCTCTCTCTCTCTCTCTCTCTCTCCTTGTCTTTGTCAGTCATCAGTTTCTTGCAACTGTAACACACCAGTGGAACATATCAAATCTTTATATATTCAACACATCCAGCCACTCGAATCACCTAAGCTACCTGGTCTTTCGACATTTTCATGCTCCTTTGTCTCATCCTGTTCTTCTAAACTCTTTCCCTCTCTCTCTCTCTCTCTCTCTCTCTGTAATGGCGGAAATAGACTGCTCTCTCCAAACCAAGCCATTTCCTACTGACATCACTAGCAATAACATCACACCACTGAAGCTCTTTGGCATCGACATATCATCCTCGCCACCGCTGGAAGAGAACACAAAAGAGAATATCCTTGGAGATGATTCGCATTCGAATTCGACCAAGTCTTCATCATCCGGGTCGCCGGAATCCGACGGCCGGAAGTTCGAGTGCCAGTACTGCTGCCGCGAGTTCGCCAACTCGCAGGCCTTGGGCGGCCACCAGAACGCGCACAAGAAGGAGCGCCAGCTCTTGAAGCGCGCTCAGATGCGAATCGCCGCTGCCGAAAGCCGAAAGCTGCACAACCCATTCATGACCACCTTCACCCAGCCGCACCACCTCCTGGCCCCGACCCTGTCGCCAGCAGGGACCCCTCCGTGGCTGATCCTTCCACACACCAGCCACGCACCATCGTTCCAAGTTGCGAACGGCGTCGGCTTGTATTTCGCTGGAGGGTCGCCTCGCGTTCCCGGGAGGCAAGTGAGCGGAGGCAGTGTTGGCGATACGGCCGCAATAGCCACGAGGTCATTTTTACTTGATGAAGCGAGAGCTCATGGTGGTCGATCTTCCTCTCAGATCGAGAAGAAGGGTTTGGGGTTGGATCTGCACTTGAGTCTTGGACCAGCTGCCACGTAACTTGTAATTTTCGTTTGGTAATTTTTAAGTCGATCCATGTACTACCAACATAATGCGGAGTTAGAGCATTGGAACATGTATAATTTGCAAAGTGTTCTCTTTTGTACTCAAATATCATCCGTATCAAGTGAGGAAATTGTCGTAGAGAATGAGTGAAAACTTGTAATGCGCCATAGATCCATTAACTTTGAATCTTTCCCACCTTATGCAGCCCAAACGAGTAAGTTGACTAAGGAACTTGACATATGGGAAATGCATTGATAATGAGCTGGTTTTAGCCCATTGACTTCTTCCCCCCGAATAAATTTTAAATTCAAGAGTGTTAATGATTACCCGGCTCAAACTCCAAGGTTAAAATGGGATGGGGAAGTTAATCATGGTCTACAGCTCAAGAAAAACATTAGTGGAGGACAACTTAGCCGACCCAGAAGAGTAGAGCCTATATTGCTTACAAAGACAAGAAAAGATCACGTGCAATCATCAACTCTAATCGTGACAGGTATTATTGAAATGCACATTATTGACATCTCGCGTCTGCATATATATAATAATAAAAATGACAGTTATTTATGCTTCAATTAGCAAGATAAATTTGAGCCATCATAATGATCACAGCTGTCAAAACTTGTATGGAATGGAGTTTGTAGGATCTATGGTCGATAGCCACTCTAATTGGTGGGGCTGTCGATCTGGTGCCATTTCCAAGTAAGTAAGAAGATGAAGGAAATCGTGCAAAAGTTAAGAAGAAACGTTAAATAAACAAAGTCAATTGACCCTCTACTTGCCCCCGGCGAAGTCCAGCTGAGAGCAACCCCCCCCCCCCCCCCCCCCCCCCAAACTAGTTATCACCGCTCTCCGTTGAGGGCCGTCATGGGACCAGCAGCTTTTGCCTTTGTTTATGGACTAAGCCACTTGGTAAAGCTTCTCCTGGGCAGCTGTTAAAAAAGAGTGTTAAAAGAGTATCATAACTTTTTATAAGGTGTTCAACAAAACGGCTCACGTTTACAGCAGCTTTTAAAAAGTTAAGAAGATGTAGATTTTGAAATATGTATGGACACACGAGAAGTTTAGATAAATGCATCGGATATTTTAAAATTTGATGAAGTCCTAAAATTTTAAATTTGCGAAAAATACAATCCAAGTCCTAATACTGATAAACTTGATGCGATCAAGTCCTTCCGTTAATTTCGTCGGTTTAACTAATAGAAAATACTACGTGATATTTTTTAAATTATTTTCTCTTTCTATGTGGTATTTTTTTTTTATTATTTGCTCTCTCAAATCTTACTTCAATTAGATTAAAAATATAAAAAATAAGAAGATAAATATAGGTTTTGAATAACTAAGATACAATTTCCGAACTCACATTGGGTGCATTTGATTGGACTTTTGGGAAAACCTTTGGAAAAATGCAAAGAACTTTAAGTTAAATGGGTTTTTCAAAATGCAAATTATGTTTGTTAGATTGTAGTTTGAAAGTCCATTGTGAAGTACCTTTGAGTAAAATAGTATTTGGAGATATTATATTTACAAAGGACTTTGGTGATTAATAATAAAAAAAGAAAAATATCAAAAAATAAATAAAAGAGTTGGCCAGCGAGGTAGGCGACCGCCAGCGGCCTCAGGCAACCCCCGAAGACGACCGGCAAGGGTCGCTCGACCTCATGGCGACCCGGATCCGGGTCATGACGCGACCTAGATACCCACCCGGAGGTCGCGTGACCCACTGGTGACGGTCGCCTTGGTCGCCGTGATCACCACCGGCCTCTCTCTAGTTTGTTGCTCGTCCTCCGCAGCCCCGCGCAATCCGAACGTCCGCCTCAACGAAGAAGATGAACGGTAGAAACAAAGGCAGAAACAAGGGCAAAAAGCCAAAGCCGAAAGCCCAAGGCACCTTTCACCCTTCAAAAGGCCAGCATTCCCTTAATGGGGTTTTTAAAATCTTTCCCAAACACCTAATATTTGGCCAAAAGGCCTTTAGGTGTCCAAAGTCCATTAGAAATGCAGGTTCCAAATGCACCCATTATCGGCCCGATCATCATTGAGCTCCGATATGTCGACTGGAAGAGTGAAGCAGTAACATAATAATCTCTCTCTAATTAGATAAAAGAACCCAAAATTTGGACACAAAATTTGGCTGAGGCCTTGTTTGGGTGGATGAGCTTTGTTGACCCTGGGCGAGGCCTCACAGGTGACCCTCGCCCTCACTAACTATTGGAAATGCCCCAACAACCTTCACTAGGCCTTACCAATGATGGCAGTGACGACTCATTGGCAAGGGGCTAAGGGTCCCTTTTCTTTTAGCTTGGATTTATTTAAGAAAAAATGTATCATTAATATAAGTTAAATATGATTTGAAAAAGAGAATAATAAAAATGCCATGTATGGGGAGAAAATAATTAAAAAAAAGTCATATCATGATGTTGTCAATGGTAAAATTTGATTATATCAATTTGACAAACTTTTCACTTTAACGATAAGTTCTACAATTTTTAGTATTTCTAAAATGTTGTAATTCTTCAGTACGTTACATCGTGATTTTAGGGCAAAGAAGTGGGAGAGACATTTTTGAAGTAAAATTGACCATTTGATCCAAATTTTGACCAAACAATAAAAATTCAAGGAGCTAAGAGAAGGTTTTGGGAATTGGCGTTCTGTTAATTAAAGTTGGTCGGGAGGATTAATCCATAAAAAAAAGGTCTAATTTTTTAGACCGGGAAAGCGAACATCAAACCTCCAAAATATTTGGCAAGAAAGGTGAAAAAAAAAAAAAAAAAAAGCCTCCAGAAATATCTTCAGCGTGCATGAAACAACGAGCCAGACAGAGCAAGAGCCTCGAGCAGTTTCCCCTCTCCTCCGCGAGTCCCCGCTCATCGCATCTTCCCTCGAAACCCTTTTCTCCGTAATCCGACGGTAAATTTCGATCCACTAGATTGCTATCCGTTTTCGGGCGAAACCCTCTTGATTTTCTTGATTTTTCCTTTTGAATGTTCTTGTTTTTCTGCCTCTCTGCTCACCCAAGCCTTCTTGCTATCTGGCTTTTCAGCTTCTGACATTGCCAAAATTACTGGGTTTTACTCGTTTCATTCCTGCAGTCCCGTGCTGTGTATAATTGTAATCACGGAACCAATGAATGAACGTGTTTGCTTCTACTGGGTTGCTGCGGAAGTGTTGTTATGATTAGGATAAATTAAGTGTATCGGGGGTGGTGTATATGCAGGTCATGTTGCATTCAGGTTCAGTCCCTAGAACCAGCACATGCCCCCTGCCGAGTCTTCGACGCCCTGGCCTTCGCCCGCGACGCGCGGTTCCGGCGATGGTTCGTGTCTCTGCTGGGTCGCCGGATGGTGACAAGAGATTCAAAGTGGAATTCACTCCTTGGTTGATTGTTGGATTGGGAAATCCTGGGAATAAGTATCATGGCACGAGGCATAATGTAATTGATGACATAGCTTTTTTATTATTTTTTTATTATCGTATGCATATAAGTAATTGATGACATGGCTAGATGGCGCTTGATTTCATCGATCTTTAATTCTACCTGTATCTTTGTCTGTTTGTTAGGTTGGTTTTGAAATGATTGAGCGCATATCGCAAGCCGAGGGCATATCATTAAACACAATTCAATCGAAAGCCTTGATCGGAATAGGTAGTTGATTAATCTGTTTTTCCTTGTCCTTGTTGATACTTTGACATTTACCTGCAGAAGCTTGATTAGGGCTTTAAAATTATACTTCAGATTGATCAATTGGACGTCCTTCGAAAATCAGTGCAGGTTGTATTGGAGAGGTGCCACTAGTTTTGGCAAAGCCACAAGCATACATGAACTTCTGTGGTGAATCTGTTAGTTCCCATCCTACATAGCATATATTTATCTGGCTCCTTTTTTCAGCTGCCATATTTGCCGGCATAATTGTGCCATTATAGATGCTGCTTCCTTTTCCCATGATCAATATGTTTTATATGGTTTCTAGGCATTTGAACTTTTTGGCTTCCTAGATTCAGAGCTCATACAGTTTTATAAGTATAATTGGCAACTGAACACCAAATGGTGATTTGTAAATGGAAACTCTTTAAATTTCGGGAATATATTTGTTTACGGTTCAGTGATTTCAACCATGTTAAGACATCATTATCATCCTTTTAGCCTTTCTTCAGGGGTTCTGACTTAAAAATTGGCCTGGATCGAATTGATACTCTCACAGTTTCATTTGAACTTTGTATGCTGGGTTTGAATATGGTGACGGACTAAGATCAATGGGCAGCCAAATTTGCTTTTGAGTTGCATGTCTTCTCATGCAGAATGAAATTCTCTTCTATACAGCAGAGAAGAAAAATTAAAAACAAAGGATGGTTCATTTTATCAACAAGGATAAGTTTCAATGTGACCTTCTTCTTGTGAGTCATAAGAATTTCCTATCATCATTTCTTGGATATGACAGCTGACTAGATAGCTTTTCAGGAAAATTTTGGTTAGCCATCCAGCTTCTTCACAGCTTTGATATACATTATGACAAAAATATTGATTGTTTGAGCTATGCATTTTTTTTTCTTTGAAGCGAATAATGAGCTGGGGGTGTGTGCTTTGTGTCAAAGAGGACTAGTTCACGGTAGTTGATAAAAGAGTTGTGTGACCTGGCTGGAGGATATCAGTGCAAAATACATGTGTTTATTTCTATTTAACCAAAACTTTCCTCCGTGGGTGTTGATTGGAGTTGCATCATATGCAAGTATGATGTAGTGACTCCAATTTCTGGCTCTTTGGGTCCTTTTTCTTCACTGTTGCTTTATCTTGATATATCTTATTTTTTTCCATCTTCAGCTTATTCGTTTTCTGCTTTTAAAATATGGACCTAGTGCTTATTTCATCTTTAGTCACAAAAGACTGGGTGTTCCTATTTTCAATGTTTTCTCTCCTTTTCATTCAGGTTGCACCGCTTGCAGTATATTACCGAATCCCTCTTCGACATATATTGTTGGTAACTACGTGTACCTCTGCTATTTGTGGAAGGACCACTTTATTTTACCCTCAGTTTTTCCTCCTATACTGTGTAATTTTATTTATCTGTGCAGGTTTATGATGAGATGAGCTTACCAAATGGTGTTATGAGGCTACAACCCAAAGGAGGACATGGTCAGCACAGCGGGTATAGCTTGTTTGCTACTATCTTCCACTTGTCTGCAATTTCTACAGCAGCTTTTCTCTTGAGTATCAAAACTTAATTGATCCCATGGTCTGTCACTCAAATTATAGCCTTTATTAGTCATAATTGCTGAGCAAGTAAAATTAATAGTAGGAAGAGAAAAGCTTCCTTTGGATCTTAATTAGTTTGATGCAATCAGCATGGATGAGTGCATGGCCAAATTGCGATAATTTGTATGGATATTTGGACATTTTCTGATACCTATGTTGACACAACATGGTTGATGCTGGTTTTTTGCCCTTTGGGGTTCATTTTGTGCTCAAGAAAGGAATAACACATCAATGAAGCAAATTTACGCCTCCATGTGTCGTAACTGGCTAGTTGCCACGCCTGTGGCTGATTTTTTTATGCTTAATATCTAAACTAGGTAATTCTTTTATTGGAAATGAGGCCTTATTTGATCTAATTGGATGGCATGATCCTTTAAATGGTGCTTGTGGTGCTTGTACTTTGGATTAAAAGCAATGCTACTAAATATCGACTGGAGGTAATTCAACAAATACCTGGTGTATTTCAATTTCATGTGACCTTGAATCAAAGCACTTGTATATGTATCACTGTTGGAACCAAACGAACTTAACTTTTCATCTTAGTTGTATTTTCACATGTTGCAAATATTCAATCAGATTTAGAGGCATATCCCTCTGCTATAGTGTTCGTTATTTCTTCAAATTTGCAAGCATATTATCATGGTGCTTCTATCCTGTGCCAGGATAAAGAATGTGATAGCTCATTTGGATGGTTGCAGTGAATTTCCTCGGCTCTCAATTGGTTGGTTCCTTGAGATCATTTTAAGTGCCCCTGGTAATTTATGTAGTATAATAATTACCACCCATTATAATTGCAGGTATTGGGAATCCACCAGGAACTATGGATGTGAAAGCTTTTCTTTTGCAAAAGTTCAGCTCAGTGGAACGTGAACAGGTAAATCTTTGTTTTAATACCCTGCAAGTTCAAACTCACCTTGCAACCAGCAATAAGTGCAGTGTTGTCTTGGTAAAAATGTATAATGCGTATGCCTATGCATATGCATATAGTTTTGTAGAAAAGCCAATGTTTTTTGTTCTTTTCAGGCTTATGACTCATGTTCTCAAAAAATAGATTGTAAAGGATTAGTCACAGAGTAGGAATACTCCTGCTGAAAATTGGTGGGGCCCTTTAATGGGTATTGGCTTTTCATACAGATGGATGAGGCATTGGATCAAGGAGTTCAGGCTGTGAGGGCATTAGTGCTCAACGGATTTAGCCAGCATATAAGAAGATTTAATTTGGGGCAGAGGTATAAGTATCACAAAGTTTGATGTTAGTAATTGAATTATATTGTATTCCTCCCATATGTCTGGTCAACAAGAAAGAAACATTTGCAGAGTGCAGTCAGTTAATACGAATTCTTTCACGTTATTGTGCTAGTCATGCAGCCGAAAATCCCTTGCAAAATTTTGTCTGCGTGTCCTACTGACCCATCTTGAAATTTTGTCTGTGTATTTAGATGACATGCACTAGCTTAAGGTTTTAGACCTAAGTAATTAAGAAGGAATCCTCCTTAACATTGATGGGCAGTTGTTTCGATCCAATTGCTTCTTTAGCCTGGCAATCTTTTCTGGCACAGGTTGCTGGTTTTCTCGTTTGTATGATTTCTCTTCAGCTTATTTGCTTTCGAGCACACTACTTCGTTGCTTCTTTTTTCCTTTCCAACTGAACATCTTTAGCCAATAATTAGTGAGATTGTGGTATTACGTGCAAAATACTATACGAAAAGCTTTGATGAGTACCAAGTGAGTTTATGTCTTTGAGGCAAAAACGTGAGTTTATGTCTAGGATGGACATCCAACTACCTTGCCACCTCCAGGAACGGTTGTTCGAAGCATTATGTTTTGTTTCGATTTGTCAGGTAAACAGTCCCGGTGCATCCAACCATTCTGCCACTGAAATGGAGTACCAAAATGGGTATATAATATTGGTCATCTCAAGGAAAATCCGAGGAAGTGTCCTAATTTTCTGGCACGCGAATTTCACTAAAATAGCTACGTTAGGTCAAGTCTCTTTCACAGCCGAGAGAATCAGAACATGGAAGGCCATGTGTGAGCGGAGACCAAAAGAGGAACAGCATGGGGACAAGCAGGGAAAGGCATTCTTATCTGTCAATTTGTCCTCCAAATAAAGCATGTGGCTTCAAGCCTTTCAATAATGTCTCCACTGGCCCCTCCACTCAATAATCCAACCCTTTTTTCTATCTTCTCATTGAAACTTTTCGGATCTCCCATCAACTGACCCTTGAAGAGGCAAAGAAAGTGAGGAGAAAAAAAAGGAAAGGAAAATAATTTACCGCAATCGGAACATGGCAAGTGATGGGAAATTGGGTATGGTTCTAGGGTCCACACAAGAGATATGAATGTGGGTGCGATGTTTGCCAGAGGTGGGAGCTTGTTTCGGTGACACCGTGTTAACTTGCTATTTTAACTGGTACGTTGTCGGTATCTATCCAGTAGGAGTTGGTGCTGGTGCTTTTAGATGCGTAATGCTAAGTAGTAATCTTGCAGTCAAATCAAATTTGAGAGCCAAGTTCATCCTCTCTGCTTGAATCTTATTGGTTGCTTACAAATGGCACGGTTCACATGTATCGTGAGGATGGATCGAACCAAAGATTTAAATATCCATCTTTCATCATGATTACAGACTTAAATTCAAAATTGCTATAGTTAAAAGGACTTTTTCAATCTTGTTCAGGACGGGCCGAGTCAAGTTTTCCATCAACTTAAGTTATTTAGGCACCCTAGTTAAACAATCTTAGATCATATGATCCAAACAGGGGAAGCATCCAAAAAGACCTCGAGCTAAATTATATATATTACAAATAAAGAGTAAATGCTCATACATAGAACAGATTACACAAATTCCACAATAAACCAAAGGAAAACAGCAGACACTGTACATGAAGATTGAACTCATCCATTCCTCACTACTTTGAGCACACATTACAATTTACGAACAGCTCAGTCCAAGAAAAACAAAAACGAAGATGGGAAAGTGACACAGTCAGAAGTCCAAAATACAACAAATTGGGGCCAAGCTTCCAGTCCGTCCAATGCATACAGCCCAAACATATTGGCTGAAACTCCTAAACGACCCGAAAAAAATATAACTTAAAGAATATTAGATACACTTGTTCTACGAATGATGCAAAAAAAATTGGACCGCAAAACCTAATCACTTCCTGATCTTGCTCTTGTCCTTGCCACTGAGGAACATGGAGCCCAAACCGAACAGATTCCCTGAAGGCACATGCAAAACAGGATTGACCCGAAAACTGCCATTGCTGTTGTTGATGTTCCCATAAAATCCATTATTGCTCTTCCTCAGAGGAGGTTTCTGATGACTCGACGATGATGGCAACGATGAAGAAGCTTGAAATGGCTTGAGTGGAAAGCCTTGCTTGTTAGGAGAACAAGACGGCTTTTGAAAATGAAGATGGTTGTGGTGGCTCTCTTTGCTGTTGTTGCTGTTTAGTGGTGATCCGGTCGAGTTGCTTCGCGACAAGAGAGGCAAAGGACACAAACTCCTTCCATACCCACTTCCGCAAGAACTCAAGTTCAAGCTCCTGCTACGCTTGAACTTCCAAAACGACTTGGAATTATTGCCGCTCTGTTGCTTCTCTTCGCTCTTCAAGCCCCGCTTCTCGGAGTCCTCAGAATGACCCTCTTGTTTGAGAGGCTGGTTCCGGGAAGCATGTTTCTTGATTTGGGTGGTGGGGACGATCTTGCCATCGGAGAAGAGCTCGTCAGCGGAGGAAGGCTCGTGACCGAAGATGTTTAGATTGTTGGAGAAGTTGAAGTCGAAGCTCGGGCTGCTCAGATGGCTGGGAACTCCTGCCGAGTCTGAGCGAAAATGATGGCGTTGCTGGTCTAGAGGGACGACGGCTTCCGAGAGGCGTAGGTCGTGCGAGAAGGAGATTCTCGGGCTCGTGTTTGGGTTCTCGGACAAGAGCTCGATCGACATTTTTCTTTTTGTGGGAACTTCAAGAAACTCACGTTGGACGAGACACAAACGAGAAGAAATAGGAGGAGAATGAGAAGAGTGAGATGAGACAGCGACGGAGAGAAGGGAATGTTGGGTTCTTGAAAATGATCTGACCCAGCGAGAGAGAGAGAGAGAGAGAGAGAGAGAGAGAGAGGTTTACATGCGAAGGCTGAAGATTGAGTTTGTTCCGAGCTAAAAGAAATGAAGAAAGGGAGAACTCTATTATTTCCGAGCTCAAAGAAATGAAGAAAGGGAGAAGTCTATTATTTAAGGGAGGACGATTGAGAGAGAGAGAGAGAGAGAGAGAGAGACAGAGGGATAGATAGAAACGTGTGGAGAGATTTGAGCATGCTAAAGCAGGCATTGCAGAGCTGGAAACAGTAGTTTAAGGAGCAAGTCGGGCATTGCTGGATTTCGAACAGGGCATTGTCCATTATAGATTCCTGACGTGGAACCACCACGAGGTCAAACGAGAGGAAATCATCAGTCTCATCGTTTGATTTTACGCCCTGCGGTTGGTCCATCCCAATCGCAGAACTTCAGCTTCCATCTTAAACTAACCTTTCAAAGACTAAGTAATTAAGTCCAGGCGAGTAAAAGTGATTTTTCTATTGAGGCTCCATTTATTTTGTGAAAATTTATTTTTTTGAAATATATATTTTCAATAAATTATTATCTTTAAAAAAAAAAAAAACAACAATATTTTTCGATATTTAGTTGAACTATAAAAAATAAATTGACATTATTTTCTCTTGTTTGGAAAAAAAATTTGACTTTATTTTCTCCCAAAGAGACATGTACTATTCAGACACTAGTGACTTAAGCACAAACAATTGAGGAACTAGGCCGAGCCTCAATGAACCCCAGCCTAGGCGATGGATGCCTAAAGACTAGGGACCCAGTTTTGGGCACGAGCACGGGCACTAATCCAAGGTCCATAGAAGGAGGGCAAAAGACCCCGGCACCACCATTGAGGCCAAGCCATGTCCATGGAGGCCAAGCTTGGGTCCACAAATGGGATCAATCCACGTGCTTGTGCCCGACTCCCTAACGTTCATGCCTAGTTCTATTAAGGTGAGGCTCGGGACTCCAATGCTCATGCTCGTTTCCTTGATGCCCAAACTTAGGTCCATTGATGATAGGCATAGGTCCATTAAGGTCAAGCCCAATACCCTAGTGCCTATGCCCCAAGTCCTTAGTGCTCAAGTCGACAATCATCAAGTTCAGGCTTGATTCCATTAAGGCGAGGCTTAGGACTCGAGAGTGTGTCACACTCGGGCTTGATGGACCCAAGCCCGAGATTCAAGGATCTAGACACGGGCATCGGGTGCTAGGAGTTGCCTTGATGGATTTGGATTTGAGCACTAGGGTCTCAAACCTGGCCTAAATGAAAGACCTGAATGTCGGGAATTCAAGCACAAGCACGGGGATCTCAAGCCCTGCCTCTATGGATGTGCTTGGTCTTGATCGACTATGGGTTGAAAGCCATGGAGTCGGGCATAAGTATTGAGGTCTCGAGCCCATCCTTTATGGATCCAAGCATAGGCATTGGGGAGTTGGGCATGGGTACCAAGACTCGAGCTCAACTTCGCAGACCTAGGCACCGAGCGCCAAGGAATCAAGCACAAGTACTAGGGTCCTAAGCCTGGCCTTTATGAATCTATACCTTCACCTCTATGAACCCTGCCCTAGCTTTGGGGACTTGGGCACAAGTATTGATGTCTTAGGCTTGACCTCTGTAAATTGGCCTAGGCACAAGGGTCCTCAACTTGGCTTTCGTAAACATGGGTCGAAGTCTCTATAAAAATAAGTGCGGGCACTAGTGTCTTGAGTCCAGCCCTAGTGGACCTAAACCAAGCCTCTAAACCCGAGCCTGATCACCAAAAGTCCAGGCTTGAGCTTGGGATCCCTCGCCCAAACGCTAAGTTTTTTGTCCTAGTGTTGATATCTAGTTGTATATTGTTAAATGATTTCTGGTTTTTGAAAGAATATATCATTTTTTCTGAATTTAAACATAATTTTCATGAGGATAAGGAAATATTTTCTATTAACTCATTTTTCTAAGCAATCCAAATATATAAATATGAGGATAATATTTTTCACAAACCAATTATGTAGAAGCTCAAGATCAACCCAACCAAATTATGTAGAAGCTCTAGGACGGTATTCTTGAGCTGGAGACCCGAAGAGTGAAATTTAGCTCCAACGAGCTTGATTTTAATCATCTAACAAACTGATACTTGTTTTGACCTATGGCGTTGAGATGCCAAGACCTGATACACAAGACTAATAGAGAATGGATCCTTTTCTACTATGTAAAGTGACACATATAATTCCTAAACTTTAACTAAATGTATAAAGTGATTCTTAAATTTTTAATTTGTTCAATATGATTTTTGAACTTTAACCTTATGTTCAATATAATCCTTGAACTTTTAATTTGTTTAATATGGTCCCCGAACTTTTGATACATATTTAATTTAATCCTAGAACTTGAATTAATGGCAAAATAATATCGAACATTTTTATATAATTCATGAAATAACTTGAACATAAATTCAAGAACCACATTAAACAAATTAAAAGTTTAGGGATCGCATTGCATATTGAATTAAAGTTCAGGAATCACATTAAACAAATTTAAAATTCATGAGCCACATTAAATGTTAGGTCAAAGTTTAGAGATTATTTGTGTCATTATTCCTTTCTACTAGTGATAGAACACATTAGCTAATAAAGATGCATCAATTTTTGTCTATCGAACCATATAATCTCACACGTTGAGATTCAAAGAACTGTTGTAAAATATTACGTTACGAATATATAATATAGAAGAGATTGAGAAGAGAAAGCAAGTGAACACCAGAGATAGTAGAGAAAAGCAAGATATTTCACTGTATTGTGATTGTTGTTTTGATCGTTGTTATTGTACATCAAAACTAAACTCCTATTTATAGAAGAACAAGAATGTACTTATCATTAATATCAATGTATCGAATGATACATGTACTGGATAAGGGAGATGAACGTTCATTGTATAGGGAGATGTACTTAGAAAATATGATACAAATGTACCATAATAAGTACATTAGATAAGATGAATATAATGAATATTCATTCATGTATCTCATTCATTCATGTATTTCATAACACTCCCCCTTGAATATTCATTGTATTCATTATGTATTGTGCATTGAATGATACTGCCTCATTAAAAACCTTAAGCCGGAAAAACCCAATGGGATAAAAACCGGACAAAAGGGAAAAAGAGTGCAGAGCACAAATGTTATGATCTCTCCCTTTTATGGATGCATTAATTGCCTCGTTAAAAACTTTAAGCCGGAAAAACCCCGTGGGAAAAAACCGGACAAAAAGAAAAAAAGAGTGCAATGCATATATAGCCACTACTGGGGCTAATCATTCTTGCATCTTGTGAACTCGCCGCATATCAATGCTGCAATGCGTAGTTCATAATATCTCCCCCTCAATTGAGCCATGTAGCCACTTTGCGGGGCTAATCAATCTTGCATCTTGTGAACTCGCCACATACCAATGCCATATACTAATTTCTCAAAACTTGATATTGGTAATGATTTGGTAAAAAGATCTGCAAGATTATTTATGGATTGAATCTGTTTAACATCAATTTGTCAACTTTCTTGGAGTTCATGAGTATAGAAAAATTTCGGCGAGATATGCTTGGTCCTATCACCTTTGATATATCCTCCCTAACTTGTGCAACACAAGCAGCATTATCATCATAAATTATAGTGGGAGAATTTGTAACCGGTATTAAGCAACAAGAATTATGAATATGTGTTATAACGGATCTTAACCAAACACACTCTCTTCCAGCTTCATATAAAGCAATAATCTCAGAGTGGTTAGAAGATGTAGCTACTAGCGATTGCTTCGTAGAACGCCAAGAAATAGCGGTGCTGTTATAACAAAATAAATACCCGGTTTGAGAGCGAGCCTTATGTGGATCGGATCTATATCCAACATCAGTATATCCAACTAAACCAGAGTTAGTGGAATCCTTGGAATAATATAATCCCAAATCTATGGTTCCTCAGAGATAACGGAAAATATGTTTAACTCCATTCCAGTGTCTCCGAGTTGGCTTAGAACTAAAACGTGCCAATAAATTTACCGCAAAAGCGATATCTAATCTCGTACATTGTGCCAAGTACATCAAAGCCCCAATTGCATTGAGATATGGTACTTCAGGATCAAGTATCTCTTCATCAGATTCTCTAGAACGAAATGGGTCCTTTTGAGGATCTAGAGACCTTACAACCATAGGGGTGCTCAATAGGTGAGCTTTGTCCATGTTGAAACGTTTAAGCAATCTTTCAACGTATGATGATTGATGAACGATTATTCCATTTGCTTTTCTAGACCAAGACAAAGTTTGGTTTTACCCAAATCTTTAACTTCAAACTCCTTTTTCAAATACTCAGCAGTTTCAGCTAACTCTTCTAGAGTTCCAATTAAATTTATATCGTCGACATAAACTGCTACAATAGCAAATCCAGTTTCTGATTTCTTAATAAACACGCATGGGCAAATATGATCATTCTTGTACCTTTCCTTAATTAGGTACTCACTTAGGCATTGATACCACATGCGACCGGATTGCTTTAACCCGTACAAGGATCTTTGCAATTTTATTGAGAATAAATTGCGGGGAGAGCATGCTTCAGGCATTTTGAATCCCTCGGGAATTTTCATATAAATATCATAGTCTAATGAGCCATATAAATATGCCGTCACAACGTCCATAAGACACATTTCCAATCTTTCAAAGATTGCTAGGCTAATGAGAAAACGAAATGTAATCATATCCATCACAGAATATGTCTCATTATAATCAATCCCGGCTGCGGGAGAATCCTTGGGCAACGAGTCGGGCTTTATACCCGACAACCTCGTTTTTCTCATTTCGTTTTCGGATAAATACCCATTTATAACCAACGGGCTTTACATTATCGAGGATACGAGTTACAGGTCCAAAAACCTCTCGTTTAGTTAGGGAAGCTAATTCAGCTTTAATTGCTTCCTCCCACTTAGGCCAATCTTGCCTTTGACGACATTCAATAATAGATTGCGGCTCACAATCATCATCCATAATTTTATGAGTAACTGAGAATGCAAAAGCATCATCAATGATGATTTCATTTCGATCCCAAATTTCATTACAATATGTAATGGAATTCTCGGTATTCCCGGGGCTAGTGTTCCTTTCATGGGTTTGCGCCTCTTCAGGGGCAATAAGCTCTTTGGGAGCAAGCACAACGCCAGGCTCTTCTAGAGCGGATTCCTGATTCTTTCCCCTTCGTTTTCGAGGAGCAGTATCTTTTGACTCGATCACCTCTTTTGACTCTCAAGTGTAGGGGATTTTGATCCATTTTAGCCTGTCCTTCGGGAACAGCTATCCTAGTTGGAGCATTTGCAGCTGGAATATGATAATACTGCAAATAAACATGCAAATGTGTCATTGCACGTAAATAATAGGCAAACATGGGACCATCTACAGGATGCGTCCAATAATACCATAAAATATCGAAATGGTCCACTTGGTGGTTGTATTGGTCCACAAATATCACCATGAATTCTTTGCAAGAATAAAGGAGATTCAAGATTAACCTTTGTTATAGAAGGTTTGATAATGAGCTTTCCTTGTGAGTAAACCTCACAATTATAACCTTTGAACAACAATACATTTATATCTTTTAAAGGGTGCCCTTTTGTATTTTGAATTATCCTACGTATCATTGAAGTGCCAGGGTGACCAAGGCGATTATGCCACAGTCCAAACTGATCAGGGCTTACCAATCTCCAGGATGTGGTGGCGTAGGTTTCAACAGCCTTAATTATGACACAATACAAACCCATAGAAGAAGCTTCTAGCTTCTCATGGATGGTCTTCAGCCCATCTTATAAGAGGAAATGCCAATATATTCTTTATCTTGCTCATAAATAGTCTCGATATGGTACCCATTACGGCGTACATCTTTGAAACTGAGCAGATTCCTTTTGGATCTAATGCTTAGAAACGCATTTTCAATATGCAGGATGGTGCCATTTGGCAAAATAATTGTGGTATTTCCAAAACCATCAATAATCGGAACATGACCTGATATTGTATGGATTTGTGCCTTCTGCAATGTCATACTCGAGAAAAAGTGTCTATTATGAAATATAGTATGTGTTGTTGCACTATCAAGCAAACAAACATCTTCATTTTTCTCGGTATTTTCCATTTGCATTTATGTTGACAACTTCAGGTATCAAGTATCATAAAATTTGCATATTATCATTGCAAAATTAAATCCTTATTAATTAAAAGGATTTTCAAATATCAACCGCCACTTCAGGAGCATAACGTGTTGTAAAATATTACGTTACGAATATATAATAGAGAAGAGATTGAGAAGAGAAAGCAAGTGAACACCAGAGATAGTAGAGAAAAGCAAGATATTTCACAGTATTGTGATTGTTGTTCGATCGTTGTTATTGTACATCAAAACTAAACTCCTATTTATAGGAGAACAAGAATGTACTTATCATTAATATCAATGTATCGAATGATACATGTACTGGATAAGGGAGATGAACGTTCATTGTATAGGGAGATGTACTTAGAAAGTATGATACAAATGTACCATAATAAATACATTAGATAAAATGAATATAATGAATATTCATTCATGTATTTCATAACAAGAACAAGTCACAGACGACGCACATATCAGCAAATGCATAACTTATAGTACATTCATTTATCTTATTACATCTGGCATCTGTAATTACACTAAGATCGAAATTACTGTCATGATGCAAGCTCCTATTTTTTTTCCTCTCTCTCTTTTATGTATTCTTCTTAATGCACAAATAGTGGTCATCCGTTCAGTTTTGACTCGCACTTTAATCTTTTCATTAAGTTTGCAAGGTGGTTAATAGAGTTTACTAACGTAGATGTTACGAAAAAGAGAGGTAAAATGTTGATTGTTGAAATGTTAAAACTTTTGCAATCACTTAACTACAGAGTCCCAAAATGGCAAATAGCCCAACTCATTAGTTTCGCACTTTCGATTAGGTTGGAGCCAATTCAATTATTTTCCAATAGTAGATATGTCATACTGATGAACCAACGTCATCTAGGGGAAGGTGCAACATATGGAGGAAATGGTGTATGCATTTGATGCATATGAATTTTTCAGTTATTTTCCATCTTCTAACCTGGGTACTAGTTGGTAGATGGTTATGGACATAATCTGACGACATTATTGCTAGATAACATATATCTAAGCACATAGGTACTTAGTGACTTTAGGGCTTCCTTGGAAGGGACAAAGTTGAAAAGGCCTAATACCCTAAAAAAAATCCTTAATTTTAGCTCCGGTTACAATTTTAACCTAAACTTATTTTCATCTCACAAAATACCCCAAACTTTTGGTCCGGTTTCAAATCTACCATAAAAATTTTTTGGTTTCACAAAAAAACAAAAACTATAGACCTAATCCAAATTCTATCCCAAACTTTTTTTTGTCTCACAAAAAAATCACAAACTTTAAAATCGCTCTCGATGATATGACATTTCCATGTCATTACCCTAGTTTTTCCCCAAACTTCAAATCCAAGAAAATATCTTTCAAAGATGAAGTTAGCCCAAACAATGTCTCCATGGATATGAAATTAGGATAAAATTTAGAGTAATGATATTTTTCAATTACTCTTACTTTTAAGATAGTCTTCTTTCCATCTTGTTTAGAGATCTTCGGTCTTAGTGCTCGACCTTCAATTTCTCATGCTCAGGAGTCTTCCATTGAGCTTGTGCTTGGAGAGCTTGTGGGACACACAGCTCAAGACACTCGAATAAGTTGTGCTTAGGAGTTTTCCATCTCTAAATTGTCAAGAGAAATTTTGGATGGAGGGTTAATATGGGACTCGAGTAAAAGTGGATGGTTTTTTTATTGAACAAATAAAGTTTAGAGTTGATTGACATTTGACCTAAATTTGGCAATTTTTACGGTACAAAAAAAATGAAGGTAAAATTGAAACTAGACCTAAAAGTTAGAGGTTTTTTATAAAAAAAAAAAATTAGGATGGAATTGAGACTAAATCTAATGCTATGGGTTTTTTAGGTTATTAGGTCAAGTTGAAAAATCTATTCATCGTCATCGGACCCAACATAATAATATATGTGTAATCCGATTAAGCAAGTTAAAAGTCTGCACAAATTCACTCCGCTATCTTAACCCATCTACTATGTAACTAACTTTTGGAAGATGAAATGCAAAGTGCAAATTATTTTTGAAAGGATAAATAGAATTGTTTACATCTTTACATCGTGGAAAGCTGGAATCTAGTTATCCTTTCAAAAGTAAAATTCAAAGGAACCCCAAAAAGCCATGAGAAGAAAAGAGCATAGGACCCACGAAGTTCCCATGCCCGGTCAAATCAGGCCAATCCGGTTCGACGCCTTTCTCATCCCCTGATTTCTCCTTTCTCACTGGGAAAAAAGCTACACCTTCACACGTACACGCAACTGACCGGTCGGTTGACTTTTCAACGAAGTTCTGGAAGACCCCACCGCCAATACCAAATCATCACCAACTTCCTCTTCCTCCAGTTGGCTTGTCTCCCAGCAGAGCAGTTTCAATTGAAATTCTTGAGACACGCGAGAGCCGGAAAGAGAGAAGCCAGCCGGTTGACTTTTCAACGACGTTCCGGAAGACGATCCCAGCACCATCCTCTTCCTACAGTTGGCTTGTCTCCCAGCAGAGCAGTTTCAATTGAAATTCTTGAAGGTTTGAAGGCATTAGCAGCGGAGAACAATGCCCAATTGGGAGCTCAAGAACTGTTGCCAGCATGACCAGGTCGTGTTCCTGGTCTGCGTGGGAGTCTTCACCGTCGTCATCTTCGCGGTACGCCCAGCTTTCTTTTCCCTTGCTGATTGTCTATCTGGGTTTGGTTCTTGAACGGCTGATCGAGAAACAGAGGGAAAACAAAAGGGTAGAATGACTTTGTCGCTGGGGACTCTTTGGGAGTTCTGAGAAAGTGGAACTTTGAGTTGACTAAACAAAAAGGTTGGATTGGAAGATTTTTGGGTTATTTGTTTCTTTGCTTTAGCATCTGGGAGTATAATTCTACACTAGAGTATGCCTTATTCTTTACCCCACCCGAAATCAGTCGTGATTGAAGAACACTGAGCAGACTAATTGAATGAATTGTCTAAAGAGATTGTTTGGCGTTACTTATTAACCGCAAGAAGAGGTGGATCTCTCAGGGGAAGTTAGTGTTAGACAACTTTTTGCGATGATCATAAACAAATTCTTTGGGGATCACCCAATTCCAGTGGGGAAAAGATCACTGCCAACAAGGAGTAGATGTGAGACAGAGGGATGATCATCCTGGATGAAGCACAAGTTCCCGTAAATTTGATCGGGCATAATGCGAAAATGTTTAGGTGATACTTGTATTTTAATTAACTTCCTCAAATTATGTGAATGTGCACCAATGTAACGTTACATACCAAGAAAAAGTTTAAGCTCTGTTTCTTTCCTGTTAAAGGATAACTAAGATTTCGCAATCGATTCATTTTACATGCAAAGCTAGTCTTGGTATCTGGTTGATTAATCGACATCACGTTTTGCCAGTAAAATTGGTCGTTTATTTGAGACATAATGATACAATTGTCCAGCTCTTTTCATTATTTACTTTAATCTCATGTAATGTCCTTGATTTAAATGGAGATAGCTGTGGCGAACGTTCCTGTTGACACCTTTTAAGCTCATCACAGTATTTCTCCATGAAGCAAGTCATGCGATTGCTTGTAAACTCACATGTGGTCAGGTAAGAATTCTCTCCCATTGTTAATTTTCTTCATGAGAGCTTACGTTGACATTTCTGTGGACTATGGACAATTCCAGAAATGTCTTGATGTCTAACCTCTATGAAGATAATGCGATATGCCAGATTAGAATCAGCTCAAAAACAGTATGATTTTTATGCCTGCCAACTTTGAGTCTGAAGTAGTCTTCTCAGAAATAGTGCTCCTAGTTAAACAGCATAACTAGCTGTTTCATGATTTTGAACATTTGATGCTAGGTAGAAGCATTAGAGATGTAGCTGGGCCAATGATGCTTGTTATTTCTAAAAGTCTTGTTATTCTGAATGGACTTGGTCTTCTGGATTTGGTAAATCAATGACCAGTTCAGAAGTTGACTCGGTAGAAGTTAATTTGGCAAGCTACACATTTAAGAAGACTGCACTTGCTCTGGCCCTTGCTGCAGCATAAAAGAATTGTTTTCCTATTAATCTGCAGCATCTCTAATGACTCGATCACCTCTTTTGACTCTCCAAGGGTCATGACACCAAAGACTCGTATCATTCTGAAGAATTAGAACCCAAATAAAAATCTGCTTTTCTAACGGATGCCATGAATATAGATTTTTTCTTTATATAAATTGTAGTAGCTTACTGTTAACAGTGCAAAGCTGGATAAAGAAGATTCCATCTGTCATGCCATATTTTGGTTATTGCAATCCTGAATTGGATAGCCAATGAAAAGGAAACTAAAACTAGGTGGACTGTTGATCCAATAGCCCCTAAGTAAAGGATCTTACTAAGAAAATGACTTTGGATTTGGTTTGTTCAGTCAGTTCCTGGTTTTGAGCAATAAGTACTTAGTAAGTGTTTTCATGCTTAGAGGTTTTTCCATTCTTTCCTTTTTGTTTGGTTGGAAGCATGCTCAGAGTTATGCAAATAGGGAAAAAAACTGCAATTTTCCAGATTACCTTAGTCCATTTTCATGCCATTTAACTAAATTGCAATCGGATGTTGTTTCTGTCCAATACAGGTGGAAGGAATGCAGGTTCATGCCAACGAGGGAGGGGTAACAGAAACACGTGGTGGCATATACTGCATAATTTTACCTGCAGGATGTATGCACTACTCAAGCTGAAAGCTTTTTCTTTCTTGTGAAAAATATATCTGTTAGAATATTTAAATAATAAACCGCACCTTCATCTAAAAGCTTAAGCTTTTAGAACAATTGGCAGTGGTTCCACAAAATCTTACATGGTATCAGAGCTAGGAGGTCCTGAGTTCGAATCTTCCAGGCCCCTATTTGCCTCCCCAATTAAATTTCCACGCTTAGTACTAGGCAAAAGACCAGACTAAGCGTGAGGGGGAGTGTTAGAATATTTAAGTAATAAACCACGCCTTCATCTAAAAGCTTAAGCTTTTAGAACAGTTGGCAGTGGTCCCACAAAATCTTACAATATCCAAAAAGCATGTGAAAGACGTAGCTAAGTCTGTGAGATCTAAGAGTAGGCAGTTAATGCTTCTTTTTTATAATGTCTCAGACCATTTGGCTTTTAGTTGTATTGTAATAAATTTTGGGAGTGATTGTTTCCGACTTGTAGCTTATTGCTGTTACTATTTCTTCACTTGTTCTGTTGTAAGTCCTGGGTATTAACATATTTATTTCTGTATTTTCTTTTTTGACCAAAAAAGGCATTTGCTCAATTCTTCTGATATTTGTTTGCTGAGTGGGATTTACAAATTTTGTTTTTCCAGATCTGGGTTCCTCATTCTGGGGAATGGCTTTAATAGTTGCTTCAACAAATCTTCTCACTGCGAGAATCGCTGCTGGTTGTTTTGCTCTAGCTCTATTTGTTGTGCTGTTTGTTGCCAAAAATGTAAGGCAATCACTTACTCAAATATAGTCTTACTGAGATTTGTTATACAAATGCAGATGTTAGAGTATCGATTTATTAAATTTCAAAGTGTCTAACCAGCATTTATGTTCTAATTCTTCCTTTCTACCATCTGGCAGTGGACACTTCGGGCACTTTGTATTGGTGAGTACTTATGATTTCCCAGAGACTTTAGTATCTGGAGCCTTCTTGCTCATATTGTGAGAGCTTATTGTCTGAGCCTCGCAGGATTTATCATTTTTCTGGGTATAATTTGGCTTCTGCAAGAAACGACAAAAGTCCGTGGTCTTCGATATGTCATTTTGTTTATTGGTAAATCAAATACTACACCATGAGTCCCTCTCAAATACTATTATTGTCGCCGTGTGAGAAGCGTAATGGGTTCTTTTTCCTATTTGATGGACTGCAGGTGTGATGAACAGCTTGTTTTCTGTATATGGTATAGCTCGTTCCTCCTTTCTTGTCTAGTAGATAACTTTCACTGATGTCATAGTAGTCTTATATCCAGAACTTTTTCATGATTCAGATATTTATGATGATCTGATATCTCGAAGAATCCACTCAAGTGATGCAGAGAAATTTGCAGAAGCTTGCCCATGCCCTTGCAATGGCGTTGCATGGGGCTTCATATGGTAAGCATGACTTTTGAGCTTACTCTCAACATATGTACATTGACACAATTAATTTCGATTTGTATGGCAAGATCATGCTGCTTTTTTTCCCTTATCGCTATCCCTGTCGTGCAGGGGAATGATCTCATTTATCTTCCTTTCTGGAGCTGTGTATCTTGGACTTGTCATCTTATCTTAAGGTAACACATAAAATGAGCCAAAATAGCAGCCAATGGCTTTTTCACAAGCATAAAGATGCTTCTCTATCAGATTTCTCGATGGCTGAGATAGAGGATGCAAAGATATCATATGCCATTAAATCACCAAATGCTAGTAGCATTTTCTGCTATACAACTGATCATGTTTTTTTTTTGGTCGAAATACAACTGATCATGTTCAACGTATATTAATTATTATCATCTGCTTCATTTTAGGTTTGTCAAGTTGCATTCAGTGCTTGTTGATATGGGGGAGAGCTCGAAGATCAATTCTTTGTGTTTCATGTGAAACACGATTTTATTTTGTTTGCAGAATGTATTCTTGCATTTACATTGATGACTCGATTCTTTTGACCCTTTATTTCGAGGGTGTATGTAGATACACTGAACATCCTAGTGATGTACCTTTAACCATTCAGCTAGGAAATCACAGTTGAGAATATTGGAATGTAGCAGATTATCGCTAATTAAGCTGTGAGTGATGATGAATAATCCATATCGAATTGCTGCCCTAAATACTGGGTTACTTGCTGTCAAAGCCACTGCCTCTTAAGATAACCGCCAGGACCAAATGTCTGAGATTTTTAGCTTAATTATCCTGAGTTATCGCTCAGTTATCCATGTTGTATTTAATGGAACTTGAGAAAGCAATAAACTCATAAGGATCATGATCCAGCAAGGGTGAGCCAACTCTAAAATCTCGTTCTCGGCTCTTCGTCACTTGGGGTTATGGTATGTTCCAAGTACTATTTACTTTGCTTGTTAGAGTCGCAGGAACTCCATTTCCTTTTATATGAGAGGTCACTAACCAACGTCTAGGAGATATAATTGATTGCATTTATCTCGATAGTGACACCACCCACAAAAAAAAGTAGCTTGAATTTTTCCATGGTTTGCTTATTTTTTATGCCAGCAACGCTACTGGGACTTGGGTCTCTTCCTTGGGAGAGGCATGGAAGTACGTGTACTTTTACGAGTAAACCGATTTCTAAATGACCTATTAAAATTCTAAAATGCCCTTTGGACTACATCACAAGAAAATGAACCATTTGTGACAATCAAATTTGATCGCTAAAAACACTTATTATCAGCAAATAAATTTGATTGTGAGAACAAAATTTCTCATAAGTGAAAATTCGATAATCAAAAGTATGGCTCTCTGGATGAAGTTCACTTTAATCGTGAGAGACGTCATTGTTTGGACAAAATTCACGTTGGTCGCCAGCCATGATAAGGATATTGCGATTTACGATGAACCGTCTAGCGACCAACTCAAGCTTGGTCGCTGGAAGTTCCTCTAGGGACGACAGCAACCACATCTGGTCGCCAGACGTCTTCAACATAATTGAGATGGGCCCAAATTTTAATCTGTCTCCTTCATTCCTTCTGTCCTCTCTTACTCGGACTGCACTCGGCCACGCCCATACGATTACCACCTACCGTCGCCCTCCTACGTCAATCTCCACCGTGAAGCAGCTCCACCACCGATCGCCGAGGTGAGGATCTGTTCAAGTTTTCTTCTTATTTTACAGCCACGACTATTGGATATATTTGCAATTCTTTTGGGTGGCTGCGATCTGAGTCTCTCCATTTTCCATGTTTCTTTAATTCAATTTGCATTTTTATTTGTATTCAAAATTAAACACTAGTATAGACTACCTGAGGTACACTTTAGTTCCATAAATTTGTTGCGTTTGCTTCCTGACTAGTATATGATATGGCCTAGCGAGATAGGCAATGTTCGCATAATATGAAAAATATTTTATCGTTAATCATTTGCATGCTTATCAAATCAATATATTTAAACCCTACGATTCTACTTAAGGATGGCTTGTGAAACTTCTGTTAGTCAGGTTTGTTTTTAATAAGCACAACCGTATTTGATTTTGCATACTGTTTTTGAATTTCCTCATTGGACTGTTTGGGAACATGGCAGTAATTTACATTGACTCGCACGTACTTTAGTTGTTTAAAGGTCTCCGGTTACGTAGTTTCTTTTGTTCACTGTGTACATACTAGACATGGAGTACGGTTGTCATTTAACAGCAACCCTGTTATGTCATTTTCAAGTCATGTGTCGGTGCTGTCAAAATAACTTCAAATATGAAAGAAGTGTGCGACAATATAAAATTTTGTGATTCTGAATGGGATGGGGCCCCTACTCTTCAGGAAGATGGCAACTTTAGCACATGAATTCTTGTAAGTTAGTTGATGATTGTACATAAGTAGGCATGGACAGGAGTGGGATGTTGGTGCAGAATTTTGTCTTAATTATATTGCAGCTGTGAATCTATTAATCGAGATCGTTAGAAATCACATGAGGGATGATGGGAGAATTCGCTGTCCATGTCGCCACGGTAGGAATTTTTATTGGTTCAACTCTTTTGAAATGCAAAAGTATCTATTTGATGGGACAATATATACATCTTAAAAATATTAGACTCATCATTATGAACGTACATATAGGGATCGATGTTGATTTAGAAAGGAATTGAGATGAAGAAGAAGATAGAGAAATATCGCATGACTTGTATCCGACCTTATCTCACACAATAACATATGAAGGGACATCAGATCAGCGCTTTGCTTCGGGATGACCATCAAAGGATGTGCCGACGATGGGCAAAAATGACGAAAATGATAATTCTTAGAGAGGTTTTCCAGGAGTGTCCACGTATGATAAACAACATATAATCAGCTGAAGGGCGGAAGAGGAAAGATCAACTGCTTGTGCAGGTCCTGCAGGATCGAGGAAATTGACTTCCTTTTTTCAGAATCATCAGCTTCCTATGAATTTCATTCGGTAGGAATAGTCTCTTTCTCCGTATGATTCACAAAAATTGCAGAACGCTCTTTATCTGGTCTAGCAATTCGATATGATTTCTCATTTCTGAAGGGCTAATTTGTATCTGAAGCTCTTCAACTTGCCAACAAGCTCGCCGGAGCCTCGCTAGGCCCAGGCGAGCCTTGGCATCGCTGGGGGCCGGCAATGCTCCGGCGAGGTCGCCGGCCCTCGTCTGGTCGGTCACCGATCATGGCCAGAGCCTTGCCAGGCCCAAGCGAGCCTTAGTCTCGCCAGATTTGGGCGAGGCCAAGGCCGTGGCTTGGAATCGCCGGGGGTTGGCAATGCTCCAATCCTCGTCTGGTTAGTCGCTGGTCATGGCCGAGGCCGGCAACCGGCCAGAAGAAGAAGAAAAGGGAAGAAGAGAAAAGAGAAGAAAAGAGAAGAGGAAAAAAAAATTGGAATTGATTCTAGGAATTGTTCTCGGGAACAATAAATAACATTTTTTTTACTTCTTGATTCTATTCTAAATCTATTCTTAGGAATAAAAAAATTGATTTTTGGGAAAATTCCAAATAAGGACCTGAAGTGGACCAATTTTCTCAAATAAGGATCCAAAATGAACTTTGTGTCAGATAAAGACCTAAAGTTGACCCATTGTCTCAAATAAGTACCCAAAGTGGTTGAATCAATTCTAAATAAGGATCCGAGCTTGCTGGTTAGCCAAATATTCGCCGGCTATCAAGCATGCGACATTTCCGACAACCAGAGTTTGGGCAATTTTGTCCAAAAAAAATCTAGGGAAAAATTAACAAATCCTAAAACGGAAACAAAAAAACCCTAGGTTTTCTACGGTATCCCCATTCCTTGTACCCATTCTCCGCAAAGTCAAAGACCTAAATTCTCCGTCGGTTGAGGCACAAATTCAAAAACAAGAAGAAAACCAGATTCTTCTTTCTCTGCCGGTGAGCTAAGGTCCTCAATAGAGATTAAGTTTATTATTTTGGGTCTTTATTTGACACAAAATTTACTTCGGATCATTATTCGAGACAATGAGTTTACTTCGGGTTCTTATCTGACACAAAGTTCACTTTAGGTCCTTATTTGAGAAAATAGATGCACTTTGGGTCCTTATCCCATAAGTGTTAGCAAACATGGCCTAAATACCTTGACCTAGTCGACCTAGCCTAATCAATTGGTTCAGTCGATGGATTGGGCTCAATAGCTCCAATAAAAGTATGATACTTTTTGGGTCATTGATCTAGAGAGCACCAACGTACGCGCACAGCTACGTGAGTATTAATTCATTCAATTTAGAAATATTATTGTTAACTCTCATTGATAAGGGCAATAAAACGGCGTAGTGCCCGGTCCCCCACTCGGAGTCGGTGAAGGTGTTGACGCCGAAGTGGAAGAACATTATGATCTCTCTCTGCTGCCATTTGAGCTGGGAGTACCGAGGGGAGAGGGAGGATTGGCAACGGGGGAGTCGGGACTCGCTCTCTCATCGAAACGGCGAATGCAAACGAGGAGAGCAAGACCAATGATGTAAGGCACGAAGAACGTGGAAGCTTAACCATAATTGGCAAAATGGTCGTTTCTCGAGTGCGTTTGTTTGTTCTCTCTGCTTTTGTGAATGATTAATGTGGGGGCAATGTAATGAATGGAGAGGAGGGATGAGTTAAAATGGACCGAATAGCAAGTTGGGAGTTGAGCCAGGCCAAAAGAGCAGCAGAAAGATAGAGGAGTGAAATTGATTTTGATTTTGATTTTGATTGGAACTTTGCTTATGATGCTTTCTCAATAGTGCGGTTCAAGTTATTGATGTTGTCGGGTCTGATTTTGGATTGATAGTGTTACAAATAATTGGGAATTTCTTTAAGATAATTCTCATTTGTTAAGGATTTTTTTTTTATGATTTTGTTGATTACTTATATATCGCAAGATTACATGTATGTCTCCCTTGATTATCAAATAAAGTCGAAACCTATGTATTGTCCAATATTATATTTATAGAGATATTTATTAAGGATATTTTGATGATCTTATTGATTATTCATATATCTCATGATTGTATGTATGTACCCCATTGATTATCACACTTTTTACGGTTGATCCGGACGGGGAAATGATTTTATCAATTCTTCTTTGTCGGCCAAATATCTTTAATCTCCACCTCGAAAAGGCCGAGCTAACGGCGACCACCGCAGCAACTTGTCTTCGATCATCAACGCCGTTCTAGAGTTGTGGCTCCGCCTCTCCACCCCCGAAACGCAACAACCCAAGATTCGTTTCCTCCTCACATCTTTATTTTTATATTTTTTTTTCTCCCCTATCTGGCCAGTTTTATTCTATATCTATTTCATTTTTTTTGGAGTTATTACGAGAGCACTGTGGTATTTTAAGCAAGTTCTGGCGCCGCAGTTAATTTTCTCTCTGTTTTTGAGAAAACCCTGTTTGTCTGCACCGAGTCGCCATAACTCGGTTTTCTTTTTTTCTCTTTTTTTTTTTTTTGGCGATTTCGAGGGGGCGATGAGCAGGATTAAAGGCCCTTTTTGCTTTCATGAAAGGGCAAAGATTTCACAATTCATGCTTTTTTTTATAGCCCATCGAAAGGAGACAAAAGACCCATTTTTCATTACGCGGTGGGGGTGGTTTTTGCCTCCTTAAATTTAAAGTATCCTCCAACGTGAAGACAATGCATCAGGACACATACATAGTAGAGACTATATATATTATGTATATTTATATCTATATTTGTCGTTTTGCCAGATCATGAAGTCATGAATGCCCGACTTATGTATGTCTAAGGTAAAAGGAAAGGCAGCTTTCTGAATTGAAAACACGTCTTTTGCGGGTGTCCTTCGAGATGATGAACAGAGCAGAGAACACATGGGAATCTTTTTGTGTTTGTTTTCCTGATCAGATCGCAAATTAGGTGCATTTCCTATGTGCGGCGAGGAAATCCCGGTCAGAAAATATATTCGCCGTTCGCTCAAGAAATGCACGAATTCAACGAAATGCCACACTTTGCTTCAACTGGATCGAGCGGCTCTCACTTTGACCGGTTACTTTTTTATAAGCTTGTCATTGTTTTCGCATGCTTCTTCCCCCAATCGAGTTGCATCAACCGGGAGATTTAAGTTATTTTGGCAACATAAGTAAGGAAAATCATTCTGATTGCTATAGTTTAAGAAAAAAAGGGTTGCGGGAATCACTTAAATGGGAGGGAACGCACTAGCCACTAGTTGCAGCGAGTACGGCAAGGGCAATGGAGAAACCGGGGCCATGTGCGGGAAGACATCAATTTAACGCCAAAAAAAAAAAAAAAAACAGAGAGAGAGAGAGATTTACTTGTGATTGTTCTTTCTAATCAGCGCACGCACGCACGCAAGCAATGTCAAACAAGAAAGCATTCCACAGAATCATTCCACGAGGGAAAGATAAATAACCCATAAAAATGATCTTATCCAAGAATGTTGCGAATAATTACATGATGAAATATTGAAACTTCCCAAGAAGGAAAAAAAAAAAAAAAAAACACATACACACACAAGCTTTTATCTTGTGATGCGTCCCATGTGGTTTGGTAAGTGAAAATTCTCTCTTTAACATACGCGGATTTTGATGCAAATGAGCTACTAGTAGCTTGCCTAGTTTGGGATACAATGAATGGTCATAATTGGATGGCCTTTGTGTTATGATGTTCTTTAGCAAATGAGCGTCAAGTAACGCATTGCCCGTTATTTTATGATAAGCAGATAATTTGGTAGAGAATCTGCTTGGAATTTTGAGTATGAAGTTCAGGTTCCATACTTGTTGTATTGTAGTGCCGCACAAGAAGTTAATGGCATTTGGTTCTACAATCCACGCGAATGATCTCTTTTATTGGTAAAATAGGGAAAAGTGCTAAAAAAGTCGTAAATATTTTGCATTTGTACCAATTTAATCCTAAACCTTTTTACGTTGTGCCAATTCAGTCATTTTCGGCCAATTTTGACCGGATTTTGCCGACGGACGCCGGGGTTGACATGGCCGATCGGCGTTGACGTGTGACAACTTTTAATAATATTTTAATATTTTTGAATTTTTTATTTATTTTTATTCTTTTTCCTTTTCTTTTTTTTTTTTTTTTTCTTCTCCTCTTCTTCCTCTAGCCGGTCTTTAGGACCTCGGCGATCGGCTAGAGGCGACGGCCGGCGAGGCCGAGGTCGACCTCGCCGGCCACCTTGCCGCATTCGGCGAGGACGAGCCTCGCCCGCCCTCAAGACACGGGCGAGCCTCGCCACCCCGCGCAAGGCCGCCCTCGCGGCCATTGGCGAGGTGGCCGGCGAGGTCGAGGTGGCCGGGCGCCGAGGTGAGGCGACCGGGCTGGAGGAAGAAGAGGAGAAGAAAAAAGAAAAAGAAAAAAGAAAAAAGGAAAAAAAATAAATATAAAAATTCAAATTATTAAAATATTATTAAAAATTGTTCACGTCGGCGATCGACCACGCGTCAATGGACCGGCATCCAATCAGCAAAATCCGGCCAAAATTGGCCGGAAATGACTGAATTGGCACAACGTAAAAAGATTTTGGACTTAATTGTCACCAAAAAAATGTTTAGGACTAAATTGGTATAAATGAAAAAGGTTTAGGACTTTTTTAGCACTTTTCCCAAGTAAAGTATTGTTTCTTGTTTGTTTCATGTACCAGTTATATTTCCGTTGTTATCAAAACATTTAGGACGAAATAGAAATGCAGATGAGAGGACGGATAATCAGAGTAACGTCCGATAACTTTTGTCAGCCAAACAGATGTGGGTTTAGAAGCAAAGGTACTTTATTGAAATGATGTCATTTGAACTTGGCTGAACCAGCAAATTAGACTAGATTAAGGGGATACCAGCCTCGAGATTGTACCAGTTTGGCCATCTGTTGCACAGATTATCCATTAAACTATCGAGCCTACTTCATTAATTTCGGCTCTATGGTGAGGCTATTCTGTCCTGGACGTTCATTTGAAGACCTATTTACCTATTAGCGCAGGATTCTAGAAGGATTTCCAGGTGAGCCGCACCACCAACAGACTTACTGATCAATGATATCTAGTTTGCTTTCATCTAGAAAGTATAAAGGGAGAAATTGCTGAGAAGGACTTTGAATCTTAGGAGGGAAACATGGTTTGACTTTGGTTTTACCTTAGACAGCAGCTACTGTTATAATTAAGCAACTACTGCTGCTTGAGTTAATCAGTGCTTAGAGTAGGGCAAACAATTATTTCTCTTATTTAGGCATGGACACTAACGGGGGACTGTGATTGTAATATTTCTAGACCAGCAAAAGATGGAATATGTTCCAAAATTGCCGCATGAGAGTTCATGAACCATGTATTACAAAAGCTTCGATGCTGGTGGCTTATGTGAATTTTTTTTATTTCAATATTATACGCAAGGCATTTAAGAATAGCATGTATCGATGTGCTATAAAAAATATTAGTTGCTGATTGATTTTTTGGATGGCCTCGATACATCCAAAGCATTAAAAACTCATGAATTATTGTTGTGATTCGATAATATCACATACCTTCCAAACTAGATTTGGAATGACCAATTAAGAGAGGCTAATAATCTCAAGAGCTGTTGATCAAGTGGGTTTTCCTAACATGTACCGTCAGTTTTTGTCGTTTGGCACCCACAAAATCTAATGCCCATAGCAATACAAAAACTTTCTCAAAAGAATACCCAAGTATCAAAACTTGACACAAAGGGACCTTAACTGCCAAAAGTTAAAAAAGTAATATTTAAGTGCAACTATTTTTTAAAAATGGGACATTTGAGTGTCAAGTTTGGCGAACTCCGCCAAAAATCCTACGTGACAATTTTTTATTAATATTGCTCGCTTACATGACTTGCCGAAGAGCCGACTAAGTAAAGAAGTGCTAAAACGACGTCATTTTGGTGTAGATTTGAATTTTAATATAAATATTAATTAAATTAAATTTAAAAACTAAAGAGAGAGAGAGAGAGAGAGAGAGAGAGAGAGAGAGAGAGAGGAAGAAGATGAGCAGTTGCAAGCGGCCGAGGGCTTAGCTCTCATCGCTGCCTCCTCGCCATCGCGTAAAAGGCCGGTGACTATGGGGAGGATCGGTTGGGGTCGCCGAGCCTTGGCTAGAGGTTGGCGACCCTAGCTGACCCGCGGTGAGAGCTTGCGAGCCCTCGCCCAAATTTGGGGCGAGGGTCGCAACCCTCCCTAAATCCAACGAGGGTCACCGACTTCGCCAAGCCGGGCCAAAGGCCATTGTTGGCCGAGGCAACCCCCTAGCGAGCGGCGGCCCTTGGCTTGACTAGGCGAGGTCGACGACCCTCGCTAAATTTAAAGGAGAGCCGTGACCCTTACCCTAGATTTGAGCAAGGGCTCGTAGGCCCTTACTGTCGGTCGACCAGGGTCATTAGGCTTCCCCCATTGTTACCGGCCCTTCACGACGACGGTGGGGAAGTAACGGTGAGGGTTGAGCCCTCGACGCCTGCAACTGCTTATCTTCTTTTTCTTTTTATTTATTTATAAAAATAAATCAATTTAGTTTTAAATTTAATTTAGTTAATATATTTATTAATTATCTAGCAATGTCAGTAAAATGACATCGTTTTTGCACTTATTTAGACACGTTAGCGTGCAAAACAAAGTCGTTTGCACTTGCTTCGCCGGAAAAAACGCCACGTATGCATTTTGACTGGATTTTCTCGTCGTTGACATTTAACCGATCTATTTTGCTTCGATTTTGGCACTAAAGAGTTACTTTCTTAATTTTTAGAACTTAAGTATCCCCGTGTCAAGTTTCGACACTCCAGGTGTCCGGAACTCCAAAACTATTATTCGTACCCATTCATAGATTATCAATTGAGTGGCTATTGTTGTCTAGGAAGCACCAATACTTTCAAAGAGCGTTCATATCGTGTCGAACACAACACACTCGCCAACACTCTTCAACACTTTCCGACACTCGACCAACATATGTCAAAAAATTCGACACTTGATCAACTCTCCCAACACTCTCGACATGTGAATTTGGAAATTCGACAAGTGAGAGGTCAATTTTAAAAAATTTCAATAAATGATGAGTCAAAATATAAATATAAAAAAATAAAAAAAATAATAAATGGGAAAAGAGGAAAATTCTAATTTTTTCTTCTCTTCTAACTCTCATTTCCCATGACACGCAATTTACCCCCAATTTTTTTTTATTTTTTTTTATTTTCCAACACACTTTGACACACGTCCAAAATGTGGATTGCTTGATTTTTTTCTTCAAGTTTTACGGATCACTGGAACGGAGTTGAATTTGTAAAATTGAAATAATGAATAATATTAACAAATGGTGAATTAATGTTTTTAGTGTATTCATTCTAGACTTTTTTTTCATTATTTATTTATTTGTGAATTAGAAACAAATTAATTGAATTAAAATAATCATAAAGATGATAATTTGTTATGTATATATAAAGATATATATTAATATATAACGTGTCTCAACATATCGAAATTCTCTATTTTTTTATAAATGACTTGTAGACGTGTCGTGTCGTGTTGTGTCGCATGTCGTGTGTCGGTATCAATACTACTTAGATTCCCATGAGCTTCATGGCTCAAAACTCAAGCGAAGATGGCCGCTAGAAGCGCAAAGCTCATGTAGCCATTCCGTGAGCTCAAAGATCAAGTGGCTAGGGCTCAAGGTTCGTGTTTCAAATAGATTTCTCGGCCATGGCTATTCGCAGGCTTGAGCTTGAATGGCCATGGTCGCCACTAGCTTAGAGTTGGAGAGCTCGCAGTTATGGTGGCCATAATGGAGGTCTCTCAATTGAGTTTTTTTTTTTTTTAAGTTTATATTGTCTAACGTAACACATATTTTTCGCCACAAAACTATATGAGCGGAGTATAGCACAGCACATGTATTCTAGCATCCTATTCATGAAATTTAAATGGCATGAGAAATAGTATAATAGAAAGATTAATTGGGACACTTCTAAATAGTAGGGAGATGCTTTAGAATAAAGTAGAGGAAGATTTTGATTTTCGGGCAAGAATATAAGGGCCACCATTGAATCTAATCCTATAAAGAAAGTTGCATATGTATAGGAATTAATAAAACAGTATGTTTGGTCACTTGGATTTCTAATCAGAATATGACTTGATAGGATAGGATATGAAATCTAGGGATTTTGTTATATCATATCCACTATTTGATGATTTCATCAATAAAGTCATATATATTCACATCTTATCATATACATTGTTTGGTATAAATGGCATATTAATAAAAAAAAAAAGTCAAAAAGTTTACAAACGGAGATAGTAAAAATTTCTCGCGACACTTTCAACTACTTTATCTTTATTTTTTAAAATTTTATTTTTCTCTCTTTTTTTAATCAATGTCTTTCTTTTTTAATTTCTTTCTTCCCCTTCCATCATTCTATAATAAAATTTTATTAAATAGTAAACTATACTAATATACCTAAAATACTAAAATATCTAAAATATGTAATAAATATGAATTTATATTGATATTTATATATTGAATTTATATTATAAAGTAGAATTAAATTTGAATATATAAATTAAAATAAGATTAAATTAAATTAACTAAATTTTTACTTTTTATTTTGAATTTCTTATATTAGAATTCAAAAATTATTCATATTGAAATATAATTTCAATTTTGCTAATTTAAAAAGTTTGTTATTATGAATATCGGAAATTCTATCTACCATTATCACACCTCTCATGTGGGACAATTTTATCAGGTTTATATCTTCCTTATATTCGATTTTATCCTGTCTTGAGTAGGTACCAAATGTAGGATATGATAAATTTTATCCTATTTTGAATTTTATCCCGATTATTAAACACGGCCTAAAAGACAATAATGGACACAAAGCCAAGTAACAATTGCTCCGAGTCTAACCTGAGAGGTCTCTTCACTCCATCATCTATGGCTAGGACACAATCTATAAGGTTTTTCTGATAAAGGCATGCAACCATGATGTTACATATAAATGAATTGGGGGAATAAATCAATGCGTTAATCTAGAGTTTAGTCCCTCGATGAATAGGTCAACTTAGCATGCGTGGCACGAGCACATTTTGTTGAAGATACTTACCTCGAGACTAGCTTAGACAAGAGTAGGGACCACAAGAATATTGGACCATGCTTCATGAAAATCAAATCTTGTTGGTCCAGCTTTTCAATGTATCAATGACTTTGGCACTTGGTTTTCTTCATTTCTTGTTAACTGGTGTCGCGACCTAATCTCGAGTGAACCACCTAGGGTTTGGCTAATGAATTACTAAGTCTAAACTTAGCTCGGGCTCTCCCAAACCCATACCAATTCACGACTTAGGTTCAAATTCTTAACATGCAAATGATTTTTCAATTAGAAGTCGCTACTAATCTACTTTTCTTTGGGTCGATTAGAAACCCAAATAAAGTAACGGGAGATTTACTTTACTCCTACGAAACAGAGATTGTGAGTTCGGGGACTTGATTACACTAGATTTCTCTAATGCCCTTTCGGTACATTTCTCTTTTATTTCGAAAAAATGTTTTGCAGGCAGCTTGAGTTTCTTTTAATTTACTTTTTTAACATGTGAGGTGATCATGCGGGTGCGCAAACCATCAATTTAACACCCAAAAGAGCAATAAATAAATTATGGAACTTACCTCATAGCAACGAAAGCATCTGCAATGTTAGATCATAATTCACATCAACAACCCTAGATATGATTTCTAATTAACACGCAAGCATTTAATCTTTTTCAAGATTTTCTTTTATTTAAATGAAGCCTAGAAATTACGTGCAATGCAATGCAGTGACGTACAAAATTATTTTATCTAAAATGACATGCAACATGCAACCTAACATGCGAACTATATGTCAAGCGACATTTATTAAATGACCTAATCAAATGATAGGAAAATATTAATGCAACTATTCTAACATTTACACATCTAGATGACGTGTAATGGATGACTAATTCTACATGACATGTGCGTGATAATTTTTATGTTTTCTTTTATTTTTAATTAGAAAATAAAATTAAACGTGCAATCTTATCTTAATATGCAATGACATGCAAAGAATGTTCTAGTTCTAGTTTTTTCTTTTTCTTTTTTATAAAGTTTGAAATTAAAATTGTCAAATAATTAAACGTACAATTTAAATTAATGAAACGAAAATCTAACACCCTAAATTAATGTTTTTGGTATTTTTATTTAAGAAATTCGAAGTAAATAAATTTTTTCCTATTCTATATATGCAAAATAACCTAAAACAAGTAATATTCTAACATTAACCTAATCTAACTCATATATATATATATATATATATATATATATATATGAATTTTTCTTTTACAGGAGCAATCAAATAAAGGCATTAAGAACAGCACGGCAACAAATCAAATATCATCCATGTCCATTTAATTTTGGAAATAAATTGATCAATCGTATTTCACGCGTAAGATCAGATTGATCAATTTTAAACAAAATCACGAATCATATCTCGAGCATAAGATCGAATTTGCGATTTTCCATACGATTGCGAATATCATGGCATATCGGGGATTTCATTAATATGCATCAAGGAATATTTCAAATAAAGAAACAAAATTAAAATATTTGAAAACCCAAGAATACAAGACTTTTACCTAATTCCATTTTTGGTTTCCAAATTTGGCTGAGCGAACGGTGGCAACTCGTGAATCACGATGGAGGCTTGGTGTGGCTCACAACCGGGGTGGCATGGGCGTTAGCTTGGCTGAATGCTGTTCACGGGCTTGAAGGGATGCCGGCGTTCAAAGCTCCGGCGAGGGAGCAGCAGGCGCGCAGCGGGGCGGCAACCGGCGCACCAAAGGGGAAAGCTCGAGCTGCTGGCGGTTGCTGCGAGCGAGGCGGACGGGGTCGCGGACAGCAGGAGGGTCGCGGGCCGGCGGGTTGCAGGCGAAGCGGGGCACAGCAACCGCCGGGCGGAGGGGGGTTGGCGTCCCGGGGCGGCAAGGGGCTCGCGAGTTGCTGCGGGCTGCAGCGACGGCGTTGGGTTGGGCGGCGGCGAGCAGTGGCGTCGCGACTGCTCGCCGCTGATGGTCGCTGCGGCGTCTGCGGCGGAGCTGGTTGCAGGCGGAGGCGCCGGTGGCCGAGGCGCGAGCTCGCGGGTGAGGCGAAGCTCCGGCGGCTGGCGGAATGGCGGCCGACTCGGGTGGGCTGACGGAGCGGCGGTGCTGCTCGGAGACCAGCGGTGCAGGGGATCGGCCACGGCGGCGGAGGAACTCGCGAGGAAGAAGAACACTGTTTTTTCTGTTTTGTTTTTTTGTTTTTTCTTTCCCTCACGTCACTCTCACGCGTCTCTCTCTCTCTGCTGTGCTTTCTGCCCTAGTCTGCACGCCTTTTTCTGACCTTGACTTCCCCCCTCAAACGGAAAAAGCTTTTTTTTTTTTTTTTTTTTTTTTTTTGTGTTGTTTTCTTTGCCCCAAAAGAAACGAAGAAAGGCCCCTCCTACGAAATGATGAAAAAAGAAGCCCCTAATGGCCTTATATTCAATACGTGTGGCCCCCTCTTTCGTCCGTATTTGAGCCAATTTATAGACAAGAGACTGAAGCTTTTGTAAAATTTCATTTCCTTTTTCATATCAGAAAATCACCTGCCGATTGCAATATTCCTTTTTATCTCTCCTAGCCTTGCTTGATTTCATTGGACTGCAAAAAATGAATATTCTTCACTAATTTTTATCACATATTGCCAAAGATTCGAGATTTGTAATAGGATTTTCTTAAATTTCAAATCTTGCAAATATGAACTCGTAATATCTCATTGTCACGCTTACCCTTTCCGATGATATATGAATAGATTACATGAATATACAAAAAATCCTCCGTCATATCACCAAAAATATCAAATCGCCAATTCTTATAATTTTTGGTCATCAGAAAATAATGGGCTCCGAACCATTAAGTCAAATTCATCCGTCATCGGATCCGAACAAATGCGATAATAATAAATGCACATAAAATTATATGCTATGCAATTAATTTTTTTGTTTAGGGATTAAAATTAATCTTTAATTTTGTATGAATGATTGGGTCCAAAAATTTAGGTGTCAACAACTGGAGCTAGTAAAATTGTGCTCCTACTTCATCAATGTCCTGGTCCGCCTATGTTTTAAGTCTTGCTTGATCACATGTCCAAGTTGCACCACTAGCGTCTCCTTCACTCTGGCATATGCCCGTCCTTGTTCACTGGTATGATGCATGCTTAAATGCTTCTACCTACTTACTCGATGATAATGCACTAGTCTCGGTTGAAGTTTCCACACAATACTTTGCGCGTTTCTTGACCTAATACTAGCTTAGACAAGAGTAAGGATCATGTATCGATGACTTTGATACTTGGTTTTCTTCCTTTCTTGTTAACCGGAGCTGGTAAAACCATGCTCTTGCTTCATCAATGTCTTGGTCCGCCTATGTTTTAAGTCTTGCTCGATCATATGACCAAGTTGCACCACTAGCATCTTCTTCACTCCGGCATATGCCCATCCTTGTTCACTGGTATGATGCCTGCTTAAATGCTTCTACCTACTTACTTGATGATAATGCACTAGTCTCGGTTGAAGTTTCCACATAATACTTTGCGCGTTTCTTGACCCGTTCTTCTTTGAGATCTCTTACCTCACCCTCGTTCCGAGCACAAACGGGTATATATACTTCCCCCTGTGAATCTTGTTTCTACACCTGTCCGCTCGAACCCTATATGGTACAGCCATGGATAGCAAAAACAGTAGTCCGTGGACGTTCATACTCCCAATTTTCTGGCTTTGCTCATCTCTGTGCACCCACCTCTGTCTTGGCACAGACAAGCTCGATGCAAATCGGTCTCTATCTGGTAATCAAAACTTAACCTCCTTGGATGGCAACTTTAAGCTTGGCTTCTTCTCGCCGAGTAACTCCACGTACTCCTACATAGGCATCTGGTACAACAAAATCAGCGTGCAAACCGTCGTCTGGGTCGCCAACCGAGACAACCCCATCACTGACAGGCACTCCACTGAACTGAAGGTCTCGGGTGGCAATCTTGTGATTGTTAACAACTCCGAAGTCCCCGTTTGGTCCACGAATCTGACTGCTTCTTCATCTGGATCGAGCTCCATGGTGGCGGTTCTTGAGGACGACGGCAACTTCGCTCTCAAAGCGGCGCCGAATTCTTCCGTGACTCTGTGGCAGAGCTTTGATCACCTGACGCACACGTGGCTTCCCGGTGCCAAATTAGGAATCGACAAGCGCAAAAACACGAGTCAGTTCTTGACATCATGGAAGAACGCCGAGGACCCTTCGACAGGTTTGTTCTCTCTCCATCTCCAGCCATCCAGTGACGGTGAGTACTACATATGGAGGAATGGGTCTAAGAAATACTGGACTAGTGGGCCGTGGGACAATCAGACGAAAATTTTCTCTTTGATCCCTGAAATGAGACTGAACTATATTTACGATTTCAAATATGTGGACAATGAGAACGAGAGCTACTTCACCTATTCAGTCAAAAGCTCCGCCAACACCACATCAAGGCTTGTGATGGATTTTTCTGGGCAGATCAAGCAGTATTCCTGGTTGCCTTCTTCCCAGTTGTGGAACTTGTTCTGGTCACAGCCCCGGCAACAATGTGAGGTGTATGGACTTTGTGGGCCTTTCGGTGTTTGCAGCGAGAATACCATCAATTTCTGCAGCTGCTTGCCTGGGTTTAGCATCACGTCTCTGAGGGATTGGAATCTGAGCGATTGGTCTGGCGGTTGCAAGAGGAATTCAGACTTGAATTGTGCGGAAAATGCTTCAAATGCGGAGAGAGACCGTTTCTCGCTTAGTTCTAACATGAAATTGCCTGTTGATCCCCATTATTCAGATGTCGAGAGCGATACAGAATGCCGAGCTGCTTGTTTGAGCAATTGCTCTTGCACGGCTTATGCTTTCGAGGATAATGCCTGCTCAATCTGGATTGGGGATCTCGTCGATGCGCAACAGCTCTCACAAAGTGACACCAATGGAAAAAGCTTCTATCTCAGGCGTGCCGCTTCTGACGTTCAGGATACGAGCAAGAAGAGCAATGTAATTGCGATAGTTGCAGGGTCTGTTAGCTCCGCAGTAGCGATATTAGCCATTGTCTTGTTTGGCGTTTGGAGATGGAGGAGAAGGGCAACCGTAAAAACAAAGACGATGGAGGGTTCGCTGATAGCTTTTGCATACCGGGACTTGCAAGTAGCAACAAAGAATTTCTCAGAGAAGTTGGGTGGGGGCGGGTTTGGTTCAGTTTTCAAAGGAACATTACCTGATTCAAGTCACATAGCGGTCAAGAAGCTTGAAAGCATAAGCCAAGGAGAGAAGCAATTCCGAACAGAAGTAAGCACAATCGGCACCATCCAGCATGTGAATCTTGTTAGGCTCCGCGGGTTCTGCTCTGAGGGTGACAAAAGGTTGTTGGCCTACGATTTCATGCCAAATGGTTCCTTAGACTATCATCTCTTTCATAGAAAGGACTCGAAGACCTTGGATTGGAAAACGAGGTACCAAATTGCTTTGGGAACGGCTCGAGGTCTGGCTTATCTCCACGAGAAGTGTAGAGACTGCATCATACATTGCGACATCAAGCCAGAGAACATCCTTCTAGATGCTGAATTCTGTCCAAAAGTGGCAGATTTTGGCCTGGCAAAGCTTGTTGGCCGAGATTTCAGCAGGGTATTGACGACCATGAGAGGCACAAGAGGGTATCTTGCGCCGGAGTGGATCTCTGGAGTGGCCATAACAGCAAAAGCTGATGTTTATAGCTATGGAATGATGCTTTTGAGTTTGTGTCAGGAAGGAGGAACTCAGAGCTATCGGAAAATGGGGCGGTCAAGTTCTTCCCAACATGGGCTGCTAGTAAGATAGCTGAAGGAGGTGACCTGCTTGATCTTTTGGACCCAAACTTGGAGACAAACGCTCATACTGAAGAGTTAACTAGGATATGCAGAGTTGCTTGCTGGTGTGTACAAGATGAGGAAACTCACAGGCCATCGATGGGGCAGGTTGTTCAAATACTCGAGGGGGTGTTGGATGTGAACCTGCCCAGGATACCGAGAGCCCTTCAACTGCTTCTTGATAATCAGGAACATGTAGTTTTCTTCACTGAGTCATCATCATCGAACCAGAATTCCCAGACGAAGAGTAATACCTCAACTGCTTCCTCGCAGAACCCAAATAGTTCATCTTCCACGAAGTCCGAGTCTTGAGGATGATAAGATAAATGCTTAGTACAAGAAGTGCTTCAGTTAGATAGTGCATATGCTCTTCTGCTTTTTCTGTAGTCAAGAGAGAACCTCAGCATTCGCGGCTTGGCTTTCTTGGGGCTTTTCCCCTAGCTTTTTTTGTTAAATATAGCTACAAGCAAGCTTCGAATAAGTGCTAGGCCAGACCAGTTGTAAAGATCCTTCATTCTATACAATGATCTGTTGTCAAGCGCGTGTAGTAGCCTGCGTATAAGGCGTCTATCTTCACTGCATTTGGACTTTTATAGCATTGATTCATTGTTCGCACCTCCTGCCTTTTGTAACAAGGACAACATATACTGCGGGGAAATATATATCAAGACATATAAGCTACATTTAGTTACTCTAGATTTGTAGCTATTATAAGCCCAAAATAGGTATGGAATTCATGGATTTTTTTAAAGTGGATTTTTCATATCTGATCATGTCCATTATTTAGTGAAAATGTATATCAGCGGAGATGGTAAGAAATAATTAAGATTCACTACTAGAAAAGCCACAAATGCTCAAATGGGGGATATCACCAAAAAAGTTATAAATTGATTGCATTTTTATCAATTCAGTCATAAACTTTTCAATTGTGCCAATTAAGCCATAAACAATTTTTCACATTTTACCAATTGAATTCATTTAGCTAATTTTAGCTGAAAATCACTAACACAGACGCCAACTATCTTACGCGGGATAGCTAGTGTTGATGTGAATCATTTTTAATATTTTTATTTTTATTTTTATTTTTTTACAGTGAAGGTCAAAAAGAGGCGTCATCCAACCCTTGCCGGCCACAAGGGTGGGCGTCCTGGCCTTTATCAGCTTGGGGTAAGGGCTATGGTGCCCTTGATATGACTAGCACATGCATCAGGCGAGGCCACCATGCCCTAGCTAGCCACAATGTTTATGGCCAGCAAGGGTTGGCCTCTCCTTAAAAAAAAAAAAAAAAAAAAGGAAAAGAAAAAAAAAAAAAAAAAAAATATTATTATTATTATTAAGAAATTCAAAATATTATTAGAAATGTCCACATCATCATTATAAGATGGTGGATGGCCAACGTCTACATCCATGATTTCTTATCAAAATCGGCCAGATAAATCAATCGACATAATTAAAAAATTTAGAATTAAATTGGCGTATGACCGATGTCTACATTCACGATTTCCGCTAAAATTGACCGGATGAAATCAATTGGCATAATTAAAGATTTAGAACTAAATTAGTAACATATTTATAACTTTTTTGATAATTATCCCCTCAAATGGAGATAGCATTCAGCAATCAATTCATGATTATTGTTATTATTATAATAAACTTACATTGATTGGATAGTTTCCTCCTCTTTCTACACCAAGCAACATTTTTCTTGGTGTATTATAATTGTTTTAGTTTCGGTGCAAAAGTAATCGTGCTTGATTGTGAAAATTAAGTAAGGATTAGCTGCGGATAAGGAGGTGCACTGCCCACTTTTATTAAGACCTCGGAACGTAGTTGACTGCCACCTTCAAACTGACGCGTTCGCCCCCAAAAATTTCGAGTCGTCCTCTTTTGCTTAATTTCTCTGTCCACTCTTTCTTTTTTTGGTACTAAAAATGGCTAAAATTGAATACCAACAATTTAACGTTGTCAATTTTCTATCCTATTCATCACCTAATAAAATATGATGTAACTATGTAGGAGTCAACGACAAGAAATTAATATCCAAGCACCTGCCGATTCAAAGATCATGAAGCTATTTCTTTGATTACTTTAGTGCTTAGCCACTTTCTTGACTTTTCCCATCCTTTCTTCTTTTCTTTATTTTTCATGGTATCTTCAATCTGTCATTTTCAAAATTAACATTTTCTCATGTTGTACATAATCAGGTATTAGATGTGAATTTATTTTTATTAAGTATGATTGACGAGTGCCCTAAAACACTCACTAACTAGACCATTTGTTAATCGGGAACGAACCGTTTGTTTAACCAAGAAAAAGATTGACAATTTTAACTAGTGACTTGAGAAATGAAATTGTGTTTTCATCTATTATGTAGAGTTTTCACAAAGTACCTACTTGGCATATTTGTCATTAACAGATGAGGGAAATCCACAAATTTTGCAGCACTAATTTTCTTATAAAACGTATGACCGATGACTAGCGAACCAAGTCCATCCAAGCATTACTTAGTGAGTATTTTAGATCGCCCTACAATTTTTTTAACACGGAAATTTTAGGTGATCTATGCTCGCTACAAGTTATATCACCCTTCCACCAACCAAATATAGAACATCAAGTATGGCATTTCATTGTCTCCAATGTCATTGGGACAGGAGTACAAGCACACATGGCGTTTGGACATCATTTTATATCTAGGGATTGGTTGAGTTGCTAGTAAAAACTTCCCCTATCGATTTACTATTCCTAGCGAAGGACTATATCGACCGGTGTTCCTTACTCTAGACAATTATCGAGTACATTTAGTAATTAACCATTAATTCTCGAGACAATAATTAACCATATCGCCAATAAATCTTTCCCCTTTGATCCGTAAAAAGAGCAGGGAGGCGGGGATAAGGCCCACGCACTTTTCATGCTCAAACAAATCGCATTAGGATCTTTTATTTGTTCAGGACAAGTTACTTTCGATGCTATTGTGACTTGCTATTTTCCGTGATCCTCATGATTCGCAAATATTTTCACAGAACCGTTAACTTGAGATAGTCCTCCTCCCCATTGACTGGTTTCAAGGGCAATACTAAAGTAACATACCAAGTAGCAGAAAACCAGCACAAAATGATAGTGCGGAATATTCTACGAATCTGCATGAAGAGAACGTATTAAACAGAGCATTTTTGAGTTGAGCATTTTGAATTTTTTTCCTTAACATAGATCGTATTGTTATGTTTATGTTTAACTTCAATGGGACATATAAGAGGCGATATCACTCTATTTGTACAGTACGAAGTATCAATTGAGTGCGCGGGTGTGTGTTTGATTGACTCAATTATATATTTTTACCACATTTCTTCCCAAAAAATTTCTGCCCAAAGACTTTTTAAGCATCTTTATACATACAGTCTTGTTATTTCTCCGACTTTTGACAGGTCACCCACCAGTTGCATCCCACGATTGAATGTCCTAATGATTATTAGAGCAACGTTAGTCCCTTTTGTTCCTTTGAAAAGTCTAATTTGTGTAGATATGGTTCAAATTCAATAGTTTCCAGGAAAATTGGACATAAGGCAAATACCTTTGAGATAAAGGGATTTTCCGAAATGCTCACCGTTTGTTTGGTAAATTGTAGCATTGAAAGGTTACTTAGCATAAATACCGTTTGGCAAAACTTACATTTGTAATTGACTTTTTTTTTTTTATTTGAAAGTTAAATCCGGTAGCCGGCTAACCACCGGCCAACCGCCGAACGGCCAAATTTGGCCGCCTGAGGTCTTTTTTTTTTTATTTGAAAGTTAAATCCGGCAGCCGGCTAACCACCGGCCAACCGCGGACGGACGCCAAATCGGCCGCCTGAGGTCGCGACCTCAGGCGACGCACGCCATCGTCTACGGTCGCAGAGGCCAAATCTAGCCGTCGAACGGCCAGATCTGGCCTCCAGACCGCCAGATTTGGCAGCCTGAGGTCTGGTTCACGCGAGCCGAAGGAGTCGGAGCGCAAAAGTAGGGAGTCGACGCAGTGCTGCTCGCACTCGTCAAAGGGGATGGATCTACTGCAGAAGAGGAAGGCGTCGACAAGGGAGGCGGCGGCGGGGCCGGCGGAGAACTTGAAGTCGGGGCGTCCCGGAGCGGCGGGGCGGGAGGGCCGTCGGGTTGATCGAGGGGGAGGGGGTCAAGGCCGATCCGGCCATCCGGCAGCCCGATCCGACCTCCAAATCGCTAGATCTAGCGGCCTAAGGCCCGGTTTGCGCTAGCCGAAGGAGTCGAAACGCGTAAGGTGAAGTCGACGCAAGATCTTTGTCGCGCTTATCGAAGGGGATAGATCTCGCCGCGAGAAGAGGAAGGTGTCGACGGCGGAGGCGAGGCGCGCGATGGCGAGGCGGCGTCGACGGCGGAGGCGGAGGCGGCGTCGACGGCAGAGGCGAGGCGGCGCGACGGCGAAGGCGGGGCCGGCGGCAAACTCGAAGTTGTGGGAAAGAAGATGAACAAGAGGTGACGCATGAACAAGTGAAACTTGCATTTTGAAAATGCCGAATGCTCAAAGACACCTCAAGAGCTGCACGGGCTTTCAAAGATTGGGAATGTTGATATTTGCCCAAGGAGCTTTCAAAAATGACTCCCAAACACAAAATTATTTTCCCTAATGAACCTTTGGGGCCCAAAGCCCCTTAAAGCAAACCAAACTTAAAAGGCAAAATTATTAGCCTTTTAAGATTTCACGGAATTTAGTAGGATAATGAGACTTCTTCAAAGCAGTCTCAATATATGGCTAGAATCATCAAGAATTAATCATGTGATTAGAGTATATTTGACATATTTCCTTCAGTTGGATTTAAAATGACTGTCTAATTTAATTATGGGTGACGCGTGTTTTGGTTAATCAGGTCTAATAGAACGAATCTAAATCTCTTTTCTCATAAATGCGATGAATATAACTAGGTCTTATTCATTCTTAGCTAAGCATGAATAGCTCGACTTAATACCCCCATGGATGCTTTCCCGTTGTCGTAAATGGAATTTAGGGGTGGTAATGTTTTTATTTTTTATTTTTTTGTTCTCGTCAATTTTTATTTTATTTTTTGAAATAGAAAAATTGATAGAAAATAGATTTAAAATAAAAATAAAAATTATAAAAAAAATAAATTTTTATTTTCGAAAATAATTTCTAGACATAACTAATTTTCATTCTTTTTTTTTTTTTTTTTTCCTCTCTCTCCCGAAAGCTCTCGGTCTTCCTTCTCTTCTTTGACCGTTCACCCCTGGGCCCACCGCCAGCTCTTAATTGGAATTGATTATGTCATATGTTAGTCTACTTATCATTATGAAATAAACATGAAAAGATATACTTTCATCTCATTTTCTCTTTGATTCGCTACATAAATAGAGAAGCTAACCCACCGCCCAAGCCACCTCCGCTATCAAGCGACTGTGACCACCTCACGGTCCCCACCATTGACAACAATCTTCAACAATCCCACTGCCACCGAAACGCTCTCTCCCTCTCTCTCTTACCCGGCGCATGAGTGTGTGGGGCACTCATTTGTGTGGAGATATTGCTGTACTCATCGACAAGGTCCTTAACACAGGGATCGCTCCAAATTTGGAGGTCTATTGTCAGTATTTTGTTTATAAAACAATTGAAGAGACGCTTTGTTCCACATTGAAAATATGTGAGTGTGCACGTAGAAAAGATTTGACACTAACAGACGATCATTATTTTTATTTATTGAAAATTCGGATTTATTTCTATAAAAATTAACTATAAAGTTTCTTGTTGAAACAGTCAGGAAATCTTTCCACGAAAAAAGTTACGGTTATTTTTTATTTATTATTTATCTGAAATCAATTTTTTATGTCTTTTCAACGTAACCTTTAAAACGTCTTGTTCATTTTGAACTTTTCCCGAAAAGTTGTATTTGTTCTTTTTTGCAACCTTTTGAAGAGTTGCCTCTATTCAAAAGACAAATATAAGTACTTTTGTTTTGAGATCAAACTAACATATTCTTTCATTTTTTTCGTTTTCTTTCGAAAGAAACTACGACATTATTTCTAATTGTTTCCCATAAGAGAACACGGAGAAATACTATAATTGTTATATAAGATTCTCATTTGAAACTTTGTTGTATCCTAGAGGAAATTTGCCCGTAACCATTAATAATTTTGTGGGGCAAATAAATTCTTAAAGAAAATTATATTACGCCTCAAAGTCCGACTTGATTACTATAAAAATCCGACTTCATTGTTTACCCAATTGCCCATGTTTAACCAACAATTTTAAGGATTTATCGGTGTAACAATGAAGTCAGAGTCGGAGGAAGTACCCACCCGCGGTGGTTCACCATCAGCGGTCCTCGAGATGTCGTCCATGAATCCCGAATCTTCCTCTTCTTTTGCCCATCACAACATGCCTCTCAGAAAATGGAAATGCGATGGATGGCCTGTAGATTATTATTATTTGCTTGTTCATCACCACTGCCTCTGTCACCTTGAAGTTGAAGACAAATCCAGAATCATTATATGCACGTAGACCTCTCTATCCAATGTGGCAGACAGTGGACTGGACTTCAAAGTTTACGCAGGAGAAGTCGAGAAAAACGCCAAAGCGGAATAAGATCACACCTGGAACGGCACGCACCAGTCAGAGACGATCTCCCCAGCGAATTACCACGTCACTTCGCCATACACACAATCGCCATCGAAGATTATTGTCTCTGTATTCAACTCGCAATGATGTCGGCATTGATTACCTCGGTTCGTCTCAATCTTTGTGTGAGTTCGGTGGCGAAGACGAGGATGAAAATCCCGCTTCTAAAGATGTGGGGCCTGTGGCGGTTTAGGATCTATCTCCATGTAGTTCCCTAAATCGAAGGCCGGTGGCGGCAAAATCAATCTAAAGGCCTCCTCGAATTTGCCGAGATTTCTACAGGCAATGCCTTACATACATGTTGCACTGGATGGGTACACCATGCAGAGCATGTTAAGTGCTTACGCTAGTGCGGCTCATTGGGGATGGCTTAGCAAATTTTTCCAGAGGATCAACCATCTCTCACCTTCGTGCCCGACGTTGATGATGTCGAGACTCTGATCCACGAGATCAAGCGCAAGGTGAAAATGGTAGTTCGTCAATCGAAAGGGAAGCCGAGGCTCGCCACGTTCAATCTGATACCTGAGAATTGGGGCGGGTACGTGACTCTGTGGGTAACCAAGATTGTGCGGTCTTTCAATTGCTTGAAGTAGCTTCACCTTTGGTGCATGATAGTGGGAGATTCAGACTTGGCACTACTTGCGAGATCGCGGGGACGCGTTCTGCGAGTGCTCAAACTCCACAAGTGCTCTAGTTTCTCGATGGATTGGTTTTTACATGTGGGACATTTGCGCAGGTAATTTAATTTTCTACGCCCGTGTATAGTAACGAAAGACTTGCAATTGCGGTACTATGTTGATTTGCTTACGGTATGCATGGTGCATTGATGAAGTTCTTGTAATTTCGCAACTTTGCTTTACTCCATAATATTATTTTCTAAAGGAATCACTCGAGAGATGATAGCATTGTCTTGGTTTATGCACTTCCCGAGGTTCTTATGTAATGCTTCGATTGGTTCCCAATGTACATGATATATGTTGAAGTGTAGATTTTTCGTCTGTTCATTTTCTGTCTTAAGATTCTGGACAACACGTAAGATGAAATTTGATTGCTTGCTCGAGATGCACGAGTAATTTGTAAGATGGAATCTTAATTTCGACAATTAGTTAAATAAATAAATAAATAATGATAAGTTTGGATTAATTTGGTGCGTGATGTTTTTTCTGGCATCTTGTCTTTCAGTAACTTCACTTGCACCAAAGTACTTTTTGGTTCTGCATTTGGGAAATTGTGATTGTGCATTTTCTTATATTGTAAGGTCGATACTCCAAACAAAAAGACATGTGCTTTGGACTCCATTAATAAGGATCCATACTTTAGTTGAGTCTGAGCTACTTTGCACTTGCTTGTTTTACTGGAAATGCTACATTCAATTGTACAATTAGGTTTGGTGTATATATTTAATTTTGGAATCAATATGACTGAAGTTATTGAGACTAAGAAGTATCTAGCTTTCATTTTCAAATTGAAAAATTTAGGAGAAGTGAATACTATCTTAGTTATTAAAGTTATAAAAAAAAAAAAAAAAAGTGGGGGTTATTCTTTGAGCCAAAGTGATTCCATGGAGAAGATGTTGTATAAATTTAAACATCTTGTTTTCAAATATATAAGTACTCCGTTTGATTCCTAGTGGAGAGTTTTTAATGTGAGTGCTATGGGTCTCTAATGTATACGATACATTATACTAGACCTGATATTACTTTTTGTATATGCAAGTTGAGTGAATACTAGTAATCCAATATAGAACATTGGAGGGTTAACTTATTGTTCTATATTAATCCAGCTATAATAGAAGCATACAACGATGTTAGTTGGGTTACAAGTGTGAGAGATAAACCAATCCACTAATGGATTAATTTTCACATTACTTGAATGTGTTGTTTCTTGAACGAGTAAGAAACAAATATATATAACTTACTCAATAATAGAATCTGAATTCATTGCTTTAGCGGCAACTAGGAAAAAGGCTCAATGGATTAGGAATTTGTTGTTGAATATCAAATTATGGCCTAGTCCTATGCCTCCTATTTCTATCATTTGTGATAGTCAAGCCACTTTAGCAAGAGCTTATAGTAGCATTTATACTGGTAAGTCTAGATATATTAGTCTAAGACATGAGTATGTGAGACAATTGATTAAATATGGTACCATAACAATTGTCTACATGAGGTCAAGTAATAATCTAGTCAATCCCTTAACAAAGGCTTTACCAAGAAACATGGTAATAATGACTTCATAAGAAACGAGCTGAAATCCTTTAATTAAAATCACCAGTAATAGTAACCCGATCTTTTTCTAGATCATCACTAGTTACAAGATTTAATAGGTAAAAACAAGTTACTGAATGTGATTATTTAATACCGACGTAGTTCTGATATAAGAAGTCGGTATCATCTGTTACGTTTTGTAGGCTAGATTGAATACTAGTATAGTCCAAACTGTACAAACTTGTAATGTGTTGATAGTAATAGAAACACATAGTAGATACTTCACTTATATGAGCTTAGAAGTGGTACCGCTTCTTACGAAAGTTAGGTTACTTTCGAGAGAGCTCATGAAATATGATCAAGCACAATGCCATAATAGTGCGGAGTAATATCAAACTTCTCACTGAAACAACAGGTTGGTATATGTGCGGTATGTTCGATTCTATTATTTAAAAGTACAAGTTTAAAGCCAAGCTACTTGTCACTTTGATAGAGTTTTGAGATACTTGCACTAAGTAGAGGCTTAACTCAAAAGAGACCTTTATGTATGTATATTAATCTCACGAAAATTTTGGCTGTATATTTCTAACGTTTTATATCCTGTTTTTGTTTTACAAACAAAAGTGGGGGATTGTTGGTAGTTTGCTTATACAACAAATGAAGAGATGCCTTGTTCCACATCGAAAAGATGTGAGTGCGCACGTGGACGAGATTTAGCATTAACCGGCAATTTTCATCGATGCACATGTAATTTTATTGTTAAAGGTTTTCCCTTGCTCGGTTTTGAGTACGGTTGTGATTTAACAGCGACCCTGCTATGCCATTCTCAACTCATGTATCTAGTGAACTTAAGGGAGATGCTGTCAAAATTACTCTAGAAATGAAAGAAGTATGTGAAAATATCATTCTGAATGGGATAGGACCCCTATTCTTTAGGAAGGTGAAAATTTTAGTACATGAATTATTGGAGGTGTTCTTGTAAGTTTGATGATGATTGTACATAAAGGTGGGCATGGATTGGAGTAGGATGTTGGTGCAGGATAGGTTTTGTCCTGAGTATATTGCGGGTGTGAATCTGTTTATCAAGATCATTAGAAATCACATAAGGGATGATGGGAAAACTCGTTGTCCATGCCACCACTGAAGGAATTTTTATTGCCTAACTCTTCTGAAATGCAAAGGTATCTATTTGATTGGACAATCAATACATCTTATAAATAATAGACTCATCATGGTGAAAGTACGTTTAGGGATCGACGTTGGTTTAGGAAGGAATTGAGATGAAGAAGAAGATAGAAAAATATCGCATGACTTATGTCTGACCTTATCTCACCCAATAACACACGAAGGGACATCAGATCAGCCTTTTGCTTCAGGAGAACCATCAAAGGATGTGCCGACGATAGGTGAGAATGACGAGAATGACGATTCGGAGAGAGGTTATCCAGGAGTGTCTACATAAGATAAACAACAAATAATCAGCCGGAGGATGGAAGAGGAAAGATCAAGTGCTTGTGCAGGTCCAGCACGATCGAGGAGATTGACTTCCTTTTCTTTTTCTTTTTTCAGAAACATGAACTTCCTATGCATTTCATTTGATAGGAATAGTGTCGTTTCTTCGGTATGATTCACAAAAATTGCAGAACTCTCTTTAGTGGTCTAAACGTTTGATCTGATTTCTCATTTCTGAAGGGCTAATTTGTATTTGTAGGTATTGCGCACGAAGCAGCAGTTATTCTTTGAGGTTCTTGCTCGTGGCTTTCATTTGGGCTGAAATTCAGCCCATGGACTGCATATATCAGAGGCCTCAAGTTGGTTAGGAATATGATAAAGAAAAGGGTTAATATCATTTAAAAACAAAAAAAAACAAACAAACAAACTAATACGCATATGATGAATTTATTTCAAACTAAATTATTGATCACAAAAATTCTCAAACTAGTATATTTGTGACAAATTTACCCTAAACTAATTTTTTGACCATTAGAAACTCCAAACGAGTACACATGTGACATATTCATCTCAAACTAATTTTTTGACCGTTAAAAACTACAAATCGGTACACCTATAACAAATTTACCTTTCTTTAGTTTTCGTGAAATTTTATTGTCAAATTGTGAGTTGGATGACACATGACAATTGATAAATGTACTGATATGTGGTTTTACCTTTCATTTGTCACAAGTGCATTAATTTTATGATTTTTCATGGTATTACTCCAATTTAATAGAGGGTATAATTGACACGCATGTACTAGTTTGGCCATTAGAATTGATGCCTAACATAGCTACTCATCCGCTCCAGAAAGTTGATACTTCAGGTTGAGTTGTTCTTTGTTCTTTCATCAACATGATTAACCAAACTCAATGAGATGCGATCCTTAACTAAATGGAGTAGGCCTTCGATATCCCTCAAACGCAACTGATATTCCAATATATCTGATGGAATATTAGAAGCCTCCAAGGGATACGGACTTCGCCAATTCACTCAAAGGTTTACTTTTTGTTCAGAAACATGGTGTAAGCCTTCAAGTTTCCCACAAAGGTTCCTACATCTCCAACCTATATGTTGGTATATCAAAAGCCTTTGAGGGAATATTATAGACCACCAATTCCCTTCACAAGTCTAAAGTCTCATTTAATTGAAGTATATAGAGAGAGATGTCCCCTTTGGCTGACTGTAAATTCTAATCAAATCTTAATTGCAGAATTGTCGTATCAGTTTTATTCTAATTCTCGGTTGTATTCAGTGTTTCGCATATTTTCATGTTCTCCTGTTCTGATTATGCGCATATTTAGTGATTTTGTTTTAATATAAGGTTTCGTTCATTTCACGGAAAATAACTTCCGGAAAAACATTTTTCGAAATTTTCAGTGTTCTTTTCACTAAAAATGAATTGCTTGAGGAAAACATTTTCCATGAAGGAAAAAGAGTCTTCTAAATTAGGGGAAAATGTTTTCCAATTTTGAAAAGTAGAAAATATTTTCTCACCCAATAACACACGAAGGGACCGATAAGAATTAGGTCATGTCATGTCATCATGCATGTTTAACCAAGATTAGAATTTCATATGGTTAGTTTTCATGAAGAGAAAGATCTGAAAAGAGAGTTAATTAGAATTACGTAATTATTTAGAAAATCATGGTTAGGCTAAGTTTAGTGTATTTAGAGTTTTAGTTTAATTCTTGATGTTCATTTCTTGCTCTCTAGCAATTTAATCATTTATTGCTTTTGATTATCGGTCATTATTTTTATTAATTGTGCACCCGCATAATGATTACTCACATATTAGTAGCTTAGTCTAAAATCAATCCTTATTGCTTGCCAAATATTTTTTAAAATAAAAAAGAAAAGTTACAAAAAAAGTATTAAAGAAATATTGCATAATGAATCTCTAGTTTATAGAAGTAAATTATTCTCTCACACTATACTTAGGTATCTAATCAACATACCCATAACCAATTAATGGCAACTCTAAATGAATTAAATTTTGCATGTTAATTAACTTGAAAGTTGCGAAGGGTAGGGCTTGGGAGAGCTGAGCAAATTTTTTGAACTTAATATTCCACTAGCTTCCCATCGGAGGAATGTCACGACACCAGTGTTCTTTATTTACAAATCACTTGATATTGGTTAGATGATTTCAAAGACTTCAGCTTTATGATTCATTGGAATAAAGAAGGGTAACCAGATCTTTTGGAATTAGAAATTAGGACATGCACTGTGTTAATATTATGAACGTGTCCGAGAATTGACATGGAGATAGAGAGAGCAGAGAAAGAGAGAAACAACAAATTATACCTGCTGATCAGCTGACAATTGGCACTCACATGAATTCTTGAGAGAAGAATTCTCTGTGGAGTTATAAAAAAGGAGAATGCACGTGCAGCAATGCCATTAGAATTGATGCCTAACGTACCTACTCATCAGCTCCAAAAAGTTGAGATTTCAGGGTTCAGTTGTTCTGTGTTCTTTCATCAACATGATCAACGAAACTCAATGGGATGCGATCCTTAACTACATGGAGTAAGCCTTCAATATCCCTCAGACGCAACCAATATTCCAATATATCTTATGGAATATTGGAAGCCTCCGAGGGATACCGAGGACTTCGCCAATTCACTTGGAGGTTCCATATTTCTTTAGAAACATGGTGTAAGCCTTCAAGTTTCCCAAAAAGGTTCCGACATCTCTAACCTATATGTTGGTATACCGGAAGCCTTTGAGGGAATATTGAAGACTTCACCAATTCCCTTCACAAGTCTAAAGTCCTAAATCAACATGTATATATAGAGATCTCCCATTTGGCTAACTACAAATTTTAATCGAATCTCAAGTCTGGAATCACCACATGGGTTTTATTCTAATGCTCGGTTTATTCTAATTCTTGGTTTTATTTAGTGTTTCGCATATTTTCCTGTCCTGATAAGTTCTGCGCATATCTAGTGATTTTATTTTAATATCAGCAAAGTGTGCGACTCTGATAGAAGCGAGAATATCATGTGCTTGACTTGTAAGCTTGACATTCTCTTTTTGGATGGACTGATTCTCCATCTGAAGGGCCATGCAAATTTCGTGATGTGATTCCACCCTTTCATGAGTGAAAAATTATTAATCTCACAGAAGTCCACCCGCCTCCTACTGATGTTTCCATTCACTTGCTAGGGGGAATCCATAGCATGATTATAGCCTTTTGTAAAAGTTCGTGTCTCTCATGTTCCGGGAGGAATAAAGGGGTTCCATCCATAAATGGATAGTGTTGTACACTTGGCAATTTGATCAAATGCCAAAACGAGTGCTGGATATAGATACAGGAACTCAATACTCTCTCGAAACGTACACATCAAGGTTCCGCATAGTCAATGCAATGCATGTTGCAGTTTAAGGGCCATTGTTTGTTTTCCTCAGGTACAATCAGAGAGGTCAAGAAGTGGTACCAGAATTTTCATTGATCGGAAGAGAGTAGAAAATGCGCGATTGGATGGAGATTACTTGCCTAGAAACCTTTTGGCCGAAATAAATAGATCCCATCACCATCATTTCCCACACCCAACCATGAAGAAAACGAAGTAATCTCAGCACATAGTGCAAACCATGTCAACCTAAACCAAACCAGGACAATAAAGAACTAAAACTAATAACAAAAAAGCAGTTTTTGCCGGTTTCTCCACATTTGTTTTCCATGTTGGTAGCAAGACATTAGTCAATCTCTCCGCTTCCCAAAACAGTATAGACTTGCTATTTCGATTTAAGCCCTTCGACCGTCCTAAGCCTAACTCTCTGGTTCAATTTTGAGCCTAAGCAAGTCACCTTTTATTGCCAAACACCACTTCTTATGGGTTGGGTGCATCTTGACTCTTGAATAAAGTGTTAAGCGGCCAAACACTCAGGTATTGGCAACGAACAGCGTGTGTTACTCAATGAATTGGACCACACCGGGGTTATTCGTTTTTTCTATATCTCTCCATTTCCAAAAGGGCATAGAAGATGGTCGATCTCGTGCAAATCGACCAACATAAAAAGACTTGAGTGGTGCATTGCAAGCCGACTTAAATGAACAAAATCCAACATTCCAACTCCTAGCGTCACAAGAGCTGTTGCCCACCATTCTATCCATGTAAAACATAAAACAAGTTAACTAACATAGACCCGAAACAGATTTGCAGGTACCAAACTTTTCCCAACAAACAAAGTCGGGAAATCCCATGATGGTGAATTCCCCGTACAATTCATTACATAGATGCTGATTCCGCTGCCTTGAAATTTGCCTTCCAAGTCTGGCTTTTCTCTTATCGCATTCTGCTATGACAGCTATACAATGTTCGGCACAATTTCTCGCTCCAAACATACTGATTTGATTGCAAGTAAATAGCTGGATCATGTATTGAACTGAGGTTCTAACATAATGATAAGAGGCAAAGTGTAATTCTAGTATGTTTGCTAAATATTCTTGTAAACACAAAACCATTTGCCGGCTAGTTTCTTGGGCAATCTCCACTTTCCACTACCAAAACAACCTTGAAGCATAGACAGAGTTGTACAGATCGAGAATTTAATAGCCAACACCCTATAATCTTTGATTTCTGACCTTTAATGATCATCTAATGAAGTTCAAGCTCCCCTACACAAATACAAGCTCAGTCACCCGAAAGTTACCAACACTTGAACAAAAAAGCTCTCGTGACATCTTCTCTACTTAAGAACTTGCACTCAATTACCACTCCAAGTGATTTCCCTGATGCATTCTGAAGCCAAGGAAAATCCATACCGCCTAAAGGACCTCCTATCTGGAGAAGTCAAGATATTCCACCGTTGCTGTAATTGCTGGTCACATCAGTGATACGATAGCAGCACCAGCAATGGAGACAAACTGTCAATCAACAGTAATCCTGTCACGACTCCATGCTGAAAAAAATCACTGAGGAGCTGAACATAAAAGGACAAATATGGATCTATGAGGCTTGGGAAGATGGGAACTACAGTGGGATCCTCAATGGGAAAATATAATTCCCCCAGGGCACATCTTTACCAAATGCAAACAGCCTTTTATTTGGAAAACCCACTCGCCCTCATACAAAGTACTTATCACTTATCACAGCTATTTGGGGTATGCAGATCTAATTCAGTTAGCTAATCAAAAGCTTCATAACACATTCTATCAATATCTAGACAGAAAAGTACTGCAGAAAACTCAAAACGGAAGGGTAAGCTATATCATCATGAAGGGCAAAAAGTGTAGATTTTCTGAAAAAGTGAGATGTCTTCTTTTTTGCATTTCTTGAAGCTAAGTGATCTCTATTCAGTCCAACCCAAGTGCATAAAACCACACAGTAATTGCTCTACTCTTACATGTAGGGAGTCGAGGAGAATCATAGAAGAAAGCTTACCAGGCCGTCGCTCCTAAAGTATCAAAAGTGCTATTGCAGGTAAACTATCATATATCTAAATCATCATCAGGGTCTTCATCGGAATCTGGCATCTCATCATCTGAATCCCGAAGATAAATTATCTCACCCTTGCTAGAATCCTTCATTTGCATTGTTTCAGCCACCTCATTATTTTTGTCGGCAAGAGATCTCCGACCATCATATATCTCAATCGGTTCTCCATTTCCTAAAAGGAAAAGCAGAGGTTTTCGGTAAGCATTTCAATTTTCAGAAAACATGTAGCTGAGTTATGAGTTGGCACCCAATACAGAATTTCAATCCTCATCATACATAGACTGCAACCCTATCAATGTATTAATACCTTGGTGTTCGAATGGAAGTACCACCTTTGCTCTATCCATCTGTTCCTTCTCTGACAGTTGTAGATTAAATTGCACCTGCCAAAACAAGCATTTTATGAATGGACCGTCAACAAGAACCAAGCAGTCAGTTCTCTCACATTAAAGCAAAGCAACTAACCTTAGGCAAAAGGCTTCCGCCCATAGTTCCACCATCAGCCGAAACAGATGAAAAAGTGATGCCAGACCTTTCAATACTAACTTCTTCACTCTAGATTAAATATTCATGTAATCCAAAAAGTATTTTCAGCGCCAATCACAACAGTCAAGGAATGATGCATATAGAAAGACACGGTTAGAGAGAGAGAGAGAGAAAGGTACCATCAGCCGCACACGACCATTCCGGCGCTTAAAACGGACAGAAAACTTTGCCCTTCTAAAATTATGTTCCGTCAGAGATAAATTTTCCAAGGAGATCCTCAGTCCATTGGAAGCTGGAATTGCAGATTCTAAGCTGGCCACCATAGAGGACATGTAATCAAAAACAGCAGCAACCTTGTCTTCGAGAAGGTCCGAGTGCAACAACCAGACGACACAGGAAGCCAGATCTGCAGTCATAAAAGGTACTTCAAAACAAAAGCATCCAATAAGGAACAACCAAGGACAGCGTAAGTTGATATCAGATTAATTACTTAACACCCCAAAACAAATAATTACGTTATTTGATGTCTTAAAAGAACCAAAATTTCACAAAGTCAAAAAGTCTCTTGGGCGACTCTGCTGACAAAGACGTGGATCAGGAACAAAATTTTACATAAAGAGTTTGTTTCCATGTCCATATTACAGTCACTAGACTTCAAAAGTAGAACCTTCAATTGGAAAAAAATAATAAAATATATGCCAGTGCAGAGAGTGAACATACCATGGCTCCGAAGGTCGCTGAGAACACGTGCAACTGAGTGTACAGATGCATATCTCAACATCTCATTCACCTGATGAGATAAGCATATACGGCATTATAAGAGAAAAGGATGATATTCCACCGCATGGACATAGCTGGAAAAAAAGACAATACTGGCATGCAAGTTCCTTTTGTCACTAGAACAGCAAACACTCATCGTTACTGACTGATTCTGGCCAAACTATTCTCTCCCCATGGCAATACATTTTTCAGAACGCAAAGTCATATAGCTGACTATAGTTTCATTTCAATGCAAGTAAATTTGCCATGAACGCAAGGTAGTTAAACTTATCACCTTCAAAAATTAATCTAAACTGACATAGTTTGCAGGGTGGATATGAATTCTTCTGCATGTAGGGGAAATAATAAGCTTGTTATGTACACAATAAACGGGGCATTTGTCCAAGTCGAATAACGATCTGACCAGCTCCTATGACAAACATCTTATATGTAACTTTTGATTTTTAGTAATAATATTTTGTTAATCACTTGTTGCCATTACTCTTCAGTTGATTCGTTGGCAAGATGTCAACGCTGGTTCAAATCCAGCTCGACACAATATAGTGTTTGGCAAAAGAAAAGTTTATACAACAATCGCCAAAATATTTGTGCAAGATTATATGTTTATATAATTATTGCCACTTGAAATTGTACATTTTGTTAGGAATTTAGAGAGAACATTTCATTAAAAAAATAATTAAAGAAGATCTTTTGTAGGATATTGCTCAGCTTATGCCACTGAAATTTAAACGTAACAATCATTTTTGCTTGGTAAAAAACATAAGTCTGTTTGTTCCAACAGTCATCAATGTTTCTGCTGCGGACCAAAGTTTGATTTTCATCTCCGCTCGTTCATCAATCACTTTTTCCCCTGGTTACAGAAAATAATGCTTCCAGATCCATTATTAGCTTTTCCCTCTTTCTTTCAGATATAGGTAAGGACTTAGATGCTTGTGGGAAGATCCAGTATGTAGAGTCTATATTTAGTGTAAACAAATCCTTGTAACTATTATATATCCAAGTAAGATGGAAGCTTCCCACATAGAACTTGGTCTAACAAAATACAACGTTCTCAACCCAGAACATGGCCTGCCCAAGGACTCTATGCATCCTTCTCGTAATCCGCAAACATCGCTAGTAGATAAGTAATTGTAATTGTAGTACAAATGATATGGCAATTCTCTTACGCAACAATGACTAACGATTGCATCAAAGGTTAGGGCAATTGAAACTCATAAGTCAAACTAGTTAATCACTTTACCTAGAGATGACAGTAAAGATTGTTACACATGTCCTTTGAGACAAAAGAGTACAGTAGAGTACTACCGCTACCTAAAAAGGGCTCAATCTAGTGAAACTGCTTTCAGTTGAACAAGGAAACGACATGGAACTTAAAAATCTAAGGAACAAAAAATAATCACTCCATGTAGGTGATGAACAATGACCATTTAATTTTACTAGCTTAAACAAGAATATGCTATTCATTTTCACAGGCTTGCCTAAGGATAATAATGTCAATAGGCACGTGTGAATGCATGCTTCAGGAAGGGAAAAATATAAATAAGAAGCCCTATGATTGTACTTGATAAGAAGATTCTGCGAATCTTCTAGGCACCAAAACAAACAACTTTTAGTAGGCCCATCGTACAGAGCAAATTGCCCCGTCTTTCTGCTTGCTCAGTGCTCCATAGGAAGTTTCCAAGCATCATTTTCACAACATACAAGTCCTCCATAATGATATTCATAGAACAAGACAACCACCTTTATTTCTCATTATTTTTTTGAATTCACCTTTACCTAAAAGCGATCAGTGCACCTTCAAAGTGCCACCATGACAGAAAATAGTCTTAGGTCCCTAACACTTGAAAAACAGGCTCATATGAATGAGGGCCTTTAATTGAAACCCCCTCAGCAGGAGTAGTAAATATTTTACATGGAAAAAAATAAAGACTTTGTTACCGAGTCCAATGCAAAAGAGAAACGACCTTTCCCTTCTCCAAGCAAGCCTGCGATGATCAATGGCCATCCCATGAGACGATGTCACCAGACAGGACAAATAAGTGGCGGCAGGTAAGCTTCAGACACTATCGATGAAGTTACCTTTCCCCAGCTCAATAGCTAAAGAACACAACTTATCCATGTCCTTCACATCCTTACAAAGTCTGGACACACCGGAAGCTTCCTTAGTAGCATCATCGACTTTTCCTCGTCCCATAATGCGATCCTTCCAACCGTGGGGATCTGAATAACAATCCAAGATCTGAATCCTACAAGAAAGTGTCCAGGGGATCCCCATTCATCAACATCAACACCATTTCCTACACTTTACAACACCCTATGCCAAATTTATAATAGAAAAGCGGTACGGTTTGAGCTACTGAAGGGATGTACTTGAACTACCGATGAGGTTTGTTCATACTATCCCACAAAATCAAATTGCTCCCAGATATCCGGCATTCCAAATTTCACTTCTGATATCCCATCTCCGCAATCAAATCCAACCAACCTAAAAAATAAACATAAATAATAAAAAAACAAACTTTACAAGTTCGAGAATGATGCATCACCATTTCGGAGACGAGTTAACTTCGAGACCTCTTTCCTTCAGCAAATCCACGTAAAACGAGGGGCTTCGGGTGAAAGCGACCAGCACGAGCCCTCTGCGCGGCAAAAATCAATCAAACCGTCAAGAGTCGAAAACCACCGCACGCAAATGCAATTTCGTCACTCAGGGACGCGGAAATCGTTCTGCCAAAAAACCGAGAAACGCAAGCGGGAGCAGGACGCCGGAATGACCTTGACTGGGACTTTCCCGCCAAAATGTGGGAGGAGAGCTGAGCGAGGACGTGGGCGAAGACGTCGAAACCCAGCGGCGCGTCGATCGAGTCCTTGATGGTGAGAGCCGGCGCGTGCTCGCCTTCCAACGCGCCGTCTCGCAGAGCTCTGCAAATGGATTCCGCCATCACCGATGATGGGGCAGGCTCTGGAGCTGATCGACACGGACATCGAGCCCTAATTTTGGAGACGAAAGTAGAATCGTTTGCCAATAGGTCCTCTCTTTTTCGAATATTCCCAAATAGAGCCCCCGGGGGTTCTTTTTTCATTTGCCCCCTCTTTCGCTTCATGAGAATTATCAAAATTTATTGTTCTAACTTTTGAGGTTTACTGTATTTTTTAACAAAAATAAAACTGGCCAGCTCTATAATCTCCTGAAACTTTCTTCCTTTTTCTTCTCCTTTTTTTCACCTTTAAACTCTTTTACCGATAGATGGAGAAATCAAAGTTCGAGTATCACTTCTAACAATTTAAAAATTTATTTGGCAACCTTTCTATTGTCAATATTCCTTATAATACCACCATTACTATCACATAAATTTATTGATAAATGGGCCGCGAAATTTTATTTACATAAAAAATAAGAAATTGATAAAGACTCTAAAAGTGCGTTTGGTTAGACTTTTAGGGAAAGCCAATTGGAAAATGCAAAGGACTTTAAATTAAAGGAGTTTTCCAAAATGCAATGTAAATTGTAATCTAAAAGTGTATTATGAAATATCCTTGAGCAAAATAGTGCTCGGAGAAATTTACATTTACAAATGACTTTTATGATAAAAAGAAAGGAAAAAAATAGTTGGTCGGCAAAGGGTAAGCGGCCGCCGTGACATCTCAAGTTGCAAGACCTCGGGCGGCCCGCCGAACACCACCGGTGAGGGCCGTCTGGTCGCGCGACCTCAAGCGGCCCTTCACGACGGTCGCAACGTGGGTCGCCGAAGGTCTCGGCGAGCTCCGACACCCACCTTGCCGCAACCCAGGCAAGGTCATGGGTCGCCTAGGTCGCAGCGACCTCCACGACCTCGCTGCGACCCAAATTTGGGTCACAACAAGGTCGTGGGTCACCAAAGGTCACGGCGATAGACCTCGCCGCTAGGGGTGAGCGTGGTTCCCGGGTAGAACCGGGAACCGGAGAACCGAACTGGAGGTTCCGGTTCCCGGTTCCATTTTTCCGAGAATCGGAATCGGAACCGGAACCTGTCGCGGAACCGGTTTCGGAACCGGTTAGGGTTCCAAAAGGAACCCCTCCCCCGCTCGGTGCTCTGCTCTCCCGATGCTATTTCAGCAAGAAATTTAAGATCCGTCAATATTTCTTATGTCGTGCCATTAACGATGTTACATAAGTCAATTACTTTTGATTATACAAAGCAAGAAAATCAGCTTTCTAGCTGAAATCTGAAAATATCTTAACTCGGGGTATAATGTAGCCATAATATTTTGTTCTAGAAATGTAGGAAAAAGTAACGGGTGTTTTTCTTTTTTAGTCATGAGGTCTTAGTTATGGAGAGCCGACTATTTGGAACTTGGTATCTAGTGGTACGCATGGTTTCACTTTGCTTCCCTGTGTATTGAAGGACCGCATTTTATTTTTTGGGGCTATGTCTTCGCTATTTCTATTATTCTGACCATGAAACTACACGATAGCCTTTGTTTTTTTTTTTTCTTTTTTTTTTAATATTACTAAGAGTGGTCCCCTAAAAGAGAAGAGGAGTCAAAAAAATGTGCTGGCCCGAGCCGAGCTGAGCTAACCCAACCCAAAAATTAGAAATTTTTGGGGTCAGGACTTAGTCTTATTTGGGTAAGGATTTTTAGATGTTGATATTGTTAGGGCTAGCGTCGCGTCGAGCTGGGCCGGTGTGGGTTTTTTTACCCTCCCACAAACTAATTTTTGATGCCCCTCTAATCCCGTGATGGTCCAGTCTTCTTGCATCAACCGTACGCTGTTCTGTCTTATGTTCTTCTCTCTTTCTGAGAAAGCCTAGGTAGCTAATGTTAATGTCGCCTTAAAACGAGGCACGGGAGCTTAACTCAATTTCATTATCATGTTCATGCTTGCATGCTTGTAAGTGTGTGCCTTGTGTGTCCACTGCGAATGTCTTGTGCGCGAGAGAGAAAGAGAGACTCACAACATCAAGGGCCATTCTCAAACGGTGCCTTGTGTCTAAGACATGATTGTTTTTGTGTAGTGTCTTGAAGAGACTTCCCTGATCAATCGAGACAGCAAGAAATTGATACATCTAAGAAATAACAAGAAAAGGGAAAAGTATGTCCAAATTCTTGGCAATCGGCATTGGTATGTTTGCTAAGATGTGAGAAGTTACCGTAGAATATGCGCGTACGTTATTTTTTTTTTTTTTTTTTGTAAAGTTTTTTTTTTTGCGCGTACGTCATAGTTCAAATATAAAAATAACCCAAAAAAAAAAAAAAAAAAGAACATGTCGGGAACACGAACCGACCCTAGAACCCGTGACAGGTAGGTTCTAGGTTCTCGGTTTTGACGGGTAGGTTCGAGGTTCCAAAAAATGAGGAACCTGTACCCGAGGGTAGGTTCCAGGTTCCGACGGAACCAAACCGAACCCGGAACCGCTCACCCCTACTCGCGCGACCCAAGCGACCTCCGCAACCCGATCCGGGTCGTAGCGAGGTCGCGGAGTTTGCGCACCGCCACCCGGATCTAGGTCGCAGGTGAGCTCGTGGGTCGCCGCGACCTCCGCGACCCATATCCGGGTCACGGCGAGGCCACGCCACCCGGATCCGGGTCGCGAGATTGGTCGGCGACGCCGCCGGGCTCCGTGACCACGCCGGCTTCTCTTCAGCCCGTCGCCGACCCATCGCAACCTCACCGGTCGACATCTAAGAATCCGACGAAGAAGAATAACAGTGCAACGACCATTTCGAAAATGCTAAAAGCCCAAGGTAGCCTAGGACCTACTTGGGCTTTCAACCTTTAGAAGGCCAGCAACCATTCAAGGTGAGTTTCAAAAATGTTCCCAAACACCCAATATTTGCTCAAATGAGCTTTGGATACCCAAAGATACCTAGGAAAGCTGGTCCGAACGCATCCTAAGCACCTTATGCCGTTATAGATCCCTCTCGCGCAAAAAGAAAAGGACACTTCCCACTATA